>CM066036.1:560610113-561810113 GCA_033557465.1 Ichthyophis bannanicus
GGAGTAGGGACCCCAAATAGGGCCACATCGAGTGGATGGAGGTCATGAGAAACAATGACTATTTCCCCTTCTCTAATGGAACTTTCACTGTGACTTATGCCAAATAGTAGCAGGTCCACCACGTCAGCATATGGCCTGTGAGCTAGGTGAACAATTCATAGTGCCCCTTGCCCGCCTCGTTGGGTAAGCTTCCTATTAAACTGGAAACCCAAGCTGTAGTATCTGGGGGTCTGATAAGCACACCACCTGCACAATTGACACAAAGGGACCCTGTACAGGCGGCTGCTGCTGTTTGCCCCTACTGTTTGCAGCTGCCGGGTTCCTACTTTAGATGAGTGCAGAGGGAGGGGTATGGAAGCTAGAGAGGGGCTGGTTCGTGGACGTCATCATCATCTGGTATCACATGAATTTTGAAAAGTTGTTAAAAAAGGGCCATACAGGATTAAAGGCATTAAAAAGCACTGTCCGATAGCCTTCCCACCCTAGGACGCGCTCTCACATATATGGGGACCCACACTTCTCTCTTCCACTCACAGTCCCTCTTGCTACTAGATTTGCACACACAGACCCAGCCCTTCATCCCACCCCATGCAGGGGCCGGCCCATCCATTGAGCGCCGAATGTTTTTTCACACAGGGCCCCAATGCGTTTCAGGGGTGCACACCCGCGCAAAAACAGATCTGATCTAAAGGTAAAATTAAAAAAAAAAAAAGCTGTCTGCTGCTGCTGGCCCGGGGCCGCGGCTGGCCGAATCGAGTGTGCCCGGCGGGGCCCCGCTGCCCAGCAGAGCCTGCCCTCGCCCTGTATCACCTCTCTCTCTACACGCTGCAGGTCAACAAGCGACCGGCTTTCAGAGCTGCGAGGGGAGAGTTGCTCCCTCGCTGTGCTCTGTTAACCGCCGCAGGGGGGCTGATTGGCAGTATTCCCCATCACCCCCCGACGGGCTTAATACGAGCCGAACGAAAGGTACAACTAGTTTTCCCTTCGCGCGTCATGAAAGCCTTCGCGTGTGACTGCAAGTGCTGCAAAGAGGAGAGGTGACTAAGCAGGGCGGGAGGGCAAGGCTGCGCATCGCTGGGCACGGGGGCGGCCCCCGGCGTGGCACACTCAGCATTCTGCGCGCCTGCGGACCCACGGCAGCGGGCAGCAGACAGCTTTTGTAAAAAATATTTTCACTAGGCTAGGCGTGGGCTGGGGGAGGTTTAGGAGTGGTGATGGGCTGGGGGGGTTAGGAGGGTGTATGGGTCATATTGGGGGGCTGGGGGGGTTAGGAGTGGTGATGGGCTTATGGGGAGCACTAATGTCCTGTATATGGGCGGATGGGATTAGCGGAGCTGGAAGTGGGGTTGATGGCGAGGGCTTTAGGACTGGGTAAGTGGGATGGGGGGGCTGAAACTAAAAAATATGGGTGATGGGGGATTAGTGACTGGAAGATGGGCTGGTGGTGATTAGAGAGCTGGAGTGGGCTGATGGGGAGGTTAGGACTGGTTAATGGTTTAGGGGGGGGCTTAAACTGAAAATGTGGGTGATGGGGGAATTAGGACTGGAAATGGGTCTGGTGGGGATTAGGACTCGGGGAGTGGGGCTATTGTGGGTGGGCTAGGACTGGTAGGGTGTTGGGGGTTTGCTAGGAACTGTACTGGGCTGGGGGGGTTGCTAGGAACTGCACATGGGCTGGGTGGCATTAAGACTGGAGGTGGGCTGATGGGGAGTTTAGTACTGGGTAATGGGCTGTGGGTCTCTGTGGGCAAGATTGGGGGAGGGGTAAAGGACTGGTAATGGGGCGGTAACAGGGGTTGGGGGACGTCGGACAGGCAAATGGGGCTGATGGGGTTAGGGGTTATAGGTAACGTGAGGTGTGGGACTGTTGGGTCTGGGGTTAGGACGTGGTAATGGGCCTGCATGGGTCGGCATAGGCACTGGAAATGGGCCTGATGGGGGGGTTAAGACTGGAGGGTGGTGCTGGATGTGGTTAGGACGTAATGGGCTGTGGGCCTTGATGGGGGGTTAGGACTGGTAATGTGCTATGGGGTGGGTTTAGGACTGATAATGGGCTATGGGGGGGCTAGGCCGAGGAAATTGGGCTTATCGGGAGGGTTTAGGACTTGAAGGTGGGCTGATGTGGTTAGTACGTGGTAATGGGCTGTGGGGGGGGGGTTAGAACTGGTAATGGGCTATGGGGGGGGTTTTTAAGACTGGGAATGGGCGGTTGACTGCGGGGGGCAGTCGGGTACTGGGCTTTGGGGGATTAGGACTGATAATGGGCTATGGGGGGCTAGGACAGAAATGGGCTGATGGGGAGGGGTTAGGACGTTGAGGTGGCCTGATGGGGTTAGTCCTGGTAATGGGCTGTGGGCTGATGGGGGGGGGTTAGGACTGGCAATGGGCTATGGGGGGCTGACTGGAAATGGGTTGATGGGGGTTAGGACTGGAAGTGGGCTGATGGGGGGGTTAGGACTGGTAATGGGTGTATAGGGGGGGGCTTTAAACTGAAATATGGGGTGATGGGGGGTTAGTTTAGGACTTGTGAAGTGGGGTTGATGGGGAGGGTGGCTAGGACTGGTATTGGGTTGGGGGGTTGCTCGGACTGGAAATGGGCTGATGGGGGGCTAGGACTGGAACGGGGCTGATGCAGGGACTAGAAGGGAATGGATGCTGGGTGAGGCTGGAACTAGAAGGGAGCTGATGGTGGGGGAGGATTAGAAGGGGGTGGGGCTGGGAGAGTTAAAATGGAGAGGGGAAAAATATTTTGTGTGGGAGGGATAAAAAAAATCTCTACAATTGGCCGGGTATTGGGATTGAGAGTAAGTGGGGATTGAGGATGGAGGGGTAAAAAATTTGAGTGGATGAAATATAGGAATGAGGAAAGAGCAAAGGGAGAAAGATTAGTATGTTAAAGCAGATGTAGAGAGGAGAAAACAGAATGGTTTTAAAATAAGCAAAGGTGTAAGACAAGGCTGGCATACTTTCCCCCTACCTGTTTAATTTCTATGCAGAACAAATCATCAGAGAAGCAGGATTGTATGAAGACAACAGAGGTGTGAAGATTGGTGGAAAGACCTAATCAACAACCTTCGCTATGCTGATGATACCACATTACTGGCGGAAAGTGAAGATGATCTGAAACATTTGCTTCTCACAATCAAAGAACATAGTCTCAAAATGGGCCTGCACCTTAATGTAAAGAAAAAAAGCCATGACAACGGGCATAATCAACAGGTTCATCGTCGAAGGAGAAGAAATTGAAATCGTGAATAACTTTAAACCTACTTGGATCAACTATCAATAAAGAAGCAACAAGCAGTCAAGAAATCAGACGACGCATTGCTCTTGGCAGAATGGCTATGAAAGACCTAGATAAGATTCTCAAGAGCAGAGATGTCTCTCTCCATACAAAGATTTGACTTGTTCAAGCCATGGTATTTTCAATAACATCATATGGATGTGAAAGCTGGACAGTGAAAAAGATAGACAGGAAGAAAAATTGATGCCTTTGAATTATGGTGCTGGCGGCAAATACTGTGTATACCATGGACTGCCCGAAGAACAAAACAGTCGGTACTATAGGAGATAAAATCTAAGCTTTATTTATAAGCTCAGATGACAATACTTAGACTTTCATACTTTTGACACATCATGCGGAGAGAGGAGATCATTAGAGAAAGACATCATGCTTGGCAAGATAGAAGGTCAACGCAAAAGAGGAAGGCCAGCAAGAGATGGATCGATACAATAACAGCAGCTACGGGTACCAGTCTGTCAACAATAAGCCGCCTGACTGAAGACCGACACACAATTTAGGATAGCTATTCCAGAGGGTCGACATGAGTCGACTCCGAATCGACTTAACTTAAAAACAACAAGAGAGAGAATGGAAAAAAACTAGAAGAGAGAAGAAAGGACAATGGACAGCAGACGATGGAGAGTTAGCAGAAGACACAAAGAAAACCAGAAGAAAGTGGCTGGAGCAATTGCAGCTGAAAAAAAAATGCACAAAAGGTAGAAAAATACTCTTTTATTTTGAATTTATTTAATTGGAATATGTCAGACTCTGGTAAATGTGCATCATTAACGTCTGCGCTTTGTTTAGTATAAGAGCAAATTAATGTATAGTTTTATTTCTACAGTGTTGTACATTCCAAGTTTGGCTTTTGGGATTCCCAGTTTAATTATTGTCTTCCTGTTTCTAAATTGTGATTCTTGTTTGGTGATGGTCTATGTTCTGCATGTGTAACTGAGCTGAGGTATTCTGTTTATGTAATTCCTATTTGACATTGCCACTTGTTCTCTTTCCCCAGTAGGTCATGTATTGTTGTTCTCTGAAATGTATTGGTTTAATATTTGCATGTTTCCTTTTGATAGGTAGGGTATGTTGCTTTGTGAGTCCTGGTAGTGCTGTTAGAATACGGCGGGTTTGCTATGGGTTCTAAATGGGCAGTGTTTGTAGTAGTTCCTAATGTGTATGGTGGTTTGGCACTGGATTATATAGTAATGTAGAAATCTTTTAGTCTTTCTTTATCCATACACTCATTAAGAGGCATGTTTACTAAAAGTTAGTATATGGTAACATTATGCAAATATTTATGCAAATGAGGCCCCTTATGCAAATGAGGCCCCGCACCGAGTCTCCGCACATGGCCCCGCACCCCCCGTGGGCCGCCCCGGCCCCCAAGTACACACAAATGGAGCCCCTCGCGTTTCACCCCACACTTCTTACACACACACACACACTCTGATCCCATCACCCCACTTCCACTCCCACCTACCACACATCCTCTAACAATGCAACCACCCAGCCCCTCATACTACCCCATTGCACCATCTCATACATTTGCATGCACTATACATGCATCCTTATACACACACACCGGCTCATCCAACCTCTTACCTTCCCGCATGTGAGCATGCACACACACACACACACACACATACACACACAACACACATACACACACACACAGGCCCCTTACCCCACTCCCTATCCTCACTCTCACACACACCACCACTTGCCCCCCTTTTCCACCCCCACCACATGCATGCACACACACACACACACACACACAGGCCCCTTACCCCACTCCCTACCCTCATTCTCACACACACACCACCACTTGCCTCCCTTTTCCACCCCCACCACATGCATGCACACATACAGTGAGCCCTCAGCTCACCTCAGTGTACCCACATGCTCTCATGCAGGTGCAGACACACACACCTCTAGACTCTCACCCCACTTCACAACATGTGTGAAGACACACATTGTACTCTTCAATTTGTCCTGCCACATTTGAGCATGCTCATACACACAGCTCCCCACACCATCCCCCACAGCCATACATTTATATGCACCCATACCTATGCATTGAAAATGGAGACAAATATACATCCAATCCCCTCACTGAGGCATTACACAATCCCTGCTACCCTAATGATCATGTCTGTTCACACCCAGTTCTTCCAGGCATGCATGAGTTTGGAAATGGGGGAAGGGAAAGCACGCTATTCTGTCACATTATATGTGTGCACTTTTCAACTTGTTTTAATTCCATCCTTGAATTTGTGGCACTGTGTGGTGGTAAGAGAAGGGAAATAGAACTGCTGAGCTACGGGGAGGGGGAAACCAACTGACTGAACAAGAAAGTGGTGCAGATGCTGAGCTGTCGGAGTAGACAGAAAGAGAGAGGGAAGTGGATTGTTCTGGCCTCCAAACCAGTTCAGCCACCATGAGGCTCAAGCCCTTCAGGCAGGCATCTGTGGTGACTATTGCCCAATCCAGTGCTTCCAGAAGCATTCCAGTCATCAGATGGCTTGACTGCAGCTACCACATTAACAACTCCTTGATCTCCTGGGGGTGAGGAGGAGTCTGGTCGAACAATGGAGAGTAGGGGGACCAGAGAGGGAGCAGATGCCTCTGAAGTAGGCTGATGTGAGCCCTGCCCCATGGGGCCAGTTCCAAGGTCAACGCCATGGACCCCAGGAATTGGAGGTAGTCCCATGCCTAGAGAGCCGACGGAGCACAAAAATTCCTGAGTTAGCTCTGCAACTTGAGGGACCTCTCTGGTGTTAGGAACTCTGCAGTTGGGCAGAGGTTCATCTGATTGCTCTGTCAGCAGCCTACATAGCAGGGGTTGACAACATGCAATTGGACTTTTAAGTTGAAACACGGTAGATCCCAGAGAATGGGAGCCTTGCCCTCATGCCTTCAATATCAGGAGAATGCCAAATTCTCAAACTTTTTCAACCGCAGGAGGGACCCGCAGGCAGTGGACTTGGATGCTCTGCTTCAAATGTGGCATCAGGAGGGACTCCTATATGTCTTCCCCCTTGTGGCCCTTGGTGACCTGCTCCTGCATAAGATTCAGTCTCACCTGAGTTTGATGATTCTGGTGGCCCTGGATTGACCATGCAGCCCATGATACACAGATTTCCTAAATCTGTTGATGGGACCCCCTCTTCTGTTACCTCAGAACGCCCCCCTGTGTGATGGAGGGCCTTGTTCTCTTTTTTCATTTATGGCTGAGCCCTTGAGAGATGTAGGCTGTCCAAGAAGGACAACTCAGAAGTGGTAATGGATATCCTGTTCATGACTCATAGAGCCTCTACTTCCTTGGCCTGTATGAGAGTATGGAGAGTTTTTGAGAGGTGCTGTGTCTCTTGACCTCTGGAGATCAAGAAGGCGGACATAGTCACTGTGTTGTCTTTTTTACAGTTTCAGTTGAACCAGAATTTGGCTCTGAACTCTCTCAAGATTCAGGTGGCAGCCTTAGCATGCTACTGGGGGCGTGTTTGCAGTATATCCTTGGGAGCACATCCTGATGTCTATTGCTTTCTCAAGAGAGTGAAGCAGATCTACCCACCACTGTTCCCAGTGGTTCCCTAGTGGAATTTCACTCTAGTTCTGAAGGCTCTTAAAGGTCCCTTTGAGACTATTCATAAAGCCCTGCTCAAGGATTTGATCCTTAGGGCAGTTTTTCTGGTGGTTATTGCATCCATAAGGCAGATGTCAGAGCTGCAGACCTTGTCCTACAGGGAACTTGTTTTGGTCCTTTCGATGACTTTGGTCTCATTGAGAATGGTGCCATCCTTTTTCCCAAAGGTGCTGTCCCCCCTTTCATCTCAATAAAACTGTCATGTTGCCCTCCTTCCTGGAGGAAGATCATTGGATGGACTGCTCTGAGTCTGCTAGATATGAGGAGGATGTTGGCTAGATATTTCTAGTCCAACAGGTGCTCCTTGTGGTCTTGGGCAAGCCACTTAACCCTCCATAGCCCATGTTCCCTGTAAAATAGTTATCTCCAAGTTATAATGCCCTGTTCAATGTAATTTCAGTTTGTTCAATGTAAACCGCACTGATGCAGAATAGCGTGGTATATAAGAGAATATAAATAAATAAATATTTAGAAATCATTAACCCTTTTCAACAAACCATCTCTGTCCTCTTCAGTGATCCAAGGAAAGAACAAGCATCATCCAAGTCCTCTGTTGCCCACTGTATTAAGGAGGCTATTCCTTTAGCATACCTTTTGGCTGGAAGGCACATGCCGGAGGGAGTCAGGGTTCACTCCACTAGGACACAGATCTCCTGAGCAGAGTTCATCTTGATTTCTCCAAAGGAAACCTGGTCATCCTTTGTGAAACATTACAGGATGCGGGTTGCAGCGATATCGCCTTTGCTAGGACAATTCCCTCCAAAGCAGGGGCGGAAGAACGCTGTTTTCTTTGGGGGGACAAAGCTCCTCTCCTCAGCCAGCCAAACCACATGAGGCTGCGATTGCTGGCCTTCCCCTACTGTCTGCCCATGGGGATCTGATCTCCCACGGGCAGACAGGAGGAGTTTTCTGCCCCTGGGGGCAGCCTGCTGCCAGCCAGGTCACGATCGCAGCCTTCTCCTCCTGTATGCCCATGGAGATCAGATCTCCAAGGGCAGACAGGAGGGGTAGGCTGGTGATCACGGCAGGAAAGTTTTGGTGGGGCCAGGGCCCATGTGGCCCACCCCTTTCCAATGCCTCTGCTCCAGAGCATAGTCTTCCTCCCACCCTGGGTGCTGACTTCTTGGCTACGTTCTCAGGGCTGGTGCTACCATTAGTTGAACTAGGCAGTCATCTACAGTGCCAGCCCTCTGGGGGCACTCATTGCACCGCTATGGCCCCTCTTGAGACAGGCAGCAACATCAATGGTTGCACACAGCCCTGCAGCACTTGCCTTTAAACTTTGGCACTGTGGGGCTGTTTGCTCCGCCCTTCTGATGCCCGATGCCAACTTCCTGCTGCAAACATTCAGCATTGGGTGTTGGAGAAGGGGCAGAAACAAGCAGTCCCATGGTGCCAAAGTTTAAAAGTAAGCACTGTGAAGCTGTTTGTGCCCATTGCTGCTGCTGCATGTCCCAGAGAGGGGCAGCAGTGGCGACAATGGGTGCTAGAGAGGAGCACAAGGGACGAGGTTCACCTAGGATGTCTCATCTCCTTGCACCGGCCCTATACGTCCTACTCATTTAGACTGATTTAGTAGGATGACAAGTTAGGAGAAATTTTATGTACCTGATAATTTTCTTTCCTTGAATTCCGTTAGATTAGTCCAGGTCCCACCTTGGAAGACTTCCCCTTTCAGGTTCGGGAGCCTCACTACGACTTGATTGCCTTGTCAGTATCAGTATCCGATGTAGAGTTACTTGAGGAAGAGAACCAAATACGCGTCCCAAATGTTTGTTCCAATTTATGGTTGGTTATTAATGTTCAAAGTTTCTGAATTTTTCCATCTTGCCTACTGCTTGGGAAGTGTCGCACTGGCTTCTCTCAGTGCTGCACCAGGAATTATACAGAATGATGCCTCTACCTGCTGGCAAGGGAGTATAATCCACTCGTCTAGACTGGTCTAGCAGGATTCAAGGATAAAAAATTACGTGGTATGTACAATTTCTCCATTTATCCCAAGAAAAATGGTGAGTCATTTTTTTTCTATTGGTTTTCTCTGGTTTTGTTCTTCTTGAAATAAACACTGATAACTTCTCAGGAAAAATAAGCCACCCTAAAAACTGAAAAGGAAGATCCCTACTTGTAGTACAGATCATGCGCCACATTGGTGGCCCTCCTTGAATTACCTCTGTCTTAATGTTCTTTTGTAGATGTGCTGCATATACAGCAGTACGCAAGATGTGGTCTCACCTGAGATCTGTACAGAGATATGACTTCCCTCATTCTAGTAGTGATACCTTTGTACCCGAGCTCACTACCCGCTTTCCTATCTCATTCATCTTTTGCCATTGATTTAAATACTGAAAAATGCACATTTAAAATTTAAAAAAGGCAGAAGTAGTTTGACAAATAACAGCTGCATTAACAATATTCTCTGCTATACACAAACTACTTTGTTTGCATAGGCCACTAAATAGTTAAGCCATCATTCCTTCAAGATGAATAGCTTACATATGTGTCTCTTAATTCACTGGGGAGTCATTGCTTAGTTTAAACTACTGCTTTGGCTGCAATTGCAAACTTTTGCAAAAACCTCTTTGTGAAGACCTCTGCAAAGCATGTAGGAATTGTGTAATGTGGGTAGATGGAGATTTAGGTGGGATTAAAGTCATAACACCTTGTAACAGGACTTTAGCTGCCAGTAGGTACTGTACTGTTGGGACTTGAAGTCAAAAATCACTCACCCGGGCAGAGTATTACAGTAGATACAAGTAAAAGCCTCTTCAGAGAACAAAATTGCTCTCATAGTTTAAATTAGATTTTGTTTTTTTGTTTTTTTAGCAGAAATAGCCACAAGTAGTTAAGTATGAGAAATAGGGTGTTTCTAGTGGATTAATGTACTATGGTCTAACCAATCGCTTGGAAGCAAACTGAACATTTTATTAATGTTGTAGAGATGAGAAATCTTTGGAACAAATAAATGATGGCTCTCAAAAAAAAAAAAAAGGAGGATTGTGCAAGTTGGAAGCCTTATCCCAATCCCTCTTGTGGTGTAGCTAACTTTCCCAGAGTAGCACAGCATGCAAATATTTTTCATATGTCATACTACTTCTTGTCATGCCAGTGAGCTGATCTGCATGCATTTGCATGCGGCACAACTAATTAGCCTATCTGCATTGTGCCTGATTTAAGGGCCAGGAAATAATGCATAAACATGTGCGATAATTACAAATGTCAAGTGCTATTTCCATTTAATCTGTGATCATGCATTTTATCATATGGTAGCAGCATTTACCATATGCGAATGCATTATCGCAGCTTAGTAAATAGCAGCCACAATTAGAAGACTTGTCTGCTTTTGCACTTGAAGCTCTGCGTTTCTGAGCCTCGCTCTGTCTTCTTCTATGCACTCTTTCACTCTTAGGGGCCCTTTTACTAAACACCGCTAAGGTTTTGTACTTAATGCGTGCTACCCATGCATGTTGAGTACAAGGCTTCCACATTAGCTGTTGGGGACATGATCTGTATGTTCCCAGCAGCTAACGTGCGACTGAGCACCGTAACAAGCGGCCAAGTAATGCGGATGCACCTAATGGCAGCCATAGAAGTGCTATTAGGTGCACCTGTGATAAGTACCATTTGCACACGAATGTGTTCTCCATGCCCACGCTCTGCCTTTAACCCGCCCACCCTCCACATTAGCATACGAGTGCCATTTAACATGCATTTTAATGATCAGTATCTGGCATGCCGACGTGTTAGAAGTCACTACAGCCAGATACCACATGGTAAAACGCATGTTAACTGGTTAGCAACATTTAGTAGAAGGCCCCATTTCTTACATTTCCTGATCCCAGTGCCCCCACATACAGGCCTTTCATCATTGCAGTCTCTATCAAGCTCCCCAGAGATCTCAATGACTTTCCTTCCCAGCCTTCCCCTCCACCGCCCTCAGCCTCCTCTATGCTTGTGTCAGTGGAGGTGGTGGAGACAGGGAGAGGATCTGAATTTAAGAACTCATGGGACAAACACAGAGACTCTCTGAGGGAAAGGAAGGGATTGTAGAGACTGGGGAGTTGGTTTGGATGGGCAGAATGGCTACGGGGTCTTTTTTTTTTTGCCATTGTGTTCTATGCTTCTAAACACAGAAGGGACTGTTGTTCTTTCTCCTCCATTACCTCCTCCTGCACTTGTTTTACATGTTTTCCTAGTGGTCTAGTGGTTGGGGCAAGTTGCCGAGGGCCAGGGATTTGAATCCCACTAGAGGACAGCAACCTCGGGCCCGAGGGACTGGGGTTTCTAGTCCCACAGGTGCTTCTTGTGGCCTTGGGCAAGCCACGTAACCCTCTGTTGCCTCAAATACAAAACGTAGATTGTGAGCCCTTTGGGGACAAGGGAAATGTACACCGCTTTGACCCGGTGAAAAACGGTATATAAACATTACTAAATAAATAAAAATATAAGCTTGGCTAAATACATTTTACTTATCCAGTTAACTTTAACCAGAAAATTAAAAAATGGTAATGATTTTCATTGGCCCAACTTAACCATTATCCAGGCCATCTTTAACTGGATAGCACTGAATATTTGTACCATATGGTTAAGTCATAACTGTGTCCTATGCACGTTTCATGTTCCTCTTAACGGCTTAGCTTTTAGCTGGATATAGAGTTGTTCAGGCAACCAGTTGGCAGCCCTAACATTTTAAAACCTTAACTGGACAAATATTGTGAGCATTGACCTCAGGACATATTAAAATAAAAGACAAAAAAGAGGAGGGCTTAAAAGGGAGAAAAAGTAGTAGACAGAATTTTGAAGAGACAACAGTCTGGAAGACGGCATCTGAGAATGAAAAAGGTGAAAATAACATGGGGGTGGGGGGTATGAAAGGTAGAGACAGGAGAGCAGAAAGAAACCTGACCAAGGTTACAGTAAAAGAAATCCAAGGGTCTGCAAGGGGGAATCCTGTTGATACACTCCTCCAGCTACTAAATTAGAAATGTATCCAGGTTGTCTGGAGGTTATCAGTATGAGGTACAGGAGTCTCCTGATATTTATACAGAATCTGTTAGTAGTGCATATACAGTACAGTATAACCTGCTGGTGCTGCACTGTGACTTAAACGTTTGATAGATCATCATATAGTTAAATATCAAATAGTATAAATAGCAAAAAAGCAGACAAGAAATAAGTTGGCCTGAGAGAGGGACAGCACAAGGAAAACTAATCTCTCTGAATTACTCTGTGGTTATCCTTTCCACTATCAGAAACATGAAATGGAAAAGTTGGATTTATCATTAAAAACTGCTTGGCAGAAATTGAAAAGTATATTAAAATAATAGGCAAAAGTCCCAGAAAGTCAGAAAGACAAGCTGGTCATCTTTATAATGCTTCTAAACATACTGTAGATTTGAATAGTGAAATAGAACACTACATTAAATTTAATACTAATACTATGAGTCAATTTTCAAAGAATACTGAGCATGTGACTTGGGCACACAAACTTAGAAAAATCTTCAGCCGCACTTAGGTACTTGTGTTTTTGGCTGAAAATTCTCCTAACTTTACTAAAATCGAGGTGCTTACATGTTATTTATTTGCCGATGTACTGTGATGCCTAAGAGATTGGCAAGTGGTGAAAGCATGCAGAGCATGGATCATGGAATTCTTTCCAATTCTTCTACTCTTCTGCATATACATGTATATGTGTGTGTATGTTAGTGTGTGCACGCGTGTGTGTGTGTGTGTGTTTGTGTGCGCGTGTGCGCACATTGCCTCTGTGTGCCTGTTTGGCATGTATTTTGCACAGGTGGTATGTGCGTGTGTATCTCTGTTTTGTATATTTGAATGTTTATCTCTTTTGTGTGCATGCATGTTTATGTCTGGCTCTTTATGTGTGTTTGCATGTGTGTGTATGTGCATGGATGTGTTTGTATGTATCTAAATCGGTTCTCTGTGTGTCTGTTATCTGGAGAGGAGCTGAGAAGGGAGAACAGTTTGAAAGGTACAATTCCTTAATCACTCTTTTACACTGAATCAGTACATGTATGCTGCAGCAGTTGGAACTGCTTCTCTCATAGAAATGTTTTAGGGCATTTTTTGGGGGGTTCATTTCTATTCCGTCTCCCAATCACATGCTGAACTTCACTTCTACAACACAGGAATTTGCCTTAGTGCACCCCCTCCCTTCCTGTGGCTAGAACAGCATCCCAGCGCTACACTCCCACTGCCTTCCCATTGGCTGGACCCGCGGCCTGCACAAGGAGATGAGGTGTCCTGGGCGAACCTTATCCCTTGTGCCACCTCAGAAGCCCATCTTCTCCGGGACAGGCAACGCCCGCAAACAGCCCTGCATTGCTTACCTTTAAACTTCGGCACAGCAGGGCTGTTTGCTTTCGATACCTGATGCCAACTTCCTGTTTTCAGGAGGAAGTCTTCATTGGGTGTCAGAGGGGTGGAAGCAAACAACCCCGCAGAACTGAAGTTTAAAGGAAAGCACCGTGGGGCTGTTTGCGCCCACTGCCTGTCCCAAGAGGGGAGACAGCGGCGACAATGAGCACCCCGGAGGGCCGTGCTCTAGGTGACCGCCTAGTTTGCCTAATGGTAGCACTGGCCCTGGCTGGACCATGCCTACAGACTGCTGCCAATTAAATAGGCAGGGCAGGCTCACTTACACCAGGGGTTGGGAGTGAGGGAGAGGAAAGAGAACTGGAGATAGAGGTTTTAATGGAAAATTCTGTTGAATCCTTAAAAAGGACAGCAATCCTAATCTCCTAAGTCCTTAGCACATCTCAAAGAGCCCCCCTCCCCCCCCCCACCCTGCTACCCCAACATCTGGACCCAAACATATTCATTTTGTATTTTAAACAATGTGAGACCCATTTCTCTTGCAGGTTGTATGGAAATTTCTTCAGGACTGACTTTTTATGCCATGATCAGTGTCTACATCTGGGAGGTACAGATCAGTTTTGGCTGCCTCCCGTTCCAACAGTATGTTTCCGAGTTCTGCCAGCCTTTTTTTATTCAGGTTTGGAAATATTACATTCCAAAAACATAGTACACAAGAAACAGCTACACCAAAATCAATGCAAAGGTAACAATTTAAGGAAATAAAAATAAGTACCAGTAGCCCATATCAAGAGTAGAGAAAGGAAAACTAAGAAGGAAGAAAAAGAAGAAAAAGCCAACACAAAACTAAATTGTTGCTTAAGACTACATTAACTATATTAACTATCTACTTATAGTACCAACCCCCCCCCCATGATCCCACCTTAGTCATTACCTTTAGAAGCTGAAACTGACTTTTGAAAAATAACTCTTCCAAATGAGAGGAATCCATAAAAATATACTTTACACCCCAATTTGTTACAAGACATTGACAAGTAAAATGAAGGAAGAAGGATCCCTCCAGAGCAAGTACTTTAGGCTGCCAAGAAAGAAAGGCCTTCTGTCTCATCTGGTAGGGTGGGAGACATCAGGAAACAACTGAATTAATTGCCCACAAAATGGTGTATCCTTCTTAAAATGGATTTTAAAACTAATATTTTGTCCCTTTATTTAGCAAAAACAACCAGAAGAGTAGCATGAGTAGTTACATCATCAGATGGACTTTCCAAAAAAGCTATTGAATTGAAACTTTCTTTTTCTTCAAGCTACTCAGGCTCCCCTCTGGTAACTGAGCTGAATGAACCTTCAAGGGGATATACTCGTAATACAAATTTACAATAGAAATTTTATCTTCCTGAGGTAGAGCTATCATTTCCTTGAAATACTTACGAAGCAGCACCTCAACTGAGAGCAAATGACAAAAAGGAAAGGAAAATTTAAGAAACGCAATTCCTAGATTAGGAAGTACTGTATTCTCTAGCATTTCTCACTTATAAAGCATCTGTAAACTATCTTTAATAGCTGAGGTGCAAGTTGCAAACAGAGACTGGCCTTAGTCTCCACATTAACCCATCTTCTTCTCAATTGAACTTGATTATCTATTTCCAAAATCTTTGCATCAGAGCTTGTGGGAAATTTACATAGTTTCCCCACTGTGTCTTTAAGTATTTCCTCCATTCGAGTTGCTGTCCAAATATCCTTCAATGAGTTTTCCTGAACCAAAGCCTCATTAATAGGCAAAACAGATGAATGATGTTTTGGGGAGTGGATAGGTTGAGAAATAGGGATAGAAGAAACCTTTAATTGGTCAACATCAGAATTTAATAACTGTAATGAGCTATCCAAAGACACGGAGGATAAATTCAAGGAAAGAGCAAGGTCAAAGGCATGGTTCTTTGGGAGGAACTCAAAGAGATTGTATCTGGAGGGATGTTAACTGCAGACTGCAACGAGGTACAGCTGACAAATGTTTGTCCATAGCTAGTGTGAACATTGCCCAACTTTTTCCTTTGCTGTTGCAAGCAACAAAAGAATATAATTCAGTTACTCACAAAGAAGACCAAGCCAACAGGCTGCAAAAGTTTCCCCGATAATCCAAAGTAGATCCGAAGGGAGATCCAATGGGTCGTGACCAATGTTCCCTCTAATTTTCTGTAGGCTGTGTGCGCATAAAATATCAGCTGTGTGCAGCTTTTGAAGGAAGGTTAAATTTTTGTGCGCCACATAACGACACTCGGAGTTATATAATTTAAAATTTGACTACACGTCAGAATACAGTATGTACACCACATTGATTTTAATCAAATTAAATGAAAATAGACAATTACTAAATGAAGTGGGAAATTTCTAGTAATTACAATCATAACTTTTAAATTTTAAGACGTCTGTGTTGTTTTCTATCAGAATCAGAGCCGTAATTTTTGTGCGCTCTCTTGTAAAGTATGTGCGCTCGCTCGGCGAGGTGTGTGTGCGCGCGCACACGTGCACAGCTTAGAGGGAACAGTGGTCGTGACCTGTACTTTTATATGGTTGTTCTGGTGCCCTTTGACAGTGAGTGCACTGTAGATGAGGAGCAATCACAATATAAGTACTTGCAGGCACCTCTAGTTGGAGTCCCAGCCAGATCAGCAATGTTCCCCCGGACCTGAAACGTTGCACCGGGACCTCCTCTCCCCTCTTGCAGCTTTGTGATTATCTCTGCTTGAGATGCCTGGAAAGTTTATAATTCTACCTCTCCTGGACTAATATAACACTGTTTGAACCTTCTTCACACAGAGGAGCTGCCTAGGTGCACTGCCTTTAGTCTCTTCCATCAGATTGATCTCTTCCTTTGCGGTAAGGTTCTGTCCTGCAATGGCATCTAGTTCTCAGGATGGTCATTGAATTTGATGAGCCCTGTATTTACAAGCTCATGGTGGAATCATGTGTTTGGCGAGATGTGACCTGTCCGATGCCCCCCTCAGTCTAAACATGAGGAGGCATTTGCAGAATGCTATGGAAAGACTGCTTTGCTGTCTTTAAGCGGTGACATGTGGTGAGGTTGATCAGGTGCACCTAGTTTGAGTGAGTGGTGTGTAGTTAGTGCCCTTTCTGATGGCCGTTTCCCTATTCTGTCGCATCCAATCCATGTAGAGTGCCGGAACGTGAGGCTAAGGTGAACTGTCTCTCTTTATGCACATAGCTGGATCATGAGGTGGCTGGAATGCATGTGGATCATTGTAATTCTGATCACTATACAAGTTCTACAATCGTATTAAAATGACTGTTTTTGTTTATGAGAAATTTAAGACATCATGGGTATAGAAAGATAAAACTGGAGAGGTAGATGGTATGGTTCATTTTTGGGACACTATGACCAATCAATACTTCTGAACAGGTTTAATACATAGTACAGTGAGAAGAGGTAAATAGCAATAGTAAAACCATTTATAAAAACTGCTGCTCTTTCTTATGCTATTTGCTTTAACTATCAGCCAATCTCAAATTTTAATTTCTTAAGAAAACTTATAAAAATAATAGTGTGCATACAATCCAATCAGTAAATTGTGGAACAGCATATATTAGATGATTGGCATCATGGTTTCTATTCAAGTCATGGAACAAAAACACTGATGGTTTCATTCATGGACTGGAAGTGAAGTATATTGATTTAGCCGCTGCTTTTGACATAGTCAGGGTTGGCCCAAGAGTATTTGGTGCCCTAGGTAAACTTTTAACCAGGTGCCCCCCTCCCCCCCCCCAGCGCCCAGCTTTTCCCCTTCCCTGCCCCCTCTTCAATATCCAGCATCTGTGTTGTACCCACCCATCCCCCATGAGGTCCAGCATCTCCCTCCTTCCCTTACATCCCCCCAAGGTGTCCAGCTTCTCCCTTCTTCCCTATTTCCCCCCAAGGTGTCCAGCATCTTCCTCCTCTCCTACCCGCCTCCAAAGTGTCCAGCATCTCCCTCCTTCCCTTACATCCCCCCAAGGTGTCCAGCATCTCCCTCCTTCCCTATTTTCCCCCAAGGTGTCCAGCATCTCCCTCCTTCCCTATTTCCCCCCAAGGTGTCCAGCATCTTCCTCCTCTCCTACCCACCTCCAAAGTGTCCAGCATCTCCCTCCTTCCCTATTTCCCCCCAAGGTGTCCAGCATCTCCCTCCTTCGCTATGTCCCTAAGGTGTACAGAATCTCCCTCCTTCTCTACTCCCCTCAAAAACATAAACATGTCTTCTGCGCTACACATCCCACAGTTGCCCATCTCCACTTTTCTTCCTTACTCCCTCCCCAAGGTGTCCAGCATCTCTCCTCTTTTACTTTCCATCTGCCACTGCCACTACTGCGGCTTCCAATGCCACTGCCCACCCTTCCTCTGCCAAAGCCGACAGCCCTGCATAAAGGCAGCATAGTGCAGTGATGGGTGTTTGAGCATCTATGCATGCCTGCTTAAGAACATCGGAAGGGGCGGGATGTGCAAGCCTTAAGTGTGCATGGGTGGGCGCTCAAAGGCCAACTGCCGCACTGTGCTGCCTTTAGGTAGGGCTGAGTTAGCTCCAGAAGAGGAAAGGTGGACAGTGACATGCAATTGCTCAAAGGCAGGCTCGCTGCACTGCTCTGCCTGGCCTGCTGTTGCCCCCCAAGTATTCTGCCCTGTTCAGATACCTAGTGACTGGACCAGCTTTGGACATAATAAACTACCAGATCATGTTAGAGCAATTAGTCAAGGTTGGTATAGGAGGAGTTAAGGGTGTGCCTACATGGCAAATTGTGGAGCGAGAAGTACCACAGGGACTGGATTGTAGGCCTCAGTTTTTAATTTATATATGTTACTCTTTAGGAAATTGCTGTAAATATTGGGAATCCATTTTTGTCTGCATGCAGGTAATATATTATTAATTTCACTTTTGTCAATTGCTGTTGGTCCGCATAATTAAATAATAGGAAAGAAATATTTAAGTACTTTAAATTGGTTTACAGTTAATGAATTCATTATTAACTGGAAAAAATGGAGGCATTGGTAAGTTATTTCTCGCTAAAATTATTGATTGTATTTACTATTCTCCAGGAGCAAGCAGAAAGTCAGTCCTCACAAGGATGACATCGGCACCAATAGAGCCCTTGCAGAAGCATCTCCCCAGCTTTCAATAAAAGCCTTTGGGAGATGCCACCACGCATGCGTGGTCCCCTTCCCTCCCAAGGGTGCCATCTTGCCTCAGTCTCCTTTTTTCCACGGAGCCCACCAAACATCTGTTTTTTCCCTGGAAAAAGTATGTTTTTTTCTTATCTCTTTCCTCCAATCTTGCACCAGTATTCTTCCTGCCTACGAGTCTGCTTGCCTTGGCATCGTGTCTCAAGTTCATCTTTTTATTTTATTTTTCCCCAGTGCAGTTTTGTGCCTTTTTTTTCTACTGGCAGAGCCAGAATCATCGGCCTCCATTGATCAGTCTCGGACCTCTGAGCCTATCCTAGTCGAGGACACCCCTTCAGTTGAACTAATGAAAGGCTCAAGCACCTGTGTGCCTGTGCCAATAGCTGTGGAGCCTTCTGGACTAGAGACCAGAATGGCAGCCTTGGAGTGCAGCTTGCCTGCCTTCATGGCTCAGCAGTGGGCCATGATGCCTGGCTCTGTCAGGTCATCTGCCCAAACCACCAGGCCCTTGACCTCAAGGACATCTTCGGACGTTGAGCCGATCCTCAAGAACCTGCCGCCTCGAGTCGATCCTCGACATCAGTCTTGATCCCAGTCCCGTTCCATGGGACCAAGGTCCTCCCCTGCGAATGCCCATGGCTTTGGCTGCAGAGCCTCCGAGGACCCGGACTGTTGGCCTTGGGGCCAGATCGCCTTGCCCAGCCATACCTCAACTCTTCCACCGATTACTTGGACTGGGAGACTGAGGATGAGGAATCCCCAGACACTCGTCGACACTGTGACATGCCCTCAGATCCATCTCCCTCTGAGACTCGATGCCAGTCCTGGCCCGAGGACATGGCATTCCTCGACTTCATACAGGACATGTCAAAGGCGCTGGCATTTGCCACTGAGTCAGAGGAGGACCCTTGTATGGAGGAGCTGGAAATCCTCCAGTACGAGGCACCAATGAGGGAGGCACTAACAGTGTCCATCCTGCCCATCCTGGAATGGCTGCTCCTCCACATGTGGGAAACACTGGCAACAGTGCCCATTGTAAACCAACAGCTCAGCTCAATGTATCAAGTCCGCCAGAGCCTGGGCTTCCAGAAAGCACAGTTGCTGCATAACTCCATGGTGGTGGAGTCAGCCATGCGTTGGCTCAAGAGCCAGAAGATGCACTCCTTGGTGCCCCCGGATAGGGAGGTCCGCACTCTGAATGCCCTTTTGCAGGTGTGTTGGAAGGGGTTGGGGCTCTATACTAAGTCATTCTAAACCAAATCACCCCAACTACATACTCTGCATTCAACTGCTACAAAACACACAAGAGAGGAGGAGGAGTGCTAATACTAGCTAGAAGCCAATTCAAATTCAAGACCATCTCATCAAGCAGCACAGCAGAGTCCAACATAATCACCATATCTATGTTAAAATATGCCTTACATACAGATTCCCTAATGCCAAGACTGATAAACTCTCCACAGTACTTGAGACAATCTGTTCACAAAACTCAATACATAAGCCACTCATTGCCTTAGGAGATTTCAAGTTCAGTGCAACATCCAACAAAGATATTAGATCATTCCCCAAAGTGATGGAATCACTACTATACAGCTAACTAGTCAATGTCCCCACACACAGACTAGGAACAACCCACAACTCATCTTCATCCCTAAAATACTGCATGAGCACAATCATGTCATCCCCTAGCAATTATGCCGACACCTTGGTCAGAACACTACTTAATATCATTCTCAGTGTGGATTACCAATCCTGTTATCCATCAAGACGAGAATTGCAAAGACAGAAAATTCAAGATCTTTAACAAAGAAAAGTTCCTACAAGAGATAATACCAAAACTTCATCAAGATATAAATGATCTGGACAACGCCATTGAAAACTGGAACCACACCATATCCACAGTAGCATCAGCCCCAAACAGAAAACACACAAATACACTCAAGAGAAACACCATCCCTTGGTACTCCAATGACATCAGAGAGGCAAAATGAGGCCTAAGGAAACTCGAGAGGAAATGGAGAGAAAATAAGAGCCCGGACATCCTACATCAATACAGAACCAAACAACAACTTATTGTATATGTATTTTGTAACCCACCTTGGTGATTGCGTGGGATATAAATGCTTTTAAATAAATAACTAAAATAAAATACAAATACTTGATCAACAGATGCAAGCAACAATTTCACACAAATATCATCATGAAATCAGCAAATAAACCCAGAGAACTATTTGACATTGTACAGATGCTCACTAGAGACCCATCACAACAAAGTGTCTCTGAAATACATCCTCAAGACATGGCAAACTACATAATGGACAAAAACACAAAACTCAATCTGAACATCCCGCCACCCATAATGAACAACACGATAAACCCTGCCCACACCCAAACCTGGGGTGAATTCATAATAACATCCTTTCAACTAATAGAGCATATCATGCACTCCACCTCACTGTCAGACCCATGCCCGGTATCATGAATAAAATCAGCCAAGGAACAGCTCAAACAATTTATACACAAAATAGTAAGGACATCTCTTCACCAAGGCTATATGCCATCGTCCCTCAAACAAGCAACTATACGGTTGATACTTAAGAACAATTCACTCCGCAAAAATGACCCTCCAGCATATCTTGCAATCTGCAGTCTACCATTTATTGCAAAAATTATGAGAAAGTGGTTCAAAGACAACTGCAGGACCATATAGACCAGAATGCACCACCAGACCCCCACCAGCATGGGTTCAAATCACGCCATAATGTAGAAACGCTGTTAAACTTACTCTTCGACAATATCATAAGGGGCATAGACAACATCAAGACTGAATTCCTCTTCATATTTATGGACATATCATCTGCCTTTGACACTGTTTCCCACACTACATCGCTGCAACATCTTCAAGAAATTGGCCTTTGCAACAGCACCTTAAAGTGGTTTGAATCCTACCTAAGTAACAGACTACAGCAAGTCAAATACTACTATTACTGAACATTTGTATAGCACTACAAGTCATATGCAGCGCTGCACAGACATGTAAGAGACAGTCCCTGCTCATCAGAGCTTACAATCCAGTCAAGACAGACAACAGAGAAGATGTAGACAGGGATAAAACAAGGGGGAAAGGTAAAGAAACAAGGATATCAAGTGATCAAGATCCAAAAGCAGCAGCAAAGAGGTGAGTTTTCAGCCTGGATTTGAAGAGGGTCAGAGAAGGTGCCTGACATACATACATAGGTAGTTTGTTCCAGGCATAAGGTGCAGCAAGATGAAAGGAGTGAAGTCTGGAGTTAGCAATAGAAGAGAAGGGCACAGATAGAAGCAATTTACTAGAAGAGCAGAGTTCCAGGGGGGGGGGGGGGTGGTAAGAAGAGATAAGAGAAGAAATGTAGTGAGGAGTTGCAGAGTGAATGCATTTATAGGTCAGCAAGAGAAGTTTGAACTGGATGTGGAAATGGATAGGGAGCCAATGAAGTGACTTGAGAAGAGGGGTAATATGGGCATGACAAGGTTGGCAGAAGATTAGTCGCGCAGCAGAGTGTTGAACAGATTGAAGGGGAGAGAGATGATTCAAAGGGAGACCAGCAAGGAGTAGGTTACAGTGGTAAAGATGGAGGTGATTAAGGAGTAAATAAACATCTTAGTAGTGTGTTCAGAAAGGAAAGGGCAGATTTTGTTGATGTTATAGACAAATAAACAGCAGGTCTTAGCTATCAGATGGATGTGTGTGGAGAAGGAGAGAGAGGAGTCAAAGACAACCCCAACGTTGCGAGCTGAGGAAACAGGAAGGAGTAGAGAGTTATCCACAGAGACTGAGAAAGGAGGAAGAGGAGAGGAGGTTTTAGGGGGAAAGATAAGAAGCTCAGTCTTGGCCATGCTCAATTTCAAGCAGTGTTGAGACATCCAAGCAGTAATGTCAGAAAGGCAGGCGGAGATCCGGGTCTGGATTGCCAGAGAGATTTCAGGCATAGAGTGGTAGATCTGGGAGTCTTCGGCATAAAGATGGTACTGAAAGCCATGGGAAGAGATGAGCGCACCAAGGGACTGGGTATAGAGAGAGAAAAGGAGCGGACCCAAGACAGATCCTTTGGATACACCAACTGAAAGCGGGATAGCTGCAGAGGAGGAGCCACCAGAACTAACACTGAAAGAGTGATGGGAGAGATAGGAGGAGAACCAGGATAGTACAGAGCCCTTAAAACAAGTGAGGACAGGCTATTGAGGAGAAGGTTATGGTCAACAGTGTCAAAAGCAGCAGAAAGGTAAAGAAGGATGAGGACAGAGTAAAAATCCTTGGATTTTGCCGGGACCAAGTCACTGGAGACTTTGGCAAGAGCCGTTTTAGTAGAGGCTTGAAAGCAGGAATTTATTGTTGCCAGGAGTGTCATCTTCATGGTTCAGACATTGTGAAAAGGAGTTCGTTCCTTACTTCGTCCAGGAAGACAAGTTGGTTTATTGCATCGATGTCGAAGGTCTGATGGGTCAATTTAAAATCCAATATGATTCAGAGCAATGGCGTCTTTTTATAGATTCTTCAAAAAGAAGTCTCAAAGCAGTTTTACTCCACAACGGTTTTTACGCTTCCATACCTGTAGGTCATTCCATACACTTGAAGGAAACCTACGAGAACTTGGAATTGGTTCTTCGTAAACTTAAATATGAAGACCATGGTTGGCAAGTGTGTGAGGACTTGAAGATCTTGTGCATGCTGCTCGGGCAACAAGCTGGGTATACCAAATATCCTTGTTTTCTGTGTCTATGGGACAGTCGAGACCGACAAAATCACTGGACCAAGAAGAGTTGGCAGCCGAGGGTGCTAACAGTCGGTGAAAAAAATGTCCTCCAAGAAACTTTGGTACCTTCCCATAAAGTTCTTCTACCACCTCTCCACATAAAATTGGGATTGATGAAGCAATTCGTAAAATCACTTCCAAGAGATGGAGAATGCTTCAAATACTTGGTCACCAAGTTTCCAGGCCTGTCGGAGGCAAAATTGAAGGAAGGTGTGTTCTTCGGACCAGACATTAGAAGGCTTATAGTTGATCAAGAGTTTGTCAATACCATGACGGATCCTCAAAAAGAAGGGTCGATTGCATTTAAAGAAGTCGTACAGAAAGTTTTAGGCAATAACAAAGATCCTCACCACAAAAAGATCGTCGGACGAATGCTGAAAGCATTTCAAGCTTTAGGTTGCCTGATGAGTTTGAAAGTGCATTTCCTCCAGTCCCACCTTGACTGCAATGCAATATGTGCCTTCGAGTCAGTCCTGACTCCTGGTGTCCCAGAAGCTCCTGGGTTTTCTTGGCAGTGTCACCGGAAGTAGACTGCCAGGCCTACTTTCCTGAAAATTTGGGAGCTGTGAGTGAGGAACAAGGTGAACGATTCCACCAAGACATTAAAGAGATGGAAATAAGATACCAAGGAAAATGGAGCATTACAATGATGGCAGACTACTGTTGGATGCTTCAGAGAGACATTCCAGATGCTACTCACAAGCGTAAATGCACCAAGAGGAGCCTCACAAGGAAGAAGAATCGAGTTTAGTGTGTGTAGGTGAGCTCATTTCAGTTCAAAAAAGGATTTTCATGAAAATATTATAATAAAACTTTTATGTTATAAGTCTATTTCCATTTATTTTGAAGTATTGCCTTATTTAACATAGTTACCTAAATTGTCAGGAAACGTGATGTCCTATGACAAAATGGAGGTCAATTTCGGATTCAGCACACCAAAAAACATAAAGATTACGTGGAATAACCAAAACAGCTCTCGAAAACATTTTTTTATTAGAACTAGAGGAAGGCCCGTCTTCCAGGCTCTAGTGTTTCCACACATCGACTACGTAACGTAATCTTCCATGGGATACCAAAATACGCACTTCACCCCTTGCAGACGGCACAGAACACTAGACCCACATTCTAGATGTCACATCCAGGGCTGAGCATATAACCCCAACACTAAAACTACTACACTGGCTCTCTGTAATAAGCCAAATGAAATGCAAAGTCCTACCAATCATATTCAAAGTATATCACAATCTATCCCCGGACCACCTTCAATCTCTTTTACATGAAATACCATTTAACAAACTGAAGACTCAATATGCAGAACACCTTCATCATCCCCACTCTTAAAGCAAAAAGCAGCCAAATTGTCTCTAACCTAGCCTTCTCGCTTTATGCACCAAGAATTTGAATGCTCTCCTTCAAAATATCCGAGCCATTCCTGATCTAATGGAATTTTACAAGAAGCTTAAGACTCATCTCTTCCTTGAGCACTTTGATAGCGAAAATTAATACATCCTGTCCTACTACCTCGTATGTGCTACATCTGACATAACAAAATGGGTAAATGTCTGTTGATATGTTTCCCCACTGTCCTCATGTTATCTCATGTTCTATGTAAACTCTTGGAAGTTAAATAAATTTTGCATTCTATAAAAATAGTTAAATAAAGGGCAGGTTTGGAGAGTTCAAAAATGTCATAGTATAGTACACACACAGTAAAGCTATACCACCATTCTTGTATTTAATTTTGGAAGCTAAGTGGGGTTGAGCCTGGTTATTACTTGGATGGGAGATCATCTTGGAATCCCAGCTGCTGTAGCTTACTGTGTAGTAGAAAGGCCTGACAATCTACTTCATGTCACGTCTTGCCAAGGAAACCCAGGTGATAGCTGCAACATGGACAATTGTCCACATGGTTGCCAAGTCAACATCAACTCTGTGACACTTAACAACAGTACACACACAGCCCATTGTCGTTCAAGACTGGAAAGGTGTGTATTCAGAATTTCCAAAGGTGCTATTTAATCCCCAGTTCTTCCTCCCCTCTGCTTGCTCTCCCTCCCTCATTCAATCCTTATTCATTTCTTCCATCTCTAACCTGATCCATCCCTTATTTGGTATCCCCCCTGCAAGCCTCAAACATGACCCTGAGTATCTCCAACAATCCACCCCTCTCAGCTTCAGTTGTCTACTATTCTCAGCCTCACTTCAGCCTTCATTACGCAACCCAGCTTCACTTCCCCTTCTTCAGTTCATTCTCTTATCTCAAAAGAATGGGTTGATAACATCCCCAGCTTCAGCTCCCTCCCTCAGCCTCATGCACCCTCCATCATTAATGTCACTGCCACAACCTCCAGCGTCAATTTACTTAAGAATTGCCATACTGGGTCAGACCAAAGGTCCATCAAGCTCAGTATCCTGTTTCCAACAGTGGCCAATCCAGGTCACAAGTACCTGGCATATCACAAAAGTAACCAGATCACATGTTACCAAGGGATAAGCAATGGTTTCCCTCAGATCTACCTCAATAAAGACTTATGAACTTTTCATCCAGGAATTTGTCCAAACCTTTTTTTAATCCAGCTATGCTTACTGCTTTCACCACTTCCTCTGGCAACAAGTTCTAATATTTAATTATGCATTGAGAGAGAAAATACTTTCTCCTGTTTGTTTGTCAGTTCATGACGTGTCCCCTATCTTTGTTCTTTTTCAAAGAGTAGACAATTAATCGATTCTCATTTGCCCGTTGCGCTCTCCTCAGAATTTTATACACCTATATCATATCTCCCCTCAGCCATCTCTTCTCCAGGCTGAAGAGACCTAACCTCTTTATCCTTTCCGTATAAGAGAGTCATTCCATCCCTTTATCATTTCGGTCGCCTTTCTCTGTACCTTTTCTAATTTTGCTATATCTGTCTGAGATGAGGCAACCAGAACCACACACAAGATGTGGTTGCACTATGGAACGATACAGAGGCATTATAATATCCTTTGTTTATTCTCCATTCTTTTCCTTATCATTTCTAGCATTTTATTAGCTTTCTTGGTCACTGCTCCACATTGAGCAGAGGATTTCCATGTATTATCCACAATGACGCCTAGATCCTTCTCTTGGGCGGTGACTCCTAATGTGTAACCTTGCATCTTGTAACTGTAGTTTGGATTGTTTTTCCCTTAGGTGTATCACTTGCACTTTTCCATATTAAATTTCATCTGCCATTTGGATGCTCTTTCTGTTTCTCCAGATCCTCTTGCAATTTTTCAATAAGTGATTTAACAACTTTGTGTTATCTGCAAATTTGATCACCCCACTTGTTCCCATTTCCATTTCTTAAAAAGGACATAGCAGAATTAGAAAAGATACAAAGAAGAGCCAGAAAAATGGTAAAGGGGATGGAAGGATAACCTTATGAGAACAGGCTTAAAGGTTTAGGGCTCTTCAACCTGGAAAAGAAATGGCTGAAGAGAGATATGATAGAGGTCTATAAATGAATGAATGAATGGAGTGGAACGAGTAAATGTAGATAGGTTGTTTACGCCATCAAAAAGTAGAAAGACTAGGGGACATGCATTGAAGACTCATTACAGAAAATATTTTTTCACTCAATGTGTGATCAAACTCTGGAATTCATTACCAAAGGATGTAATTAAAGCTGTTAGTGTAGCTGGGTTAAAAAAAAGTTTTGACAATTTCCTTGAGGAAAGGTCCATAAATCGTTATTAAAGAGGACCCAGGAAATCCACTGCTTACCCTGGGACAAGAATTGTGGAACCTTTTTAGGAACCTGCCAGGTACTTGTGACCTAGATTGGCCACTATTGGAAACAGGATACTGGGCTTCATGGACCTTGGTCTGACCCAGTATAGCATTTCTTATGTCATTTATAAATATGTTAGAAAGAAGTGGGTCCAGTTCAGATCTCTGGGGCACTCCACTATTTACCTTTCTCAATTGAGAAAATTGATCATTTAACCCTACTCTGTTTTCTATCTTTTAACTAGCTGAGTCCATAACAGGACATTGCCTCTTGTCCCATGACCTTCTAGTTTCCTTGCATTTCTCATGAGAGACTTTATCAAATGCTTTCTGAGAATCTAGACACATTATGGGACATGTTAACAAAGTGTGGTAAGTGTTTGGGAGACTACCATTAGGAGTTACTGCTGCCCCTTATAAGCTTCCACAGCTGGGCCAGGGACAAAGGGTGACCATTCCAGTCCCATTTGTCAGGAAGACCAGGAATCCCCCAAGGAAGGAGCTAGGAGGGGTGAAGGGTGGGATGAGGGTAGGGGTTGTATCCTTGGGGAGGGGGGCTTGGCATGGGGTCTTGGTGTTGCTTTCTGCCATTTGAGGTACTGAAGGGGGGGATTGGAGTGGCATGTCACCTCGTTTGGGGGGGATCAGTGTGAGATGTTACTTTGTAGGGAGGAATAAGAATGGGCGAGCGTCTTGTGGCCACTGCTACAATTTGTTGATTTTTATGAGCAGCAGCTGGGCCACTGAACTACTGGTAGTGTGACCGCACTTAATGCCTTTTCTTGAGGTGGTGTCAAGTGCAACTATGCTATTGACAGTGAAGACAGCTAGTGCATGGTGTGATGCTGCATGCTAGCTGTCATTGGCCAACATGCTCTCACTTCACTCATACCCTGTCCAGACCCATCATACTATGCACTAAGCAGTTAGTATGAGATTTTTACCATGCTGGCTGATTTTAGCATGGGTCCTGGTGATGGTTAGCATGTTTCTTCACTACATGTTTATTCATGCCTTCAAAGAAATGTAGGAGATTGGTGAGGGAAGACTTCCCTTGGCTAAATCTATGTTGGCTTTGTGTTGAATAAGTTTGTCTTCTACCATTTCCTTTTGCACCGAGGTGAAGCTCACTGATCTGTAGTTTCACGGATTACCCAGGACCCTTTTTAATAATTGGCATTATGTTGGCCACCCTCCAATCTTCAGAAACCATAGATGATTTTAATGATTGTTTACAAATTAAATTGCAGAGCTACTATCATTAATTTGCAGTTCTTTCAACACCGTGGGATGTATTCCATCTGGTCCAGGTGATTTGCCACTTTAGTTTGTCAAATTGCCTTTTATATCCTACCGCCCAATCTCAAGTATCCCTTTTCTAGCCAAGATACTAGAAAAAGTCACTCTAAGGCAAATCCAACAACACATTGACTCCGAAGCTCCACTCGACCCAAATCAGCATGGCTTCAGAGAATCCCACGGAGTTGAAACCCTTTTAACTTCTCTAATGAACACACTTATTACTACAACAGACAACATCAGAAATGGAGTTGCATTGATCTTCCTAGACATTGCAGCAGCCTTCGACTCTGTTGACCATATTAAGCTACTTAACCGACTACATGAAAAAGGGATTCAAGGAATGGCCTGGAAGTGGTGCAAATCTTACCTGGAAAACCGATGGCAGCAGGTCCGGTCGGGTGACAATACATCTATGCCTTTCCAACAGAAGCAAGGTGTACCACAGGGTTCCTCCCTCTCGGCCCTGCTATTTAATATCTATATGCAGCCCATCTGCAACATCGCCCGGTCATTTGGAACATCTTGCCTCATCTATGCAGATGATGTGCTACTATTCACACCAGTCAACGTATTGAAACCCGACTATACCACATTAACTGCCTGCTTCAATGCAATCTCTGACTGGCTGCTCTCACAAAACCTCCGAATTAACTTTAAAAAAACAGAAGTTTTGATTGTAACAAGGAACAAAGACTTCTCACCCCCACCAACTCTAAGAACAAGAGATGCCGAGTTACCACTCAAATCAACTATACGTTACCTAGGCGTTCTACTCGACCAGCGACTTGAGTTCAAAGATCATATAAAAAATACAGTTAAAGCCATCTATCACAAGATCAGAATTCTACGACACCTCAGACCAATGCTTGAACCACAAGACTTCCGAACAACCTTCCAAGCGTTGGTCACCCCACACTTCGACTACGCTAATATTGTGTTACAGGGCCTACCCAAGAGTACGCTTAATCCTCTACAATTGGCCATGAATACAGCTGCCAGAGTTCTTCACAGAGCACCAAGGAGTCATCATATCACTCCTATCCTATTCGAACTTCACTGGCTCCCGATATCATATAGGATTTTATACAAAGCCCTTCTCATCACATTCAAGGCAATTCACCAAATCTCATCATCATCATTATCTGACCTCCTGCATTACTCACAAAGTTCCAGATCCTGACGCTCCACAACAGAAAACACTCTAGTGATCCCAAAATACCAATCAAAACTCAACCAGACAACTATCACAAGAGCATTCTCATCCTTTGCCCCTAGATGTTGGAACATGCTACCACCCAACATCAGATCACAAAAGGACCTCTCACAATTTAGAAAAGATCTAAAAACACACCTCTTCCTACAACACTTCCCTCAGAGTATGAACTTCCTAAGTCATTCCCTCCCGACACGCACCAATGATCATGGTTAGTCAAGTACACCCCCATATTCATTTCTCACCCCATTTCAAATCCCCTTAGAGCCCAAGCCTTTGAATTATAAACATGTGATTTCCTGCTGTAAATAGTTTGAATTCTTGTGGTCTATTTAATCCCCAGTTATCCAAGTTCATTCCCTGTTACCTGTAAACTTAACATATGTTCATGCTTAAGTACAATTTGTTAAAATGTAAACCGCGCTGATGACGAAGAGTGCGGTATATAAAAGATGTTAAATAAATAAATATCTTCCAGGTTCACTGAGATTTGTTTCAGTTCCTCCAAATCATCACCTTTAAATATTGCTTCTGACTTGGGTATCTTTCCTCTACATCTGCTTCAGTAAAGACCAAAGCAAACAATTAATTTCATCTCTCTACTAGAGTGGAGGAGCGGATGAGTGGTTAGAGTAGCAGCCTGGTGACCAAGAGACCAGGGATTGATTCTTACTGGCACTCCTTGTGACCTTGGGCAAGACACTTTATTCTCCATTGCCTCAGAAAAAAGGCTTGGCAATCTACTTCCTGTCACACCTTGTCAAGAAAACCCAGGGGCTGCTGTGTCACTAGGAGTCAGCATTGACTCAGTGACTTGCATAACCTTGTCCTCCCTTGGTGCCATTTTACCCTTCTATCATTTAATGATCCAGCTAACTCCCTCAGAGGCTTCTTGCTTCCATGGTGAGCTTTGCTTCTAATTTGTCAATGTTCATAGTGTTTATTCTGTATGTGTCTCTGCTATGTCTCTGTATTTGTGTGTAGGAAGCTCTTTTCAGCAAATGAAAGAAAAACAAAACTGGCGCTTTAAACTCTTGGCTGGGACTGCGATTTCTTTGTTGCAAAGAAGAAGACTTGAAGGCTGAACACATGGTTTTCTAAAGCTGGGGCTTTAATATGTTGTCTGAGGGAAAGTGAAAAGTTAACTTATTCCTCTGCAGCTGTTATTAGTGAAGGTTTCAGGCCTGTTTCTTCGTTATTGTATAAGCATGAAATACCTGCAACTTTTCTTGCTTTTTTGAAAGGGATGAATCAATGAAAAAAATGGCAGGGGGATGAGATGCTGGGGGATGGGTGAATGCACAGTTAAGGGAGAGGTGTAGCAGCAGTAAAATTATGAGTAAAGGGCTCCAGTGCAGACATTTAAATGATATAATACCACTAATATTTGTGCACAGAATAGGATTCTAGACACCAGTGGTGTAGCAAAGGGTGGGCCTCAGTGGCGTAAATTCCTGTGGGACCTAGAATTAACAAAGAAAGGTCCTGTGATGCAAAGAAGGGGACCCACTTGTAACTATCCCTGTATCTTCTGAAGTGGACTTCCTCTGCTCCAGGGGCTCTTAAAAAAATTGTTTGGAGGGCCCATAATTTGAATTTCTGCAACAGGTGGGCCTGGCTGGGCTATGCCCCTCTCCCCCACACTTTGGCATCAGGCCCAACCAGTCAGGAGCAGGAGATCAGCCGAATAAGAAGATAATGAGAGGCTGTGACAACATCCTCACTCCCTCGTACCCACCCAACGTCCCATCAAGAACTCAGTTTAGGCTCCTCCACTGCTAGACATACACATGTGCACAATGTATGCACCTAAAAATCCAGGTGCTAGTTCAATTTCTTTGTGAAACTTTTGAATCTGCTACTAATGCGTGCCTGATATGAGCATATTTTTATGCTAAAATTATTGGTGTACAGAATTTGGAATAATTTTTTTATGCATGCATTAGGAAGCTTCAGCAAAGGGCTTTTAAGACACTGCTTATTACATCAGTCTCTTAGTACCAGATTATTGGCAGAGTGTGTAATTGCATTTGACTATCTCTCTCTACTTCTAGTTGTACAACAGAGTGGCAGAAAGAAAAATAAACTAAGCTAATGTAGGTCATCCCTTTTTGTTGGAATAAAATGCTGTGAGCTGTTTAATCAGGCCAGTGCTGAATGCTGGAGTCTTCTATAGCTCATTTGTTGACCTTTGTTTCTAGTTGTGAAAAGTCCCCTGGTACTAGGGCCCTTTGTAAACTGCGGATTCAGTACAAGAGGTCAGAAAGGCTTCACTCCTGTTGCCGCACTCTGGGAAGAGGCCCAGCAGGGGGCGCTGTGCGCCAGGCAAGGGGAGCGAAGGGGTGAGAGCGCTGATGGTTGAGCTCCTATCTCCCTGCGAGCTCTGCTTTCTTTGTTCAGTCCATGCTTGTGCAGGGCTCCTTCCCGGTCAATGAAAGGAATTACCCTGGGTGCTGGTTTCCCACAGAGATGTGATTCATTCAGTTCTGATGGAAACCAGATTCAGAACTCAAACATGGGGAGATTACGTCTGAATTCCGAGTTGCTGGAGTCTCACCTTAAAACCGCTGTGGTTTGGACAGTTAATTTAATTTATTTAACACATTTTGATATACCGTTTTCTTCAAGTTAAAGCGGTTTACAAAGAGCTGAGTTGTTACGATGAACAAGTTATGAACAGCATTAGAACTTTTATAATGACTATGGAGAATAATTCAGTGAACCCATCACAATTAACATTTTGTGAAGCTGAGTCACTCTTTACTGAAAGCAAAAAGCTGAACGCTTCCTGGGTGTAGCACTGAAAAAAGTCTTTGCCTTTTTGAAATCCGATTGGGGGGGGGGGGGGGGTGGTATATTCGTGTGATTACAGGATACTGGCTCTCCCTCCTCCCCTTAAGAGCTCTGTGCTGGAGGCTTGATATGTGGTAAAGGATAGCAGACTGGGCAGCCTTCAGGGTCAACTTTTCCTCCGGTGCATATCCATCTCATTTATGGGAAAATTAAAATTACATAAGTCAGTCCCGATTCTATTTATTACAACAGACAAAAAACTGAAAAATAAATGCCAACGAGCGTCCGGTGCAACCACCACAAGCAAGTTGAAATGCGAACTGTACGAATGACGGCGAATACGCGCTAAAGATGCCCATTCAAGACGTGTAAATGCAAAGCTCTGGGTTAAATGACTTGCTACTATTGTGTTTCTGATGCTAAAGTGATAGGTGGCCGTGCTGGGAGGTTCCTAAACATCAACTTCAGCCCTACATTTCAACGTGGCCGGCAGCTCTGCCTTCCCTCCCCGCCCTGCGACTGAGCCCCTCCCCGGGGCTGGCGGCGAGCTCGCACTGAGTCCCGGCTACAGAGCGGTGCAGGAGCCACGCGTGGACTGTGTGTGAGTGTGAGCGCAGGGCACGGTACGGCCAGGTAGGGTTTCCTCTTGCTGTTCGCTCGATCTCGTTGCGGCTGTGGGGCTTGTGCCGCCACCTTTTGCTGTTCAGATCGTCCGTGGGAAGCGGATAACTGGCACCCGCGGGCGGCTAAAATGCTCGGTGCCGGAGAAGATCGGCTTTCCCGGTGCCCACTGCGAGCTGGAAAGTTGGGGACTAGGTTGCGCGCGCTGCTTGGCTGCTTGGGCTGAGTTGAACGGTGGGTGCAGAACAAAGCCCTGCCACCAGGTGAACAGGGGGCAACCCAGGCCTGGCTCGGCTGCCCCCATCCCCCACCTGACGCCTGCCTTCCTGCGGGCTCTGCTTTCTTTGTTCAGCCCCTGCTGCGGCGGGACGTCTTCCGTGGGAATCAGAGGAATTGTCCTGGGTGCTGGTTTCCCACAGAGATTCATTCAGCTCTGATTCAGACAGGGGGAGATTACATCGTTCTCTCACCTTTCAGTGCAGTGCTGAAAAAATTGCTGATGAGTGCTTTCTAAGGTTTGCTGTTCTTTGGCTAATAATGCCTAGTCCGATACCCCACAGAGGGGATATATTCATGTGATCAGAGGATACTAGATTTCGCTCCTCCCTTCCAGAGATCTGTGCTAGAGGCTTCTCTCCATGGCTTGATGTGTGGCAAGAGGCAGCAGACTGTTAAGTCCTCAGATCAACTTTTTCCTCCAGTGCAAATATTTCAAGCTAATTTATGGGAAAGTTAAACGGAGGATGGGGCTGTGGCACACAACTAAGTCCTCATTTAGTAGATTCAGTTTATTAGAAAATATCCCAAACAGCAAAAAAATTCCAAAGAGAGTTTGGTGATTCCACCAAAAGAATGATGAATTGTAAACGGTATGAATCATAGCCGGTAATGAGAAGCCCATTCAGACTTCTTTTGTAAATTCAATGCTGTCCTTTAAATGATATAATACAATTGTGTTTCTTATTGTAAAGTAATTGCAGTCTATGGTGGGATGGTTTGGGAGATTCTCAAACATCAGCGTTAGCCCTGCATTTCACTTTTGTTAACCAAAGCATTTTGGGCAGGATCCTCAGACGTTTTGTTTGGAGGGCCACCTGAGTAGAACAGTTCTTGTTGTGAGGGCTGGACTGATGTTCCAAATCAGAATTTGCAGAGTGTTGGGGGGGGGGGGGGGGAGCATGGGGCATGTTTGACTCTTTTGGAATGTTGGAAAAGGGAAGAGGCAGGGGCAGGATTTCAAAGGGTGTAGCAGAGAGAGTGTCATTTCTAGATTTCTTGAAAGTTGTTAACCCTGCCCCATGTGTTTCTCCTGTACAATGTGTGGGTGGAATACACTTCCTCCTTCCTATGCTCCCCCACCCTTCCCTCTCATTCACTCCCTTTCCCTCCGCTCACCCACCTCAGCATCTTTTCATTCTGCTGTTGGGCTTGGCTTCCCTGCCCATTGCTCTCTATCTGCCCAGAAGCTGGAGTATCAAAGACAGCTAAAAATAGTTTTGAAATATTAAGTTGTGTTAAGTGTTGAACATGTTCCCCTCATGTTGACGTGCCCTTTTTCATCCTACTTACTTATATTGCAGCTAGATGCTCCCAATTATAATTCCATGCATGCAGTATAGCATTGTGACATCAGAGATTCAGGTTGTCCATACGTTTACTTGACATGTATCTGTTTCATTTATTTCCTTGCGTAGTATCAATATCAATCATTCAGATAATACTGCAGTACCACTCAGCTTCCTTCCAGCATCACTCATCAGCTTCCTGTCTGGAGAGTGTAGGAGGGAAAGAGGTGACCTTCATGTGGGGATGGCATGGTGGTGATTGACACCTGTCAACACACTGCAGAGTTGTTTAGCTGCTGTATGGCAGACATCGTCAGCTTATGTTAGATGTATGTGCAGCATCCAGTAGCAAAACAACTTGAAAAATCTACACATAATTTTGTTTTAAAAAGTGGAATTTCAGTATGAATTGCTAGTTGAAGTTGGATGATCAGATGAGCAGCTATATTAAGATAATAGATTGGGATTCAGGGCCATCTACAGGGTTTATGAAGTTGATCTTAAAGTAGGGAAATTGTCTTGGCCATAGCTTAAGATGAATTGTCTGAGTCTAAAAAAGACACAATTTATGTGCATTTCCTCAAAAACATACCCAGAGAGTGTTCATTTTGGCAATGGTGATGTTGGTATGATAACATTTCAGAATAAAGTTAGGAATTTGGGAGTTATTTTTGACCTGTCTTTCTTTGAAGGCCCAAATTGGCACAGTGGCTTGGATGGCGTTTTGAAAGTTGAAACTCTCTCCTTCTGCTAATGGCATTTCATTCAGTGATTCAAGCCTTGATTTTATCAGAGTTGGATTCCTGTAGCGCACTATTCATTGGCTTACCTTAAGTTTCTGTAAAGGTCTCCAATGTGTGCAAAATGCAGCAGCATAAATTGACAGACTGCAGACAGGATCCTGTTTTGTTCCCTTGAAAAGTCTTTGTGGGTTTTTGACACCTTGGTATGTTAGATTTAAAATCTTTGGTACATATGCCATTGGTGGAGATACCATTGCAATAATGTCTGGATATAGGAGAGGGCGTGGACCTGGTCATACGTTATGGTCTTCTAGATATAAATTAGTTTGTGTACCATCATCAAAATGCCAGACTGACTAGAAGTATCTAAGATTTGTTGATTGGTTGGGAAGTCTTCATTGCTATAATTCTTGGTGGGGGGGGGGGGTTATACTTCTTGTTTTTATTTCGTATTCGTCTTTTTTATCCTTTTGTTTGGGGTTATAAGCATAACAAGTTTATAGATATGGCTGTATTGAAGGGTGGAATATTGTACAGATGGTTTATTGTTCACAGTGGGAGTTTTGAAGCTGAATGTGAAGGTCTATTTTGGTAATAAATAAAGCCTTTGAAAATATAAAAAAAAAGCTAGACTGACAGTGACACATTCTATGGCTTTTTCTGTAATTGGTCCTGAGTTATGGGATGAACTACCAGAGGAGCTTAGAATCACTTATACTAGAATAAATTAATATCAAGTTATTGAACAGGTGCAGGAAGGAGGGGAACAGGATTTTAATTTGGGGGTCTGAAATTTTATTTTTAAGTATTGTCTATTGTTTTGCATTTAAAAGTGCAGTTTTAATGACTGTAAACTGGCAAAAGGAACATTATTTAGACATCACTATATACGTTTTATGTACATAAAGAAATACATATTCGAGGTACTTTTAAAAGGTGCTTTTCTACGGGTGCCAAATATGTGGCCTGCGTGCTGTTTCGGACCTATTGAGCTCTTTCACCCAGCTTGCAGCAGACTTTCCATCACTGTGATTGGGGCAGTGGTAGAAATGGTGGCTCCTCTCCAGCCTGCATAGACTCATCTCAGTTTGTTAGAAGGAGGGAGAAGAGGATAGCAGTAATGCTGCACTTTGAACCCTGCTCTCCTCCTCTGCTGCCAAGATGCATTCTGTTAAAATTTGACCTATGCAGGACACTGTAGTGCTGCACAGTTTAAAGCATAGCACAACAGGTCTGGAGGGCAGAGGAGGAAGTGTTTCCTTGAGGTCTGCACTGTCACTGTCCTCCTCTGCCTCTCCTCCTAACAAGCCAAGATAAGCCAGCACAGGATGTGGAGGTGTAAAAGGAGAAGAGCTTCTCCTTTCTCTGCTTACTGATTTCCCTCTCTCTGCACCTCAGTCTTCACTTCGTTGCCTATTTCTCCATTTCCCTCCTCTGAGATTCTCAGTCTCTCCCCTCCCTAGATCCCTTCGTCTTTCCCTATCCTCCTTCTCACTTCCTAGCATTGATCATTAAAATTCCTCCCTCTCAAAAAGATGCAACATTAATTGACACCAAAAATGTTAGAAAATGACTTTATTTTTATAAAATATTTTAATGTGTAAATATATTGAATATTTTATGCAAATTGCACTTCCCCCTCCTTCTGGTTGTCCCACTCAGGTACATTGAAATGAGTGATACTGTTAAATTTCAACCAAGTTTCATGGAAGAGTGTAGGGCATGTCATTGCTTTTCTCTGCAGGACTTAAAGCCTTACAGATCAAAATGCAATTAAATTGTTAAGTATAAAAAGTAGAAATATATATATTTTTTTCTGAACAGAAAGGTTTTGACTCTTGAGGCCATATGTTTTTCTGCCTGTTTTAAATGTCTCAGTTACACTAAGAAGGCCATGCTGTTGGCTTGCACCTGCTTGCTATGAACTAAAATCCTTTTGTCTCCCCCTGGCGACAAGTGAATGCATTTATAGAGACCATTACCTCTTCAGCATCCTATTTCGCCTCTAGTCTCAGGGGTTCTTCAAGAGCTCTGGTTTGCAGGATAATTTAGAAATATGCAGGTTTGCTTGGTTCTACTAAACATGCAGTTAAATCATGTGAATGCTCATTGTGGGTATTCTGACAGTCACATTTGTTTGGGAGCCCTGAAGAACAGAGGGCTGTTATTAAAGGTCGTCTCACATTTTGTATCTATGGGAAAAATGCTTAGTAAACAGGGCCCGGAGTTAAAAACTATCGCTTTCGTCTGAGATTTGAATGGAAAGTGGCAAAGATACCTGCTCTGGATTCCCTGTATATCCAGCACCAAGTCCTGTACACACAACTGCAGGCAGTTCTTGCCAAATCTGTCATTTCGATAATGTTCATTATTGACCTTATGCAGGGCTTAATTTGCAGATAAAAAAGGAAGTGGAACTGCAGGCGGCCAGAAGTGACCCATGGGAGTGGGACCAGGGCCAGGAGTGTTTGCATACTTTTGTTTACAGCACTGATGAATAAACTATCTGCTTAGGCTAAATAAACAAGTCACTTACCTGAATAACGGCTACATGAATATTGCCACTATCTGGATAATTTTCTGGCCTACCCTTGTCACTCCCCTAACATGGCCACCAATATATGGATAATGTCTGGCCGTTTAGCCCAGTATTATCTGTATATTTTTTTGAAAATACTGTACATAATTATTCATTTGCCAGCAAACACATAATTGCCTTTGAATGGGGAATATGTATTCATTTGCCTGATAGGGTATAATTATTCATTCATGTGGAGCGCTCCCAGACTCATCAATGAAACTCTCAACAACAGATGAAGAGCAGAAGTGGGAGTTTTTCACTTTACAACTCGACGTGCAAAAAAGATTCCATTCAAATTCTCGTCTCAAATCGGCGATAATACCACCAACTCCCTCTACTGTCAAACATTGTGCGTCGTAATACAAAACCCTGCAAATGGACAACCGACACCAGCACCAAATCTAAGAACTTAACCCTACCTGTGAAAAATCAGCACTGCAAATATTCTGGAGCACCGTTAACCTCTATCTGGAAAAAGAGAACAAACTAACCAGCATGTTAACAGAATCCTTCAACTCGGCTGCACGTGGGAAACATAGACCATTACCTAGTAAGCAATAAGAAACTACAAATTAGAAAAAAATATGCAGACAAAATTCAAATGAAAACCCCCAAAACAGACACTGAAGAAAGAGAACCAGAAATGCATTTCCTCCTCTACTGAACTCTAAGAAATGCACATTTTTAAAACTGACATATTCCATTCTCTAAAAAACTGCCGCTCTCTCATACCTTTGTTGTCGGATCACTTCATTTTTCTAGTTGGTTGGTCCTGGTCTCTTTTCCACTTCCTCTTGTTGGTTTTCTTCACACTGCCTGTCTTCGTGCTTTCCTTCCCTACATCTCTTTTCGACACTGATCCTTCTGTTTCATCTTCTTTTCTCCGTTTCTCTCATCTGCCTTTTACCCCAACTATAGATTCATTCCATTCTTCCCTCTCCCTCCTTCAGTCTTCAGCCTTCCTCCTTTCGTCTTTCAGCTTCTTACCAGCTTTCCATTTCCTAACCTTACTTCCCTAGTCCTTCCATTCCCCACCTGTCTCATTCCTTCGCCGGCCTCCTCTGTCCTCATCTTTCACCCATTTTCTAGTTCCCCATTTCCACTCTCCGTATGCATCCCTTCCCCAGCTTCATTTACCGCCTTCTGCCTCTCATCCCCTAATAAGCCCCAGCTCATTTGCTAGCACTTATACTCTCTCCACCTATAGGCCCTTTCGTATGTCTTAACCCCATCCAGGTTTCCATTTCCACTTTTACCTCCCCCATTTCGATTCTTTCTCACCACCTTCAAAGAAGACTTGTCCCTTCCTGTGGCTCTCACCCACTCTATAGCCCTTTTCAACCATCCCCAATTCTTCCACAAACTCTCCAAGGCCCTTCAAACCTTCACCCTTGCCCATATTTCTGCACTTTTGTCTCACAGCCCTACTCATATCCCATACCCAATCACCTTGTCTCCACTGTCCTCCATATTTCTTGTCAATTTCCTAGCCTCCACTATCCAACAGGCAACCCAAGTCCCCACTTTTTCACCTTACCCAGCCCCTGAATTCTCACTCACAGTCCCATCCAAGCCCTGAGTCCCCACTTTACATGCCCAATACCCAGCCTTTGTTACTCTTTCTTCTGGTTTTCTATCCCAGATTCTCTACCTAAGCTCAAGCCTGTGCTCTCTCACGTCCCCATGTCCCTAGTGCCCATTCATCTACCTCCTTCTCCAATACTTATTAACCCTTCCTTTCCTCCTCCTTACCCCACCCTCTCAAACTTCCCCGGTTATGACTGCTTCTTCCCCATCCTCCACAATATCTGTCCTCCTCTCCCTTCTCACTCCCCCAGCATCGCCTTCTTTTTCATACATTCACCCCAGCATTTATCAACACTAGCTCCCTTTCAGTACTAGGCCCCCAGCCCTAAAATTAACCATTTTCTAGTGCCAGTCACCTTCCAGTCTAGTCCCTTTCCAGCCATTTCCATGCCCTGCCCCGCCCCAGTATCGGCCCATTTCTAGTCCTAGTCCCCACCAACCCCAGTATCAGCCCATTTTCAGTCTCAGACTCAGTCCCCACCAGCCTCAGTATCAACCAGTTTCCATTCTCAGTCATCCCCCAACCCCAGTATCTACCTATTTCCAGTCCTGCCCCAAACCCGGTATCAGAAAATAAGAACATAAGATATGCCGTACTGGGTCAGACCAAGATCTATCAAGCCCAGTATCCTGTTTCCAACAGTGGCCAATCTAGGTCATAAGTACCTAGCAGTTTCCCCAAAAGACACAGGTTACTCAATGCTTGTATTGGGTCAAACAGTGATATCCCAGGTCCCTTTTAATAATGGTTTATGGACCTTTCCTCCAGGAGCTTGTCCAAACCTTTTTTAAACCCAGCTACACTTACAAATTTTACTACATCCTCTGGTAACAAATTCCAGAATTTCATTACACGTTGAGTGAAAAAAACATTTTCTCTTATTATTTATTTAGACAGTTTTGTATACCACCTTATCCTTCAATCAAAGTGGTCACAACACAATTGGGGGATATGAGACACATACACTAATACTTACAGGGAATATGGGCAATGAAGGGTTAAGTGGCTTGCCCAAGACCACTAGGAGCACCTGTGGGACTAGAAACCCCAGTCCTTCTGGCCCAAGGTTGCTGTCCTCTAGTGGGATTTGAACCACTGACCTTCTGGCTTGTGGTACCTTGCCCCAACCACTAGGCCACTTCTCCCTTAGTCTTAAATAGGTTACCCTGTAGCTTCATTGCATGCCCCCTAGTCATTCTATATTTTGATGGCATAAACAATCGATCTACGTTTACCCGTTCTACTCCATTCATTAATTTATAGACCTCTATTATATCTCCCCTCAGCCGTCTCTTTTCCAGGTTGAAGAGCCCTAACCTTTTTAGCCTCTTTTCATAGGGGTATCCTTCCATCCCCTTTACCATGTTGGTGGCTCTTCTCTGTACCTTTTTTAATAACGCTAAATCAGCCCATTTCCATTCACAGCCCCTTCTCCTAGCATTGGCCCTCTTCCAGCCCCAGCCTCTCCATCACATTACTCGCAACCAGCTACCTCCTCCCTACCTTTCCAAGCCTGTTCTAAGTTACCACCACTGCGGGAGCAGGTGGGATGACGGAATCTATACTTCCGCCTCCTCAAGAAATGCCGTTCTGCTGTTCTGCCCTGTTCTGGCACAGGTTAAGCCCTTACTATACGTAAGGCCCAATAACTTTATACTTTGTAGCAAAACTTAAAAAGCCCCGCCCCCCAGCAAGCCCAGATGTGTCACCAAAGTGGACCTGACCATGACAGTGTCCTTGGTGACTCACTGCCCTTTCCTTAGCTGCTATTCACCAGGCCATGGGGAAGACTAGAGAATATCTAGAAAAGGAAACAGCAATATTTTCTGGCACGTGCTCCACAGCTCTACATTTTTTTGTTTCACATTTTGTTTTTTACATGCGACTACATAATAACTGATTTTTCCCACCGAGTCATCTGTCTCAGTTTCCTCTCATTGCTGTTGAATAGTTTTCCTTCCTTTCATTTCCCTGTTGTGTGTATTGAAGTCAGCAAAGTGAATCATCACATTTGTCAAACCTGGTGCTGATGGATTTTCCCTGAAGTGCAAGCTGAGGTTTTTGGAAGCATCAGCTTTTGAATGGATGTGGGTAAGGCATGGAAGCTGTACAAAGTCACCCAAGAACTGACAGGATGATTTACCGAAGGACGGAAAATGCTGAAAGTGTAAGGGCTTTTGAGCTCGCCCGCCAACAAAGTACACCAGGGTACAGAGTGCCAGGACTTTAGACTAGGCATAAAAAGAACGGAAGCAGTAGATTCAAGTTGAAGATGTGATGCTATTTGTCTTGGGATTGTCCTGATTGGAGGGGGTGGATTTGACCTGATACTAATTTGGATTGTTTTTGTAGACTGCTAATGTTCTGGGATCACAATTTTAAATAGTCAGATTGACCGCACCCCCTTGGATTGTGCTCATCACCATGCAGAAATTGGTTCAACTCTGTTGTTGGTATCAAACAGAAAGAAAGGAGCATCTGCAATAAAGTAGTGTAGGAGGAGGGGCTGTTAACAATGGTTTAAAGTTATAGAACTGCACAGTTCAACCTGGTCATTGAGGACCATTTGACTGGTCCAGATTTGCCAGATTACCTAGTTCTAGGAATGAGATATTTTTGCAAGCTCTGCTTTTAAATTTGCATCACAATGCAGTATGGTGTATATAGTTCCTGAATTTACCCATTAGAATCAGTGCTGCAGGTCTCATTATGCATCTGAATGAGATTGTCAGTCTGAAATCCATGAGTGGCGTAAAATCTTACTCCTGGAACTGGGTAACTTGGCAACTTTGCTGCTCTGGTTTTCACCATATTTGCAGTGAATTAGGATGAGATATCTTTTTGTGTACTGCAGATATATCATGCAGATTCATGGAGAGATTTATTGGGATGGTCCTTGAGGACCTTTGTAAGAAAACAAAGGGGGGGGGGAGGGGGAATAAACAGAAGAATGATGGAAGGCAAGCCTTGACAAATTTTCATTGGATTTAGGGGTGAGCCCAAACATTTAGGAGCCAATGGTTGGACCTTCCCCTCTCCTTTGTCTACACTGAAGTTGAGGAGGAGTGGGGGTGGGCCTCCCACTTTAGCACAATGCAAATGTTAAGCAGAAGATTATCAATAAGTGGACAGCAGCAATGTACCTGACATACTCTGGTCTGAGAATGAGGTATGTGTGATACAAACCCTTTCATGTTTGCTAATCCCTGAGAGAGAGTCTCTCTCTTGTTTATGTGGGGATCATTTGGAGGGAGGGGCCGCTTTTATCTCTTTGCACATACCTTTTGTAGTCACCTTTTTTGTTTGCCTTTCCGGGCACCCGGAGACTTGCTACTGATTCCTGATTAACAATGGGAAACTTAAGTAGCTGATAAAGCCAGCCTTGAAGTTTCTGGAAGTAAAGGTGAGCAGACTCAAAAGCTGAGACCTAGCCAGCCAATAATGACCCTAATGAACATTTTAACTCCCCTTTCCAAGAGCTTTGCTCTAGGCAGAGAGAGGCAGGAATCTTTAAGACAAGAGTGCATGATGCTTACAAGTGTGCAGAGAAAAATTTCCACAATGAATGGGTGGGTTGTTTGGTTTTCTATCCTGATAATTTTATTCCTAGTTTCTTTTCCATTAATGCAGAGTTGGCTCACAGTCGAGGTCTGGGCACTGGTTTTGACATCCTTGCACTTATGCGGAGACATCACAGGCCTCTTTGCCCCTTTATAGCCCCCTTATCTCTCTCTTTCTTGCAATCTGCTTCCCCTCACCAGTGCTCTTCACCCTCCCTTCTGCAGTACTCCCTCCCTTTGCCAGTGCTTTTTTGTCCCCTCTTTCCCTCACACTCACTAAAACCCTGCAGCCATTTTCCTTTCCGTCCCTCTAGAGTACTCTTTTCCATTGTATTCCTTTTGCTCATTTTCAGCTTTCTCCAACCCTTTCCTCTTCCCTCTCCTACCCCGTGGGTAGGGTGGTACATCCCCAGAACACAGGACATTCAGGGCTGGATTTAGGGACAACCAACATAGACAACTGCCTAGAGCATCAAATACCGAGCCCAAAGAGGGGCCTGCTTCTGCTTACTTTAGAGCCATGTGTATATGTTGCTTCAAAGGGGTGCCATTGTGGCCTTCTTTTGGTCCTTTTCTGGTTCTCAAAACTTTGGGATCTCTGACACCTTCTCTCTCTCCCTCTGCTCTTTGGGATCTGCTGTCTGGTCTTAAAACAGACCTTGAGTACACTGGTGTCAGGGCCAGGAGAGGAGGGTGCAGTGATGGTGTCAACCTGCAGACCAGAGGAAATGTAGAGGGGAGCAATGGAGATGAAGCCATGGGATTTTAAAAATGAGCTAGATGATTATCAAGAATAGAGGGGAGCAGCTGGAGGGGTTGTGGGAGAAAGAGAGCTGGGAACGGCTAGCAGAGAGAGAGAGAGAGAATAGGCAGAAAAGGCGAGAGAGAGCTGGGGAGGGGGTGGAGAGAGAAAGCTTGGGATCTTGCTTGGAATGTGGGGGAGGCAGAGAAGTGGAAGGTTTGAGGCTGGGGGAGCAGAGAGAGAGAGAGAGAGGAAGAGGACTCAAGCCTGAAAGCAGAGACAGAGAGAGTTGGGGGGTATTGCTTTGGGGGTGAAGTGGGGAAGATAAAGGGAGATAAGCGGGAGAAGGGTGTGTGAATCAGGTGAAGGACTGGAGAAGAAGTGTGGTTGGAGAATGGGCAGTCAGTGTGAGTGTGATGGGAGAATGGACAAATGGATCAGTAGGGTATTGAAGGGTGGGGTCAGAGTATCAGAAAGGAGCAAGAGAAAAACTGTCAAAATGGCCATCAAATTATTTTTGAATGATAGCTCTATATGGTGCAATATGTTGGCTTATAGGAAGTAGTTTATGAGGAGCTATCTAAAGGTACACACCCTCAGCACACGCAAATCATGGTATTTCAGTGATTTATGTGCATAAATAGTGTGGTAGCAATTTTATAAGCAGGCACCTTGCCTTGGTGGTGTGTACTTTCATTGTGGGTATGCTTATAGGTAGAGTTTAGGCTACAGGGTGAGCAGGATACACAAGTATGTGTGTATGATAAAATCCTATACTTTGTGTGCATTCTTTAGAAATATAGGTGTTATCATTTACACCAGCTCTTGGGCTTTTGTACATGGTTGCATATTGAATTATCGTGTGTATTTTTGATCCCGCGCCTTAATTTATAAAGTCAAGTATGCACGCACTTGATTTCAAAAAGTATATGTGTAAAAATGCATGTTAACTAGGTGCCACTTCAGAAACTTACCCTCATAATGCATAGACAATTAATTATTTGAATATTAATTTCTCGTTAAAACCTCTGAGAATATATATACAATTTTCTATACTGTAGGAACTTGATGCTTGAAAAAAAATGGCATGAATAAGATGTTGCTAACGTCTGGGCTTTGAGGTGTATCTGAGATTGTAATAAATGTCAGCTTTGACCTGTAGCCCTGCTATTAGTGCTTGGGCTGCTGTTTCCCACATGCAGTGACCCACATTATCTTCATAAGCCACTGCACAATTTCTTACTGGCTCTGGACAAACATTTTATAAAAAATGAAATGGACTGTCTTCATGAAACATTGCTACCCTGTGCAGCCTTCAAATCAGGTATCATCTGATATCAGGTCCTTTAGAAGCATACTGAAAGATGTAAATGGTTTTTAAGTCACAATAAATTGTGCAGCTTGAATAACAGAGTAGGAAGTACACTGTAGTTTTATGAACATGCATTACAAAACAATGAGCATGTTGCAGACTTTGGTGTACTAAGTACACAATTCAATTCTGAACTCCCTACCCTTTTTTATGTAATTTTAATTTCTTATATCCTATTGAATCCCTTCTGGTTCAGAGTGGTTTATAAACCCTTAATCAAATACAATACAGAACTTCACAATGTAAAATTCAGTGTGATTAAATCTTTTAACGTAACCTAGTTAAAGATCTAACAGAATTTAAAAAAAAAGACTTAAATGAATGTGAAAATGACAAGTACTTTTTCCAAAAATTTGATTTTGATTGGCAATTAATTCCATTCTGTTGCTCTGTTGTATCGAATAAAAATGGATCATCAGATTTAAGAGATCTTTTGCAATTGCGAAAACAGATAAGATGACATAGTGGTTCTGGAGTCAGCGATTTGAAATTTTATAGACCAGCATGACACAATTTATGATTCTAGCACATGCAGGGAGCCAATGCAATTGATGTAATAGAGGGAAAGCTTTATCTAGGACTGGTGCAAGAGTTGGTTCAAGATTTGGTACTCTAGGCAAACTTTAAGCCTTATTCCCCTCCCCACTGTGCTGTCAGAATCTGTTTTTTAGTTCTGAATGGCTCACTCTTTGCCACTCCCACAGAAACTGCTACCTTAGGTGACTGCCTAGTTTGCCTGATGGTTGGGCCAGCCCTGGCTCTATCATATTTATGGCACTTAACAATTAGCCTTGCTGCTGTATTTTGTAAAAGTTGCAATCTTGTTCTCTGTTTAGCTGATAAACCCAGAAAAAGCAAATTACAGTAAGCAAGATGTGACATAATAAAACATGCACAATTATCCTAATCTATCTCAAGTGGCAGAACTTATAAAAAAAACCCCTTTTTAACTACATTACAAACATAAGAATCCATCAAGGGTAGAGTCCAATGTTTCATCTAAAAAGCTAATGGAATCGTAATACTTGCAATAGTCAGATTTTCCTAGGTAAGTCATGTTTTAAGTTACTCAATCCATATAAACAGGTTTTTCTAGACACCTGCATATATTAATGTTATTAGAGCATTTCTTCTCTTCCTTGTAAAAAAAAATGTGATTACTGGGTTTTTGTCTACCAACCTAAACAGGATCTTCCAGTTTTATTTGGTCACTGAGAAAAGCAAACATAGCACAGTTACCTAATTAAATGTTGATTATCAGTTGAGGACATGAAGTACATTGAGAGAGATGGCTTTAAAATCTTTTTTTTTTCTACTGCTATTTTCAAGACAATAACAGAAATGAAAAGAGAAGTCTGTTTTCATTTTTTAGTATGTGGAAACGTAATGCTTGAATCCTGTTCTTGATAAATTAATCATTGACTGTAGATGAACTTGCACAATTAAGTCTACATGTGTTTTCATGGTAGCACCGCCCATGTTCACATGACCAGTCACATGACCACAATGTTCTGGCCTCAAATGTGAGCATAGGGAGTTTAAGTGATTTGCTCCAAGTCACAGAGCAAATGGTAGAATGTGGAATTGGCTTACTGGTCTCCAGTTTACAGTCCCTCTCTCAGCAGATCGTTTGATGCTGCAGGCTACATTGCTGGCAATTATTGATGTCATTAAATTTTAACAGTGTCATCCTGGCAGACCTTGGGCTTTCAGAAACAAAGCATGTGCACCAACATAATTATGTGCTAGAGCTGTTGGGGAAGGGATAGGTGGTGTGAGTCACTCAAAACAATTAATTTTCCTAGAAGATTTGGTTTGAGTGGGGAGCATCTGTTGCCTGTCTTGTGACACTGTAATCCCTATCGACAGGGAATTGTTAGGCCATCTGTATCCCATGGAAAGCACTAATTTGGTACAAACAGGAGATCCTCTGCTTGAGCACCTGCGGATCCTCATCTCTAACATGCATGCTATGAGGTGATTTTATGAAGCAGTTTCCTTATGGCTAGTATAGAATTGTGCATTGGGATATGTACGCAAAAAGTAGGCTTATCAAAAGACGGTGCCTTCTTTTACTTGATCTACATGTAGGCTTTACCCAGCATGTACTTTGGGTGGAGCTGGGGTGGAGTGGAAGCATGCATGTATATTCCGTGAAATACACATGTACACCAATAGAGTAAGTACACACATTTATACCTGCCTCGGAGTAGGCGTAAATTTCCGTGAGAGTCTTTGTGCATCTCTGAGGATCGTTGTATGACCCTATTTTATAAAAGCAAAAAGGGGTCTATGTTGCCTTTATAAAATATGCATAAAATAGGTACTTTTATTGAAAATATTTTAGACATTATGTTATGAAATTAACTCCTATGTACAGATGAACTTCCTGTGGCTTATTCTGGAAAGAGAGAAATTATAAAACTAGATCGACCCATGACAAATATGATGAAAACTGCAGGCCTGGGGATAGAGGTGGGTTTCAGAAGAACGGTGCAAGTGGGTGAAATGGGGATCTTAATGGATTGCATGGCGATTTGGGAGCCATGAGTGTGGAGTGAAATGAAAGTTGGAGGAGGGGAGGGAACTTACTGAAGGGCAAGTGATTGAAAGAAACGGATGCAATCCTGCAATCAAAATTAAGACGACCCCGATGAGAACCCAGTAGGATGTGCATTCATTTTTGTTTCTTTCATGCAATCCAGTTGATACTGAATCCTGGCCGCGCAGCAGCCCCTGGGTTTTCTTGGTAAGGTATGACCAGAAGTAGATTGGCAGGCCTTTTCTTCCAAGGCAAGGGAGGGTAAAGGAATATGCCCAAAGTCACAAGGAGCGCCAGTAGGAATCAAACCCAAGTTTCTTGGGTGTTAGGGTAGTCTCTAACCATTAGGCTACTTAGCACACCTTAAAAGTTTTAGTGCAGCAAATTGATTTAATATGCGGTAACTTACAAATGAACACACATATAATTGATTTGCATGTGTTTAAAAAGCTCTAATGCCTGCTGAATTTTTAATTAAAACGAATGTGCGACATGAAACAAAAATGGTCTTAAAATTGGGAAAAATGTCTGAAAAATGAAAAAAAAAAACCCCAACTGAAAATGTTTTGCTGGTGCACATCCCTAGAACTTATAGTCTGGCTAGAAAGGAGATGAATGGACGAATGGCAGTGTTAGAAAGGATATATGAAGCAGGATATGGAATTTAAATCATGAGAAATCTGTGCACTAATGCTGTGTGCCCCAACCGTTCTTCTCAGAATCTGGGAGCCAGCTTAAAAATTTAGGAGTTGGCTGCCCCTCCCCTCCCCCGACACCCTGTCCCAAAGGTGTATTGCAGTTCCTTTTTCTAGGGTGGATTTATTAAGCTTTCTTTTCTTGTAGAAAATGGAAAAATAGTACATTAGGTCCTAAAAAAGAGCTACAATTCGCTTTTGGTAACAGGGGTGGAGGGGCCATGCGATCCAGGTTGGCACTGTGCGGTGGCACATGAAGGGCCTGCTTTATTAAACTTTCTTTTCTTATACAATATACAATCCTCAGGGATTGTTACTCGCAGCGAAAAGTCTGCACTGCACAAGGAGAGCAAGCCAGGCACATAAGCACAGTAAATCAGGCCTTAATGTGCTATTGCATAGTGCCAACGGAAGGCAGTGACCCTTCTTCTCCTGCCCCTCCCACCACCCTCAATAAGCACCCTGGCAGCAGCTTATTGGTGGTCCTCTGTAGCTGCACTTGAGGCAACTTGTTCTTTTGCTTCATGATCTGCTAATACGTGAAGTAAAAATGTCTCTCTCGTAGCCCCCGCATCTTGCCTTCACCTAGTCTCTCTCTCTCTCTCTCCCCATAGCCCCCTAGCCTTCACCCAGTCTCTCTTTTCTGACCCCCCCCCCAGTCTTCACCTGGTCTCTCTCTCTTTCTCTGAGCTTCCTCCCCCGGCCTTTACACAGTCTCTCTCTCACCCACCATTCCTTTCTGGCTTGCAGTTTAGTGCTGCTCTGAAAATGACAGGCTGCCAACCTTCCCATTGCGATCAGCTCTCTACAAGCAGCTTGAGCTACGCAGTGGAGCAATTCAAGTTGATCTCATGGTGCTATTAGCACAGGCCCCTGTGCTTATGTGCCTGGCTTGCTCTCCTTGTGCAGTGCAGACTTTTCGCACACAGCTCATTTGCATGTTGTTTGCTTACAGCATCGTCGAGCAAAACGTCTGCGCTAAACCTGTGCTATGAGCTTTAGCGCTGGCCTCTAGCGCAGGGTTTTTGCATCGAGCCCTGAGGACTGTATATTGTTTAACGGAAAATGCTTGCTAAAAGAGATACTTGAATCATCACCTCCTGAAGACAAGAGATTATAAATCTTTGAGAACAAAAACTATTGAAGAGTGTGCTTGCTTATGTTGTCTGCTTTGAAACCGCTTCCCAGAGTAGTTTCACCTTGGCCTGTGCTAAGATCAAAGAACCATCAGCTTTCTTCAGCTAGGGCTATCTGAATGCCACCATTCATCACAATAAAGTGCTGAGCTAAGGACTGTAATTTCTTAAGGATTTTCTGCTGATGTGGACTCTTATATCACTCTTTCTATATATATACCCAAGGAAAAACTTTGCTGTGGTTCCTGTTCGGTGCAGTTTTCAGAATAACAGCATGGTATGCCATACAAGGATACACCGAAAGTCACATTTTATTGTCAGAAAGATAATGGAATACATTGACTTCATATTTATAAATGCTTTGACTGTGGTGAGATCTATTTCTCTCGCTGTCAGTAGTGATAGAGAAGAGAATCCAAGTCTAGCTTTTTGGGACAATGGGGGGTATTTGTTTTATAGCTTTAACACCAGTTATTAACAGTAATATTAAGTAAATAGCAACGGAGTCTTTGCGACTCTTGCATGCTTGGAAGACAGTCCCTCTCTCTCTGACCTATAAAGGGCGGGACTGTCAGACTTCCCAGCATGCAGGAGTACCAAAGACCCTGTGCTTTTTTTCTTTAAATTGCCACCACTATCACAAACATGAGGCAGCGGCAACAGTAGCAGTAGGCCGGGGATAAGAGGTGGTTAGGGAGAGAGGCATAGGCTTAAATTGGCCTGCGACCCCTTATGTCTGCCTGCAGGGATCCCATCCCATCCCAAGGGATTCTTGGGCAGAAGGAGAAGGCTGCGATAGGAGCTCAGAGGCAAGCTGTCTGCCCACAGAGAGAGGGTGTGGCCATGATCGCGGCAAAGACTCCCTCTGTCTGCTCGTGGGAGATCGGATCCCCGTGGACAGAACAGAGGGAAGGCCGTAATTGTGGCCCGGAAGGCAACAGACTGCTTGTGGGGATCCAATTCCTCACGGGCAGAAGAGGATGGCCGCAATTGTGGCAAAGACCCCTTTTATCTGCCCACAAGAAACAGATCTCTGCAGGCAGAAGAGAAGGGGAAGGCTGTAATTGGGGCCTGCAGCACAAAAGGTTGTGGGGGGGGGGGGGGCAGGCAGGGGGGAAAGGAGGTGAGGTAGAGAAGCAGGGACAATTATAAGGGGCAGGCCTATTGGAACAGGAGGATGGGGGGATTTTAGGGCAGGGATGGGAGTGCTAGGGTGTTTGTGGAAGGGAGGAGAGTCTGGAAGAGTAATGGAGGAGGGGGAGGAAAGAGTGCAAGGTGTTTCAAAAAGGTGCATTCCCCTCTCCCTAGAACACACACACAAGCACACCACCCTACACCACACATTCGCACACCCAAACACCTCACCTCTCTAACACACACACATACAGGCAACTTGCCTCCGCACCACACATACATACACACACACAGGCACCCTACCTCTGCACTACACAAAGAGAGGCTCCCTAACTCTGCAGCTCACACACACACATGCACCTCAGCCCCGCACCCCACCCACACAAAGGCACCCACCGCCACATCCCATGCACAGACAGGCACACCACCACTGCACCACTGTTGCAAGAGTGTCTAGCTTTCATCTAACCTCTGTTTTGGAGGGTTCAACTATAATTTGATTGCCATCCAGCATGAATTTTAGCCAGTTTTCCAGTTTGCTTAATTATGTCTGCCTCTCAGATCCCAATCTGCAGTACATCATCTGTGTACAGAAGGTATTTCATCCCCAAAACTGAACATTGGGTAGCGGCACATTTTAGTTTCCAGGGGACCAAACTGACTGATTCCATCAGTATGCTCTGTGTCTTACTTTAAAAAAAAAGAAAATCTGAACCAGACTAACATCATATTGTCTGTACCAAACCTTGCCAAATGTGCAAGTAAATTATTATGATCTATTATTATTGATTGTGGCTGTAAGTTCCAGAAATACCGCTATAGTGTGCTGGCCTCTATCTATAAATTAAGTAAATCATTGACTAGTTACCATAGTGAATTGGTACTGAAACATGACTAGATTTATGAAACGTTGCTGCCATGTTAGTGTGGATTTTCAAAGGCATGCAGATGAATTAACACAACGGTTGTTAGCTCGTGGTTATCCTTCACGATTATTAAAAATTGCCTTCAGACAGGCTCGATTCACTCATCGAGAATGGTTATTGGCCCCTGCTGCCTCTACAGAATTGGATCCCCCCTTAGAGGAGGTGATCACTGGAGTTTTCCCTTATATCAGTGGGGTTCCATCAGTTGTCAAGATTTTGCACAGATACTGGCTAGTGCTTACATTGCATTCTTGTTTTTCAGGGCAAGCGTCTGAGATGTGCTTATTCTAGGGGGGCAAACCTCCAGGACCGTATTGTTCATTCGACTCTGGCGTTGGATCGCCCAATTTCTCCACCCATTATGGTGGGCCATTTCTTGTGCGGTTCTTGCTATTTCTGCCCCACTTGTCTTACGGGAGATTCCTGGTTTGATGTTCACACGTCATCCTCTATTCCATCATGATGGTATACCACCTGCCATTCTACTCTTGTGGTCTACTTGTTAGTTTGCCCTTGCTCTCTGTATTATGTTGATCGTATTATTAGATCCATCAAGACTCGTTTAACAGAACATGTCTCCAGATTGCACACCAAGACTTTAACTGCTCCGATCGTGGGGCATTGCCTCCAACATGATCACACATTTGACCAGCTTCGCTGGCGGGTGTTAGATTTTGTTCCAGCGGATCCTTGAGGAGGTAATCGCATTTCCTGCCTACAGAAGGCAGAACAATGCTGGATTTTTCGATTAAACACTGTCACACCATCTGGTTTAAATGCTTCTGTGGAGTGGTACAGTCTGCTACTGTAAGCAGTTTTGGTGGCTCTACACATTATGACTGCTTTGTTTCCCTTCTGAGTCTTCTTATCCAACAAGAAGGGGGTTCCCTAGTTTTGATAGGGTTTTTCCCTTTTCATTGGCTGTCAGCTGTTTGCTTGTTGTCTACTGGATGATATGGACTGTCATTCATTGTTGCTCTGACCTTAGATGCTGGGTTGTTAGCTTTACATAAAGGAAGCTGTTTGCCAGATCTGTTTTCAGCCTTCATGACTGCAGGAGAGATTTCATGTTTTCAGCCTGAAGCAGGGTCACTGAGTGTTGATCTGAAATGTGGCACGTTGCTGATTTAATTTCTCCTGAGGCGGTATTGGAGTAAGCTTAAGATAAGTCAAAGAAAATTCTCAAAAAAATCTTCGCGATTAAAATGGAGCGGTTATTCATATGAAGAGGTTGATTTTCCTGCCTCCTCTCGTACAACGGCTCCGACAAAAAAAGTTTTGTTATAACTAACTTGAAAGTTTAGCTTGTCAAAATGTAATGATTGTTTTTTGGCACAGTTGTTATTTCACCAGATTTTCCATTTTGGGGTTTGCTTCTGGTTTCTGGTGCACTGGGACTCTTGGTGAGTGTGTGCTAAATGACATTAACGCCCTTTATTAGTAGATAGGTCCCGTTGCATAAAATGGGATCTGTGGTAAATAGCAAATCTAACCAAAGTGAGTCAGACTAGTTAATGATAAATGCATCTTTTTATTATGCCTGTCTTGTTTTTTTTTGCCTTTTTCATCTAATTTCCGAAGTTATTATTTATGCAGTTACTGTTGCACCAATTAATAGGCCTTCGACATATTCTACTTTAGTTTGCCTTTTCATAAAATCACAGATTTCTAACTTTGTTATGCTAAGTGCAAGGAATACATTTTAACTTGAGGCATAGATTTTTAAGAGGCTAAAGAGTAAAGAGAAATTCATTCAGCTAAATTAGGGATTTAATGGATGATTTTATTAGAAATTGTTAAGACTATAATGGATGATGCTTTTATTCTTTTATTTGTAACTTGTATGTTTTATATTGCCCTTTATTTAGAGAAGATTTCATGAGCAGAATATCCCATTGAAAAATAACAAATCAAATAAATTAACCTATAGGATGAGGGTGGGGAGGTAGGCACCCTAGTCAGCTGCCTAGGGTGGGGCAGGTTGGGAGGCACCCTAGGCGGCTGCCTAGGTCAGGACGGGGAAGGTGGGTACCCTAGGCAGCTGCCTGGGTCGAAGTGGGCACCCTAGGAAGCTGCCTAGGGTGGGACAGGAGGTGGGCACCCTAGGCGGCATAAAAATAAACTCATGGTATAAAGCAGCACTTGCTATGGCTGTTAATTTCTCCACACAAAAGATGTAAAGACAAAGGGAGTAATTTTTCAATGATGGCAGTCAGCATTCTACTTTAAATGCCGGCCGTGATGTATATGCATTTTATAAAAAAATGTGCGTACACGCATAGGTGTAAATCTAAGTGCCTATTCTTTCTATGGAACAAGCAGAAAATCAGTCCTCACATATGGGTGATGTCGAGGCCATCTTGCCTCAGTCTCCTTTTTTTTTCGTGGAACCCACCGGACGTCTGTCCTGTTTCCCCAGAAAAAGTATCTCTTCCTTATCATCCCTCCAGGCCAGGCCAGGTACGAATGGGTAGTCAGCCCCCTTCAGCAGCTGAGGACTGAGCATGTCAGAGTATTGCTGATGTAGTATATGTGCTCCCTCTACAGCCCCTGACTCCTGACTCTCAGTCCTCAGTAGCTGGGGTGGAGCTCCTGGCTGGTGCCCAACTTGGAAGGATGATAGGAATTTGACTAGGAATTAAGGTGAAATTTCAAAATTGGGTGTTTAGGTGCTGGATTGCTCTGGCAGGGCGTTTGTCCAGGTAATAGAAGGCTGGGAGCACTCCCCTTCGATACAACAGTGGAGTAAAGGGGAGCAGAGGAAGAACCTGCCTCGGCTCAGGGGTCGGTAGGACTCAGAGCTGCCCTTGGGGGTGTATCGCTCCCCCCTCGTCCCAGCGGGATAGCCAGTAACTGTGGGCCACAGTATCTGTGGCTATCCCCGAACCGCAGACTGGAGGCTGCAGGAACATACATTTAATTGTTAAAGGATTCGGTGAGAAACGTACCAGCGCAGTGCTCAGCGGCGTTTTCTGGCAGTAGGTGGTGCTTTCGGTTTCGGAGAATAGCATTGGCAGCGGGCTACGTCGGCAGCATGTTTGCATGCTTCCGGCCTCTGCAGCGTCTGCCCAGTGCAGGAGTGGCTATGGACTGAGTGCGGCTGATTTTTGCCGCACATGTTTCATATGAGGCAATTGGCTGCAGAGGGGTTTCGTGCAAGAATTGGAGGAAGCCACCATGATGAATGGAGAGAGCACAGCCTCTGGAGCAGAAATGACTAGGCTGATGGCTCCTGCGGGTGTGGTGGGAACTGTGGTCATTTTACAGCTGGCAGCTATTTCCCCTGATCAGCAGGAAAGTCTGAGAAAAGGTAAGGTTAAAAGTAAGAGCATGAAGCCAGTCAGTATAGGAGCAGTTCCTCAGCCTATGGCACTGGGACTACAGGAGGGTCTGGATTCCATTTTTTCACCAGATTTTATCCTATCAATGCATAGGGCTTACTGACTAAAGAGGAAACAAGCTGACTTCTCAGGTCCTCCATGCAGGCTTCCAGTTCTCCCAGGGGGGGATCCATTACTGGAGGGGGATCCCGGGGGGACTGAAGGAATGGGATGGGGGGGGTCAAGAGTCCCCTCACTGGCTTCCTTCTGAGGACTCTTGGGAAGATACTTTAGAGCAAGGTGTGGGGGGGGGGGGGACCCGTGGACTCAGGAGTTGGAGGAAGGAGAAATTGCCCAAAGGGAAGATCTGAATATTTTTCGGGTCTTCCACAAGGAAGAACTTGCGGTGCTCATCTCCCACCCCCTATTAAATATGGTGCAGTCTGCAGCACAGATGGAGGAGCCGCTTGAGGACCCTCTGCTTCAAGGGTTCAGGGGAGTGCAGATTAAAAAGATGGTGAAGTCGGAATGGGAGTATCTGGAGGCTAACTTACAGGGTAGCCGCCTGATGGAGCGGCTTTACCCTATCCCGCAGGAGGAGTGGAAGCTTCTGAAATTGCCTAGGGTGGATGCGTTGGTCTTGGCACTGACTAAGAAGACAGCCATTCGGTAGAAGGCAGGGCGGCACTTAAAGATCTGCAAGATCGGAAGTTGGAATCGATCCTCAAGCAGGCTTTTGATTCTAGTGACCTGGCACTGTAGATTTCCATTTGTGGAGTCTATGTGTCTCAGGCTTCTATTTGCTGGCCCCAAGCTGTGGATCCATCTGACCCTGATGGTGCAGGGACCTCAGAAGGGGCTAATCTGGTGTCAGCAGCCGCATACATAGTGGACGCCTTTTATGATTTGATTCGCATTGCCTCCACGTCGATGGCATTGGTGGTAGCGGCACGGCGTTTTCTCTGGCCGAGGAACTGGGCGGCGGGTGCTTCATCCAAATCGTGACTTAGTAAACTTCCTACAAAGGCAAGTTGCTCTTTGGGGAGGTGCTGGACAAGATTGTAAAGGACCCGGGCGACTCCAAAGAAGGGTGTCTGCCAGAGGATTAACCATTGGCTTCGAAGTCAGGAGGTCTGCAGAGAGGACAGGTTAGAGATTTCTGGCTGTTCCGCTCTACTCGGTTCGCACCATACAAGAGGTGTCACTATGGAGTGAGGAGGCAGCCCTTTCGGGGTTCCCAGGGGTTTGGTCGAGGTTACTTTGCGGCCCAGCAGATCCCAGGTAAGAAGCCTTAATGAAAACAGGCTAGTCCAGATGGAGGTGATAGGAGGTTGGATGCAACAGTTTTACTCCGTCTGGGCCACGATTACGACCGACCAGTGGATCTTGGAAGTTATCTGTGAAGGGTATGCACTGGAATTTGCGAGGCTGCTGGGAGAAGTCTGTCATTTCGCCTTACAGGCACTGGAGAAGAAGGTGGCAGTCTCCTCCACCCTTCAGCATCTGATACAGCTGGGGGCGGTACTGCCAATACCTTGAGACCAGTGTGGGTCCGGTTGATACTCCCTTTATTTCGTGGTGCCAAAGAAAGAGGGCTTATTTCAGCTCATCCTCAATCTCAAGCATGTAAATCGGAGTTTGAGGGTACTGCATTTCCGGATGGAGATGCTGCGCTTGGTGTTATTGGCAGTATGACAGGGAGAGTTCCTGTCTGCGCTGGACCTTACCGAGGCTTATCCTCACATTCCTATCAGACATGACCACTAGCAATTCTTGCGGTTCACTGTGCCCATGGGACATTTCCAGTTCTGGGCATTACCCTTTGGCCTGGCCACCGTACGCGCATCTTTACAAAGATCATGGTGGTGGTGGTGGCAGCCTTGCGACAGGAAGGGATCCTGGTGCATCCCTATCTGGACGATTGGCTCATCTGGGCAAAGTCAGAGGATGAGGCACACCTGGCGAGTCATGGAATTCTGGGTGGTGGATAGTCAGTCTCAACAAGAGTCAACTGCGGCCGGTATAGTGCCTGGTGTATCTTGGAGCGCTCTTAGACATCTCCAAGGGGATGGTTTTCCTGCCCGAGGACAGAATGCTGAAGTTGGTGGCGCAGGTCCGGATGTTCCTGAGCATGCCGGTACCGGCAGCATGGTTTTACATACAGCTGTTGGGATCCATGGCAGCTGCTCTGGATCTGGTGCTGTGGGCCAGGGCACATATGCAAGAGGCACTGCTACTGCAGCAGGCACTTCTATCGAGGTGGTCTCCATAGCGCCACCTGGAAGCTGGTGTGTCCACAGGATGTGAGAACAAGCTTGCAGTGGTGGCTGGAGCCCGCTCATCTGAGGGCAGGCATGCCATTGGAGCAGCCACAATGGGTCTGCTTACAGATGCCAATCTCTCCGGATGAGGAGTGCACTGCCTGTCTCAGGTGACGCAAGATTGTTGGTCTCCGGAGGAGAACTCATGGTCGATCAGTTGCCTTGAATTGAAAGGCAGTTTATTTGGCGATGCAGAGTTTCCAGCATCTGCTAGAGGGGAAAGCCGTTCGGGTCTTCTCTGACAATGCGACAACGGTAGCATACATTAACCGGGAGGAGTGCACGGACAGTTCTTCGCTACTGTTGGAGAGTCAGAATCTTCTGCGGTGGGTAGAGGAGCATCTGATGGCCCTGTCAGCGACCTATGTTGCTGGGAAGGATAGTGTTCAGGCGGACTACCTCAGTCGCCACATGTTGGATGTCGGCGAATGGGAGCTCAATGCGCAGTGTTTCTCAACCTCACGGTACGGTGGGAGCAGCCGGTCATGGATCTCATGGCTACCCTAACCAACACCAAGGCAGTGCAGTTCTTCAGCCGGCACAGAGAACACATGTTTGAGGGCTTTGATGCACAGGGTCAGGCATGGCCAACGGAAGGTCTCCTGTATGTCTTTCCGCCTTGGGCACTCATAGGACATCTTCTTCAGCAGATAGAGGTACATGAGGGACCAGTGATCCTCATAGCACCAGACTGGCTGCTGAAGCCATGGAATGCAGATCTCCTTCGTCTGCTGATGGACTGCTCTTGGAGGTTGCCCGGCAGGATCAACCTATTGGCGCAGGGTCCAGTTCTGATGCTACAGGTGGATCGATTCTCACTTACGACCTGGCTCTTGAGAAGGCAAGGTTGCATAGCTAAGGATACTTCACACCTGTTATTTTGACCATGCGAAGGTCTAGGAAGCATTCGGCCACTCTCGCCTATGTCAGAGTATGGCACGTATTCGAAGAGTGGTGTGCTGTCAAGGGGTCCGTCCCTTTTGTTGTTCCCTGCCTGACATCCTGATGTTCTTTTAAGGGGGACTTGGGATGGGCTGTTATCGAAGGCAGCTGCAGGGGCGTTCACTGACAGCTCATCCAGATGTAATGCAATTCCTTAGATCAGTGAGGCTTAGTTGGCCTCCCTGACAGTCGGTGATTTCACCTTGGGATCTGATTTTGGTCCTGGAGGCTCTGGCAGGGGCCCTTTGACCCTCCGCCGAGAGCATCCTTGAGGGACCGTACCCTTAAAATGATGCTTTTAGTGGCGCTCTGCTCAGCACGAAGTATCTCAGAGCTGCAGGTGCTGTCGTGTAGAGAACCTTTCTCCTGCTTTTCAAAGAGAAAGTGGTTTTGCGCCCAGTGCCATTGTTTCTGCCTAAGGTAGTAACACGGTTTCACTTGAATCAGGCTATTGTGCTGCCTGCTTTTCCAAGCCTCAGGAATTCTGAGGAGGATCGTCGGATGCATAGGTTGGATCTTCGCAGGGTCTTGCAAAGATATGTTAGCGGGACAGTCATTTTGGAAAACGGAATGTCTGTTTGTACTTTTTGGAGGCCCTCGTAAAGGCCTCGATCGCTTGCTGGGTGAAACCAGCTATTGGGGCAGCGCATGTGGCCTGAGGGAAACGTCTGCCTTTGGGCTTGCAGGCCCATTCCATGAGGGCGCAGGCAACATCATGGGCAGAACGTGGCTTTGTTCCTCCGGTGGACATTTGCAGAGCGGTGACTTAGTTGTCGCCTCACATCTTTTTAAGGCATTAACGGTTGGATGTGCAAGTGTCAGGATACGTGGTGGTTGGGTCCTTGGTACTTCAAGCTGGACTCGTGGGTCCCTCCCAAGTTTAAGTACTGCTCTGGTACATCTCATTCATACCTGGCCTGGCCTGGAGGGACGATAAAGAAGGCAAAATTAGACCTTACCTACTAATTACCTTTCCTTGAGTTCTGTCCAGGCCAGGCCAGTCTAAGCCAGGGCCCGCCCAGGTAGGTTAGTTGGAGGGGTCTAGTTTATGGTGGTTACAGTTAAAGGGTGAGTCCGGGTGGGGGGCAGTTACAGTAAGAGTTTCAGTCAGGAATTAGGGCGACCCGGATTCTGTAGAAGAGTGCTGTTCTGAGTACTATGGACTGACTGAGTCAGTTGGCCCGGGTAATTGATTGCACGTTTGATTCAGTATGTGATGTATATAGGTTTGTTCCATTGTATGAAGTATGAAGGACGTTTGCTCACCATTTTTCTCTGCCACACTTTCTCTCTTTCTCTCTGTTATGGACAAGTGGAACTCGTAAGAAGGGCTGTAGTTTAGTAGGTCGTTCAGTTTAGCTGCTTGTTCAGTACGAGACTGGAGTTAGGGGCTGTAACGGGAGCCTTTACACTACAGCAGCAAGACTGTCATGCTCAGTCCTCAGCTGCTGACGGGGGCTGATTACCAATTTGTGCCTAGCGTGGAGCGATCTCAAGGAAAGAGAATTAGCAGATAAGGTCTAATTTTGTCTTTTTTGTCTTAAATTATTTTCTTTCTGGTACGTGTACCAGTTCCTCTTCCTGCCTTTTAGCCAGCTTGACTCGGTTTCGCTCTTCGAGTTTGTTTTCTTTGTTTTTTTCAAGGGGTCCCTCGACCGGGTTGAAGGGCCTATTTTTTCCCCATAGCCTCCAGCGGCTTCAAAAAATGTGATTGATGCAGTAAGATGTCCCTCACTGACCCACATGACTGTTGCCTCGGGCTGGACCATGACAACTCAGGCTGCAACCTTGACAAGTCCATGCCTGCAAAGTCATCAAGCACTGTCAGTTGCAACAGGAGAAGTTCTTCCATAAATCCAACTCTGCCCTTGAGTCCCCGGTGACACCACACTCCAGGGTTCCCTCCGGTACCTCGGAGCCTCACGATGCCTGAGCTACCTCAGAGTCTCGTGGCCATGGGTTCTCCAAGAGGATCTCCCCGGAGGTGGAATGCAAGAAGAGCTCAAAAACCTTGACGGCTGCTTTGGAGGACGGGATGAGAAAAGTGGGTAAACTCCACACCAGGCCCCACAGTTCCTGGTGTGAGTACAAGGGGTTGCAGTGGGAGCGGTCTCACAAGCTGCACTGGAAGGAGTCGTCAACGTTGTGCGACTAGCCTCGGACCCCTGAGGCCATGCCGGTCAAGGACTCCCCCTCAACGGAACTGATGCCAGGATCGAAGCCATCGGTGCCTGTGTTGAAGGCTGCAGAACCATCTGGCATGGAGACCAGGATGGCGGCTTTGGAACGCAGTATCACTGCCCTCCTGGCCCAGCAGTGGGAAATTGATGTCCAGTTCCTCTGGTTCATCCGCCCCGATGACCGAACTCTCGACTTGAGGGCTTCCCTGGTCGTTGAGCCGATCCTTGAGTGCCACTGGCCTTGAGAGAGCCATTGATATCAGACAAGGTCCTGGTCCCATTTCTCGGGACACCGGTCCTCTCCGGCGACTGCACGTGGCTTGGACTGCAGGTCTTCTAGGGATTGCGGGAGCCACGGAGCCTTGGATTCTTCTTCTGACTTCAAGTTAAACTGGGAGACCGAGGACAAGGAGTCTCTGGACACCCTGCGACACTGAGACATGCCCACGGACCTGTCCACACTGGTATTCCAGTGCCATTCGCTGCCTGAGGACGTTGCCTTTCTCAACTTTGTGCAGGATATGGCAAAGGTACTCGCGTTTGAGACAGAGGCAGAGGAGGAACCCCTCATGGAGGAACTTGAGATCCTCCAGTATGAGGCCCCTCCAAAAGAGACCCTCACGGTGCCTGTCCCTCTGATCCTCGAGTGACTCCTCCTCTGTATGTGGGAAACACTGGCATCGGTGCCCATTGTGAGTAGATGGTTCGATTCTATGTACTGACTCCGCTGAAGTCTTGGGTTCCAAAAAACCCAGCTCCCTCACAATTCTATGGTTGTCGAGTCAGCCATCCGTCGACTCAACAGCCAAAAAATTCATTCCTTAGTGCCCCCGGTAGGGAGGCCTAGACCTTGGATGCCCTGGGCTGAAAATTCTACCAGGGCTTGATACTGGTTTGTCAAGTCCAATCCTACCAGTTGTATATCAATATATACCTCAAGGAACTGATGAGGGAGCTTGCCAGTTTCTCTGCAGGCCTCGATTGGGAAACTTTTCAGCGGTTCAAGTCACTGGCCTTGGCAGTCAAGGAGTGCTTGAAGTTCCTGTCTTGAGCAGCATACGATGGCTTCAAATCCTCAGCCAGAGTGGCCGCCGCGGGCAACAGGGCCCAACACCAGGCATAGCTGCAGTCATCTGACCTTGAGCAATGGGTCCAAGACAAATGCATCAATGTCCCTTACACTGAGAGAACCTCTTCGGAAAACCCATGTCAGACATGGCTGCAGAGATAGAGATTGAGTTCCTGACTAGGACCAGACTCTCTCTAAGAAAATCTTGTGGCACCCCCGTAAGAAAGCCTTGGGGAAGAAGCCTTTCTTCCCAAGAAAAAAAGGGGAACTTTGGCAATGCCCACAGTACCAAGCCTTCTCGGCCCCACAGCTGGGACAACAGTCCAAGGGGCAAGGGCACAGCTCCTGCAAGCCTAAGACGCCTAAGACCCCTAAGACCCAGGCACTGGCCCCGATCCAGCCTGGAGGGAGTTTTTGACTCCTTGGGCATGCCTCCTCTCCCCCAGGAGGTCCTCAGCAGCCCACAGGGAGGCGTCTGGCTCTGTTTGCTCACAGGTGGTCCTCCATCACCACCGATTCCTGGGAACTGCAAGTAGTCAAGGAGGGTTACATCCTCCACCTGCAATGGATGCCACCTTCATTCTTCCCAGAAGAACCTGTAAGGTCTCTCCTTCACCAGACTCTGCTCCTCACTGAGCTTGCAGGCCTCCTCAAGGACAAGATGGTGGAGCCAGTGCCCAAGCAACTCTGAGGCAAAGGCTTCTATTCTAGATATTTCCTTGTTCCCAAGCGAACAGGGGGCCTCAGGCCCATCCTGGACCTGCAGGATCTGAACAGATTTCTGCTGAGGGAGAAGTTCAAGATGCTCTCCCTTGGAACACTGATGCCATACTCCAGCAGGGAGGCTGGCTATGCTCCTTAGACCTGAAGGATACTTATACACACATCCTGATCCATCCCAACCACTGACAGTATTGCCTGTTCATGGCCTGTTCATGGGAGGAGGCCACTACCAGTACAGTGTGCTACTCTTCGGGCTGGCCTCATCTCCAGAGGTCTTCACCAAGTTTCTAGCGGTGATCGCAGCCCACGTTTGGCTCCAAGGGGCCTTCGATTTTCCCTACCTGGATGACTGGCTCATAAAGGGAGGCACAGCTGCAGAGGTGCACCATTCATTTCCTGCAGCATCTGGGGTTTGTTATCAACTATCCCAAGTCCCACCTCTCTCTGGCCCAGTGCCTGGAGTTCATAGGCGCTCAGCTAGACACCCTCCAGGCCAAGGCCTTCTTCTCTCCGGAGAGGAGAGAATGCCTCTGGGCACTAGCCGTAGAGATGCAGCACCGCCGGTCAGTGCACGCTTGCCTTCTCCTCCGCCTGCTGAGCCACATGGCTTCCATGATCCACATGACCCCATGTGTCCACCTGCACATGAGGGTGGCTCAGTGGTGCCTCCGCCCCCAGTGGACACAAGCCATGGCCAGGCTTCGAGACAGGCTATGAGTGACCTGCCAGCTGGTGGACTCGCTCGACTGGTGGCATCTCTCCTGCCACCTTCAGGCTGGGATGTCTTTCCAGACACCCACCCTCTAGAGGGTTCTTACCACAGACACCTCCCTGCTAGGATGGGGAGCTCATTGTGAGGACCTCTGCACTCAAGGCAGTTGGTCCCAGATGGAGTGCCAGTTGCAGATCAGCCTTCTGGTGCTTCAGGCGATATTTCTGGCCCTTTGAATCTTTCTCCACAGTTTGCAGCACCAGTCTGTTCTGGTCCAGATGGACAACCAAGTTGCAATGTTCTATGTCAACAATCAAGGGAGCATGCTGCTGCAGGCGGTCTACCTCCCGGCCAGGATCATGCCCTGGTGGACAGGCTGAGCAGAGTCGTCCAGCTACATGAGTGGTGCCTGGACCCCAGAGTGGCCTCACATATTTTCTGACTCTGGGGTGTCCCCCTAGTGGACCTGTTCACCAGCCTGGACAACATGCAGTTGCCTTGCTTCTGCTCCCGTCAGCCGCACCGAGCCCGGGTTGCGGCAGATGCATTCCTCATTCCATGGACAAAAGGCTTTCACTAAGCCTTCCTGCCGACTCTACTGGTCACCAAGACCCTCTTCAAGGTCCAGCGTGACAGGGCATCACTGATACTGGTAGTTCTCCCGGTAGCCCAGGCTACTCTGGTTCCCACTGCTTCTCTGCCTATTGGTGGCATTTCCGATTACCCTGGGCTGCGCCCCAGGACTACTTTCACAGGAGGACGACTCTCTCCTGCATTCCAACCTGGGGTCTCTGTTGCGCACAGCTTGGCTGCTAAAGGTTTAGCTCTAGCTCCATGAGACGTGGAGGATGTCCTTCTAGCCTCCCGCAAGGCCTCCACAAGAAGGGCATACACCTTCAAGTGGCATTGATTTTCGTTTGCTATGCCGAGAGGTGGGCAAACCTGTTCTCCTGCTCAATGCAGCTGGTACTCCAGTACCTTCTCCACCTGTCCTAGGTGGGACTGAAGTCCAGCTCAGAATGCACCTGAGCGCTACTGCGGCGCACTACCACTCTGTTGAGGCCAGCCCCTCTTGGCTCATCCTCTCATTTCTCGTTTCTTGTAGGGCCTCATGTTGTCCAAGCCCCTGTCTGCCCACCAACGGTGGAGTGGGATCTCAATGTGGTGCTCTCACAGCTCACTAAGCCGCCGTTTGAACCCTGGCTACTTGCCACTTGCGGTACCTCTCCTGGAAGGTTGTCTTTCTCGTGGCATTCACGTCAGCGCGCAGGGTCATGCCGGCAAGGCGGAGACCATTCTCCAAACTCTGCAACGGACTCAGAACCACTGCAGAGCGCCTCAGCTCTTTGTCTCCTATGACCCCAGTTGACTGGGGCTTCCAGTGACTAAGCCAACTCTGTCCATTTGGGTGGCTGACTGAATTGCCCTCACCTGTGAGCAGGCTGGGATCTCACTAGACCATCGGATTATGGCGCACTGTGTCAGGGCCATGGCTATCTCCGGGGCAAATCTGCATTCCATACCTGTGATGGAAATCTGCCGGACCGTCACCTGGTCTTTGGTCCATAACTTCACAGCTCACTACTACCTGGAGAGGGAGTCCCGACGGGACAGTGCCTTTGGCCAGATTGTGCTCCGTAATCTCTTTGGGGTGTAGGCAACTCCTGCTCTCCAACCCTTCTGTGTTCAGGCTACTGGAGTGCTGGTTTCCCACCGGACACTTGGGTCTTGTGAGTTGTTCATTGGACTCAACTGCTGCTGATCATAGCTCATCTTCTCTGGTCACTTTGGCATTTTGTACAGGTTCTCGGTAGCCTGTAGCTGGGGAGTCCCATATGTGAGGACTGACTTCCTGTATGTTTCCAGAGAAAGCGTAGTTGCTCACCTATAACAGGTATTCTTCGGACACAGCAGGAATCAGTCCTCACAACCCTCCCTCTTCCCTTTGGAGTTGCTTCTTTACAATATTTTAATTTTGCTGTCTTTGGGTGGGAAGGGGACCACACATGCATGGTGCATCACCCAAAGGATTTCTTTGAAAGCAGGGGAGATGCTTCCGTGCGGGCTCCATCGGCATCAACGTCACCCATATGTGAGGACTGATTCTTGCTGTACCTGGACAACATCTGTTACAGGTGAGTAACTATGCTTTTTCAGAGCACATGTAAATTTATACATTGGCATTTGCATGTTGTTGGGGCTGGTTATGGGTTCTTACTTTATATAGACACATAGGTTCCTATGTTGCCTTTATAAAAAGGCTTAAAATAGGCACTTTTTTGGATTTTATACATAGGCGTCCTGATATAAACTTACCCCCCCTAAACATAACTAAAATCAAAACAATAGAATACAATCAAATTTAAAAACTACAGAAAGAAAGCCAGATCTTAGTTTTTTTCTAGAATACAAAATAATCCTTCAACAATTGAATTTCTTTAGGCATAGCATTGCTATGCCTAAAGAAATGTAGAAACTAAAAAAGTTTGCATTCGAATTTCAACAAGTTTTATCTCAACATAAGTTGGAATAACTAGTAAAGGATCCAGGGCCAATCTAAGTTGGTTAAAAGGGACATATATTTTCTACTAGGGATCACACAAATATGTACATTCAGGGGCCCTTTTAATAATGCTCAGTAAGGCTGTGCACTTAATGTGTTATTAATGCATATAAGGTGCAAAGCCTTCATGTTAGCTGTCTGGGGCATGATCAGTATGCTGCCAGTAGTTAACGTGCGACTGAGTATCTCAACATGCCGTGCACTTAATGCGGGTACACAAAATGATACCCATAGAGGTATTGTTAGAGGCACATGAGCTAATTGCCATGTTAAAGGTGATCACACGCTAATGTCCTCTTCATTCCCACACTCCGTTTCTAACCTGCCCACCCTCCATATTAGTGCATGAGTGCCAGGTAATATGCATTTTGGTGGCTGGCAACTGGCATGCCTGCCTGTTAGTGTTTACTGAGCCCAGTTAATGTGTGCAAAAATTCACGTTAACATGTTGTGGCATTTAGTAAAATGGCCCTTCAGTTCGTTAATATGTTTTAAAAAATGTAGTGTGTGGAGAATTGATTTAATGTATGTTAACCTATAAATGAATGTGTGTATAATCAGTTTGCTTGTGCTAAAAAGGTCTAGTGTATTAAATAATTTTTATTAAAATGAATGTGTGAAATGAACCAAAAAATGCTCAGAAATCAGGGAAAATCCAAACATATCCAAAAACAAAGACATTTTTTTGTCTGTTCACATTCCTAGCTTCAGCTTATCTGTAAACTCGGCTTATTATCTATGAGTACTCTAAAAGTCAACTTAAGAATTTAGAGACTACACTTTAGACAACAGATCTTTTCAAAACTATAGTAATAGGATCCAATATCTTAAGTTCTGCTAACTATACTGTCATATTCTGAATAAACTGTGATGTAGATTGATTTTTCTTTAATTTAGTTTCATGCAATTTGTTATTCCGCATCAACCCTATGTAAGTGGAGCTCAGGGTGTATTACAGTACAATGATTTACAGGTGATTGGTGCCCATGAAATATAATCGGCCTAATTCTGACCTGCACGTACATCCCCTTTGTACGTCCGATCTGAGCCGGACATACAAAGGGGAGCGCAATTCTGATCACGAGGGGCATGTCTAGCACTGCAGGATCAGAATCACGATCAGGCATGTACATGCAGGCCGAGACTGTGCCCGGCCTGCACATCCAGGCACTGCCTGGCTAGCTGAGTCAGGCTTTTAAATGGAGCCGTGGCACCGCGGCTCCATTTAAAAGCCGCAGTGCCGGCTGCCAGAAACTAAAGTTTATTGCCCACAGCCCGATCCCCGATCTGGCCTCCTAAGGCCAGTGTTGGGCTGCAGGGAATAAACCCTGTGCCCCCCAGTCCCTTCTGCATCCTGGGCTGTGAAAAAAAACACGTCCAGGGAAGTTATTCTACCTCAGAGGTGGAATAACTTCCCTGGCCATTTCGCCGGCCCTGGACATACAGGGCTGACATTAGAATCGGCTCTATACGTCCAGGGCTGGCGACCGCCCACTGTCCGCCCACTCTCTGCCCCCAGGCCACCTCTTCCCCGCCCCCAACTAACTTCCCCGCCCCCGACTAACTTCCCCGCACGACCGATGGGGAAATTAGTCGGGGGCTGCAGCCGGCACGAATAGTGGGGATGGACATCCCGTTGGGACATCCATCCCCGCTATTCGTGGTTCAGAATGATCCCCTATGTATTTTACTTTACTTCCATTGTAATGCAGGTTTCTTTTTTACTTCACATTCAGTGGGTAATTTTATAAGGAGGGGGGCGCATACTTTTAGGTACAAATACGCATCTAACTGGGAATTAGTTTAGTCATTCATGCAGGTATGTGGCCACACTTTAATGACCACTCATAAAATACCGACCAGTGCAAAGGTATGTGCATTGCTTAATGACACACATTTTGCTGATGGACGTGCACGTGTGCAGAGTTTGGGTGGAATGCACAATTATGCACATAGATTACACAATTCTGTAATTTAGTGATGGGCATTCATACCAGCTGTAGTGCTGGTGTAAATGCCTGCTCCTTAACTTAAAAGACATCTGCTTTTCTTTATAAAATAGTGCCTAAGTAGGTGCCTACTTTTACACTTAATTTAAGTGCCTCCTTATAAAATTACCCTCTTCGAGTATTGCCCTCCTTCAGGAAATGCATCAAACAACAGTAGAACATGAGAAACTTAAGATGTTGGGTGAGAGAAGTTTTTGCTTCATCTTCGGGAGAGCATAAGGCAGGTGTAGCCATTTTGGTGCTTAATGACGCTGGGTTTATTCCTGAACGGCCCACTGTGAACCCTTTGGGCTGTGCTTTTTTTGTGGAACGGAAATTATTTGGGAAAAATTATTTTTGGGAATGTGTATACTTCCAGTATTTATAAATTATATTTTTTTAAAGACCTGATACAGCATTTAACCTCAATGGACTCATCACGCCTTATCCTAGGCAGGGATTTTAATTGTGTGTTAGACAAGGAATTGGGTTGTTCTTCTTAAACTGTTGGATGAATTTTGTTTCAGGCAAGGTGTGTTCTCAATTGCTATGATTGTATTGATCTTTTAGATGTTTGGTGTACTCTTCATCCATTGGATCAAGATTATATGCATCTTTCTCAGCCTAATAGATCTTGGCCCGCATTGATTATGTTTTGGTGGTGAAGGACCTTTTTGATAAGATTGAAAGGGTGGAGACTGATCCTCTCGAGGTCTATGACCTTGCCCTGATGCGAGTGAAAGTGTATTGGGCAGAAGACAAACTGGATTTATTGTGGAGGTTTCCCCTGCATTTGATGGGAGATGTGGTATTTCACATTTTTGCGGTCTAAATGTAGAGTATGAATGTCATAATGAGCAGCATAAAGACAACCTTTCTTTGTTCTAGGAAGCTGCTAAAGCTGTGCTAAGAGGGGAAATTTTGGGACATTTGAAAAGGAAGCAGAATGTTGCTAAATGGGTGGTGTTATTGGAAAAGAGACTATATGCTGAGAGGAGGCCATATGCATCTCATTTTACAGAAACTCAGAAAGCAAATATTCTGGTATTCCAAGCAGAACTGAATATGGTGCTACATAAGAGGGTCTGGAAATCTAGCCTTGAAGTTCAAAGAGGAGGAAAAGTACTCTATGAAGTCACTGAACTGCTGAGGTGTTAGTGCACTCCCTTCCCACCCACCCCATATGGGAAATCTTGCTATATAAACTACCTACCAATTAGCTTGTTGATTAAGCTAGAAGTGTTTGGTATTGGTTCTAAGAGAAAATCTAGGAAGTAAATAGTTCCACATTTGGATGTCCGCCCAAAGTAAACAATTAATTATATTTGAAGGAGCTTAGATTAGTTAATTCTACAAAGGGAGCATATTATATTATACACCAAACATACATATATCAGATTTTAGTAGCTTAAGGGATAAGGAACGGCTTCCTACCCAAATAACAGATGAGTAAGCATGCAGGACTACACAAAGGGAATCTGATTTGAGGTGTTGGATCTCACAGAAAATAGGCTAGCTGCTTTTATCATAAAAGACAGCTAAGGAAAAGTTAGGGACTTTGTTAGGGCTTTTTCTCATTTCCTTCAACAGGTGGCAAAGCTCCTACAACTGAACAACAGCTGGGAAAAATCATGCCACCAAAGCTGTTGCCCCCCCCCCCTTACTGCTTCTACCCCTGTCCAGATGGACACCCTCATTCTGGGAAAGGAACAGGTTCTGAGTACAAGATGTTTGCAAGTTGAATCCCTCATGAAAGAAATGGAGGAGGTAAAAGAGAAGGTGGCAAGGTTGAGAATCATCCATGACAGCGAAAACTACATTGATGAAATGCTTCTTGAGGCATCCAGGATTACCAATGGAGGTGAAGATGGTATGGTACACAAAAAAGAGAGCTTGAACACAGATCACCAGAGCCTGCCGAATCGACATTTCAACTCCACCATCCCTCAAACTGAAGAATCGGTATGAAGCCCTGGAAGTGGAGGAGGTGAGAACATCTCAGGAAGAAGAGTTCAAAAATCCCAAAGTTGCCAAATCAGTGAGTTCAAGGAAGTGAAGTGTAGTGGTGGTTGGGACTCAATTCTGAGGGGTGCTGAAGCATCCATCTGCCAACCAGACTTCATGTCCCAGGAGGTTTCCTGTTTGCCAGGTGCCAAAATCCAAGACATTACAGAGAGTTTGTCAAGACTCATCAAGCCTACTCATCCATGTTGGCACAAGTGATACTGCTAGGTATCCCTTTGAGCACATCAAGAGTGACTTCATGGCTCTGGGAGAGGAGGTGTGCAGGTGTTTTACCCAGTTCTCCCTGTTGAGAGTAAAGATTGAAGCAGAGAAACTCACATCCTAGAGATGAATGCATGACTGAATGGATGTTATTATCAAGGGAACTTTGGTTTCCTGGACCATGGAATGATTTTCCAAGGGCTGCTAGCAGAGATGGTGTTCCCCTTCCTAAGAAGAGTTAAAGCAGATTGGCTAACCTATTGAAAAGGGCTTTAAACTAGATTTATTGAGGATGGGTGAAGAAAGCCCCCAAGTAAGTAAAAGCCCTCAGGTAAGTAAAACATTAAATATCTCTGTAGAAATGGGGAAAAAGGGCAACATCTGGAAAATGCTATGAATTATTTCCTGTAATATGGGAAATAAGATTCTGGATTTTGAGGCTTTATGGAAGAGGCCGACTTGGACTCAGTGGCAGTCAAAAGAAATAATTCATAAAAAACATGACTGGGATGGAAATATATCAGGCTATAATTTATTCGAAAAGGGTGGGGTAGGAAGAAATAGAGGAGGCGTGGATATTATATGTAAAAAAAAAATTAAAGCAATAGAATTGCAGGGTTTACAAGAAAATGAAGTAGCACTGTGGGTTAAACTGGAAAGACTGAATGGCGCATTCTTTTACATTGGTATGATATTCAGGCCCCTTCATAGGCAGAAGAAGTGGACAGAGATTTAATTGAAGACATTCATAGTATTGCTATGAAAGGAGAAGTTCTACTGATAGATGATTTCAATATGCCGAATGTTGACTGTGACATCCCAGCTGCAATGTCATTTAGTAGTAAAGAGATTCTGGATTTTCTGCAGGGAGAACTATTCTGGCAACTGGTAACAGAACCCAATGGGAGGGGGCCATACTGGACCTGGTTCTTAGAAAAGGGGAAGAGTGTTTTCTGATGTTTATAGTGAGTTATCATCTTTCATTCTGTGATCACTGGATGATGTGATTCAATATTAGGACAAGGGCTGATATACTTCATTCAAATGTTATGGTTCTAACTTTATCAAAATGAGGGAATAGCTCAAAGAGTCGTTAGCTGGATGGGAATATCTGTGGGATGTAGAAAAACAGTGGGCAAAACTAAAAGTGCATATTTTAAGGGTAACACATCTATTTGTTAGGAAATTAAATACATGTAAAAGGAAAAGGAGATCACCATGATTCTCAAAAGAAGTAGCTGAAAAGGTGAGGAAAGAGTGTGGCCTTCATAAAATGTAAGAGATCACAGAAAAAGAAAGACAAGCATCAGCATTTGGAAAAGCTAAGAGAAGCTAGGGAAGTAGTTAGGAAAGCAAAAATATAAATGTAAGAAAAAATAGCTAATGCAATAAAATGGGGGCAAAACATTTTTCAGATAAGTTAGTGACAGGAGGAAATGCAAAAGAGGTATTTTCAGATTCGAGGGTGAAGGAGGACTACAGTATGTAAAAGCTGATGAGGATAAAGCAGAATTGCCTAACAAATATTTCTTTTCTGTGTTCATAAATGAAGGGCCAGGAGTAGAATCTCAGAAAACACACACAAATAGGAATAACACGATTTTCAGATGACTGTTTGTGAGGAGCTGGCCACTCCACTGTCTGACCTTTTCAATAAATCTTCAGAGTTAAGAGCATTCCTGGAGGGCTAGAGAAGGCGCATGTGATCTCTCTACGCAAAAGTGGATGCGGTTGGGAACTAGAGGCTAGTTAGTCTGACTTCTGTGGTGTAAATCAATGGAACCACTACTAAAACAGAGGATAGTGAGGTTTCTGGAATCCAATGGATTGCTGGATCCGAGACAACATGGTTTTACTAGAGGCAGGTCTTGTCTGATTAATTTCTTTGGGTAACCAGAGAGTTGGACTGAGGGAGAGCGCTAGATGTGGCATACTTAGATTTCAGTAAAGCCTTTAAAGGCTGTTCCACACAGGCAACTTATAAATAAATTGAGCACCTTAGGGATGGCCCCTAATAGATTGACTGAGTCTGAAATTGGTTGAATGGGAGCAAACAAAGAATACAAGCAAATGGAATTCACTCTGAGGAGAAGGGCATTACCAGTGGTGTGCCACAGAGATCTATACTTGTTCCAATTCTTTAACATTTTTGTAAGCAACATTGCTGAAGAAAGGTGATCCGACTGACTATGGAAATTATCACACAATCGCTCTGAACACACATGTAAGATTCTACTCAAGATCATCCAGCAGAGACTACAACTATACCTGGAATGAAAACTGCCCGAAGTGCAAGCAGGGTTTGGGAAAGGGTGGGGAACGAGAGACATCATCACAGATGTGAGCTGGATCCTTGAAAAGACAAAAAAAATACCAAAAAGATATCTATATGTGTTTTATTGACCACAGCAAGGCTTTTGACGACATCAACCATAAGAAACTCTGCACCACATTAAGAAAAATGGGTATACCAGAACACCTAATACAGTCAAACCTCGGTTTTCATTTGCCCCGGTTTTCATACGCTTCGGTTTTCAACGTCTTTTTTGACTGAGATTTTGTCCCGGTTCTCATACATCGCTTCGGTTTTCAACGTCTTTTTTGACTGAGATTTTGTCCCGGTTCTCGTACATCGCCTCGGTTTTCGTAAAGTACAGTACTGTAAATACATACACCCTCGCGCTGCACACTGGTCTGTATATACTGCCAGAACGCCCGCCCGGTCCCGGCAGCACTGCCCCCCGGACTCACCGATCGCCAGCCTGGTCAGAGTTAGGGAGGCAAGGATTGCGCAGAGAGGAAGGCCCCGATCTCGTCCACCGCCTGCCTGTTCTCTGGAGCGCCCCCTCAGGCTCGGAGGTAGCAGGGAAGCAAAGCTGTCAACGTAAGCAGATGTTGCATGAATGTGGGAGGCAGTTCTTTCTCTTGCAGGGTACGTCTGAAGCTATATCATTAAGATTTTCTGCCATTCTGAAGCATTGAGCAGATAAAGTAAAGGTATTTTAATGGGCTGAATCCAATGTGATTCCGAAGAGAGCTGGGCACAGCAGCTTGTCAGGGGTGGCTAAGGCCAGATGCTAACATACTGTACTGTACAGTACTGTACTTAGCTTGCTTTCAGTGATGTTAAATGTTCATTTATCCATTTCATTAGTCATTTATATTTATTTCTCATTGTTTTCTGTATGTAAAAATATAGTTATTCTCTATAAAATGTATTTTTTGTGAATATTTTTGGGTGTCTGGAACGGATTAATTGGATTTACATTATTTCTTATGGTAAATATTGCTTCAGTTTTCATACGTTTCGGTTTTAGTCAGACTTTTTCGAACGGATTAATCATGAAAACCGAGGTTTGACTGTAGTTTTCTTGCACAACCTTTACATTGATTAAGAAGCAACAGTTCAAACGAACAAGGAAAAACAGAATGGTTTAAAATCAGCAAAGATGTACAACAAGGCTGCATACTTTCCCCCTACCTGTTTAATTTATATGCAGAAATATTCATCAGAGAAGCAGGACTGTATGAAGATAATTGAAGTGCAAAGCGTGGTGGAAGACTCAACAACCTTTGCTATGCTGATGATACCACAATACTGGCTGAAAGTGAAGACTCTCTGAAACATTTACTTCTCAAGATCAAGGAACATAAATTGGGCCTGCATCTTAACGTAAAGAAGGTAAAGATCCTGACAACTGGCAAAATCAATAAGTTCGTCATTGATGGAGAAGAAATTGAAATAGTGGACAATTTTAACCTGCTTGGATCAATAAAGAAATGACAAGTAGTCAAGAAATTTGATGATGCATTGCTCTTGACAGAATGGCTATGAAGGACCTAGACAAGATTCTCAAGAGCAGACATGTCTGTCTTCATGCAAAGATTTGACTTGTCCGAATCATGGTATTTTCAGTAACGTCTTATGGATGCAAAAGTTGACAGTGAAAAAGGGGCAAGAAGAAAATCAATGCGTTTAAATTATAGTGCTGGCAAAGAATACTGTGTATACCATAGACTGCCTGAAAACAAACCAGTCAGTACTAGAGGAGATCAAGCCAAAGCTTTCTTTAGAAGCTCAGATGACAAGACTTCGACTTTCATACTTTGGATACATCATGCGAAGAGAGAGATCATTAGAGAAAGACATCATGCTTGACAAAGTTGAAGGTCAAGGCAAAAGAGGAAGGCATACAATGAGATGGCTCGATTATGATAGCAGCAGCTATGGATGCCACTTTATCAACATTGAGCCGCCTGACTGAAGACCGAATACAGTTTAGGGCAGCTATCCAGAGGGTTTCCACGAGTCGACACTGACTTGACGGCACTTAACAACAATAACGACAATCGATACTGCAGAAGGATTGTCAAGTAAGGTTTGCCTCTTGACAGATTATACCAACATCTGCAGTAAGGTAGACATCCAGGAAGGCACAGATAACATGAGAAGGGATCTAGCAAAACTTGAAGAATAGTTGAGAATTTGGCAGCTGAGATTTAATGCTAAAAAATGCAGGATCATGCATTTGGGCTATAAAAATCCAAGAGAGCAGTACAGGGGGGTGAAGTACTTCTTCCACGAAAGAAGAGTGGGACCTGAGGGTGATTGCTTTTTCTACCTGTTTGGCCACCTTAAGATCATCAGAAACAATGTTGAAAGCCAAAAGGATGCTTGGGTGCATAGGGAGAGGAATGGCCAGTGGGAAGGAGGAGGTGATAGGTCTTTTGTAAAGGTCTTGGTGAGACCTCATTTGGAGTACTATGGTCATTCTGGAGACCACAACTTCTAAAGGATATAAACAGGGTGGAGTTGATGCATAGTGCCCCCGACTGACACACGCTGCCTACCTTACCTTTTCCTATTGAACTCCTCCTAACATCCCCTCCGCACATTCCCATGAGTGAGTGTGTACTGCTGTCCTATATATATTAATGTAGTTCCTTTCATTTTCTTAATTAATTTTATAATGTAAACCGCTCTGTTGCTACCACGAATGGTATCAAAATTTTAATAAACATAGACATACTAAAATGGCAGGTGGTCTTTATCATAAGGCATATGGGGACAGACTTAAATATCTCAATATGTATACTTTGGAAGAAAGGCGGGAAAGGGGAGATATGATAGAGATTTTAAATATCTCTGGCATAAATGCACAGGAAGAGAACCTCTCTCAGTTGATGGAGGTGAAAGGGGATAGCCTTGGGAGTAATTAAGGAAATATTTCTTTACTGATAGCGTGGTAGATGCATAGAATAGTCTCCCAGTGGAGGTAGTAGAGGCGATGACTGTATCTCAATTTAAGAAAGCATGGGATAAACGCAGAGAATCTTTAAAGAAAAAAAAGGATTGTAAAGCTTAATAGTTGGTAGGGATGGGCAGACTGCATAGACCGTATGGTCTTTCTGCCATAGTTTTCTGTATTTCTCTGTTTCTATGTTTCTGTGCTCTATTATAGATAAAAACTTTATTGATGTGGTAATAAACTGGAGAAACTACATTCCTTCTTGATTCACAGAATTTTCTTTTTTAAAATTTAGGGGTATGTTTACTAAACAGCGGTAGTGACTTCCGTGCGATATCGGAGCCGCGGCCCCACTGTTTTGTAAACATACCCCTTAGTGTTTGGAAGATGCCAGATTTTGTCATTTACATGTTCTTTATATGTATCTTTCTATTTCTCTGGTGTTGTGCTATACGCAGAGTGTGGCTTCTTAGGGTTTCAGTTTAACATTTGTCAACATATTTCTATTTTTAGTTTGTAATCACTTATTCTGAACTTGGTGAGGGTTTGCCTATATTCTAAGTGTGTGACTGGGCCCAGGTAATCTGTTAGCATGGAGCTTCCATGTAGGATTCTGACTTACTCGGTTTTTCCAGTAGGCGTAGAGTCCACTGGGTATTGGGTTGCCAACTGGCTCCAGATTCACCCAACAGGATTAATCCAGTCCAGGGTTTATCCCATTGCCTTCAGGGACATGTAATTCTGGAGTTTTCAATTGTATTATTTAAAAAAAACAAGACTGCAAGTCCCTTCAGGTAATGGCATAAAACTTAGACTAGATCAACCATGTCGGGTGAATCTGGAGCCAGTTGGCAACCCTAACTGAGTACGCTCTGTGTTGTGTGAGCTTTGAAAGTTAGTGCTCTTATGGAATGGTAGATATCCCCAATGGGTCCTGTTCTGTGTGTTCATGCTTTTTCTTTTTGCACCTTGTATGGAGTCAACTGTATAGTGTTTGTGGTTGGTAGTGGAATATGGATTGTCTTAAGATTTGCAGTTTAGTGTTCTTGATGCTGCCAGTCTGAAATGTAAAATATTTCTGATTGAAGGAAATCCTCAAATTTTAAGGGAATATCTTAGTTTAATTTTTTAGTAGCCTGATAGCTTCACTGTTGCTAATTTCTGGACTTTCAGTTTTGGAATGGTCCAATCCAAGCTGGATTGGCATGGTCCAATCCAAACTGGACTGGCATGGTTCAGTCCAAGCTGGATTGGAGTACGCCAAAGATAAAAGCCCAGAAATTGGCAGCAGTGAAGCTATCAGGCAACTACTACTACTATTATTGATCATTTATGTAGCGCTGCAAGGTGTACACAGCACTATACAGAAACATGTAAAAAGACAGTCCCTGTTCGACAGAATTTACAATCTAGTAAAGACAGACAATACAACAGCTAAAATCAAGGATACAAGTGAAAGGTAAGGAGACACAAAGGAGATTAAGCAGATAAGGATCCCAAAGCAGCCTCAAAGAGGTTAGCTTTTAGCATAGATTTGAAAAGAGGCAAAGATGAAACCCGAAGTACAGACTCAGGTAGTTTGTTCCAGGCATAAGGAGCAGCAAGGTGAAAGGATCAAAATCTGGAGTTGACAGTGGAAGAAAAGGGCATTGGAAGAAAATGGCATAGACGAGAGAAGCAATCCACCAGAAAAGTAGAATTCACGAGAAGGTGTAGGGAGAGATGAGAGAGAAAAAGTAGTGAGGAGCAGCAGAATGAATGCATTGATATGTCAGAAGAAGTTTGAACTAGATACAGAAATGGAAGGGGAGCTAGTGAAGTGACTTGAGAAGAGGGGTAATGTAAGCATATCGGGACTGGCGGAAATTAGCCGCGCAGCTGAGTTTTGAGTGGATTGAAGGTGAGAGAGATGATTCAGAGGGAGACCAACAAGGAGGAGATTGCAATAGTCTAGACAGAAGGTGGCTAAAGAGTGGACAATTGTCTTAGTAGTGTGTTCAGAAAGGACAGGGTGAATTTTGCTGATGTTTTAGAGAAAGTAACAACAGGTTTTAGCTATCAGTTGGTTGTGTGTGAAAAAGAGGGAGGCGTGAAAGACGACTCCAAGGTTGCAACTGAGGAAACAGGGAGTAGAAGAATGTTATCCACAAAGATTGAGAAAGGAGGAAGGGGGAGGTGGGTTTAGGAAGAAAAGTAAGAAGCTTGGTTTTGGCCATGTTCAATTTTAAACGGCAGTGAGACATCCAGGTAGTGATGTCAGATAGGCAGGCAATGATTTGGGCCTGGAGTGTTGGAGAGATATCAGGTGTAGGGAGATAGATCTGAGAGTCATCAGCGTAAAAATAGTACTGAAAGCCAAGGGAAGAGATCAGTACACCAAGAGATTGGGTATAGAGAGAGAAAAGGAGTGGGTCCAGGTCAGTCCCTTGGGGTATATCAATTGAGAGTGGGATAGAAGTAGAGTAGGATCCACTAGAACAAACACTGAAAGAGTGATGGGAGAGATAAGAAGAGAACCAGGAAAGCATAGAGCCCTTAAAACCATGCGAGGACAAGGTGTCAAGAAGAATGTGGTCAACAGTGTCAAAAGTAGCAGAAAGGTCAAGAAGAATGAGGATTGAGTAAAGGCCCATGGATTTAGCCAGGAACAGGTCACTGGAGACTTTGGCAAGAGCCGTTTCAGTAGAATGTAAAGGATAAAAGCCAGATTGCAGAGGATCCCTTAAAATTTGAGATTTCCTTGAATCTGAACTGACAAAATATTCATGGCTTCTAGGATTAGTTTTTCCCATTTTATATCATCCTCCCATGTCAATAAACTGCTCATAGGATTAATCAGATAAATCCAGTATGCGGATATATATAATGGTTTCGTTTTTGTGGGTGTGTGAAAGTGGTTTTACGTTAATTTGATTTATCATTGTTGTTATGTTTATTTTATTGTAAATGTGTATGTATGCTTGGAAGCCACCTAGGATTTAGATGGGTGGAATATACATTTTAAAATAAATTAAATCTATGCAAATGAGGCCCAATGGATATATAAATATTTTTGCAAATATCCCGCAGTGAGTCTCTGCACATGGCCCCCCCATCACCCTTGTGCCACCCCTGACCAATCCATTTCTTCAGTGAACGATGATATGAAATTGTTGGCAAAAATATTGGCTGATTGGCCCAATTTATGCCCCAGTTGATTCATAAGTTCCCAGGTGGTCTTTTTTTTAAGAGTAGACATATTGTAGTCAATATAGAGAAGATTCTGGTCTTTATGCATTACTGTTTGTGTAAGAACATTCTTTGCTCCTTATTAGATTTGATACTAAAAGGTGTTTGATTGGGTCTGTTGGGTCAATTTGTATTTGGTTTTGGAATATTTGGGCATAGAAGGGTTGTTTTTCAATGTGGTTTGCTTACTATGTTTGGATCAGAAAGGGTTGGTGTTGGTTAATGACGCTGTTTTCAGAAGAATTCCCTCTGCAGAGAGGGACATGGTTGGGGGCCCGTTGTCACCACTGCTTTTTCTTTTGATTTTAGAGTCACTACTTGATAGAATTTGAACACTTCTTTGTATATGAGTGTGTAAGCAGATACATTGGTGCACATGAAAGATCTGGTTTACTTTTTGGGAATTTTACTTCAGGATCTTGAGAACTTCGACAATTTTCTAGAGAAACATTTGAATTTCCTTATCATACTGGTAAAGCAGTCCAGGTGTGTGGGTTATGCTCCCTTGCTAGCAGGTGGAGACAGACTTGAGCAACTTTCAGTGATGTCATAACTTGGTATATCTACTGGTGCAGCACTGAATGAAGCCAGTATTTGTCTGCATCCAGCAGTTGACAAGGTGTTTGGACTGATGCAACAGTGCAGATAGGCCTTTCTCCCCTAGCCTAGACTATGGCCTGGTGGCCTTTGTGGCAGAGACCTGTAGGCCCAATATTATTTGGAGTTTGGGTATATTCCTGTCTCCTTGAGCTGAGAGTTTGCCTTGTGACCAGCGCTGCTATCCACGGTTTCCTAGTACCTAGTGGACAGGATGACCACAGGCCCCGCTTCTCTCTTGCTGTCCTTCAACTGCAGGCCTACATTACTTTTTTTCTAATTTTGTGTTTTTCCTCCCATTGAATTTAATGGGCTTGTTTTAGGCTCTCTTGCTACTTGCAATAAAGTAGCTCTACATTTAGAAAAAAGAGGATTTCTCTTGGAAACTGGGCCTATGTGTGCACCTGGGGATTCCCTGTTTTTGATTTCCCTGGTCATCCTGACAGGCGTTGGGATTCCCCTTTCAGGACTCCCTTTTCATCACGGCCCTTGCTCTTTTTTTGGTTTGTTTTCACGGCCTTTTTTTTCTTTTTGCTGATGTAGCCTGCGACCCCCCCCCAGAGATTTTTAGCCCCAATTATAGCAGGAATGCCCTTTTTTCGGCCTGATGGGATCTCCCACGGAGGGCCTTGGGCCCTATGGCATTTCTGTGGCTCCTGCTGCACCTTCCCTCTGTTTTTTTCTGCTGGTGGAAACTCAACCACTTAGGAAGGCTGCAGAATAAGAAGCAAAGGGCATTGCAGGGCTTTGTGGCACCCCAGGTGGGAAATTGGGCAGGGTGGTGATGAGAGCCAGAGGAAAGGGTGGAGGGAATCCCCTGATGTTGACACCATTGATGGCTGTCCCCTTCGGAATGTACAGAAGTGGCACAGAAGTGGCCACACAAGAGCTGAATACCATGTTGTTGTTGCTGTAATGACATTATGAAAGGATCTTTTTTCTCTCTTTGACCCTGGAAGAAATCGTCTTCCCTGAAGTTTTCTTAGCGTCTCTCTGGTACCTTTCCCTCACTCCTCTGTAAAAACCCGAAGGAGAGGAACAGTATAGGAGTGAAGTTAGTCTGCACACAAAAGCGGGATCTGGTAGGTAGACAGTTAAATAAGGCAATGACAAAAGCCAGAAGGATGCTTGAGTGTATAGGGAGAGGAATGGCCAGCAGGAAAATGGAGTTGATGCTGCTTCTGTATAAGACTCTGAGACCTCATTTTGAATACTGTGTGCAGTTCTGGAAACCACACTTCAAATGGATAAAATCAGATGGAGTGGATCCAAGGGCAGCTATTAAAACATATGGGGACAGACATAAAGATCTAAATATGTATGCTTTGAAAGATGGGATGGGGAGATATGACAGAGACATTTAACTACCTCTGTGCACAGGATGTGGGCCTTTTGCAATGGAAAGGACCCTCTGGAGGAGGAGATCATAGGATGAGGGTGAAGGGGAATAATTTAAGAAAATATTTCTTTACAGAGAGAGTGGTGAATGCATGAAATATACTTCCAGTGGAGATTGTGGAGGTAAGGACTGTGGCTGAATTCAAGAAAGCATGGGGCAAATACAGAGGATCGCTGAGAGAGAGGAAGGGGTTATAGAGTTTAGTAGTTGGTGTGGATGGACAGACTAGAAAGATTGTGTATATTCTTTATCTGCCATCATTTTTCTATAGTTCTCTTTCATCCTGTTCCTAGTGGAGACTGCCCCTTCTTCTAGTCTGCTCTTGCTGTCTGAAGAAGAGACTGCCCTTCCGCACTCACGGGTCCATGCAGAAAACTAGCATGGCCTTTAAGCACAGATAAGGCCACTTTTAAGCACAATTACTGCCACAGCCAAATGCAGAAAAGAGACGGACGTGCATGTAAACAGCAAAGTAAAAACTAATGCACAATTAATTGCAATAGGATAAATTATAAGCAGATGAGCTGGCCTTAATAAAATGGTATGCTAATATTGCCTGCGACCGATGCAGAGAAACATATAGAGAATTTTGCAACCAGCCTTAGCACCAGTATCTCTTTTCCTGGTCTTGAGGTAGCTTAAACATCTAGCGCATGCCTCTGACAGTATTTTGATGGCATTGAGTACTTTCCCCAGGTAGGGGGTTCGGGGCCGCTGGGCCATCAGGGTTATTTTTGGTTGGGTGGTTGGGTGGGTGGGGGGATCGAGACCGCTGGGCTACCAGGGATTTGCTTTCTGTCAGGGGCACCGACCCCCCCCCAACAGTATTTTGATGGCATCAGGGGCTTTCCCCGATGCCTGACTGTTGGGGCTCATATGCAAATTAGCCACACGGTGCCCCTGTTTCTCTGGGAGAGCATGCCAAACTTGCACCGACTTCTGTGTGCATGTGTTTGGCTTGCTCTCTCAGTTTTAATGCTGCCATTTGCGCACAGTTTAATGTGTGACTAATTTGCATATGAACCCCTTTCTGCATGCGGGCGCTAAAGTCGCGCACTATCGGTGCACCGCAAATAGGCATAAAAAGTTGATAGCACGCAACTTCAGCGCCGGCTTTCTGCATCGGCCTGCCATATCTCTGTCTGTGCTCTTGTTTTAGCACTGTCTCTGCTGGAGACTAAGAACTCTTCTACCAAAGGCCTTCCATGCTGTCTCCCTGCCTCAGTCACGCCTTTTCAATCATGGTCACTAAACTTTCTCTGGACTGCATGACAGCTGCATTGCAAGGCCAGCACATCTTTGCTTTTCCTACTGCAAGCCAACTAACTCGACACACTGTCTGGCAATGGAACTCGCGCTGGCTTTTACTAATAAATTATTTTTGTGGTTGTAGTTTGTACAGCATATGAAGCCTTTGTAAGAACTCTCCACCCTTTCACATGCCTACACACAGACATCGAAAAAATAAGCAAAAGTAATTTTAGAACTTGACCTTAAATACTCTGAATAGGTTTTGTCCTGTTTGCTTTGTTTGTAAGACATCATTCAAGAGTTGATATAATCAGTTTAAGGGAATTTGTAAGTTGGCCCATTCTGCAGCTCCAGGGTAGAGGCAGATCATTTTCTGGAAAAGTGGCTAATGTGAGTTTTTGATTTGGATATGTGAGTTTTACTGCTGCCGTTAATCACTTGATATCCACCAAGAGTATCAAGCCTTATGGGAGCTTTTTAACATAGTTTTCTCCCCTAAGAAGCACAAAATTGTGCCAAGGACGCTTTATGTGCTAAAAGGGCAAATAGTACCCATTATTTACAATAGCACACACCATTTGCTCTTCTAGTCAGGACTGGCCCTGGAGCTGTTCAATATGTTGTCATCCTATGCCACCCCTGGCTGTCAGAATCTACTATTTAACTTGGAATACCCTGCTCTTTGCCGCCGCCCCCCCTCCCTCACCCTAAAGCTGCCACCCCAGGCGACTGCCTAGTTTGCCTAATGGTTGGCCTGGCCCTGCTTTTAGTGCACAAAATGTAACTATTTGCTTTGCTAAAAGTTGTTTTTCACTAATGATGTTTTGCTTGTGAAAATCTGTTTAGATGTAGAGTTAGTGACTGCCTGTACTACTAAATCTACAGGGGATTTTTACTTGAATGCGCTAAGCAGTTAGCTTGGGCCCATGCTAAAAGCAGCCATGCGGTAAAAGCCCCATGCTAACTGCTTAGCTAAGGTTACCAGATTTTTTGCAGGCAAATCTGGGACACTTATCAGATGTGGGGAAGGGGGGAAGAGACACCTTAAATCTAGGTTTCAGCAACAAGGCATAGAGGAGGGAAGAGTCATTATTACTCTACCCCCCCTCCACATCTGTGCCATGACAGCAAGAATATTACTTCCAAGCAGACAAATCAATAGAAAATAGAAACAGTGATGCATTTCCTCCATTCTCCAGGAACAAGCAGGAAATCAGTCCTCATATATGAGTGATGTCGGCACCGACGGAGCCCCCGCAGAGCATTTCCCCAGCTTTCAAAGAAAGCCTTTGGGACATGCTACCACGCATGTGTGGTCCCTTCCCGCCTAAGGGTGCCATCTTGCTTAGTCTCCTTTTTTCCGCAGAGCCTAATGGGCGTCTGTCCTGTTTCCCTAGAAAAATCCTTGCTAATTATCCTTAAATAGTTTCCCAGTTTGCGTACTGGTTCTTCTTCCTTCCTCAAGCCGGCATCATCACTGGCGCTGTTCTCAGCTCCTTTTGCCTTTTTTGATCGAGGCTTCCTCGACTGCCGTTTGCGCCCTTTTTCACCCAGGGGTCATCGACCCTGACCGGGTGTACCCCACCATGTCCCCCAGTGGGTTCAAAAAATGTGACCACTGCAGTCAAACGATGTCAGTGACCGACACCCACGACTGCTGCCTACGCTACCTTGGCCCAGACCATGACAACCCCTCCTGTGAACTGTACCAGGTCATGAAGCCTAAAACCAATAAAAAGAGGTCAGAGTTGCAGGAAAAACTGTTCCCCAGGTCCTACTCAGCACCGGCCTTCCCCACGCCGAGCTTCAAGTCCAGCACTTCCCGTGAGGCCTGAGCATCCTTGGAGCCCTGCAGCGGCAGCTCCTCCGAGAAGACCTCGGACCCTGAGAGAAAGAAAAAGTCCTCAAGTACTCTGAGGTTGCACCAGAGAAACCTGGTAAGATCCTTCGGAGGGCGACTCTGAGAAGTGCCCTACCGAGGTCCTCAAGAAGGATTCCTTGGCTGGTGGAGACCATGCGAGGTACCTCGAGACCATAGTCCTCATTGAGGATGCACTCGCGAGAGTGCCAGCGCCAGGCCCGAGGTCCTCTGTGCCATGCCTAAAGCTGCGGAGCCTTCTGGCTTGGAAACCAGAATGGTGGCCTTGGAGCAGAACATCACTGCTATCTTGACCCTGCAGCAGGCAATGATGGCTGGTTCACCCACATAATCTACCCCGACGACCAGGCCCCCGACTATGGGTGAGTCCCCCGTCCATCGAGCTGAGCTACGAGCACCAGTCCCTCGGTGCCAGTCGAGTTCTCGGTCCTGTTCCTCAAGCATCTGATCCTCCCTAGCCAGTTTCCGCGACTTGGACCCCAGTTCCTCCAGAGGCTGCCGGCCATTTAGCCCCGGTCTTGACATTATGAGTCGCAGGGCCTCGGACTCGTCATCACCGCTCAACTCTGAGTGGGAGACCGGCAACAAGGCGTCCCCAGAAACCAAGCGGCACCAAGATATTCCCTTGGACCCAATGCCATTCTCCTCTGGAAGATGTGGCCTTCCATGACTTTGTCAAGGATATGGCCAGAGCCCTCTCGGTGCCAACCGAGGCGGATGAGGATCCACGCACCGAGGAACTGGATATTCTCCAGTATGAGTTTCCATCCAGGGAGACTCTCACGGTGCCCGTGCAACTGATCCTCGAGCGGCTGCTACTCAGAATGTGGGAGATGCCGGCCTCCATGCCAGTGGTGAGCCGACGCCTCAATGCCATCTACCGTGTCCTGAAGGGCTCTGGGTTACACAAGCCCCAACTCCCACATAACTCCATAATCATCAAGTCGACCATGCAGAAACTGAAGAGCCAGAAGACCCACTCTTCGGTCCCTCCTGGAAGGGATGCTAGAGCCCTTGATGTCCTCGGGCGCAAGTGTTACCAGGGCTCCATGCTGGGTTGCAGAATTCAAGCCTATGAACTGTACACAGGCATGTATCTAAAGACCCTAATCGGAGTTATCCAGGTTTTCAGCAGGGCTTACTGGGGAACCCCTCCAGTGGTTCCAATCCCTGACCTCTGGGATAAAGGACTGCTCTAAGTTCCTTTCCCGGGTGGCCTATGACGGTTTTGAGTCAGCGGCTCAGATAGCAGCAGCTGGCATCGGCGCCCGATGCCTGGCCTGGCTGCAGTCTGCGGACCTCGCACAATGGGTTCAACACAAGCTGCTTGATGTCCCCTGCACTGAGGAGAACCTGTTTGGCAAGCTAATGGTCGACTCGGCGGCCAAGATCGAGGCAGACGTGGTGACTCAACAGAGGCTCTGGAAGAAGACCTCATCCTTTCCCCGAAAGAAACCATCAGGGAAAAGACCCCTGTTCCTGAGAAAAAAGGTCACCACTACCAGCCCTTCTTGGGCCAGCAATAGGGTTCTCAACCTAAAAGACAAAGACAAAAAGCGCAGAAGCCCCAGGCCAGAGCTCCCGCTCAGTCCGGGAGGAGCTTTTGAATTCTGGGGCAGGGCCTTCCCTCCCCTGGGAGACCTTCACCAACTCTCAGGGGGCTGCCTGGCACATTTTGCCCACAGATGGGCCAATTTCACCTCGGACCAGTGGGTACTGCAGGTGGTAAGGGAAGGATACCTCCTCCATCTACAGCAAGTACCACCCAGGTTATTTCCTGGAGAGCCACTGTGACCTCTCCTTCACCAGACCCTTCTGCTCTCAGAGCTCGGAGGTCTGCTCAGGGACAACACAGTGGAGCCTGTACCCAAACACCTATGGAGAAAAGGCTTCTACTCCAGATACTTCCTTATCCCAAAGAGAACTGGGGGACTCAGGCCAATACTAAACCTGAGAAACTTAAACAAGTTTCTGGTGAGGGAGAAGTTCAAGATGCTCTCCCTTGGAACACTCCTGCTTTACCTCCACCAGGGAGATTGACTGTGCTCCTTGGACCTAAAGGATGCGTATACTCACATCCTGATCCACCCTCCCACTGGCAGTACCTATGATTTGTGGTGGGAGGAGGGCACTGCCAGTACAGGGTACTACCCTTCGGTCTGGTCTCCTCGCCTAGGGTCTTCACCAAATGCCTGGGGGTAGTAGCCGCCTACCTGCGCTTACAAGGGGCTTTCTTCTTCCCTTACCTGGACAACTGACTCATCGGGGCAGTACGGCTACAGAGGTCAGTCAGGCCTCAGAGTATGCAACCCTCCTTCTGCAGCATCTGGGATTCGTCATCAACTACCCCAAATCCCATCCCTCTCAAGCCCAAAGCCTGGAGTTCATAGGTGCTCAGTTGGACACGTTACAGGTCAAGGCCATCCTCCTAAGAGAGAGGGCAGAATGCCTCAGACACCTGGCAGGAGAGGTAAAGCGCCACCGGTCAGTACCAGTTTATCTCTTCCTCTGCCTACTGGGCCATATGACCTCAACTGTCCACGTCCACCCACAGCCCGCTTACAAGTGTGGATAGCCTAGTGGTGCCTATGCTCACAGTGGACTCAGGCTACGGGCAGGCTATAGGACAGGTCAGAGTTACCTGCCAGCTGGCAAAGTCCCTCAACTGGTGGCAAAACTTGTGACACCTCCAGGCAGGAATGCCCTTCCAGGCATCTGTGCCGCAGAGGACTCTGACCACAGATGCCTCCCTTCTGGGCTGGGGGGCACATTGCAGAAACCGCCACACACAGGGCAGCTGATCTCAGGAGGAGTCACTTCTTCAGATTAATCTCCTGGGCAATCTTCTTGGCTCTACGATTGTTCTACCACCACCTGTGACACTGTCCTTTGCTGACCCAGATGGACTTAACCAGATCACCATGTTTTATATCAACGAGTAGGGGGGCATGGGTTCATACTCCCTCTGCCAGGAGGCGGTGGCCCTCCTCTCCTTCGCAACACACAACAGTATTCTTCTGTGAGCAATATACCTTCCAGGCCAGGACAACTGCCTAGCGGTCAGGCTGAGCAGAGTCCTTCGCCCACACAAGTGGCGCTTAAACTCCAGAGTAACAAAGCAGCTCTTCCACCTCTGGGACAGGCCCGTGATGGACCTATTCACCTCTCCGGACAACTCGCAGCTGCCCCCACTTTTGCTGCCGTCAGCTGCACCTGGAGAGAGTGGCAGCAGATGCCTTCCTGATCTCATGGTCCGAAGGCCTATTGTATGCGTTCCCATTGACCCCCCTGGTCGCCAAGACCTTCTTCAAGGTCCCGAGCGAAAAGGCCTCAGTTATATTGATTGCCTCCAGGTGGCCCAGGTAACCTTGGTTCCCTCTGCTGCTTTCCCTGTCAACGGCATTCCCAGTCCCTCTGGGCCAAGCCCCGGACCTCCTGTCCCTGGAGAAGGGCGACCTCCTGCTCCACAATCTGGGGTCACTAACGCTAACAGCGTGGCTGCTGAAAGGGTAGCATTGGCCCCTTTCTGTCTTCCAGGAGATGTCGTGGAGATCTTTCTGGCCTCCCAAAAACCCTCCACCAGATGGGCTTATGCCTTTAAGTGGAGAATGTTCTCCATCTGGTGTGCGGAAAAGGAGAAGAATCCCTTCTCCTGCTATGTGCAACTAATACTTCAGTACCTACTGCACCTGTTGCACACTAGGCTAAAATCTAACTCTGTGAGGGTGCATCTGAGGGCTATAGCTGCTCACAACTACCCTATCGAGAGAAAAACCCTCTCAAGCCAGCTCCTGGTCTCCAGGTTCCTCCGGGGCCTCCTGTTATCCATGCTCCCTCTCCCACCTCCGGCGGCAGAGTAGGACCTCAACGTGGTGCTCTCCCAGCTCACCAAACCGCTTTTCAAGCCCCTAGCCACTTGCCACCTGTGGTAACTATCTTGGAAAGTGGCCTTTCTGGTGGCCCTCATGTCCGTTCGAAGAGTGAGCGAACTCCAGGCCCTGATGGCAGATCCACCATATACAAGGCTCTATAAGAACACTGTAGTGCTTTGCACACACCCCAAATTCTTCCCGAAGGTGGTATCTCCTTTCCACCTCAACCAAGAGGTGGTCCTCCCTACCTTCTTCCCGCAGCCTCACGCCGCAGGGAGGAACTGGTACTTCATACACTGGATTTGAAACTGGCCCTGTCCTTCTACTTACAGCGGACTCAGGCCCATTGCAAAGCTCCTTAGCTTTTCATGTCTTATGACCTCAGTAGACTGGGGCTCCCCGTGACTAAGCGAACTCTGTCCACTTGGGTGGTGGTCTCACCTATGAGTGAGCTGGCCTCTCCCTCAAGCATCGAATCACAGCGCATCGCTTGAGGGCGTTGGCCATGTCGATGGCCAACCTCCACTCAGTGCCACTGACGGAGATCTGCAAGGCCGCCACATGGTCTTCAGTTCATACTTCGCAGCTCACTATTGCCTGGAGAGCAAGTCCCGCAGGGACAGTGCCTTTGGCCAGGCAGTACTTCATAATATTCTCATGGTGTCGGCAACTCCTGCCCTCCAACCCTTCTGTGTTCAGGCTACTGGAGTGATAGTGTTGCTGGACGCTAGGATCTTGCAGTCTCTCAGTGGGGACTCACCTTCTGCAACTCACGGCTACCAAATTGGTTGCCGTTGGTGCTGTCGTGGTTCGGTCCTTGGCAGCCTGGAGCTAGGAGTCCCATATGTGAGGACTGACTTCCTGCTTGTTCCTGGAGAAAGTGCAGTTATTCACTTGTAACAGGTGTTCTCCAGGGACAGCAGGAATCAGTCCTCACAACCCTCCCTCTTCCCCTGGGAGTTGCCTCCCTACCTTGTTTTAATTTTTACTGCCGTCCTAGCTGTCACCTGACTGAGGAAGATGACACCCTAGGGCGGGAAGGGGACCATGCATGCATGTAGCATGTTCCAAAAGCTTTCTTTGAAAGCTGGGGAAATGCTCCATGTGGGCTCCGTCGGCGCCGACATCACCCATATGTGAGGACTGATTCCTGCTATCCCTGGGATATAAATTCTAAAAACAGATATTCTGAAAATAAATTTTTTTCTACCCTCTGTCCCTATTGCTGGAGTCGGGGATAGGAGGCTGCCAAACAGGTGGGAGTAAGGGACACAGCTCTAAAATTAGAGGCAGTCCCCCAAAATTGGGGACATTTGGTAACCTTATGCTTAGTGCTGATTGGGGTAGTACTAGGTGCAGATAGGGCATGGGCAGAGCTGAAAGCTAGCATGTAATGCATTATTGCATGCTGTCAGGACTGCTACTAATGTGGGTGCACTTAGCGCTGCCTGAAAAAGTGATGTTAAGAATACCCACACTATTGGCAGTCAGATAGCATGGCTGCTGCCCCTGCTGGAAAAAAAGCACCATGCACACAACCCCCTATGTCAGACCTCCCACTCCCCTGATGCAAACCATGGCCCCTCCCCTGGCATTTGCTCCTGGCTTATCCATTAAATTACCAGGGAAACTTTGGGTAATCTCCTCTGTGCCTGCCCCATTGCTGCCTGGGTTCAAAATAGTGGATCTGAACCCTAACAAAAGTCTTGTGGTACTACCACTAAGGGTCAAATTAGCAGATTGACTCCTAACAGTAGTACCATTAGACTACCACTAGGGGTCAGATCTGCCAATTTGAACTCTGTTTGCAACAGGGCATGAGTGGAGGCAGATCAATCGTAACTCATCAACTAGACTACCAGAAATAACTCGATAAGTGCTAGAGGGGTGTTCAGAGGGTGGGGGGATAGTCAGGTATTGAACTGGGGGGGGGGGAGGGATTTTTGATGGGGGGATGTGTTGGGATAGATCAGATCCATTAGGGGTTGTGATTGGGTAGGGGGTAGGGGGATTGGGAGGTTTGAGATCAGAGATTGTATGCTTGACACGTTTTTTCTTTACTTTGGTTGGGGCAGCAGCTGCAGCCTGTGTTTTATGCTATCTGCCGTGCATGCAGTGTAAGCCCTTGTGGTACGTGTGTGCCTTAACCGCAAGGCATTGCCTAACCACACTTACAGTGGTTAGCGCACAGCCCTTGCACAAGGCATTGCTTAACCACATCTCCAGTGGTTAGCGCACAGCCCTTTCACTTACAGTGCATTAGGTTTTGCTCCTAACACATAGTACATCCAAAAATGTACTGCATTTTAGCAAATAGATCCCAATGTGTGAAAATAACTTTGCAAAGTTGTTTTGGCCAAAAATACAGCTACATGTGCTATTTTGCTACCAAACGTATTTGCATATATTGTAAGTGCTGGTAGCAAAATTGCCATGCTAAGCAGGAAATAGTGTATCAAATTTAGTGCTTCCTGCAGGCTTCCTACTGGTATATGTAAAGCAGACATAGCAGATAGTTTTAAGTGGGTATAGCTATAAATAAAGGTACTAATCTTTTAGTTTAAAAAAAAGTGTAGCTCTATAAGAAACACATGATTAGAACATCAAAGAAAGAAATAGCACAGAGCCGTGAATATGTTTGTGAGCACTATTGTGCTATAACATAACATGTGCCATTGAAATTTTCAGAGATGTATTGCCTCTAAGATCCTATTTTGGTATTGTTTGCTTTGCTTTGCTTTATACCTAAAACTTCATTTTACTGTTCTATTGATACTGAAAAGGTAGCCATGAAGGGGAACGTGATCATATTGGGTGACGTTAATCTACCCGATGTAGATTGGAGTATTCCTTCTGCAAATCTGGAAAGAAGTAAAAAAAATTGTGGATGCCTTCCAAGATGCATTGCTTAGACAAATGGTGATGCAACCGACCAGGGAAAGTTTGATGCTAGATTTAGTTCTCACCAATAGAGAAAGTGTGTCGAACGTCTGGGTGGATGCCCATGTCAGCAGTAGCGATCATCACACGGTGTGGTTTTGAGATACAAGTCAAGGCAGTCACCTCACAACAAGCTCAAAGTCCTAGATTTCAAAAACGCTGACTTCAGGAAGATGGCCAAGAGCCTGAAAAAGGAGTTGGAGGGCGGGAGGAGGTAGGGGAGGTGGAATTTTAGTGGACTAAACTAAAGGAGGCAATAAAAGGGACAACAAATACATATGTAAGGAAAGTAAATAAAAACAAGAGGAAAAGGAGACCTATTTGGTTTTCTAAGAGAGTGGCTGCACAAATAAAGACAAAAACCACAGCTTTCACAAAATTCTGAAGTTCGCAAACAGAGGAACACTGAAAAGAATACAGGATAAAGCTAAAAGAGACAAAAAGAGAAATAAGGATAGCAAAATCAAAGGCAGAAGAAAACTTAGAAACATGACGACAGAACTCCTTAAAACTCATCTTATCTGCCAGGCCTTCGATCTCCCCTCTTCCACCGATGGTGCCTCGCCCCCAGCAGCGCCCCCCCCCACTTTTCATAATATCCTCCCCTCATATTTTTATTTGCTCCTCTGCCCCTTTCCCTTCCCTGTCCCTTGTCACCATGTTCTTTCTCTGGACCTGTCTCTGTTCTCTACCTTTTTCGGCTTTGTCTATCCCTGTCCTGTCTATTGATGGCGTTCCTTTCTGACTTTCTTTTCAGTAGCCTCTATCCATTTTGTATTGTACACCGCCTTGACGCCCCGGCATGGGCAGTTTATCAAACTCTGCTAATAAAGATAAAGATAAAGAAAAGACCAGATGGCCTATCTAGTCTGTCCTTCCATATCAACCACTACATCATTACCCTTTTTTCTTTAGAGAGCCTGTGTTACATAGTAACATAGTAAATGACGGCAGATAAAGACCAGTATGGTCCATCTAGTCTGCCCAGTACAATGGCAAGAGTAGTTGCACCTGCTGCTCCGTGCAGGCCACCCCTCCTCACGTCTTTGTTTAAGGGTGAACCCACCACTCCATGTAGGACACCCCTATTTGTTGAGAATTTAGATGGTTCAATTTATTTTGATTTTATCCTGTTGATGTGAAGGGATCCACTGTGTCTGTCCCATGCCATTTTGAATTCCGTCACCGTGTTTGCCCCCACCACTTCCATCGGGAGGGCATTCCAAGCATCCACCACCCTTTCAGTGAAAAAGTATTTCCTGACATTGCCCTTCAATTTACCACCTTGCAGCTTCCTGTTATGCCGTCTAGTTTTACAGCTTCCCTTTCTTTGGAAGAGGTTTGTTTGTTCATTATTTCCCTTTAAGTATTTAAAGGTCTGAATCATATCTCCCCTGTCTCTCCTCTCCTCCAAAATGCACATGTTTAGGTCTTTGAGTCTCTTCTCATAAGGCTTCTGACGCAGGCTCCAAATCATTTTGGTCGCCTTCCTCTGAACAGTTTCCAGTCTTTTTACATCCTTTGCAAGATACGGTCTCCAAAACTGAACACAGTATTCCAAGTGAGGCCTCACCAGTGACTTGTACAGTGGCATAAGCACCTCTTCCTTTCTGCTAGTAATTCCTCTTTGTATGCAGCCCAACATCCTCCTGGCTTTTGTCACACTGTTTTGCCACCTTGAGATCTTCAGAAATAATCACACCAAGGTCTTTCTCCTGATCCGTGCACGCCAACCACTCGCCCCCTATCGCGTACATTTCCCTTGGATTTCTGCTACCCAAGTGCATGACTCTACACTTCTTTGCATTAAAATTGTAATTGCCAAGCATTAGACCATTCTTCCAGCTTTTGTAGATCTTTCCTCATGTTAACCACTCCCTCGGGGGAGTCTACTCTGTTGAAAATTTTTGTGTCATCTGCAGAAAGACAGACTTTTCCATTCAGTTCTTCAGCAATATCGCTCACAAATACGTTGAACAGTGCCAGGCCCAGGACTGATCCCTGGGGCACCCCACTAATCACCTTCCCTTCATCTGAGTGAGTTCCATTTACCATCACCTTCTGTCGTCTATCAGTCAACCAATTTTTGATCCAATTTACTATCTTGGGATCCATCCCCAAGCTATTGAGTTTATTGATAAGCCTCCTATGAGGCACAGTATCAAAGGCTTTGCTGAAATCCAGGTAGATGACATCCATCGCATGCCCCTGATCCAGTTCCCTGGTCACCCAGTCAAAGAACTCAATCAGATTTGTTTGGCAGGATCATCCTTCGGTAAAACCATGTTTCCTCGGGTCTTGCATCCTGTTGGTTTTGAGAAAGTTCACTATTCACTGTTTCAGGAGCACCTCCATTACTTTTCCCGCCACCGAGGTAAGGCTCACAGGCCTGTAGTTTGACACGTCTTCCCTGTCACCACTTTTGTGTAGAGGTACGACATCAGCCATTCTCCAGTCCTGAGGAACCTCTCCTGTTTCCAAGGATCTGTTGAAAACATCCTTTAACGGCCCTGCAAAAACCTCCCTGAGCTCTATCAGTATCCTTGGATGTGTTTGTCCCATGCTTCTTTGAATTCAGATAAATATGAATAAGTATGTCCCCCGTCCCCGCCCCCTTTGTCCAGCATTTGCTCCTCTGTCTCTCCCCTTTGTCTAGCACTTCTCCCCCCTCCCTCCACCTGCACCTCTCTTCCTGCAAACGATCATCCAGCGGCGGCGGCAGCACTCCGGCTGTCTCCATTCCAGACCCTGCTAAAGATCTAAAGCAGGGGTCTCAAACACGCGGCCCGCGAGAGAACATTGTGCGGCCCGCGACGGAGGGAAAGAAAAAAGCCTTGCTTCTGCTTCTGCCGTTGCTGCCGTTGCAGCGGCAGAATCGACTGTCAATTTTTTTTTTTTAAACCTGGCTTCTGCTGCTCAAGCAGCAAAATCAGCTGTGCTGCGGTCCCTTCCTCTCTGCCCGGAGATCCCTCATTGTGCTCCATCAGCGTGTGCTTTTCAAGCCGCGAAGAGAGTATTCCCCTCTCGCGAGGCTTGAAAAGTGAATAGGATTAAGCCGCGCGAGAGGGAAATACTCTCTTCGCGGCTTAAAAAGCACGCCGCTGATGAAGCACAATGAGGGATCTCCGGGCAGAGAGGAAGGGGCCGCGGGACAGCTGATTTTCTGCTGCAGCAGCAGAAGCCAGGTGTTTTTTTTATTTACCGGGGGGGGGGGGAGGACTGGAAATGGGCTATTGGCAGGGGGGGGGGCTGTAGGACTGGAATTGGGCTATTGGCAGGGGGGGTAGGACTGGAAATGGGCTATTGGCAGGGGGGGTTATGACTGGAAATGGGCTATTGGCAGGGGGGGTGTAGGACTGGAAATGGGCTATTGGCAGGGGGGTTATGACTGGAAATGGGCTATTGGCAGGGGGGGGGGGTTATGACTGGAAATGGGCTATTGGCAGGGGGGGTGTAGGACTGGAAATGGGCTATTGGCAGGGGGGTTATGACTGGAAATGGGCTATTGGCAGGGGGGGTTATGACTGGAAATGGGCTATTGGCGGGGGGGTTATGACTGGTAATGGGCTATGGTGGGGGCTAGGACTGGAAATGGGCAGGTGGGGGTTAGGAAGGACTGGAGGTGGGCTGATGGGGGGAGTTAGGACTGGTAATGAGCTATGGAGGGGCTGACTGAAATGGGGTAATGGGGGCTAGGGCTGGAAGTGGGCTTTTGGCTGGGGGGTTATGACTGGTAATGGGCTATGGTGGGGGCTAGGACTGGAAATGGGCAGATGGGGTTAGGACTGGAGGTGGGCTGATTGGGGGGTTCGGACTGGAGGTGGGCTGATTGGGGGGTTAGGACTGGTAATGGCCTATGAGGGGAGGTAAGACTGAAAATGGGGTGATGGGGGTAAAACTGGAAGTGCGCTATGGGGAGGTTAGGACTGGTAATGGGCTATGGGGGGGTTAAGACTGAAAATGGGGTGATAGGGGGTAAAACTGGAAGTGTGCGAAGGTGAGGTTAGGACGGGTAATGGGCTATGGGGGGTGTGAAGACTGAAAATGGGGTGATAGGGGGTAAAACTGGAAGTGCGCTATGGGAGGTTAGGACTGGTAATGGGCTATGGGGGGTCTAGGACTGGTAATGGGCTGGGGGGGGTTGCTAGGACTGGAAATGGGCTGAGTGGAAGGGGGGCTTGAACTGCAAATGGCTGATGGGGAGGGGGGCTTGGAATGGAAATGGGCTGTGAGGGGAGGGAGCTAGGATTGGAAATGGGCTGATGGTGAGGCTATGATAGGACTGGAAATGGACTGATGCAGGGACTAGAAGGGAGCGGATGCTGGGTGGGGCTGGAACTAGAAGGGAGCTGATGTTGGGGGAGGATTAGAATGGGATGGAGCTGGGAAAGTGAAATGGAGAGGGGAAAAATATTTTGTCTAGGAGAGAAGACAAATCTACAATTGGCCAGTTATTGGGAGAGTAAGTGGGGATTGAGGATGGAGGGGTAAAATTGGAGTGGATGAAATAGGAATGAGGAAAGAGAAAAAGGAGAAAGATTAGTATGTTAAAGCAGATGTAGAGAGAGAATGGAAAAAAAACTAGGAGAGAAGAAAGGGCAAATGGACAGCAGACAATGGAGAGTTAGCAGAAGACATGAAGAAACCAGAAGAAAGTGGCTGGAACAATTGCAACTCAAAAAAAATGCACAAAAGGTAGAAAAATCTCTCTTTATTTTGAATTTATTAACTGGAATATGTCAGCTCTGGGAAATGTGCATCATTAATGTTTGCGCTTTGTTTAGTACAAGAGGAAATTAATTTATAGTTTTATTTCTACAGTGTTGTTGTACATTCCAAGTTTGGCTTTTGGGGTTCCCAGTTTAATTATTGTCTTCCTGTTTCTAAATCTTTTAGTCTTTCTTTATCCATACTCATTAAAGAGGCATGTTTACTAAAAGTTAGTGTATGGTAACATTATGCAAATATTTATGCAAATGAGGCCCCATGCAAATGAGGCCCCGCGTCTTATGCGGCCCCCGGGTTACTTTACAAGTCCTCATTTGGCCCTCAAAGCAATTTGAGTTTGAGACCCCTGATCTAAAGCATGCTGATAAAACCTTTTTCAGGTATATTTGGGAGACGAGGAAGATCAGAGGTGAAACCCTCTCGCACCGAGGAAGTTTCTCCAGGGCCATGTGCCCATGAGGGAAGGGTTAGGACAGCCGTTATAGTTGGTGATTCGATCATTAGGCATGTAGATAGCTGGATGGCTGGTGGACGTGAGGATAGCCTGGTAACATGCCTGCCTGGTGCGAAGGTAGCGGACCTCACGCGCCACCTAGATAAGGTCTTAGATAGTGCTGGGGAGGAGTCTGCTGTCTTGGTACATGTCGGTACCAATGACATAGGAAAATGTGGTAGGGAGGTTCTGGAGGCAAAATTTAGGCTTTTAGGTAGGAAGTTGAAATCCAGAACTTCCAGGGTAGCATTCTCCGAAATGCTTCCTGTTCCACGCGCAGGACCCAAAAGGCAGGCAGAGCTCCGGAGTCTCAATGCGTGGATGAGACAATGGTGCAGAGATGAGGGTTTTGGATTTGTTAGGAACTGGGGAACATTCTGGGGAAAGGAGGGGCTCTTCCGAAGGGATGGGCTTCACCTTAACCGGGATGGAACCAGGCTGCTGGCAACCTTTAAAAAGGAGATAGAGCAGCTTTTAAACTAGATATTAGGGGAAAGCCGACAGTCGCCCAAGAGCGGATGGTTTGGAAGAATGTATCCTTGAAGGATACTACCAAAAGCAGAGAGGTTCCACAAAAGAGTAAAGTAGCCCAAATGCCCTCAAGTATGGAGCAGACAGAGCTTAAAGATCCCAATTTACCCATGTCTAACAATAGCCAAATTAACATGAATAAAATACATTCTCTAAAATGCTTGTATGCAAATGCTAGAAGTCTAAAGAATAAGATGGGAGAGTTAGAATATATAGCACTAAATGAAAGGTTAGATATGATTGGAATATCAGAGACATGGTAGAAGGAGGACAACCAGTGGGACACTGTGATACCTGGGTACAAACTATATCGTAATGATAGAGCTGATCAAATAGGTGGAGGGGTTGTGCTCTATGTTAGAGAGGGCATTGACTCAGAAAGGATTAAAGTATTGCAGGAAACAAAATCTGCTGTAGAATCTATATGGATTGAAATTCCATATAAAAGGGGGAAGGCGATGGCAGTGGGGGTGTACTATCGAGCACCTGGCCAGAATGACCAAATGGATAATAAATGCTCAAAGAAATCAAGGAAGCTAACAAAAGTTACAGCGCAGTAATAATAATGGGTGATTTCAATTACCCCGGTATCGACTGGGTCAGTGTCACGTCAGGACATGCTAGGGAGATAAAGTTCCTAGATGAAATAAATGACTGCTTCTTGGAGCAGCTGGTTCATGAACCGACCAGAGGGGAAGCCATATTAGACCTAGTACTTAGTGGAACACCAGATCTAGTGCAAGAGATAAGGGTGTTGGGGCCACTTGGCAATAGTGATCATAGCATGATCGCCTTTGATTTAATTAGTGGAGGAGGGATAGTAAGTAAATCCACAGTACTACCTTTTAACTTTCGAAAGGGAGACTATGATAAAATGAGGAAAACAGTTAAGAAAAAACTAAAAGGAGCAGTTGCGAAGGATAAAGACGTACATCAAGCTTGGGTGTTGTTGAAAAATACTATCTTGGAAGCCCAGACCATCTGTATTCCACGCTTTAAGAAAAGTGGAAGGAAGTCCAAAAAACTGCCAGCATGATTTAAAGGTGAGGTCAGAGAGGCTGTTGTTGCCAAAAAAGCATCTTTCAGGAAATGGAAAAAAGAGCCAAACGACGAAACCTGGAAACAGCACAAGCACTGGCAAGTCAAATGCAAGGCATTGATAAGGCAGGCAAAGAGAGAATTTGAGAAGAAGCTTGCTGCGGAAGCAAAAACGCGAAATAAAGACCTTTTCAAGTACATTCGTAGCAAAAAACCTGTGAGAGAGTCAGTTGGTCCATTAGATGATAAAGGGGTTAAAGGAGCACTAAGAGGCGACAAGGCGATAGCGGAGAGACTGAATGAATTCTTTGCTTCGGTCTTTACTGAGGAAGATGTAGGGATGTTACCCATGACTGAAGTGGTATTTAAAGGTGCGGAAGAATTGAAGGAAATATCGATACATCGAGAAGATGTCTTATAACTATTAGATAAACTGAAGAGTAGCAAATCACTTGGGCCGGATGGTATACATCCAAGGGTGTTGAAAGGACTGAAATATGAGATTGCAGAACTGCTATCAGTAATCTGTGAACTATCATTAAAATCATCTCTAATACCTGAAGATTGGAGGATCGCCAATGTAATACCAATTTTTAAAAAGGGTTCCAGGGGTGATCCGGGAAACTACAGACCGGTGAGCCTAACGTCAGTACCGGGAAAAATGGTAGAAACCATCATAAAGAATAAAATTACTCAGCATGTAGATAGTCACAACCTAATGGAGACAGCCAACATGGCTTTAGACAAGGAAGATCTTGTCTTACTAATCTGTTATGTTTCTTTGAAGGAGTGAATAAACAGGTGGACAAAGGTGAGTCAGTTGATATTGTGTATCTGGACTTTCAGAAAGCCTTTGACAAGATCCCTCATCAGAGACTTTTGGCGAAACTAAAGAGTCATGGGATAGGAGGCAGTGTACTATTGTGGATCAGGAACTGGTTAAAAGATAGAAAGCAGAGGGTAGGGCTAAATGGCCAATTTTCCCAATGGAGAAAGGTGAATAGTGGTGTACCCCAGGGATCTGTGCTGGGTCCGCTGCTTTTTGACATATTCATAAATGACCTGGAAAGTGGAATAACGAGTGAGGTTATCAAATTTGCAGATGACACAAAACTATTTAAAGTTGTTAAAACCCACGAGGATTGTGAAAAATTGCAAGAGGATCTTGATAAATTGGAAGACTGGGCATCAAAATGGCAGATGAAATTTAATGTGGACAAATGCAAGGTTATGCACCTAGGGAAGAACAACCCAAACTATGGTTACACGATGCAAGGTTCCACATTAGGAACCACCACCCAGGAAAAAGATTTAGGCGTCATTGTGGATACCATGTTAAAACCCTCGGCCCAGTGTGCAGCGGCGGCCCAGAGAGCAAATAGAATGCTAGGTATGATAAGGAAAGGAATGGAAAATAAAACAAAAGATATTATAATGCCTCTATATCATTCCATGGTGAGACCACACCTTGAATATTGTGTGCAATTATGGTCGCCGTATCTTAAAAAGGATATAGCGATTTTAGAAAAGGTACAGAGAAGAGCCACCAAAATGGTAAAGGGGATGGAAGGATACTCCTATGGAGAAAGGCTAAAAAGGTTAGGGCTCTTTAACCTGGAAAAGAGATGGCTGAGGGGAGATATGATAGAAGTCTATAAATTAATGAACGGAGTGGAACGGATAAACGTAGATCGATTGTTTACCTTATCAGAATATAGAAAGACTAGGGGACATGCAATGAAGCTACAGGGTAAACTATTTAAGACTAATAAAAGAAAATATTTTTTCACTCAACGTGTAATCAAACTCTGGAATTTGTTACCGGAGGATGTAGTAAAGGCTGTTAGTGTAGCTGGGTTTAAAAAAGGTTTGGACAAGTTCCTGGAGGAAAGGTCCATAAACCATTATTAAGAAGTGACCGAAGATATCAATGCTTGACCCAGTACAAGCATTGTGGAACTTGTGTCTCTTGGGGAAACTGCTAGGTACATATGACCTAGATTGGCCACTGTTGAAAACAGAATACTGGACTTGATGGACCTTGGTCTGACCCAGTATGGCATATCTTATGTTCTTATGAAATTTCAAGACTTAAAAGTGCTGAGAACGGATTAGTGGAAAGTAGCATTGAAAAAGTGAAAATGCTAAACAAATGCTTCTGTTTTTACTAAAGAAAATTCTGGAGAAGGACCACTTGTGATTGACAAATATACAAATGGGAATGGAGTAGATACTACACCATTCACAGAAGATGATGTGTTTGAACAGCTTAAGAACATAAGAACATAAGACATGCCATACTGGGTCAGACCGAGATCCATCAAGCCCAGTATCCTGTTTCCAACAGTGGCCAATCTAGGTCATACGTACCTAGCAGTTTCCCAGCAACGTATCGTTAGTTTTAAAGAGGGTAGTGATTCGTGAGAATGCCCGAACCAGCCAAATCTGCCCCCGCTGCCAAGAAAGGCTCCAAAAAAGCCGTGAGTAAGACTCCGAAAAAGGACGGTAAAAAGCGCAAAAGAAGCAGAAAAGAAAGCTATGCTATCTACGTGTATAAGGTGCTGAAACAGGTTCATCCTGACACTGGCATTTCTTCGAAAGCGATGAACATCATGAACTCGTTTGTGAATGATATCTTTGAGCGCATCGCAGGAGAAGCTTCCCGCCTGGCTCATTACAACAAGCGCTCCACCATCACTTCTAGGGAAATCCAGACAGCGGTGCGCCTCCTGTTGCCCGGTGAACTGGCTAAGCATGCCGTGTCCGAAGGCACCAAGGCTGTCACGAAGTATACTAGCTCTAAATAATAAATGAAGGCATCCAGATCTGCAAACAGCTTGCAAAACTGAAAGTGGACAAAGCCATGGGACCGGTTTGGATACATCCCAGGATACTGAAAGAGCTTAGAGGTTCTTGAAGGGCCTTTAAAGGATGTTTTTAATTGATCCTTGGAGACAGGAGAAGTTCCGCAAGACTAGAAAAGGGCTAATGTGTACCTCTTCACAAAAGTAGTAATAGGGAAGAAATGGCAAACTACAGCCCAGTAAGCCTTACCCTGGTGGTGGCAAAAGTAATGGTGGTGCTCCTGAAAGAGAGACTAATGGACTTTCTTGAAATTAATAGGTTACATGATCTGAGGCAACATGGTTTTACCAAAGGGCGATCATGCCAAACAAATCTGATTGAGTTCTCTGATTGGGTAACCAGAGAACTAGATCGAGGACATGAGATGAATGTGATCTACCTAGATTTTAGCAAAGCCTTTGATATTGTTCCTCATAAAAGGCTTATCAATAAACTGAACAGCCTGGGGATGGGTCCCAAGGTGGTGAACTGGATCAGAAATTGGTTGACTGACAGATGACAGAAGGTGATGGTAAACGGAAGTCACTCGGATGAAAAGAAGGTGATTAGTGGCGTGCCCCAGGGATTGGTCCTGGGACCAGTACGGTTCACTTAATGTCTTTTTGCAGATGACACAAAAATTTGCAACAGTGTGGACTCCCCTGAGGGAGTGGATAACATGAGAAAAGATCTGCAAAAGCTGTAAGAATGGTCTAATCCTTGGCAGTTAAGATTTATTGTGAAGAAGTGCAGTGTCGTGCACTTGGGATGCAGAAATCCAAGGGAATTGTATGAGATAGGGGCAATAGGTTAGTGTGCATGGACCAAGAGAAGGACCTCGGAGTGATTGTTTCGGAGGATCTCAAAGTGGCGAAACAGTGTGACAAGGGAGTGGCAAAAGCCAGAAGGATGCTGGGTTGCATACCGAGAGGAATTACCAGCAGAATGGAGGAGGTGCTAATACCACTGTACAAGTTGTCGGTGAGGCCTCGCTTGGAATATTGTGTTCAGTTTTGGAGACCATATCTCACAAAGGATATAAAAAGACAGGAAACAGTTCAGAGGAAGGCGACCAAAATGATCTAGAGCTTGCGCCAGAAGATGTATGAGAAGAGACTTCAAGACCTTAATATGAATACACTAGAGGAGAGGAAGGACAGGAGAGATATGATACAGGCCTTTAAATACTTAAAAAGTATTAATGAAAAAGCAAACCTTTTTCAAAGATGGGGAAGCTGTAAAACTAGAGGGCATAACATGAAGCTGCAAGGGCATAACTGAAAGGCAACGTCAGGAAATACTTTCACTGAAAAGGTGGTGGATGCTTGGAATGCCCTGCCAATGGAATTGATGAGGGCAAATACAGTGACAGAATTCAAAATGGCATGGGACAGACACAGTGGATCCCTTTATAGCAACAGGATAAAATCAAAATAAACATATCTATCTCTTATATCTCACAAATAGGGGTGACCTGTATGGAGCTGTTGGTACGCCCCTAAACAAAGGCATGGGGATGGGTGACCTGCACGGAGCAGCGAATGCACCTACTCTTGCCATTTTGCTGGGCAGACTAGATGGACCATGCTAGTCTTTATCTGCCGTCATATACTATGTTACTATGTATTTATTGTCTCGGCCTGTTTTTTTTTCCAAACCCCCTCCCTCCTAGTGGTTATCCAAATAACTGCATTGTGCAGAACAGATTTAAATATATGTTTGTTCTTTGTTTTATCTTGCTGTGCAAATAGCATGTAAAGCATCTGCCTCATGCCCAGAGCATGGGCTCAAAGTCCTTTTTTTTTTGCTGAAAATGAAAAGGGATGAGGTTCATTTGGAATGTGGAGCCTGCTCTTTGGGTGCAAAAAATACAGAGGATTTTCTCCGGTTTGCATATTTGTGCCCATTACAGTAGAGTGCCACAAATTCACAAGTGAGCTACACATGACAGCACACACAGGCGAGGCATAGATGTACATTACTGGCCAAAGATAACATTTTCTATGTGTTTTGTAATTGTTTTGACCTAGACGTTTTTCCTGCTCCTTTGGGCTTCCAGCTCAGTTGGAGTCGGGGCTGGAATCCAGGTGCTGTGAGCATTCCTTTTTAGTTACCTGGGGAAGTATGCCACTTCTGATTACCTGGGGATTTATATCCTTTCCCAGTTTACTTTCTGATCACTTATTGCAGCGATGGTCCTTGACTGGGGAGCTAGTCCAGGGCTCCTTCATGAACCCTGACATCATGGCCCCTCTTTTGGGACATTAGGAGGTCTGTTTACTAAAGTGTGAACGTTTTTTATTTTTTTTTTAATTTAACAACTGTTTTATTTTGATTCTGCTGTGTCTACCAGTCACAGGGGTTTACAGGTAACAGGTTTAAAGTTTTACATTTAACTTAAGTAACAGATAGCCAAGAGCTTCCAGAACAGGAAGATTAACATAGGTATATTTATAACAGAGGGAGGTAAACAGTAGTAACACCGGGTGATAATTGCAAAAGTCCAGTATTAGCAGTAAAGGTCCTGCGGTATTTCACCTGCAGATACCGTGGAAAAAACGCTGGGATCGCAGGGTGGCAACTTTGTGGATGCAGCTAGCGCCACACATGGAGGTGACAATAGCTTGGATCTGTGATGTCTGCAAAAACATGTGGCTATCGCATGCTGGCAACGCCCATGGTAACTGCATCATAGAGGCATGTCCACACTCCGCTAACATCCCACCCACTTGCACTGCTAACACGCAAAATGCAACTTCCGCAGAATATTGCCTGCAGTAGCTGCATTTCTCCCGCGTTAGCAGTCTTCACGGCATGACGATCCCATGTTAGCGCCACAAAGACAGCTAATGCCTTTTAGTGAACATCCTCCTAGGTGTTACCATAGCTGAATGAACTGGGGCTGTGAAAGGTATCATTGCAGCATCCCAGGGAGCAGAAGACCTGACTTGGGAATCGCACCCATGGCAGTAAGCCACTGGACTCGTCCTTGATTTATCAATTTTCTTTCGACTTTTGAAAAACATTTTCTACAAAAAGACAACTATGGAGTACAAGGTACAGTTGCATTTTTTTTATTGAATTAAAGAGGGGTACACGTTTGAAGATGATGCAGATTGTTGCAGTTTTACAAAATGAAGTTTCTGGGAAAGAAGTGTGATCTGATGACTTGAAGGTTAGTTTATGATTCAGAATTCCTGGGCTATAAATACATGACTCCTCTGTCACTGATTTTCCATATGACCTTGAGCAAGTCCTTTTGGGCTAGATGGTAAAAAAAGGGTTTCCTCTCGTTTTGTGTGCATGGAAAAATTGTTTAATAACTCATCTGACCATCTTCCTCGATTATTCAGGAGTCCCATTGAAAACAGATATTCATTTAAGCATAACTTTTACGGTCAACAAATTAGTAAAGAATGCTTAAATGGCAGTGCCAGCTACATCCTTCAAAACTTCAGTGGTCCTATTTTTTGCCCTTTTAGTCTCTTTTTTTAACCTTATTCCTGATTTTTGCTTTTTCTAGTTTTTCTCTTTTTTAACTGATCGTGTATCTATTTTCTTTTGTGGCTGCTCCCCTGTGTCACCATTACAGGCCTACAATTGCTAGGTTGTAGTACAAATTCAGATGTCTGGAGTATGATGAGCTTTTACACCTGAATGGAAGAGTATCCTAATGGGTAGAGTAGTGAACGGTGAACCAGGGAACCATGGGTTCAAACCCCACTGCTATTCCTTGTGATCTTGTGTAAGTCACTTAACCCTCAATTGCCTCTGGTACAAAACTGGGGCCGATACAGAAACCCTGCACCAGAGTCCAGCACTAAAGCTCTAGCAAAGGGTTTCCTAATGTGAGTTCAATGCTCACTTTTTGCGCAGCTATGCTGTAAGCAAACAGCATGTAAATTAGCAGCGTGCACAAAATTGATGTTAAACAGGGGAGCAAATCAGACACGTGTGCACAGGGGCCAACCTTAAATCTGGCACCTGTGTGCATGGACTGATCTGCAAAAAAGTAAATAACTTATCTGAAGCCTTAGATGTCCAGATTTCCTGATTGTGGCCAGAGCCCTTCCTCCCCTCAAACTAAGGAAATAAGTGCTCTGGTGGCTTAGTTGCCTCTAGCTCCCACCTGCCACCCCCCAAAACAATAAAATACACTGGTGGCCAGTTGGCCCATAGCCCCATCCCCCGAACCCTCCTGGTAAGTTGTAACCCCCCCCAGTACCTTAAATGTTGGGGGTGAGAGCGATGCCCATACGCTCCTGCCCCCATGCTGCCATCTTGAAAAATAGATCATATATCTAGGACAAACATAAACAAACATTTACAACACAAAACATATAATTATTAAATGTAGGAACATCCGTCAAGTCGGGGGACAGAAAACCCCTTCGTATAAACGGACTTCTCCCTTTAATCTTTTTTATTATTATATTTCTACAACAGTCTTAATGAAAACTAAGCAGACCCAAAGAGCCACAATGCTAAGATTATAAATTCTTAATGACCAAAAAGTCAAAATCAAACTTAGCTGGCAATGGGGTCCTGCAGTGATCTTCCAATTAGCTCAACGGGAAAACCTCCCGAAATATTTCAATGGGAAAACATCCTCCAAAGGTAACTCATCGAGAAGACATTTCTTCAAAATTCCATAACCCAGCGCTGTGTTTCGGGTCCTCCGACCCTGCTTCAGATGGCATAAAAATAATCGTCTTCAGATTCTGGGATGTCTCACAAATAGCCGTTGTACTTTCAGAGAACGTCCTTCCAAAAGAATGGCGTCTGACGTCAGTATTCATAGTCAGCTGTTTTATACCCTGAACCAATGTGTATGAAAGGCAGAAACGCCCTATCAGGTGGGTAAAATACTCCACCAATCAAGTTCTTGGTTAAGTCCATTTGGGGTCACTGATTTAAGAGAAAAGATCCAGCGTTGTTCCAGGATTTGTAAATGCTGTTCCCGGTCCCCCCTACGAGGGCCATCAGGTACATAATCCAAAACACACCAAGAGAAGTCAGTGAATACATGACTCATTTGGAGACAGTGAGCTACTAAAGTAGCTGTGAGTGTTTTTGTGCGAATCCGAGATTTATGCTCCGATAGGCGTTTTTTCACAGGACGTATCGTGCGGCCTATATAATGTAAACCACAAGGGCATGTAAGAACATAAACTACAAAAGAAGATGTACAATCAGTATGCCATTTTAGATGCACAAGAAAAATGTCCTGCATCCATCCGTAATTCCTCTGGAGATTTAAAAGCTGTCATAGAATGCATCACAAAATCCCTAATATTAGCACCTCGTTGATACGCAATCATAAAATCTTGTTGAAAAGCAGGGTCAAGTTGTAAGATATGCCAGTATTTTCATAAAAGGTCCACTGTTTGTGATGATCCTATCATATAGGGCAAAACTCCAATAATTTTCTTATTAGTATTACCGATTGTGTTGTGAGATACATCAGATGCCTGAAACTCTCCAATAGGTAAAGTTTCCCTCCGAGTAGCTGAATGCAACAACCAATCACGATGTGCACATTTTGCTATCTTATAAGCTCTTTGAACCACTTGTGCTGGATAACCACAATATAATAAACGTTGACATAAATCTTTTGCATGTATCATAAATTTCTCCTTTGTAGTACAATTTCATTTTATACGGAAAAATTCTCCAAGTGGAAGAGCTCTTCTGAGGGGACCTGGATGAAAACTTTGATATTGTAATAAAGTGTTCCGTTGCACTGATTTATGGTACAACGTAGAACAAAGAGTATGACCTGATTTATATAAACGAACATCTAGAAAATCTATAGTATTGTAATCATATTTTGCTGTAAAACTAAGATTCACCTTCCTAGTATTCAACCATTCCAGGAATAATAATAATGAAGATTTATCTGCTGTCCAAACGAAAAAAATATCGTCTAGAAAATGAACCCAAAACGGTATGTTCTTAAACCAATCAGAAATATAAAGAAAATCTTCCTCAAATGCCGCTAAATATATTGTAGCAATAGAAGGGGCGACAGTAGCGCCCATTGCTATTCCATAAACTTGTTGGTAAAATTTTTTCTCATATAAAAAATAATTATGGAGCAAAACTAAGGAAAGAAATTCCAAAAATAGTGTTTTAGGAATCCGGTCCGGTAATGTTAATGCAAATGATTGTATGATGGTGTAGTGCATCAGTCTGATCTATATTGGTATAGAGAGCCGTCACGTCAACCGTGACCAGCCACACTGAAGAAAACGAGAACGTACATTGAGACAACAAAGTCAAAAAATGTGAAGTGTCCCACAAATAAGATCTTACTGAGCATGCAGATTTCTGTAAAAATCAGTCACAAAACTTAGATAAAGGTTCCAAGACCGAATCCCGGCAGGAAACAATGGGTCTGCATGGAGGGGCTACAATGGATTTATGCACCTTAGGAACCATATAAAACACCGGTGTTTTTGGGTGCTTAGGTGTCAAAAATTTAGCTTCCTTAGCCGTTAATTGTCCCAAATCCTTAGCTTGTGTCACCAGTCGCAAAATTGTCTGCTGCAGATCTTTTAAAGGATCCTGAGTTAGCAGCAAATAATATTTGACATCAGAAAGATGAGATAACACTTGCTGGTGATAATAATGCGTGGACAATATGACTATTGATCCCCCCTTATCGGCATTACGAATTACTATATCAGGATTAGACCTTAAGGCCATTAGTGCTTGCCATTCATCACGTTGCATATTTGAATATTTTGGAAGAGTAACATCTAGATGAGCCAAATCTGCTAAAACCAACTGTTGAAAAGTTTGTAATATGGGCGGAGGAGGAGTTGGAGGCATCCACATGGATGGTCCCCAAATCACGGAATCATCCAAAACTGATGAAGGTTTGTCTGAAAAATAATGGAGAATATGCAATTTACGAAAAAATCTATACAGTGCCCGATGCATCTTAAAGGAGTCAAAATGAGACGTCGGAACGAAAGACAGACCCTTATTCAGAACCTGCTCCTCCATAGATGTTAATACATGAGAACTTAAGTTTATGACCACCGAGGTTGGAACTGGATAAATATAACCGTGACAAACAAGATTACGAAAATGATCGTGTCTACACTTGGCGACGACACATAGTTTGTGCGAAACATGTCACTTTTGAAAAATCCTCTGAAGATGTAGATTCTAGTGATTCTTCCGTGACCTCCTTGCTGTCTATTAATGCTAACCAGGATTTTCGGCGAGGGGGAGGGAGAAACGGCCGTTTCTCGACCCGCCCCTGGTCCTCCATTCGATACCGACGACGGAATCCCGGGACGTTCCAACCTCGGTGGTCATAAACTTAAGTTCTCATGTATTAACATCTATGGAGGAGCAGGTTCTGACCATAAATCTTTGTGAAATTCATTATCGGGGGAGCAACAGGGCCTTTGCAACATTTTGCCAGAAAAATGCTAATGGATTTTCCCAGGGGATTATATGGAGCTCCCAACATTTGTGGTTGATCTTGAAATAGACTGAAATTTCTCAGTTCCTATCTGAACTCTGAAGTGTTTTCTTCATTTAATATGTAGACCACTGGCAGTCTGTACTACCATAATGATACTCTCTTTAGTTATTTCTGTTTTTAATGCTTGGTTTCAGTCAACTTGAAATATTTGGTAGGCTAAATTCTATGGCAGATCTGTGCATACAGTATCTTGGTGGAAACTATACAAGAAAAAAAGTCTACATATTAGAACTAGATTAAAAGTTTGGCCTACCTTTCTTTCACTTAAAGCAGTAGCATTGCCTACTTGATTGTCGCAGAGCAGCTTAAGTTTAAATCTTGCTGCCAGGTGATAAATGTCGGCATGGTATAGACCTGGAATGCATGAAGGAAGTTTCTTTATAAGTTATCGGGCTGTTGAGAATTGTTATCCGGCTTATGCCTTCCTTCTTTGAGAACGACGAGACTCTAGAACACCAGAACTTGAACTTTTCCTATGCTGGGAACTCATTACCTGTGACTGTGTTGCTTTTAGGAAGAGCTTGAAGGCCTGGCTTTTCTCAAAGGCTTTGAGTTAATTAAAACCATCAATAAAAATTTTTCTTTAATTATGTTGGTGTGTTATGTTAATCGGTATTTTATAATTGTGTTATTTATATTGTAATTTTATGTTGAAATTTGTACACTGCTTTAATCGGTTGTTTGGGAGGTGGTTGAAAAGTATACTGAGGCATCCATCTGCTGACCAGACTTGATATCCAGGGAGTTGTGCTGTCTGCCAGGTGCCAAAATCCGAGAGGTTACAGAGAGCTTGTCAAGACTCATCAAGCCTACTGACTATTATCTGATGTTGCTTATCAATGTTGTCACAAATGATACTGCTAGATATCCCTTTGAATCACTGTTCCCTCTAAGCTGTGCGCGTGTGCGCGCACATACTCCTCGCCGAGCGAGCGCACATACTTTACAACAGAGCGCACAAAAATTATGGCTCTGATTCTGATAGAAAACAACACAGACGTCTTAAAATTTAAAAGTTATGATTGTAATTACTAGAAATTTCCCGCTTCATTTAGTAATCATCTATTTTCATTTAATTTGATTAAAATCAATGTGGTGTACATACTGTATTCTGACGTGTAGTCAAATTTTAAAGTATATAACTCCGAGTGTCGTTATGTGGCGCACAAAAATTTAACCTTCCTTCAAAAGCTGCACACAGCTGATATTTTATGCGCACACAGCCTACAGAAAATTAGAGGGAACATTGCTCTGAATGTATCAAGAGTGACTTCATGGCTCTGGGACAGAGGGTGAAACAGATAACTGCACAGTGGTGTTGTCTTCAGTCCTCCTGTGGAGGCCAGGTGCCCCAGAAGACACAGCATATCTCAAGCTGTCATGGCACTGTGACCCTTTATGCTGTTGTCTAGCTCGATGAGGTGGCCAGAGTAATCCTGTGGAAGGAAAGCTCAGGCCTGACGAGTGTCATTTGAGCTGCTGGGATGGGACCGGATGCAATTTTTGGAAGATTAGGACAAATCCCAAACCTTGGAGCACAGCAATGATGCGATGAAGAGAGAGTTTTACCTCCTGTGGGGACTCTCCTCTGATTGGCCAGTCATCTAAGTAGGGGAAGAAGAAGATTACCAAAGTACGAAGTTAGGCAGCAACCACTGCCATGCATTTTGTGAACATTTGGGGTGTGGAGACTAACCCGAAGGGGACCATCCGGAATTGGTAGAGGATTTGCTGGAACTAAAAACGCAGATACTGTCTTTGTTGAGGGTGGATCAGCAAATGTGTGTATGCCTCCTTGAGGTCTTGAGAACATAGCCAGTCATTCCTCTGAAGGTATGGCAGAAGTGTACCGAGGGGAATCATTTTGAATTTTTCTTGAATGAGGAATTTATTTAGGTTCCTTAGATCTAGAATGGGCCTAAACTCTCCTGTGTTCTTGGGGATAAGAAAGTAAGGAAAGTAAAAGGCCCTGCCCTTCTGGGTGGGTGGAACTTTCTGTGGCCCCCTGAGCTAACAGGGTGGACACCTCAACTGATAGGAGATTTGTCTGCAAGATGTTTGCAGGATAATCCCTTGTGGAGGTGGTGGAGGCAAGTTTTTGAAATGAAGCAGATAGCCCTTTTGGATTATGTTGAGTCTACTGCTCTGATGTGATGAGGTGCCACCTGTGGACATAGGAATAGAGTCTGCCTGCTATGTGTAGAGGTGGGGGACCCTGCAGAGGCAGAGTAGCTATGCTGTCTAGGAAGGAATCAAAAGCCAGGTGCTAGCTGTGACTGTGCAGCTAGTTGTGGCTTAGGCCTCTTAGGCTTTTTGGGCTGGCGAGGGCCCTGCTGTCGCTACTGTTGCTGCTGATGTTGGTAAGCAGCTGCAGGTAGATAAGGATAGAAAGACTTCTTTGGATTAGTCTTTCTCCTAGAGAGGTCTGATGTCTTTCTGGAGAGGCATTTGAGAGTGAGATCATCTGTCTCAAACTCTCCGGTCTTCTCTCTCCAACCCTTCTCTAAAAAGGTTCTCTCCAAAGCAGGAAATATTGGCCAATTTATCCTGAACCCACTGCTCAAGGTCAGATGCCTGTAGCCAGGCAATTTTGCAAGCACCAATGCAGACTGCTGAAGCTCTGCTGGATGACTCAAAGGCATTGAAAGATGCTCTGGTAAGAAATTTGGATGTATTCCGATTTTGCCTGATTAAGGCCTGGAATGCATCACGCTTGTCATCAGGAAGGATAGGGGCAAGGTTCTGCATATCCCTGGAGATATGCCTGAAAACACTGATGGCCAAAGTCATCGAGAGTACTGGAGTCCTTGCCTGGAGGCATGGAAGAATATTTTTAGAACTCCTGATGCACCATATTGCCTATTATACCACCATGGAGTGGTGTGGAAGTTGAGGCTTTTGGAAGTCAGGGCATAGTGGAACTCGGTACATGGTATTGAGTCATTTGCTGATAGGCAGAACCATTAGATCCTGCACGGTATAATGCACTGCTAACATGACTGCCTCTTTGGATGCCGAGGGGTATTGGAGGATTTCCAATTCTTTGCTCTCGGTTCCATCTCCGATGCTACGGTAATTTTCAGGCCTGCTGCCATGTCCCGAATGAAGTCTTGAAAAGACATGTCCTCTGGCGGGGATCAATGCCGCTCATGAGGAGGGGACGGATCGGAAGGGAGATCCCAGGTTACCCTGGAATCCTCCAATGCATCATCGGAATTGAAGGAGGTAGAGTCCAATTCTGACAGAAAGTCAAAGTATTGATGGTCTCGTGTTGATGCTGAGGTCCAATGCCAATACCAAAGATCGATCTGTGCGGCATCGGAACCCATTGGGTACCAATTTTGCCTGTCGGTTCCAAAGGAGACATTGGAGGGAGACAGTCCCCCAATGCAGATTTGAAGTCCGGCATCAGCCCCGGAGGAATTGGCTATGGGCCGGATGCCGATGCCTGCACTGCTGGGGCTATCAATACCAATGATACAGAGGCTGTCAGGAGTGCTGCCAGACTCCTCTTGATAGCCAGGATGCGCTAGTTGAGGGAGGAAGCCGATGCCTGAGTGGAATCATGCACGGGGATTTGAGATACCGTCCCAGAGCATGGAACCAGTAGCTCTCCATAGGTCAAGGCCTCAGGAGCATCCTGGAGCCTCTATTATGCTTTGGAGAGCTGGTCCTCCTGCTGGGCTGTTTGGAATGTTTGTCTACACCGGATGCACCCTTCGGTGAATCTCAGTAATGATGAAGGGACTTACCTCGAGGATCATTATCGAGTTTCGATGCCAATGACTTAGATTTAGTCTTATGTTTGGACTTGAGAGACCTGAGAACCAAGAGAGGAGGACGAGGTCTTCAACAATATGGAAGCCACTGAAATAGTCCGGGGCATACAGAGAACCATACTGATTGGCTCTGTTCTTTAGGCCTCTTTTTGTCATTTGTTGGCACAATGGTAAATGATAAATGGTCTGGACCCAAACATTTTAAATACCGGTCATGTTTATCAGTGACTGATATTGTACCAGAACATTTGGTACATTTTTTGAAGCCACTGATGTGTTTGGCCTAATTTGGCAATAGAAACCATCAAAAACTGGAAAAAAATGAAAAATAAAAGAAAATAAATATCGGGGCCAGTATCAGGGAAAGTAACGGTGTTGACGGAAAGGCAGAGCACAGATTTAAACCAAAAAATGATGTTTTTCAGCGGTGACAGGAAGAAAACAACCTGCTGGTTCCACAGAAAATGAAGAACTGAGGAAAGGGCTTGGGAAAGTGGGAAGGCAGATGTGCAGGCGCTCCCAAAAGCTCTCCAGTTGGACACTGGGGAACATTTCTGCACGGGCTCCTTCGGTACTGACGATACCCATATATGAAGACTGCATTCCTGCTTGTTCCTGGAGATTGTGGTTCTTCTTTTCAAACTGATTTGAATTGTTCATAAGGGTGCCAATAATAATGTCCTATCCTAACCTATAAATCCTAATGTGTTTCCCACAAATTTACTGCAATCATTAATAAGAGAAACCCTATTATATCAAATTTTTTGTTGGAACATACACCATGAAGATAAATTTATTTCTTCTCGCAGTGTATTGTTCCTTATTTTTTTTTTTTTAAAGGGGATGCAACCCCTACAAGTGCTAAGGAGACCAAGACCCCTTAGTACACACCGGTATTGTTTATTCAAGCTTAACTATTTTTATAATTCAAAGAAAAGTCACTTAGCTGATCAAAGGAAGATCTCCGCTATAGAGAAACAGGTTTTTCTGAAAAGAATGTCACTCTTAGGGGAGGCATAACCTTCTCCCGCAGCCGGTCATCTCAAAAAAACGCCGACACTCAGCTTCAACCGTTCTCATGCAGTTACTTCCCACCCACAGACTTTTCAAAGCTTTCTGAAGATATCCATGAAAAGTTTCAAGCCATAGATCCTCTTGGCTCTTCATCAAACTTCGTTGCTTGTAATCACGCTCAGAAATGAATGATCTTTAAATTGCCATGCCTAAATCACATGACCGGTCTAAAAACCAATGGGAACCATCAAACCTAATCACTCCCCTCTACCGGGGAGTTACAAGATACTCCACCAGTCCAAAGAGGAATTTAAGCCCACAGGTGATAAAAGAATCCAAAGTATAGATCCAAAACTGGTCTCGATGACGTAGGACAGAGTCACAATCTCCTCCTCTGAATTTTAATGGTACATAGTCCAAAATTCTCCATCGCAAATCGGCAAATTGATGCTGATGTTCCTGACAATGGGCAACCATCGGACCTGGCATTACTCCTGTGGTTATGCGAGAACGATGTTCTAGTAACCGCCTCCTCATCGTCCTGGAAGTCTTGTCAGTGTATCCAATTTCGGGTGGATCTGGAGTCATTAATACGGAAATTCCATCTAAAGGACTATTTTTCTACAAAATCAATAGTGAATGAGAAGAGAGACTTTGATACTACAGTTAATCACATCCCGTTACCTTTTAAATCAAGTTGGGTTCCCCCAAGTCCTCTCCCTCCGGCTATAGGCATTTTCAGAAATTTGATTATAAAGGACATTGAAATTGAATTAAAGAGGAAACCGGTTCACCGTAATCATCGGCTATCATTTCAGGAACGACAGGCTTTGAGAGAGCTTCAAAACAGGCGTGACCTGGTAATACGGCGAGCCGATAAAGGAGGGACTGTAGTGGTCCTTAATCGGGATTATTATGTAAAAGAAGCTCAAGCACAGCTACAGGACTCCAGGACATATCTGTTGTTACAGGAAGATCCCAGTCCTACTTTACAAAAACAAATCAAAGCTTTAACAAACAGAGCATTAGTAGAAAAGTTGATTTCTAAAAAAGAATTTCACTTTTTGAATGCCTTATCTCCCACAATAGCTAAATTTTACACGGTCTCTAAAATTCATAAGAGTCTACAGCAGCCCCCGGTACGCCCTATAGTGTCCACTAGAGGCACTTTGTTAGCCCCTATCAACTTACTTAGACTCTCTTTTGAGGCCATTGTTGATTAACATCCCGTCTTACCTCCGTGATACTACCCATTTTTTGAGTATTTTAGAGGGTTTGACCTGTTGGGTGAGGGAAGAGGGGATGCTGCTGGTTACTTTAGACGTACAATCACTTTATACCAGTATTCCGCAGCAGGAGGCTGTTGAAATAGTCCACAAGATGCTGAGGGATAGAGGTGATTTGAGTACTGAGAATATAGAGTTCCTTTTACAAATAGCTAAGTTGGCCCTTTATAAAATTTTTTTTATTTTTGAGGGGCTCTTGTACCATCAGGTGTCAGGCGTTGCCATGGGGGCTATATGTGCCCCTTTGGTGGCCAATCTTTACATGGGCAACTTTGAGGAAAAGTGGATGCCTCTGGCCCCATATGTAGAGCAGATAAAAGCTTGGCATCGCTATATTGATGATGTCTTTTTGTTGTGGCATGGCTCGGAGGAACAATTGAATGAGTTCACTCAATGGTTAAATCACTGCGATCCCCATATACAATTCACATACGAGTGTAATCGCCGCAGTATAGCATATTTGGATGTTCAAATCACAAAGGGCCCCGATCAATGGGAGACAACGGTGTTCAGTAAGCCCACTGATAGGAACACCTTTTTACAATACGATAGTGCTCACCCCCCTAGGTTGAAAGAGGGGCTTCCCTTCTCCCATTTCTTAAGATTCCGACGGAATTGTTCCAATTGAGATGACTTTAAGAATAAATCAAGACAGTTGGGAAGGAATTTCATGCAGAGAGGCTATCCACAAAATTTAATTCATCGGGCTTACAAACGCGCACTTTATTATAATAGATCATGGTTATTGAGTCCGCGCCCATCTCGGGGGTGAACAAGATACAGAATATGTGCACTTTGTTACCAAATACTCTCCTATAAGTGTAGCCATACAAAAGAGCATAAAAAGGAACAGTATAGTTCTACAGACACTGCCGAGTATGCAACATTGTCTCATCCGGTGTGTCTGGCAGCGGAGTAAGAATCTAAAGGAATACTTAAGTCCGGCAGTTTTGCATATAGGACAGCTGATAGAAGGGCACGAAGAGAGGCCAGGCCACAGAATCTGTGGCCATTGTACTATTTGTAATATTTCTATGGAGATAGATAAGTTTGTCTACAACGGAGTTGTATACCGGTTAAAAAGTAGCACCACGTGCGTTTCGACCCATGTGGTTTATGCAGTCCAATGCCCGTGTGGCCTAATTTACATAGGGAAAACAATTTGCACCTTTAAGATCCGGATGAAAGAGCATGAGAGCAGGATGAAATGTAAAAGAGTAGAAGCCCCTATGGTATCCCACTGTGAGGCTCAAGGCCATCTTTTTGAACATCTTAGATGTTGGTGTATTGAACAGGTACACGTAGGGACTCAGGGTAAAACACGAGAGCAGACTCTATTGTTGAGGGAGCAAAGATGGATCCATCGGATAGGGTCGATCCAGCCAGTGGGCTTGAATATCGCAGTAGACTGGGGGGGGGGGGGGGTGTATTCAGTAGTAGAATAACAAAATAAAAAAATAAAAAATAAACAAAAAAGTAAGAAGAGGAGGTTAGGAGGGCACGTGACTGGCCTGTGGGGGTTTCCCTTCCTAAATTCATAGTAGAGTGCAAAGCTCTGCAGGACCCTATTGGCAAAGGGGAGGAGCTTGGTTGGGGGCTTTAAGCATTGAAGTTAGTCCTTAGACCCGCATGCGCGGCGTCTTGAGACCATTTGAGAAGTGTATCTTGTGAGAACAGCGGTCTGTATGTTATTCGCGGGCAGCATCGATATCTCAGGTAACTAGCTTCGTTTAGCTCATTGGGATGAACGTTTTAGTAAGGAGTGTGTTAATGGCAGAAATTTTAGGAGTTTTAATTCAAGTTGGGTTTATGTTTTGTGTCTTTTGTTTATTGTAGTATAGATAATGGTCCCCTGAAGAACCTTATTAGTGAAACGCGGGGGCGCTTCGATAGCAGCATTGGGACTTCGAGATCGAGCGAACCAGTCTAGTAACTCTATAACGTACTTCAACGATATGAGCTAAGTAGCATTTTTGTAGAGTACTATGCGTTCTGCTCGCTGACACACGAGAGGGGTGAACTTACAAAAAAGTTGGGTCATTGCCAACAGGCATATCACTGGGGACTTTTAAATACCCAGATTCTAATGCCAAGGTGTAGTCTGAGACCCGAGTAAAGCACACCCTATGTTTTGGATTTCAACCCGTAGCAGAAATTAGTGTGTTAGAGCGTAGGATTATTGTTTGGCTTCAATGTATAACTTTAAGCATGGACAAATTATGAAATATACTACGAATGATGATTGACAGGTGGTATAAAATTTACTATAAATTTGACGATGCTGAGATGGATGTTTCCACATTTCCCCTTCCTGGGTCTGTGCACAAAGGTCACAGCTCTGACATTGAAAATGACCCCGTATAGTATCTTCTAAGGGTTGATCATTATTATGAACCACCCAATCCGCTACATTACGACCTCGTTCAAAGGCTATTCACAAAGGTTTTCCAAAACAAGTATGTGGGGATAATAACGGCCAATGTGTTTTTAAAATTCTCAACACTTCCACCGAGTGTGGCATATAAGTTAGCACCCCTACATAAGGCAATATAGTCTCCAATTCAGAAGGGTGTTCGACCACCTCCCACCATTCAGCATGGTTAAAACGTGCTCTTCTATATGCTCGATTGATTATAGATAATGGATAGCCCCGTTCTAACAAACGGAGCTTCAAGGAATATGCCTGCTTCTTAAAATCCTCAATCGTTGAACATAATCGCCGTAGCCTAATAAATTGACCAATTGGCAGTCCCCTATGAAGGGGGCCTGGGTGATAGCTCCTGTAATGTAATATTGTATTCCTTTGAACCTCTTTTCGGTATAAAGTTGATCGAATTGTAGATTGGTCTTTAAATAGACGTAAATCCAAAAATTCAATGGTCTCATTATGAAATTTTGGTGTAAATTTTAAATCTTTTGACAAAGTGTTGATCCAAACAAAAAATTCCTTAAGTTTACATTCTGTATCCATCCAAAAGAAAAAAAATGTCATCAAGAAACCTAATCCACATCCGAATATATTGAAACTGGATAGAAGGGTAGATAAATGTAGACTCAAATTCAGCCATATAAAAGGTTGCTATAGACGGGGCAACTGTAGCCCCCATCGCTATAACATGTATTTGATGGTAATATTTCCCCTCAAACTGGAAAAAAATTGTTGTCAAGACAAAACATAATAATTGAAGCACACATTTTTTAGGCAATCGGATGGGCAATATCAACGGTACATCCACCGCCATCCGTAAAGCAGCCTCCTGGTTTAAGTTGGTGTAGAGAGCTTGTATGTCCATTGTTACTAACAACCAATTTGTTTTATCTTCCGGTAATGCATGCAAAATTGACAAAAAATGAAAGGAATCTTTAATATATGAAGGTATGGTTGACAATAAAGGACGAAAAAACAGGTCACACAATTGTGACAAGGGCTCTAGAAGAGATCTGTGACAAGACACGATTGGGCGTCCTGGAGGATCCTCCAAGCTTTTATGAATCTTAGGCACCATATACAGTGTAGGAAGAAGAGGATATTGTTTATTCAAAAAAGAAAATTCTTTTTCCGTGATCCAGTTATGTTGTAATGCAAAAGTCGTATATTCTACAATCTCACCCTTAATGTCCCCTGTGGGATCCTGAACCATCAATCTATAGTATTTTACATCCAAAAGGTGAGCATTAACCTTTGCTACATACTGATCTCTATCCTGGATCATTACAGCTCCACCCTTATCTGCCCTTTGTATGGCAATATCCCGTTGAGCTTTTAAAGATTGTAATGCTATATGTTGTCCTCTGGTAATATTAGAGAAAGCCCCGGACGAAGCTCTAGCTTCCAACAGTGCCACATCTCGTAATACTAATTTTTGAAAGGTCTCAATAGCTGGATCCGGCGAGCCCTGAGGCATCCATTTTGAAGGATTTTTTATCACAGATGTATCTTTTTTAATACCAATATCTGATCGTTGATGAAAAAAATGAGAAACATGTAATTTTCTAAAAAGCTGATATAAAGCCACTCTCATACAAAAAGGATTATACCGGGAGGAAGGAGCAAACAATAAACCTAATTGTAACACTTGTGCCTGATCAAAAGTAAGCTCTGCCTTTGATAGATTAATCACTGATGTTTCGTGTGTGATCTGGTGGTTGGTCCTCTCTGACCCTCCTCGTTGTAGTACTGCCGGCGAGATTGAGGGCGGCCCCTGGGAAAAGATCGTTGTGATGATCCTCCCCTTGGTCGATCCTCCCCTTGGTCGATCCTGGCCTTTAAAATTTAAATTGTCCGAAGAATCTGTGCTCTCCTCCGTAGACTCTTCAAACGTCACCTGTCTCTGCTGTTTTTTATTTGATCGTAGATGTTGTCTCCATGTATATACCTGATCTTTTTCGTAATCCCCTGTGTCACATTTACATTTCGAGATCTTCACTTGTTTAACCGATTCCTTGAACTGTTGTAGTTGAGCCTCCAGTTCTTACCAATCTGTCAGGAACTTTTCTTGCGATCCTGATTCGAGCAGTTGATCAACTTAGGAGTAATATGCAGAAATATTTCTTTATGGAAAGAGTGGTAGATGCATGGAATTGTCTCCCAGTGGAGGTAGTAGAGACAAGGACAGTATCTGAATTCAAGAAGGCATGGGACAAACACAGAAAATCGCTAAAGAATAAAAAGGGAATATAGTAGTTGATATGGAAGGGCAGACTAGATAAGCCATATGGTCTTTTTCTGCCATCATGTTTCTATTTCTAAATAAACTTTGGCTAAATTTGTATGATCAACAGTAATCTGTACCGAGGTAAAGAATCCATTTAATACTTTCAATTCCATATTTCTCACATTTACTAGAAAAATACTATTTATGATAGACCTGCCCTCCCAGCTCACAAAGAGCTGCCCAAAATAGTTTATAATATAATACAAATGATTGAAATAAAATAAAAATGTGCATATACAATAACAAAGCAAGGAGCTCTTATACTAAAGTGCACTAGGAAGTTAGCGTGCAAATTAGCATGCCCGTGGTCACTATTACCATGCTGGCAATGAGCATGCACTAATTCGCCGCTAACTGCATGGTGTTTTTTTGGATGGCAGCGGGGAGGGGAGGGGAGTGGGTGTGCCGGTTGGTGACAGCTTGCAGGACAGCACTTCATGCTAGCTGTCATGACTGCTGATAGTGTGGTTGTGGTTGTGCTTAATGCCATGTCAAGAGGTGGGGTTAAGTGCAGCTGCTGTACCAGCTGCTGCTGAGGAAGAAAAGTCAAAGTACTGCTGCTGTGTGGCATTGCTGTTAGGCCCCCCATTAGAAGTCCCCTGCCCAATCCTAAGACCCCCATCAGATCATGGGCCCCCCCGCTCCAATCACCTCTACTTTGCATCACCTTCCTTCTGAACTCCAATCCTGCCTCCCCCCTTTGGCAACCCCCCTCACCATTCAGAATCCTTCACCCTGGAAAGAAAACATCATTGCAAAAGCCCTACCCCAACTGGTTCCCCCCCCCCCCCAAGATGCATCTCCCTTCTCTGCCTCCCAGCACCTACCCAGGGGCTCCTTGGTGATCTCGGTGGTACTGAGAGTGGGAACTGATTCCTCCTCTGCTTGTCTCTATCTGCCAGGGGATCCAAAATGGCACAATTAAGCTCTAGTGGTAGTCTTGCAGGAATACTACTTGGTATTGACCCTAGCAGTAGTACTGTTGGACTATTACTAGGGATACCAGCTCCATTTTGGATCCCCCGACAGATGGGACAAGAGTGGAGGGCGGAACACAAGCCCCTGGCTAGGTCCCAGGGGAGCGGGAAGGTCATGTAATGTGTGCCTTTGCAGTAAGGGTCTACCTCGCTTGGTAAAGGTGGGGCAGATGCTGAGCACGCCCCTTGCATTTATCGTGGAAGCTTTGCACTTACTGTGCGCTGGTCTTTGCATAAAATGCACGGTAAATGTAAAAGCTCAATGCATCTTAGTAAAAGGGCCCCCAAATACATAAGACAACAAACAAATGGCAAACAAAATGGACAACGAAAATGTTTACCCTGATTACCCAAAGATTAGTCATTGAAGGCTATTATTTTCTAACTACCTCCGAATTAGACAGCCACTGGATCATCTCTCCTCAAGTGTGTGCACCCTTTAAGCTACTGAAGGAGTCTCTATTGTTCCCTCCCTTCTCTACTCAGATGTTCCGAATTCTCATTTTGTAATTCTTCCTCCAAGGACTGCCCTTCAGAATCTTTTTCTGGCCTCATCTTGATGGAAATAGCCTTGCCTTTATTTTCTTTCAAAACAATAGGTAATTCGACTCGTGTCTAATTCGCTCTGTAAACAGTTCCATAATATGGGGGCAGATGTCACAAAAGCCTATGTGAGCATATCAAGCTTTCCTCACCTCACATACAGTTGGCAAATACAGCTTAGCTTTCTGACTAGATTTTTAATTCTTGACTCAGAACATATGGCTATTTTTCAGATAGCCAGTAGTCTTTCCTTTCAGGATGGAGGGTAAGTTTATAAAGCCCTGCCTAGTTAATGTGTTTTCATGCACCTATATCAAGTTTATTTTGTACAGAAAAGTAGGTGCTTATTTCCTTTATAGAATACTAGCATAAGTGATCAAATACACATGTTAATCTAAGGGGCAATCACTTATGCTGGCCCTAGAATGTTGTAAATGCTTGTACCCAAATTGTAAAGAACACGTGTAAATTATAGTATTCTATAATTTCCGCACATACTTCTGTACTTCACCCAAACTTTGTCCACATGCACATCCACAGTGAAATTACGCACTATCAGGCCATCATCAGTTTTTTTCAGAATAGCGACCACCGTGGTTATGCATGTAATTGCTCATTTGCACACATAAACCACTAAAATACTGTGATTTATGCACATTAATAGCAGTTCAGTGGATTGCAGGATCCAAGGCAACATGGTTTTACTAGAGGCAGGTCATGAGAGACAAATCTAACTAATTTCTTTGACTGGAGGACCAGAAAGTTGGATGGAGGGAGAGCCCTAAATCTGGCATACTTAGATTTCAGTAAAGCCTTTGACACTGTTCCACACTGACGACTTATAAATATATTGATCACCTAGGGATGGACCCTAAAGCGACTGACTGGGTTAGAAATTGGCCGAGTGGGAGGCAACAAAGGGTACAGGTAAATGGAGCTCACTCTGAGGAGAAGGAGGTTACCAGTGTTGTGCAGCAGGGATCTGTTCTCGGTCCAATTCTTTTTAACATCTTTGTTAGTGATTTTGCGGAAGGGCTGTCGAGTAAGATTTGCTTGTTTGCAAATGATACCAAAATCTGCAATAGAATAGACACACAGGAAGCTGTAGATAACATGAAGAAGGATCTAGCTAAGCTTGAAGAATGACTGAGAATTTGGCAGCTGAGATTTAATACTAAACAATACAGGGTCATGCATTTGGGCTGCAAAAATCCAAGGGAGACGTGCAGTATAGGAGGTGAAGTACTTCTGTCAACAAAAGAAGAGCAGGCCCTGGGGGTGATTGTTTCTGATGATCTTAAGTTGGCTAAACAGGTAAAAAAGGTGACGGCGAAAGCCAGAAGGATGCTTGGGTGCATAGGGAGAGGAATGTCCAGCAGAAAAAAGGAGGTGATAGTGCCTCTGCATAAATCTCTGGTGCAACCTCATTTGAAGTATTGTGTGCAATTCTGGACAGCATACCTTCAAAAGGATATAAACAAGCTGGAGTCAGTACAGAAGGTGGCTACCAAAATGGTCAGTGGGCTTTGTCTTAAGGCATATGGGGACAGACGGGAGAGGGGAGATATGATAGAGACATTTACAGTAGTGGCAAAAAAATTAAGACAGAGTCCAAAATATCAGAATTGTATTAGAAAAGTACGTGTTATTGTCACTTTCATGGTCAAAAGCTTTAAGAACCAAAGATATATATGTCATTTTCAAAGTTTTATTCAGGAAACAATATATGTGTCAATATTTGATAGGGTGTCCATAATTTTTCAGCACAGCCTGGATTCCTGTAGGCATACTGTTAACTAGTATTTTACAGTATGCCAGAGTGATTTCGTTGACCCATACATTCTTGAGTATGTCCTTTAAATCTGCTTCTGAAATTGGACGGTGTGCTGCCACCTTTTTCTTCATAAGATTCCAACAGTTTTCAATTACATTGAGATCCGGAGAGTTTGATGGCCAACTTGGTAGCAGTTCGATCTTGTTGTCCACGAACCATTTTTTGAGTGTTTTTGCAGTATGGCACGGTGCCGAGTCCTGCTGAAATATAGTTGTGCCAGAAACATTAATGTGTATTTTAACTTTACTATTCAGCACGGATATGTATTTTGCAGCCTTTACTCTTTCACCTTACTCAAAAATGTGCAGGCCACATCGTCCATTCGCCAAGATACCACCCAATACCATGACCGATGGTGGGTGTTTAACAGTCTTGATCGTGTACTTCGGATTTAGTCTCTCGCCTGCTGGTCGACGGATGTAGTTGTAACCACTCCCACGTACTTGTTGAAATGTACTTTCATCTGTGAACATTACCCTCTCCCACCATTCAGCAGATTTGTCTTTCATCTTGTTACAAAACTGTATGCGGGTAGCAATTTGTTTCCTGGTCATCATAGGCTTCTTGGCAGGTCTTCTGGCCACGAGTTTGAATTCATCCACAAGCTGTCGTCGGACAGATCTGGCACTTATCTTTATTCCTCGATCATTAGCTAACTGAGCCACACGTTGAGATGAAGTATGTGGACTAGATGTAATAATGCTTTTGAGGAATCGGTCATCTTGTCCAGTAGTTATCTGTCTGTGCCCACATTTTGAACGATGTGTATGGCCACCTGATTTCAGAACATTCTGAACTGCACACCTTGATATATGCAAGTGTTTTGCAATAGCACATTGCGAATATCCTTCAGCATGGAGTGTGACAACTTGTCCCTTTACAAAGTCATTAATATCGCACTTTCTACCCATCTTGATTGTATATTTTACATGTAACTTTAAATCTTTTCCTAGTTGTAAAAATTCAAAACATTCAAGAAACCTACTACAGAGTGTAAGTAAACTAAAATGGACGCCAGACGCATGGTGTGACTAATCGCCATGCTGATTAAATAAGTAAGCACGTGTGACATCTCCACAGTACATTATTTAACAATAAATTGTAGAAAAAGATACCTGCCTTAATTTTTTGGCCACTACTGTAAATACCTCCGTTGCATAAATGCACATGAGGAGATACTTTCTTTTTTTAATTTTTATTTATAGTTTATATTTGTTTAGATACCAAGTAAACAAAACCAGAAATGAGAATGGCCAACATTGCCAAAAAAGAAAGAGAAAAAAAAGGAAATATTTATCTCAGAAGTCCACATCTAGAGGAGATTGGTACCTGGTTATAAAAAGAAAAAAAAACACTAGATACACTGCTTTCCTGAATATACTACATAAACCCATATAAACTATGCAGAATAGCAAAACATGCTACTAGGTAACAGAGCTATTTTTTACAATACAGTGAGATTTCAAAAAGTCCTCCAAATGTGATATTTCCAAAAACACATAACTAGTCCCCACCCCTGATGCAAGGAAATTTTGTAAAGAATGTAGCAGCCAATTCAAGTACATGTGGCTTCAAAGCTAAAAAAGCCTTGCGCCTAGCCTGAATTTGCCTAGGAGATCCTCTTTCAATTGAAAGAAAGCTCTGCAATGAGGGGGCATAGAATGAAGGTGAAAGGAGGTTAGAATCAGGAGTAGTATGCAGAAATATTTCTTTATGGAAAGAATGGTGGATGCGTGGAATAGTCTCCCAGTGGAGGTGGTAGAGATGATGGACTGTAACTGATTCAAGAAAGCATGGGACAAACATAGAAGATCTGTAAAGGAAAAAAGGGGACTATAGTAGTTGGTATGGAAGGGCAGACTGGTTAGGCTGTATGGTCTTTTTCTGCCATCATGTTTCTATATTTCTTTATTTCTATGTAACTTTAGTTGCTTCTTATAAAATTAGCCTCTAGAAGTCAGTTATAATGTTCTAAACTTAAGCTGAGCCTGACTCAGGAGCCAATGCAGAGCATATAGTATTAGTACGGCTCTTAGGACATCTCAAAAGAATATTTGTAACTATATTCTGGATTTTCTGCAACTGACATTTACATATCTCTGGCAGTCCCATCAATAATCCAGATATGATGAAACATATGTTTGCACAATCATCTTTAAAGACTGAAAACTTTAAAATGGCTGAATTACAAATCATCATTTTTTTTAAGTGCCTTCGAGTCAATGTTGACTCCTGGCGACCTAGCAGCCCCTGGGTTTTCTTGGCAAGGTATGACCTAAAGTAGATTGCCAGGCCTTTTCTTCCAAGGCAATGGAGGGTAGAGTAACTTGCCCAAAACCACAAGGAGTGCCAGTCAGAAACGAACCCAGATCGCCTGGGTAGTAGGCACGTTGTTACGAATCATCATAGCAATGTGGTATTCAACTTAAATATGATTAGAAATGCATTTCTTGCATTTTTTTTCTTTGCTACTGGTATGTTCCAGAACGTAAGTGCCCATTGTCCAGACAGCCAGGAGCAGGAGAAGGGATCTTAGGATACATCAGATGCCATGAAGCAGTGTCGGCAGCCAGAGTCGTAACTAAGCATTTTAGCATCCATGGAAGGGAAATGTACTTGCACCCCCATCACCCTCACTCTAATTCTCTCTCCCTCCTACATTCTTGTCCCTGGCCCTTTTTTTTTTCTTTCCCCTCTGATCTCCTTAGCTGCGTCCATATTCTTGCTTTTCTGTCCTTTTTTCGACCCATTATGGGGCTTTGTGCCCTAGGTGGTCGCCTCTGTCACCCACCTCTAGTTATGCCTTATTGACAGCCCCTGACCTGAGAGAGTAAAACTAAAATGCTTTGGATTCAGAAATAATTCAGAAGAAATATGGATTGCTCTTTCCAGGAATGAGGAAAGTTGCTTTTATAGTTGTGGTCAACATTATTGACACCCTTGCATTTTAGGTATGTTGTGTATAATAGCTTGAGAAATAATTGGAAATGTTCCCACTGTATGCTATGATAATATTTTAAAAGTATCAAAGGTATCAAAAAAAAGATGTCTGTGCAGCTTAGACATAGTAATTTCTGAGAACAACAAAATATAACCTGGAAAGGATTAATGGCACCCTTCACTAATATTTGGTTGAAGAATCCTTGGCACTGATGACAGCCCCCAAATGTTTCTTGTAGCTATCTATAAATTTTGTACATCTGTCTACTGGTAGTTTCTCCCACTCTTCAACTGCGATTGTTCCAGCTCATGAATGTTTCCAGGATTCCTTTTACCATTTTCAGATTTCAGGTCTTTCCAAAGGTTCTCGATTAGATTGAGATCAGGACTCATGGATGGCCAGTTTAAGACAGACCATTTGTTCCTTTTTAACCATTCTTTTGTACTTTTGGCTGCATTTTTTGGGTCATTGTCCTGCTGGAGGATCGATCACCTTCGAAACGGACCTAGCTTTCTGACACTACAGTAGGTGGCACATTTTGGTCCAGAATAGCTTGGTAGTTCTCTGACTTCATGTTTCCTTTAATACGTTCCAAGCCTCCAGTTCGCGAAGCAGCAAAAATAGCCCCACAACATTATGGAATCTCCACTGTATTTAACTGTAGGAAGCATGTTTGTTTCCTTATAAGGGTCATTTCGTCATCTATAAATGTATCGCTGGTCTGCATTGCCAAAGAGCTCAAGATTCTTTTCATCTGTCCACAGAACATTTTCCCCAGAAGGATTGAGTTTTCTCAAGGTGGGGTTGGGCAAAGATCAGGTGTGCTTTTTTATATCTGGCTTTGAACATGTCAGCCTTTGCCCATGAAGTCCTTCTTTGTTTAGTGCGTGGCGTATGGTGTGGATTGAAACCATCACTTCAGATTGTTCCAGGTCAGCCTTAAGCTCTTTGGATGTTGTACGTGGTGTTTTTCCAACAGTTTGCATTAACCTTTGGAGAATTCTTGGATTAATTTTCCTCTTCTCACCACGTCCTTTGAGTTTCTTGACCGTTCCATGAGCAGAAAACTTCTTAATAACATTGTGAACTGTAGACACAGGAATCCCGAGGTTTTTGGAGATGGCGTTGTAACTCTTTGAAGTTTAATGTTTGGTGATAATGGCTTTTGATGGTCTCAGGCAGCTCTCTTGTCTTCACCATTGTGAAAATAGAACAAGGAGTGAATGTGGTCATTTTAAACATTAGAGCCATCGTTCATTGATTGATTCAAGTCATGTGAGTCTTGACAATTGATCCCAGGTGGGTCTATTTTACTGCAATGGGAATGTGGTTATTCTGTTCAAACTGATTTGAATCATTTATAAGGGTGGCAATAATCATGTCCTGGCAATGTCCCAGTTTTTATACTATTTCCTTTTTTAATTGGTCTTGTTGTATTTGATTCTTTTATGTGTCAAATATGTGTGTATATATGGTCCAAAGCCATTTTACTGGCCACTTCGTTTTAGGACATATTGGACATTAACTGGTTGAACTGCAAGGTTGCCAATAATGCTGACCCCAACTGTAAATCACCTTTTAGATGTGTGCCTGGAGGTCTATTGCTGTGAAATCATTAAATCCTATTCCATGTTTTGCATGGCTCCCTGGCACATTTTGCCCTCCATTAATAATTTTGGTAGCCTGAATATATGTTCCCTGAGATCAGAATCTCCCTTTTATGAAAATTACTTTTAGGGAATGAAAATAAACAGGGAACCAAATGGTGTACTCTGCTATAATGTTCTGTAAGTATGTATGTATTGTCTGTACCCAACTTTTCTATACTAATAAGAAAATGATACCTAGAAAACGTCTATTTTGGCTGAAATATAAGATGGAATTTGATTGGATCAAAGAGCATCTACTTAGAATTTGCATAGAAAAATTATGAGGTTATAGGACAGAGTGAAGTTGGGTTCAATCTGTCTATTCTTCAAGCCTTGAGTAGAATGTATCCAGATCTCTCCCGCTCTGCATTTTCTTCAGCTTGTTTGGGAAGAGGGGGAGGAGGCTGACAATTTAAATAGCAGCTGGTCTCCTGGGGAAAATGGACTTCCTTGCAGTTTTGAGAATGCTGCTCTGTTTATGTAGCAGATAAGCTGCCACTGACCTGTAGTTATTAACTACCACTGTGTAACATGGTTGTGAAAGTCTTCTTAGTGAACATTTCTCAGATAGTGTGTGTGTTTTTAATGGTTCCCAGGCTTGGCTAGGGTTGAGAATCTTGCTAAGATTGCTTAAATTTTCCTGCTTCAAAAGAGGAGAGAGAGAGTTCTTGGCGGAATTTGGAATGACTTCAAACATGCTGTGAGATTTCTTTGGGGAAATAAGCATTTTTAAGTTACACGGAAGAAAATAAAATAGTAATCATTTATTGTGTGGGACCTGAACACTGGAGCAGAGCTAGATACGATAAAAAGGTTTAACCAAGGAGGGAGCAAGAACAAAATTAATCAGAAGTGGAATTTTAGAGTCTATAATGGATTTGATGATATAACCTGCCAAGTGAGGGGTTGGCATTGCCCATTCAGTGTTACAGTTGGCTTGCTTGGCTGATGGTATTGTTTTATTTTTTTACTTTTTTTTTTGAAGGGGTGAAATAAGGGTGAAGTAGTAGATGGGAAGAGCCATGGTATGATGGTTTATGCTGCTTTTGTATGCTTTATCGAGCCAGTAGTGATGAACACTTTCTGTACCAGGCAGAACTACAACAGCAGCTTATCGCTAAAGATGACTTTTTGTAGCCACATGATGGAGGGGGGTGGGGGTAACCCTATTGATTTATCATAATTTGCTGCACCATCTGTAGCACATTTTCATAAATTTGCATGTGTTTACATAGGATTTTATAATTTCATTAGTCATTTTCTAGTCTTTTCATTTGCCTGATTACCTTATCTGGCTCTTATTTATTTAAGTAAAAAGGTCTTGGTGATCAGTGCTAGAAATGGATGAGAGGAACAGAATAGGTAAAGAAGAAAGGAATCTGGGTGATAGAAAGAGAGGGGGAATCTCAGAGAAGTGATCTCAGGCAATAGGGATGGGGAAGGTGGGTGATGAAAGCAGAGAGGATAGGGAGAATTGGTGACTGGATGAAAAAGAAAATGGTGGGGAGAAAGGAGGGAAGAGGGATTAGGTTGGGTGGATAAAGAGGGGATTCAAGATTAGGGAGAGTGACCTGGAATCAGTATAGGTGGACACTCTACTCATATCCCTCTTAAACCTTCTCTCACTCACGCTCCATGTCCTTTTTAATCTTCTCACTCCCCTCCAATCGCCTCACTTTCTCTGAACTGTTCCTTTGATCACTTTACTCACTTTTGCCCTTGATCCTTGCACTCACACCCCACTTCTCACCATAGGCGTCATTTGGGGGGGGGGGGAAATGGGGGGCATTGCCCCGCTCCAAATGTTGCAGGCACTAATGGTGAACTAGTCCCCCTGCCTCCACTGCCAGTATAACATCCTTACCCTTTCTACATCCCCAAAGTAAGAAGGCAAACTGCTCTGATGCTTCTCACACTCTCACTCACTCTTGTTCCTCATCCACTCATTCTCCCTTTGTTCCATCCTCTTACTCCTGCGTGCTCCTCTTGCCCCCATCTGCTCGCTCACATACTCTCTTGCCCACCTCATCCCCCGACTTGCTTTCTTTTACCTCCCATTTCTTTTTATCCTCTGACTCACTTTCCCTTGCCCCCAATCTCACATGCTTTGACTCACAATCCTTTACCCTCCATTCCTTTAATCATCCTCTCTTCCCATTCTTCTGCATCCTCTCCCTCTTCCAGGCATGAACTGTCATGCTTCCAACCCATGCACTTTAAGATAGAACAGTCCAGAACTAGAAGCAGATGATGCCGCTGGGGAAAGAGATACAGGGCAATTGTTGCTACTGCCATGCTGTTACTCTGGCCCTCTGTCTCCTGCAGGTTCCATCTCTGGCCCTATTCAAATCTAGATTAAAAACCCAGCTCTTCAAGGCTGCTTCTGAATCCTGATTCCCTTGTTCTCCTGCTCACCACCTAGGTTTATTTTATTTACTTAGCAACTTTTTTATACTGCTACCAGTCACAGCAGTTTACAGGGAACAAAAGAACAAGTAAATTTCCATCGAAGATAGGAAACAATAGGCAACTCAACAGGGAGCAAAATAACTATTTGCTTGAGTCTGAATTGGTGTTGTGGGAGATCTATTATACTGGGAGGATAGCTAAGAGTCTGTGCCAAAGTGTTCCAGAAAGAGGGAGGTTTTTAGTTTACATCGAAATTCACCTAGGTCTGTGAGGGGGGGGAAGGGAGAAGGGAGAGGGGGAGGGGGAAAAAAGGGGGGGAAGGGGGGTAAAAGGAAGGGGGAAGGGAAAGGGAGGGAAGGAAGGGAGGGGGCGGGGAGGGGAAAAGGAGAGGGAAAAGAAGACCGGCAATACGAAGAGAGCTGTTCATCCTTTTAGTGAAACCAAAACATTGAAAACAAATCTTAAAACCCTTCTTTTAATAGCATTGTTATACTTATAAACAAGCAGTAAGTGCAGAACACCCACCAGACTATTATGTAATTCATTTAAATGCTCTGTCATATTTAAATGATCAATACCACGAGCCATGTTCCTAACGCTTGACCGCTATGGTTCAGAACAGGCCACAGATACCAGCCCTACATTCCCTCCTCTTTTAAGATGGCATAACTAGAATGACTGCTGTGCAGGTCAGAACCAAATGACATGGTTGATAAAGTATAATAATGGTTTACTCTAAGCACAACAGATGCATTGAAAGCAATACTGCATGAGTAATCATATTGAGCCCGATTCCATCTCACAAGTAGATCCCCTCTGTACATCCGGTCTGACTGCGGGATCAGAATCGCAATCAGGCATGTACGTGCAGGCCAGGACTGCGATTCAGTCCGGCCTGCACGTACATACACAGCTCGACTAACTCAGTCAGGGCTTTTAAATGGAGCCCCGGTGCCATGGCGTCATGTTGCCATGGCACTGCGGCTCCATTTAAAAGCCGTGATGCCAGTTGCCTGAAAAAGAGGTTTATTCCCCGCAGCCTGACCCCCGATCTGGCCTCCTAAGGCCAGGGTCAGGCTGCAGGGAATGTCCCTTGGCCCCCCCCCGCCACATTCGAGCCCCAGGCACTTAAAAAAATCAAGTTCAGGGAAGTCATTCCACCTTGGAGGTGGAATAACTTCCCTGCACATATCGCTGGCCCTGGACGTACTGGGCCAATGTTAGAATCAGCCATGTACTTCCAGGGCTAGCGACCGCCCACTGCCTGCCCAGACTCCTCCCCCGGGTCACCCATTCCCCACCCCCGTCTAACTTCCCCACACAACTGGCAGGGAAGTTAGTCGGGGGGCATAAGCCAGCACGAATAGCGGAGATGGACGTCCCGTCGGGCCGTCCATGCCCACTATTCCTAGCACAGAATAACCCCCTTGTGAATACACATATGCGGTAAAAGAAGTTAATTCTGAAATGATATATGTAAGATCAAATCAACTCAATCAGCGTAATGAGTATAACTTCAAATTTAGTAGTATGATGTACTTAATCTATACTCACTGTATAACTTGGTATGTAGGTTATACAATATAATGTGCAGTGTAACTGCAACTGAACACCTAAATCAGGATTTCTCAACCTTTTTTTCCCTATTGCTCACTTTTGGTTATTTTTTTAAAGCAATTGCTCCCTCCCCCCTCAAAAAAAAAATCTTAATGAAACGAAAATGAAATTTTACGTATGTTGTTTATTCAATGTAACCCTTGTGCTTAATGCTTTGCTGCTAGATTCTCAATATTTGGCTTGATATTTGTGAGTTTTAGTCTTATGTCTCCTCGCATGCATATATCAGTTCTACTTCTTGCCTTTGTCAATATTTTATTGACTGCACTAAAGCCACATTCAACCAAATATGAAGTTGGAAAGCACAACAGAACCATAGCCATTTCAGACCACATGTTTGGATAGAGCTGTTCAATTGTATTTGACAGCCACAATGCAGTTGTTCCAGCTTTTTCAAACTTGCGTTTTAGTTCAGTAAGTTCCTCTTGGATGTTTTCACTGACAGATTCTATATCACAGTCAAAAGACTCCAGCATCCATGGCTTGACTTCAAAAGAAAATAAATCTGAAAATCGGCTATTCAGTTCTTCTTGCATTGACAGTAAATATTCTGTGTAATTTTTAAGAGCTTGATCTGAGAGATGCTCAATTATTTCTGTTATCTTGGGCATGCTGTTGAAGTGCTTCTTCTGTAAACGGGTTCAAAATATACCTAATGCTTCAGTAAAACCTTTCAGGACATGTTTACAGTATAGCAACATATTTAATTTGCCTTGAAGCTGAAATAAAACTTCATTGAGCTTTCGAAAAATCCAGGCCAAAAAGTAGATGTCACATTTGTGGTTCTTTAATTCCTCTGCCAAATCTACGTCCCCTTCACTTTCCAAGAAACTAACTATTGTATCAAATAGACTTACAAATCTTACTAGGCAATTTCCTTTTGAAAGCCATCAAACGTCCATTTGCAAAATAAGTCTAAAGTACTGCTCTTCGTTATCACTGCAAAACTTCCTTAAAGTCAGTCATATTTGCTGTAAGATTTAATTTTGTTAACTGTTTTAATAACTATTCATGAAGAACAGGACTAATATTTTTGGCAACTAAATGATGGTGGTGTATGACACAATGCACTCTTAGAATCGAAGGACATACATTTTTTAAGTGGGCAATAAATCCCTTATGTTTTCCCACCATGGATGGAGCACCATCAGTTGCACAGGATACTGAGTTTTCAAAGGGTACTTGCTTTTTTTCAAACAAAGATCTCAAAACCTCAAAAATGGATGATCCAGTAGCGTCTATGTTGAGAGAAGAGTCAGGGGCAGTTGGGAAATCTCACAGCCCAGGACCTGTAGCCCTTGATGCGCAGCTCAGGGCGATGGCCAAGTGAGACCTTTTAAGTTGCTCCGACAGGAGTCATCGACATCAAGGGATCAGCCTCAGACCCCAAGGCCATCCTCGTCGAGGACTCCCCCTCGATGGAGCCGCGCCATGCCTGAAGTCCTTGGTGCCTGCGCCAAAGGCTGCGGAGGAGCCATCTGGTCTCAAGGCCAGGATGGGGGTCCTGGAGCACAGTTTGTCTGCCTTCTTGGCCCAGCAGTGGGCTCTAATGCCTGATTCCTTTGGGTCATCACTCCCAACCATGGGGCCCTCCATGTCGAGGGACTCCCTGGAGGTCGAGCTGATCCTCGAGCACCACCGGCCTCAAGAGATCCCTCAGCGTCAGTCATGATCCAGGTCCCTTTCCTAGGGGCCGTGGTCTTCCCTGCGCAGTGCCTTCATGCCTTGAGCAGTGGGAGTTTGGGGTGCCGGGGCCATGGGGCTGAGGCATGACCCCGGGAACCTTCAACTCCTCCACTGCCTCTGAATCGGATTGGGAGACCAAGGACAATAAGTCCCCAGACACCCACTGCCACCGGGATGTATCCTCAGACCCGTCTCCCACAGAGACGTGACGCCGGTCCCCTAGCGAGTACATGGCCTTCATCAACTTCGTAAGGAATATGGCAAAGGCCCTCACCTTCACCACAGAATCCAAGGACCCTTGTATGGAGGACTCGAGATCCTCCAGTATGATGCTCTGCCAAAGAGGCACTCACGGTGCCCATTCCCCACTCATCCTGGAAAGGCTGCTTCTCTGCATGCGGGAGACAGCATCCTCAGTGTCCATTGTAAGCAGATGGCTGGACTCGATGTACCGGGTCCACCGGAGCCCTGGCTGACAAAAAGCCCAACTGCCTGATAACTCCACAGTTGTGGAGTTGCCATGCATAAGCTTAATAGCCAGAAGACGCACTCCTCAGTGTCCCCGAGTAGGGAGGCCCATGCCATGTACACTATAGGCAGGAAGTGCTTCCAGGGCTCGATGCTTCTCAGCCAGATCCAAGCCTACCAGTTGTACATGGGCATGTACTTGCAGGACCTGGCAAAGGAACTCACTGGGTTCTCGGCTGGGCTCTCAGAGGAACCCTTCCAGCGGTTTTGGACTCTGTCCACAGTCAGAGAGTGCTCCAGGTTTATTCCTTGGGCAGCCTATGACGGCTTCGAGTCGGCGGTTAGAGTGGCTGCGGTGGGCATTAGTGCCTGATGCCAGGCCTGGCTACAGTTGTCAATGTCTCCTGCCAGGAAGAGAACCTCTTTGGCAAACCCATGACAGACAAGGCTGCTGAGTTGGAAATGACCAGGCTCTCCAAGACCATTGACCCTTCTCGAAGGAAGGCTTCAGGCAGAAAGTCTTCATTCCCAAAGAAAAGGAAGGCTTACGAAAACTAGCCCCAGTACCTGGCCTTCCTAGCGTCCCAACAGGGCCAGCACACCAAGGGACAGGGGCATGGCCCGTGTAAGCCTAAGGCCCCGAAGCCACAGACTGTGCCCCCGATGCAACCTGTTAAGGGTTTTTGACTCCTTGGGTATAGCCGCTCTTCCCCCAGGAGGCACAGCGCTGCAGCACACCGGAGGGGGGGGGGGGGTTCATCTTGTACATTACTCCCACAGGTGGTCAGTCATCACCACCAACATGTAGGCCCTCCAGGTGGTCAGGGAGAGTTGCCCCTACCATTCTTCCTGGGAGTGCCCCCAAGACTCTGCTTCACCAGGCCCTGCTCCAGCAGGAACTCCCAGGTCTTCTTAAAAGCAAGGCCAGGGCTTTTCTTCCAAGGGACAGGGCCCTGTGCCTCCAGGCGCTTGCAGAGGGTACTCAGTGCCACTGCTCGGCGTCTTCCCAACACATGTTCCACCTACTGGGACACATGGCATCCACGGTGCATGTTACCCTGGATGCCCACTTGCAGATGCAGGCAGCTCAGTGGGTACTCCACTCTCAGTGGTCACAGGCCATGGGGCACCTACAGGATAGGATGACCTTCACCAGTGCCCTGGCTGATTCCCTCGACTGGTGGCAACACCTCCCATACCTGCTGGCAGGGATGCCTTTCCAGACCCCCACACCTCAGAGGATCCTCATGACGGATACCTGAGAATTGGGATGGAGAGCCCACTGTGATGACCTCTGCACTCAGGGCAGTTGGTCACCGGCAGAGAGCCTCCAGCAAATCAACTTCCTGGAGCTCCGGGATGTTGCCTTAGGCTTCCAGGTTTTCCCCCTCTACCTGCGGGATCAATTGGTACTGGTTCAGACCTGCAATCAGGTGGCAATGTTCTACATAAACAAGCAAGGGGGGCATGGGGTTGTATCTCCTTTGCCAGGAAGCAGTGGGCATCTGCACTTATGCCAGCAACAGTGGGATGCACCTGAGGGCAGTATACCTCCTGGGCCAGGATAATGCCCTGGTGGGCTGGCTCAGCCGGGTCTCCTGCTGCACGAGTGGAGGCTGGACCCCAGAGTTGCCCACCGGTTATTCCAGTGCTGGGGACTCCCAAAAGGATCTCTTTGCCAGCCCAGCCAATGGCCAGCTGCCCTGATTCTTTTCTCGGCAGCCACACCCTGCCAGGGTGGTGGCAGATACCTTCCTGATCTTATGGGCAGAGGGTCTCCTTTATGCCTTCCCACCCAAGCCCCTGATCACCAAGACCCTCTTCAAGGTGCAACACAACAGGGCCACAGTGAGCCTGATAGCTCCATGGTGGTCCAGGCATCCATGGTTTCCCCTGCTTCTCCGCCTGTCCACGGAGCTCCCGGTTCCCCTGGGGTGTGACAGAGGCCTACTGACACAGGAAGAGGGCTCTCTTCTGCACTCCAACCTGGGGCCTGTCTTTTTTTAGCTTCTCTACAGAGGTGGAGGATGTGCTCCAGACATCCCATAAGAACTCCACCTACTAGGCATATGCCTTCAAGTGGCGGAGGTTCTCCTGGTGCACGGAGGTACTCCTTCTGATGCATGGACAGGCAGATCAACCCCTTCTCCTGCTCCGTTCAGCTGGTGCTGCAGTATCTCCTTCACTTGTCTCAGACAGGCTTGAAACTAACTCCATTAGGGTGCATCTCAGTGTGTCGAACCACCATCTAATCAATGGCAAGCCCCTCTCCACTCAGCCATTAGTGGCTTGCTTCCTGAGAGGTCTCCTCTTCTTGAAACCTCCCATCTGTCCCCCGGTGGTGGAATGAGACTTGAACGTGGTACTCTCAAAGCTTACCGCACCACCATTTGAGCTTCTCAGCTCCTGCCACCTTAAGTATCTCACTTGGAAGGTAGTGTTCCTTGTGGCACTCACGTCTGCTCACCATGTCAGCGATCTTCAAGTGTTGGTGGCAGACCCACCATACACTAGGTTCTATAAGACCAGGGTCATCTCTGCATGCATCCCAAGTTCCTGCCCAAGGTGGTGTCCCCGTTCCACCTTAACCAGCAGGTGGTGCTACCCACTTTCTTTCCACAGCCCCACACCAGCAGGGCGGAGGCTGTCCTTCATACACTGGACTGTAAGTAGATGCTTTCCTTCTACCTGCAGTGCACCCAGGGCCACCGCTGAGCTTCTCAGCTCTTTGTCTCCTTTGACCCAAGTCGGTTGGGGCCGGTGATCTCTAAGCACACCCTGTCCACCTGGGTTGCAATCTGCATTGCCTTGTCTATGAGCAGGCTGGTCTCTCACTGGAGTGCTGTGTCATGATGGCCTCAGTGGAAAATCTACATTCTGTTCCCTTGTCGTAAATCTGCCAGGCTGCCACCTGGTTCTCAGTCCATACCTTCGTAGCTCATTACTGCCTGGAGAGTCCTGCTGGGACAGTGCCTTCGGCCAGGCAGTACTCCGTCATTTGTTCAGGGTGTAGGCAACTCCTGCCCTCCGGCCTTGCTGTGTTTGGACTACCGGTGAACTGATTCCTTGCTGGACACTTGGGTCGCTCGTGGTCTGTTGTCTTTTGACTCAGTTGCTGCTTCTTATGGCTCACCTTTTTCTGGTCAGCCATGGCTTTTTACAGGTTTTTTCGGTAGCCTGTAGCTGGGGAGTCCCATATATGATTTCCTGCTTGTTCCTAGAGAAGTCATAGTTACTCACCTGTAACAGGTGTTCTCCGGGGACAGAAGGAATCAGTCCTCACAACCCTCCCTCAAAACCTTCCCTCCTCCCCGTGGATTGCCTCTTGCTGTTTTTTTTGCCATCTTGTGCTATGATATCATATTGAGGCAAAATGGCACCCTTAGATGGGAAGGGGACCATGCATGAGTGCTATACCTCCCAAAGGCTTTCTTTGAAAGCTGGGAAGAGATTACCACACATGCTTTGTTGGTGCTGACATCACCCATATGTGAGGACTGATTCCTGCTGTCCCCGGAGGACACCTGTTATAGGTGAGTAACTGTGCTTTTTCATTGTTCAAAACTCTTTTTCAAATTTTTGAAATAGTCAGTGGATTTGTCAATTTTATCGGGATGTTTTCTTTTTAAATGCTCTAAAAGTCTTGATGGCTTCATAGCATGTTAGCACTCTGATGCTCCTGGAGAAGAGAAATACTGCATGGAGATACATGTAGATTCTGCATAGAAATCTGTAGCACTCCACCTTATTCTGTTTTCCAAACTGGAGGTGTAATGGTGTTCTAAAATATTTGCAGTACTGACTTTTCATAGATGGGCATTTCGAGTTCTTGGACTTGGTGCTTGCATGGCATGGTAAGCTTTTGAGTATCCATTTGCAGGCTTTCGTGTTACTTCACACAGTGGCTGGTACTGGAGAGGGCATGTGCCAGGGAGGAAGGGGGGAAGAAAAAAGAGAGGAAGAGAGTGCTGAGAGAGGGCGACAGGAGGGGTTGGAGGGTGAGAAAAAATGAGCAAGTGCCAGGAAGGATGGAGGAGAAAAAGTGTGCCAGGACAAGGAAGGGAAGAGTGAGAATATGCTGGGGAGGGGGAAGATTAGAGATGGGAGGTGTAAGAGGGGAGGGTGTGGGGGAGGAAAGAGAAGGCTGGAGGGGATAGATAAGGAGAAGATAGAAGATGGAGGGAATAACATAAGAGGAGAGGGAGGGTGAAGAAGAGGAAAGGAGAGGAAGAAGGGCTTGAGAAAAGATTGAGAAGAGATGAGTAGGAAGGGGGCAGTAGTGGAAAGGAAGGAGGGAGAGGCTAGTATGGAGAAGAAAGACACAAGGAAGAAGGTATGGAAGAAAAAGTAAAGAGGTGACAAATGAAGGAATTTTAGAGAGGTGGGGAAGAGTGAATGAGTGATATGTGTGTGGGGAGGTCAGGATCTAGAGGTATGAGAGGGAGAGGAGGAAGAGGAAAATGAGATTATATATGGGATAAAGGCAGGGCCAACGTGAGGAGATGAGATGCCCTAGGCAAATCTTATCTCTTGCGCCCCCTCTGACACACATTGCCATCACTGTTCCTCTTTTCCGGGACGTACAATGGCAGCAATGACCACAAACAGCCCCATGACACATATCTTTAAGCTTCAGCACCTCAGTGCTGTTAGCCAACGCCCTTTCTGACGTCCGATGCAGACTTTCTATTTCCAAATAGGAAGTTGTCATTGGGCAGTCTGAGGGGCGGAAGCAAATAGCCCCGAGGTGCTAAAGTTTAAAGATAAGCACTGCCGGATGTTTGCAGCCATTGCCACCAATGTATGTCCCAGAGAGGGGCATCAGTGGGATCCCCTGAAGGGACGATGCTCTAGGCAACTGCCTATTTCACCTCATGGTACATAAGAACATAAGATATGCCATACTGGGTCAGACCAAGGTCCATCAAGCCCAGTATCCTGTTTCCAGCAGTGGCCAATCTAGGTCATATGTACCTAGCAGTTTCCCCAAAAGACATAGGTTCCGCAATGCTTGTACTGGGTCAAGCATTGATATCCTGGGTCCCTTCTTAATAATGGTTTATGGACCTTTCCTCCAGGAACTTGTCCAAACCTTTTTTAAACCCAGCTACACTAATAGCCTTTACTACATCCTCCGGTAACAAATTCTAGAGTTTGATTACACGTTGAGTGAAAAAATATTTTCTTTTATTAGTCTTAAATAGTTTACGTTATCAGAATATAGAAAGACTAGGGGACATGAAATGAAGCTACAGGGTAAACAATCGATCTATGTTTACCCGTTCCACTCCGTTCATTAATTTATAGACTTCTATCATATCTCCCCTCAGCCATCTCTTTTCCAGGTTAAAGAGCCCTAACCTTTTTAGCCTTTCTTCATAGGGATATCCTTCCATCCCCTTTACCATTTTGGTGGCTCTTCTCTGAACCTTTTCTAATATCGCTATATCCTTTTTAAGATACGGCGACCAGAATTGCACACAATATTGAAGGTGCAGTCTCGCCATGGAACGATATAGAGGCATTATAATATCCTTTGTTTTATTTTCCATTCCTTTAATTATGAAACCTAGCATTCTATTTGCTCTCTTGGCCGCCGCTGCACACTGGGCCGAAGGTTTTAACATGTTATCCACAATGACGCCTAAATCTTTTTCCTGGGTGGGGGTTCCTAATGTGGAACTTTGCATCGTGTAACCATAGTTTGGGTTGTTCTTCCCTAGATGCATAACTTTGCATTTGTCCACATTAAATTTCATCTGCCATTTTGATGCCCAGTCTTCCAATTTATCAAGATCCTCTTGCAATTTTCCACAATCCTCTTGGGTTTTAACAACTTTAAATAGTTTTGTGTCCTCTGCAAATTTGATAACCTCACTCGTTATTCCCTTTTCCAGGTCATTTATGAATATGTCAAAAAGCAGCGGATCCAGCACAGATCCCTGGGGTACACCACTATTCACCTTTCTCCATTGGGAAAATTGCCCAGTTAGCCCTACCCTCTGCTTTCTATCTTTTAACCAGTTCCTGATCCACAGTAGTACACTGCCTCCTATCCCATGACTCTTTAGTTTTGCCAAAAGTCTCTGATGAGGGACCTTGTCAAAGGCTTTCTGAAAGTCCAAATACACTATATCAACCGACTCACTTTTGTCTACCTGTTTATTCACACCTTCAAAAAAAAAAATAACAGATTAGTAAGACAAGATCTTCCTTGTCTAAAGCCATGTTGGCTGTCTCCCATTAAGCCATGACTATCTACATGTTCTTTATGATGGTTTCTACCATTTTTCCCGGTACTGACGTCAGGCTCACTGGTCTGTAGTTTCCCAGATCACTCCTGGAACCCTTTTTAAAAATTGGTGTTACGTTCGCCATCCTCCAATCTTCAGGTATTACAGATGATTTTAATGATAGTTCACAGATTACTAATAGCAGGTCTGCAATCTCATATTTCAGTTCTTTCAACACCCTTTGATGTATATCGTCCGGCCCACGTGATTTGCTACTCCTCAGTTTATCTAATAGTTGTAATACATCTTCCCGATGTATCGATATTTCCTTCAATTCTTCCACACCTTTAAGTACCACTTCAGTCATGGGTAACATCCCTTCATCTTCCTCAGTAAAGACCGAAGCAAAGAATTCATTCAGTCTCTCCACTATCGCCTTGTTGCCTCTTTGTGCCCCTTTAACCCCTCTATCATCTAATGGACCAACTGACTCTCTCACAGCTTTTTTGCTACGAATGTACTTGAAAAAGTCTTTATTACGCATTTTTGCTTCCTCTGCAAGCTTCTTCTCAAATTCTCCCTTTGCCTGCCTTATCAATGCCTTGCATTTAACTTGCCAGTGCTTGTGCTGTTTCCAGTTTTTGTCGTTTGGCTCTTTTTTCCATTTCCATTTCCTGAAAGATGCTTTTTTGGCAACAGCCTCTCTGACCTCACCTTTAAACCATGCTGGCAGTTTTTTGGACTTCCTTCCACCTTTCTTAAAGCGTGGAATACAGCTGGTCTGGGCTTCCAAGATAGCATTTTTCAACAACACCCAAGCTTGATGTAAGTCTTTAACCTTTGCAATTGCTCCTTTTAGTTTTTTCTTAACTATTTTCCTCATCAGCACCAGCCCTGGATAAAGGAAAGCACAAGGAAAACGTAAAAGAAATAGAGCCCATAACATAAGGAAAAACAAGATGACAATAGGGTAGAAACATCTGGAGGAAGCGCTGTGAGAATAAAATAACAAAAGAAAAAATTTAGAAATCAGAGGGGAGAGGAGACATGAAAACAGGAAATATTAATTAATAAGGAAAGGCTAGAGAAATGAAAATAAAGCTGAATAAAAATAGAAGCATAAAGAAATGCAAAGGTTTGAAAATATTTTGTGACCCTGTTGCAGCTGCAACTGAGCAGTTGAGAAGGTTGAGGCTGATGGTAGCAGTTCTGAGAGGAGAGGTGGGGGTTTGCGATTGTGTCAGTGGTGTATGAGTGGAAAAGAGCTTGCTTGTAGGAGAGAGAAAGCTAATCAATGTTCATCTGAGGGGCTGGGGAAAATGATCCCCCTACGCTAATTTAAGGCCCTTACCAGTGGTGGGATTTGATCTGACCAGGAACTGGTTTGGATCGATCCCACCACTGAAGGAGCCGAGCATGTGGCAGCATGGCATGCCACATGCTCGGCCTACTGATAGCTGGCAGTCACTTGGCCCACAGGGCAGAAACTCTCTGGTGGCCCAACGTCCTGATCCCCCCACCTGCCAGTGGTTTGATGGCATCAGGGACTTCCTCCCCTGATACAGTTCCTCGATGCTGTCAAATCACTGGTGGATGGGGGGATTCCTGCCAGTGCAGTGTCGGCATTGGGACGCTGTTTTTTGCCCAGTTTGGGGAACCCAGCCCATGACAGGAACTGGTTTGCATGAACCGGGCCGAACAGACCGGATCCCACCACTGCTCCTTACCCCTTGCCCCCCACCAAACAAAGCAGGCAAACTCCGCCTATGCTGTTGCTCCTAGTGATCTTGGGAAGTCGGTTAACCTTCGGATACAAACATACAGGCCGATGCAGAAAGTCCGCGCTAGAGCTCAGTTCTTAAAGTTGTAGTGCAGTTTGGTAGTGCGAGCTTAACACAGACTGCGCTGGGATGCAATATGCAAATTACCCAGTGCACAAAAAGTCAGCATTAAACTGGGAGAGTAAACCAAACATGTGCGCACAGAAGTTGGTGCAAGTTTGGCATGCTGTCCTGAGCAAAAGGATCATCTGAGGTGAAGTTTGACACTTCACCTCAGATAATCCAGGCATCGGGGAAAGTCCCTGATACCATCGGCACACTGGGGGCCTCTGCCCCCCTGATAGAAACAAAAAACCTGGTGGCCCAGTGGCCCTGATATCCCTCTCACCAAATCAAACCAAACTAAACCCATCAAGGTTTAGTTTGGTTTGGTAGTAGCGGTGAGGAAATCGGGGCCATTGGACCACCAGGGTTTAGTTTGGTTTGGTGGGGGTGGGGGGAATCAGAGCCCCTGAGCCACCAAGTCTTTTCTTTCTGTCAGTGGATCGGTGTCCGGGGGAGGAGAGGCAATGGCCCCCCCGATAGTGTGTCGATAGCACTGGGGGCCTTTCCCAATGCTTGGATCATCTGAGGTGAAGTGTCAAACTTCACTTCAGATGATGTTTTTGCTCCCGGCTGGATCTTTACACCTACATGCAGCTGGTATGAAGATCCAGTGTTAAAAACTAAAAAACTGTGGTAAGTTTCAACGCAGTTTTTTTTACATCAGAAGCAATTAAGTAAGCAGTGATTTGCATACGATTTGCATGCCCAGTGTGCTCAAATTTAGCACGGTTGCTTTTAAGGTGTTTTCACGGCACTAGTTTGCTTTCTGCATCGGAGAACAAGCCTAGGGCGGGAAAAGCACCAGAAAACTGCCACGCTAAACTTTTCTGCATCAGCCCTTTAGATTCTAAACCTTCCAGGGACCTGAAATTACCTAATGTACCTGAAGAAAAAATTGCAGAACAGGAAACTGTTACTACTTGGAGATCCCATCATCAGAGGGATTAACTTGGGAACACAGTCCAAGGCACTGAAGATGGTCAAATGCCTCACAGGCTCTTCAGCCAGCAGGAATACAAACCAGATTGTTGATATAGTCAGTGCGGAAAGTAAGCATTACAAAACTGATGTTATCCACTTGGGTACAAATGACCTGGCTAGAAACAGTATCTCTATAGTACAAAGGGCCTTTCAGCTTTTGGGAGGGAAACCTAAACCCATTGTCAACACTATAGCATTCTCAGAAGTTCTACCTGTTCATGATAAGGGGGAGGAGAGGCTGCATCACATCACCAACTTTAATATGTGGCTGCAAATGTGGTGTAAACGAGAAGGATTTAGATCTATAGGCTACCTTTGGTTCCTAATCCTTGTGTTTTCTTTCCCTTCCCTTCTACCTCTTGTCCTGTTTGTCTTATTTAGATTGTAAGCTCTTACGATCACAGACTGTCTTTATCCATGTTTGTATAGCGCTGCGTATGCCTGGTAGCACTTAAAAATGTTTAATAATGATAACTGGGGCAATAGATGGAACAAGAAGAGACTGCATGTCTCTGTGGCAAGAAAAAGGATCTCAAGTGAAAAATTCAGACTATATGGAGGTCATTCCAGAACATGAATAAGCTGGTTAGACGTGAGGGATAAGACGGTTTTCTTGCGAAAATGTCTAGAACCGTATTCCGGAACCACGCGGCTCTGCACTTACATGGCGCTAGCACGGGGATCTCAAAATGTGGGCGGGAAGGGACGGAATGGGGGCTTGAAAAGCTGCGGAGATGTATAAAATGTATTCAGGAAAGGCCTGTGTACTGTAATCTTTCGCCGCTCTCTACTTTCGGTTACGCTCCGTTTGGTCCTGGGTTCATTTCACAGAGACAGTAGGGTTTGTAGCATAATAAGACAACCAAGCAAGTGTGGCTTGGAAAAAGGTCTTTATATAGAAATAGGCTTATTAAGTAGGTACCGAACAGATGTAAAAAGCTGTTATAAAGCTGCTTCAGTGTACTTCAATGAGTCTGTGTGTCTGTCTGTGTGTGAGAGAGAATAGGAAGAGAGAGAGAGAAGGGTGGGGTCAGAAGTGGGTGTTCAATGAATAGGAAGAGAAGAGAAAGAAGGGTGGGGGGTAAGAAGTGGGTGTAAGGAGTGTCCGATGAAATAGGAAGAGAGAGATATTTTGTGTTTCTCTGTATTTATAGTGAAATAATTCAGCACCTCCCTTTGTCATAATTTGGTTTGTTTGAGGTCTGCTATCACTTGATTAGCAAGGAGGGGCTGTTTGTCCTTCAGACTAATCAGGTAAACTATGCTCATTAAGTCTGGAGACTTGACATCACCAGGGGGTCAGAGCTAATCTCATCAGGTAAACTACGCTCATTAAGTCTGGAGACTGACATCACCAGAGGGTCAAAGCTGCTTGCAATCCAAGGTCTGGGAAAAGCCATGACATCTATGCTAGGCATAATGTCATGCTGATGTATGCTAACATGTACATCCCAAGTGTGTCCCGCAGACGCCTATGTTATACCAGTGGACACGTGGAATAAGCCCAGGACATAGAACAATTTGTGCTCTGATCTTCATCACATTCCATATAGATGAATGGCTGTGACATGTCTGTATTGATCTGGTGTCTGGAAGGGCACAAGATTCAGTTGTAAAGCATAGAATGCACAGGTGAGGGATGCTGTTAAGGAACTATAAATATAAAGCACTGCAATAGTCTTTATTCTGGCTATACTGGTATTTGCTGTTTATGCTAAAGGGGATATACTCAGCTTCCCTAACAATTCCAGTGTTCATAAAAATGGGAATGTAGATGTAGGGATGATGGGTGAGGTAGTATGGAGCAGAATCATGTTTGGTTGAGAAATGCAGATCAGATGTGGTGTCCTGAGACATCATACCATTATGTCCTCATAGCAATTGTTTATAGGTGCAGGCATGGTTTTGGCAGAGGTATGTTATTTGTGACTGCAAGTGCGAGTGTGTGTGTATGGTTTGAGTGTTGCACAGGAGGATTTGGTGTGCTTATCTGCAAATCTGGGAGGACGAATGCCTGACCAGTACCTGGACGGTAGGGATTACCGCAGTGTCAACAGTTGCCAGTGTGATCATGAAAAAATTCAGAGAAGTTCTGGCAGGGCCTTTAAAGGATGTTTTTAATAGATCCTTGGAGATGGAAGAGGTTTTGCAGGACTGGAGAAGGGCTGATGTGGTACCTCTTCACAAAAGTAGTAATAGGGAAGAAGTGACAAACTATAGACCGGTAAGCCTTACCTCTGTGGTGGGAAAAGTAATGGAGGTGCTCTTGAAAGAAAGAATAGTGGACTATCTGGAAACCAATGGATTGCATGATCCGAGGCAACATGGCTTTTACCAGGGGAAGATCATGCCAAACAAATTTGATTGAGTTCTTTGACTGGGTGACCAGAGAACTACATAAGAACATAACATAAGAACATAAGATATGCCATACTGGGTCAGACCAAGGTCCATCAAGCCCAGTATTCTGTTTCCAACAGTGGCCAATCTAGGTCATATGTACCTAGCAGTTTCCCCAAGGGACACAGGTTCCACAATGCTTGTATTGGTTCAAGCATTGATATCCTGGGTCCCTTCTTAATAATGGTTTATGGACCTTTCCTCCAGGAACTTGTCCAAACCTTTTTTAAACCCAGCTACACTAACAGCCTTTACTACATCCTCCGGTAACAAATTCCAGAGTTTGATTACACGTTGAGTGAAAAAATATTTTCTTTTATTAGTCTTAAATAGTTTACCCTGTAGCTTCATTGCATGTCCGCTAGTCTTTCTATATTCTGATAAGGTAAACAATCGATCTACGTTTACCCGTTCCACTCCGTTCATTAATTTATAGACTTCTATCATATCTCCCCTCAGCCGTCTCTTTTCCAGGTTAAAGAGCCCTAACCTTTTTAGCCTTTCTTCATAGGAGTATCCTTCCATCCCCTTTACCATTTTGATGGCTCTTCTCTGAACCTTTTCTAAAATCGCTATATCCTTTTTAAGATACGGCGACCAGTATTGCACACAATATTCAAGGTGCGGTCTCACCATGGAACGATATAGAGGCATTATAATATCTTTTGTTTTAATTTCCATTCCTTTCCTTATCATACCTAGCATTCTATTTGCTCTCTTGGCCGCTGCTGCACACTGGGCCGAGGGTTTTAACATGGTATCCACAATGACGCCTAAATCTTTTTCCTGGGTGGTAGTTCCTAATGTGGAACCTTGCATCGTGTAACCATAGTTTGGGTTGTTCTTCCCTAGGTGCATAACCTTGCACTTGTCCACATTAAATTTCATCTGCCATTTTGATGCCCAGTCTTCCAATTTATCAAGATCCTCTTGCAATTTTCCACAATCCTCTTGGGTTTTAACAACTTTAAATAGTTTTGTGTCATCTGCAAATTTGATAACCTCACTCGTTATTCCACTTTCCAGGTCATTTATGAATATGTCAAAAAGCAGCGGACCCAGCACAGATCCCTGGGGTACACCACTATTCACCTTTCTCCATTGGGAAAATTTGGCCATTTAGCCCTACCCTCTGCTTTCTATCTTTTAACCAGTTCCTGATCCACAATAGTACACTGTCTCCTATCCCATGACTCTTTAGTTTTGCCAAAAGTCTCTCATGAGGGACCTTGTCAAAGGCTTTCTGAAAGTCCAGATACACAATATCAACCGATTCACCTTTGTCCACCTGATTATTCACTCCTTCAAAAAAACAACAGATTAGTAAGACAAGATCTTCCTTGTCTAAAGCCATGTTGGCTGTCTCCCATTAGGTCATGACTATCTACTCTCTAGATCAAGGACATGCGATGAATGTGATATACCTAGATTCAGCAAAGCCTTTGATACTGTTCCTCATAGGAGGCTTATCAATAAACTGAGTGGCCTGGGGATAGTTCCCAAGGTGATGAACTGGATCAGAAATTGATTGAGTGACAGACGATAGAAGGTGATGGTAAACGGAACTCATTCAGAAGAAAGGAAGGTGTGTAATGGCATGCCTCAGGGATCGGTCCTAGGACCTATACTGTTCAATGTATTTGTGAGTGACATTGCGGAAGGACTGAATAGAAAAGTCTACCTTTTGCAGATAACACGAAAGCTTGCAACAGAGTGGACACTTCTGAGGGAGTGGACAACATGAGGAAAGATCTAAAAACACTGGAAGAATGTTCTAATGCTTGGCAGTTAAGATTTAATGTGAAGAAGTACAGAGTCATGCACTTGGGATGCAGAAATCCAAAGGAAATGTATGAAATAGGGAGAGAAAGGTTGGTGTGCATAGACCAGGACAGGGACCTCGGAGTGCTAGCGTCTGAGGATCTCAAGGTGGCCAAACAATGCGGCAGGGTGATAGCCAAAGCCAGAAGAATGATGGGCTGTATATAGAGAGGGATAACCAGCAGAAAGGAGGAGGTATTAATGCCCCTGTACAAATCGTTGGTGAGGCCTTACTTGCAGGCCGATGCAGAAAGTCAGTGCTGAAGTTGCGCTGTATTGACTTTTAATGCCTATTTGCAGTGCAACAATAGCACGCGACTTCAGCATGCGGATGCAGAAAGGGGTGAACACACAAATTGTTAAACCGTGTGTAATCAAATGAGCTACCTGTTAAAATGGGTGCAAAATGGCAACGTTAAACTGAGAGAGCAAGCCAAATACATGCACATAAGAAATCGGCGCTAGTTTGGCATACTCTCCTAGAGAAACGGGCATGATGTGGCTAATTGTGGTCTGGACGTCCAGTCCCACTAAACGCCAGGGTGACAATTCTGAAGTCAGAGCTCCCCGCACATAGATCCAAGATGTGCGGGGAGCTCTGTTCCTGGGTGGGAGGGAGCGGGCCGGAAGAGGAGTGAGAGCGGGGAGTGTGCGAAAGCCTGACCCCGGACGGACAGGGCCATTTCCGGGGTTGGCCCTGTACATTTGGGTTTGGCCATTTGGATGGGGGGACTTATTCCACCTCGGAGGAGGAATAAGTCCCCCTAGTTGGCAGTGAAGGTTGGATCTGAGCCCAGCAATGGAGGTGAGGGGGTGCATGGGGTTCCCCGCAGCCCGACCCTAGGCACGGTAGGCCCGATCAGGGGTCGGCTGCGGGAAAAGCACATTGTCGGGGTCTGTCGGGAATCGTGGCTCCTGCATGGAGCTGCAGTGTCATGGCAAAAGGATGCCACAGCACCACGGCTCCATGCAGGAGTCTGGCTGGGATAACCAGAGAGTTTGTTGGACATCTGAGCACCCAGTATCGGGGCACGGCGTGCATGGTCAGGCTGGTTGCACCCGATTCTGATCCCGCAGGCATTGTCTAGCCTCCGTGGGATCAGAATCGGGTGCAACCCGGGCATGTCCTGATTCTGGACACCTGGACAGGCGGGGGACGCCCAGAACACAATTGGCCTCCATGTTACTATGTAGCTTGCTTTGAGCTTCCATTGAAAGAGATATGAGCTAAATCCCAAATTCCTTTCATTCTCTCCCTTCTCCTACCCTCTTATCTCTCTTCCTCTCTTCCCCAGCATCTGTCCCTCTCTCCCTCTTCTTCTGTATACGAATCTACCTCTGTCTCCCCTCCTCTTCACCAGTACCCCACTAACTGCCTCTTGCAGCAATGCTAAGATAAGTTTGGATTGGTATCGTTGAATTTTGAAACTTCCCCTGAAGGCAAGGCTCTTAATGGAGTCTGAAACATGAATTCATGTTGGGTTGTTCTTCAGGCAGATTAAGTGTTTTGTTTGTTTTATAAAAAAATGATCTTTTGAAGTATATACTTTTTTTAGCAAAATATTGTAAACTCTTTTCAAATAATCTTCACATAAAGTACTGATGATGGTGCTATGAGCATCTGGTTAGTGATTTTATACCCTGTTTAAGCCCACTCTGAAGGTCTCTTACTAAATTGTAAGTTCTATTTTTGACAGATAGCCGTGGAGGGCTTTTTGTAGATTTTTTTTCTGTGATTTTTTTTTTGATCATAGATTGTTTGCATCTTGCTGCTTTGAAGCATGTATCCTTTCGCTCTCTCTCTCTCTACCAGTATCTCCCCCCTGCCGGTGTCCTCTTCAGTATCTTAGTTATATATGCTGCAGCTTCCATAATGTGTCTACACAGCAACTAGTGGATTCAGACCTTGGAGCAGACACTTCCTGCTTCCAGGGCCAGCCCCAGAGTTGGTTCAAGGTGTTGGCACTCTAGCAAACCTTAAGCCTTATGCCAACCCTCCCCCACACCCCCAGCTGCAGAATCTATTGTTTAGCCTTGAATGCCTTGCCCTTTGCGGCTGCTTAGTTTGCCTAATGGTTGGACCAGCCCTGCCTGCTTCTGATCTTATGCATTGAACTTGCTAGTTGCTGTGCTGGCCTAGAGACAGACTGCACAGAACATCAGTGGTAGATTGTGGGCGTCTGCCGTCTCCTACATTTTTATGTATTGTGCCGCTGTTGGGGGTATGAAGGAGTCATTGTATTGCAGGGTTTAGTTGATATCTTTCCATGTGCTCCTACCTCAACTACATGAAACCAGCAGTGGTGGGCATGTTGGGTGGGGGTTTCCAACTTTTGCATGGGAGAGCAGGATATAGACTCCTGATGCAGGGGATTTGGCAAGTCTGAAGTTATTTCTGCCATGGTTCTAAACACGATTTCAGTGGACAGGGCTGGATTTAAGCATAAGCAACATAGGATGCCAAATTCTGAAGGTGTTCAAAGTTGGGCCACTCACTTTCCAGTCTCTTCAGAACTCCTCTCCCCACTGGTCTTCTGCCTGTGGGCGCCATAATCTTAAATCTGGCCCTATCGGTGGACCCTTTTTTAGCTAATTTTACACAGGAAGTAATCATTTCTTTCCTCTCTTGCAGGACAGCATGGCCAAAATGGAGGCAAAGACGTCCCTTCTGGACAACATGATTGGAGTGGGAGATATGGTACTTTTAGAGCCCCTCAATGAAGATTCATTTATCAATAACCTCAAAAAGCGATTTGACCACAATGAGATATACGTAAGTACCATACAATATTAAATGATAATGTATTGTATTGAATTAACATTTTGGGTGTGGGCAGCTTATCCAAACTGTAATAATGTGTACACATCTAGCAGGATAAACTATTTATACTGTTTTCAGCGTTGGAAGAACTAGTTTGGGACAAGGTTTATGTAAGTGATGTCTGTGTACACACACCCATAGCTTTGTATTTAAACTGAAAAATTTGGATTGTAAATTGATAGCTTTGTAAAACGTTTTGTCCTTGGCTCAATTGCTTCTCAGTGAAAGTTATTTATCCATAGCCATCCTCTTTTTTTCCCCTTTGAAGACACATTTATACTATGCTAACTGAAAGGGAGAAATTATGGTTAGAAAAGTTAGGCACCAGCCAAAGTTTTAGGAACAAAGTTGATTTTATTCTTTTATATTTTTTTTTTTTGTGTTCCTTTAAATTTACTTTTCCCTTAGCTCGCTGTTTTTTTTTTCCTGGGATGTTTTCTTGTTTACATCCTTCTCAAATCCTTTTGCTTTTTCTGTTTTGCCTCACCCAACTTTTCTTTCCCTTCAGCCTCTGGGAGGGACCCACTCTATTCCATAACTTTTCCTTCCAGTAGCCCAGGGCAGCATGTCCTCTCAAACACAGCTAGTGTCCTCAATGTAACCCGAGAGGGCCCACACTAGGCAGGCACCAGCAATGAAATCTAATTGTCCAGGTGAACACAGGCTCTTGGGATTTTCCACCTATGTTAAAAGGATTCAAATTGGTTAGTAATAAGTGGATTTGTTTTTCTAAAAAGCTGAACAAGTCCTATACAAGAACACCACTACTAGGAACCTCCAAATGTATATTATGAGAGAATTTAGAAAGACCCAGTGGATTGGTATTTTGACTACTGAAGGACTTCAGTCAGGTTTAGGAGATCCCTGCTGTTTTGCTGAAGTCCTTCAGTGTTCTACAGTGTTAAAAAGTGCTGTTGATGTAGGAGATTGCTGTAGAATGAATTGTGTAGTGACCACAGGCTGCTAAACTGGTTAGATGGCACAGACAGGCTCTCTTCAGTGGTGATTTTCTGCCAGGTCATTGACCTGGAACCTTGGATCCTTTTGAAACTGATTGACTTTTCCCCATTGTAGCTGGACTGGAAGATGGAGGTTGTCGCTGGCCTTGACCTGGTATCTTTTATTATTTTTTGGAAAATTACCACTGGCTGTTTCTGTGGCATAGAGAAAGCTGATTGTTGATAACAGTTTTCCTAGAGGAGTATTATAATCATAAGTACCTTCTAAAAATTGTAATAATATGTACAAACAGAGGGAGGGAAAACAGATCACCCTGGTACAAGGTTGGAAATCTGGCAGTTAGTTAGGGAAGAGGACATTGAAAAGGGCACAAACATACACTATGATCTGTAAGGTCAAAATATTGAAAGGAAAGAATGGACACAGGGATGCCCAGTGAAGCACAACTATCCAAAATCAACCTTTCCTTTTCATCCTGCTAGACCAGTCCATATGTATGAGTTGTCATCCTACCAGCAGATGGAGGCAGAGACCTGGAACTTTCCAGTGATGACATCACAGTGTAAGGAGTGGTGCAGCTATGGAAATTGCCAGTATTCTCTGCCTCCAGCAGATGGATGCAGTGTATACTGGTGCAGCAGGTGTTCCAGTTTTTATTCTGACCTCAATTCCCTGGGCACAGTCTTCAGCCTATGGACCTTGGGTCGAGCATGATGGGCCTGCTGGAAGCTCTCAGAAATCGGTCTACAGATCTTTTCCCCAATAGAGCTATTAGAGTGTTTCTTCAATCCCAAGGCTCTGCCCTGAGGTCTCAGTCTTCAGGGGCCTTGGCACCCCTGGCATAGGTCCTGTGGAGCCCTGTCAGGCAGGGCAAGACCCATCAGGAACCTCCTCTATCTCCCTTCATCCCCCCTTCCTCCTTGGACAGAGGTGTTTGTCTTTTATTCTACCCATTTTGGCTAGGATCTTTGCAGGTATAAAGCATAAGGTTATTGAAAAAGGTGTAGAAAGTGAAAGTAAACCCTGTAGTAGAGAGCAGAACAGGGCTGGTGGTGTTATGGAAAGTCTGTCAGCAGAGGGGGAATCGTGCAGATGCTTCATGGCAGACACTGGAGGAATCCCCACAGCTTGCTGGGGGGACTGCTTTGGCTTGCTGGGGAGAAGAAGACTTGCTGGTCTCCCTACTCCTAATTGTTCAAACGGTGCCCACCTCTTCCCCAGAAGGTCAAGGGGGAATTGACCTGGTGGCTACAAATTCACCCTCTGATGGACAGGATGCTTCTGCAGGTGCTGGATTTGGTGAAGTCACCACTGATGCCAGCCTACTAGGCTGGGGGGCACATTGTCTGGGTCAGTTTGTTAAGAGACATTGGTCCTGTCAGGAAGTCTCCTGGTCAGTCAACAGGCAAGAGGCCAAGACAATTCTCATGCTCTGGAGATGTTTCAGTCCCTCCTGGAGGGCAAAGCGGTAAGAGTGTTCTCAGACAACGCCACAGTAGTGGCGTGTGTCAGCAAACAAGGCAGCACTACAATGCTGTGGTGGCCACAGAGGTGTTAAAGGTCTTTTGTTGGCAGAGGCTCATTTTCTGGCTTTGTTAGCCTTTAGTGGCCCACACAGCAGGTATCAACAATGTGCAAGCTGCCTTTTTGAGTCAGAACATCATGGATCCCAGCAAGTGGAAGCTAAGCCCTCATGCATTCAATTTCATTTTGTGAAGGTGGGGCCTGCCAGTATTCAATCTGATGGCTACCCAAGGGAATGCCAAGATGAAAAAATTTTCAGTCACAAGAAGGATCTGCGGGTGGTAGGCTTGGATACCCTTCTTCAGGAGGTGTCTCAGAAGGGGCTCCTGTATCTTTCCCTTTTGTCCCATGGCGAGCTGACTTCTGTGCAGAATTTGGTTTCACTTGGGCTTGACCATTCTTATGGCATCAGATTGACCATGCAAGTCATGGTACGTGGATCTGTTAAGCCTGTTGGTGTGGTCCCCTCTATTGCTACCTCAGGAGAGGGGACTTCTGAACTAGGGTCCCCTGATCATGGAGGATACAATTCCCTTCTTATTTACAGCTTAGCTTTGAAATGTATAATCTGTCTAAGAGAGAATACTTACCCTTGAAAGGTGTAAGTTGTCTAAGAAAGGATACTGTATAAGGATCTAGAGGGTCTTTGAGAGGTGATGTTCCTCTCATATCCTGAATGCCAGGAAGTTGGACATACTTGCTGTTTTATTTTTCTTGCAATCTGAGCTGGACCAGGGTTTAACTCTGAACTCTCTGAAGGTTTAAGTGGTGACCTTTACATGCTACTGGGGGGATGTTCAAGGAGCATCCTTAGCAGTGCACCATCATGTGTCCTGCCACCTCAACGTTGTGAAGAAGATCCATCTGCCCCTGCATTTCATTGTACTACAGTGGAACCTTTCTTTGGTATTGAAGGCACTGAAAGGTCCCCCCTTTGAGCCCCTTTGGATGACCTCTCTCAAGGATTTCACCCTAAAGGCATATTCCTAGTGGTTGTTGAGTCTGCAAGGTGGGTGTCAGAGTTACAGTCCTTGTCCTGTAGGGGGACTTTTCTGGTCATCTCAACACCATCTGTCTCTCTGAATATGGTATTGTCCTTTCTCCTGAAGATACTATCTTATATTTTTCTTAATCAGACTGTGATCCTGCCCTCCTCCTTAGAGGACCATCTGTGGACAGATCCCTGGCTGTGTCCATTGGACATGAGGAAGGTGTTTGTGAAGTATTTGAAGCTTATTAATGCCTTCCATCGATCGGATAGTTCCTTTGTCCTATACAGTTGACCAAGAAAAGGACAGGCAGCAGCTCTCAATTGCCCACTGGATTAAGGAGGTTTAGGTCAGCTGACCTCTTGTGTGGGGAAATGCATGCTGGTAGGAGTCAGAGTTCACCCTACTAGGGTATAAGTCTCTTCCTGGGCAGAGTTCACCTTGTTGTCTTCAGAGGATATCTGTAAGACAGCTACCTGGTCATCTCTGAACATCTTAGCGAAGTACTACAGGTTGCATGTAGAAGCTGGAGGGGATGATGCCTTTGGCAGAACAGTTCTGTTTGGAGCATCGTCTTCCTCCTAATCTGAGTCTTGACTGCTTGGGTATGCCCTACTTGTCCAGACTGGTCTAGCAGGATGATAAAGAAGGAGAAATTTTCCGTTATCTGCTAATTTCCTTTCTTTGAATCCTGCTAGACCAGTCCAAGACTCACTCTGGAAAACTACTTTTACAGGTTTGGGAGCCCTTCTGTTTTCTAACTGTATTTTCAGTATCAATGCCTGATACACACTCAAGTATGGTAAGAGGGCCAAAATATTTTACAAAGTTATTGCTGCTGATTTATATATTTTCCTGATTTTTTTCTGAGATTTTCACTCTTGCTTTCTGCTTGGGAAGTGCGATACTGGTTTCTCTCAGCGCTGTATCAGTGTATATACAAGTGATCACATCACTGAAAATTGCTCTGGTCTATCTTCATCTTCTGGCTGGGGAGCAAAACCCACTCATCTGTACTGGCCTAGCAAGTATGGAAAATTTCTCCATTTTTTTGGCATACATCTACTAAAAGTACTTTAAAAACAAATATCCCCTTGACTGAACTTGAGTATCTTTAAAGTGTAAAGCAGTGAGACATTTTTTCCATTGCATTTGGACCATTAGGACCTTGGGGCATCTACCCCCACCCACCCATCAAAGCCCATTGTATTAATTTTTATATTGTTTACCCTCTGGGGTTGGCAGGCCAATAGACCACCACTAGCAGGGTCTGGGTTACAAGTGGAATTGCTTAAATAAAAATGTAATAAATCTTTTGTTGCAAGAATTCATATTGGGAGAGAGAGAGTAAATATAACACTGATGTTTTAAAAATTTAAAGTACCTGATTTATAAACCTCCCGTAAGCATAAAATGAGGCAATACCTTTTCATAAATCAGGCTTTCCCTCTTGCACAAGTATGCTAATCTAAAATAATTTATAGCCAATTTTATCAAGACATTGCCTTTCTTAAAAGAGCTCCAGACTTACTGAAACACCTTCTCGACCACAAATCCGGCCATACAGTTATGGTCAACATTATTTGCACCCTTCCAGTTCAACCTCTTAGCGTCGGCTTCGGACTATACAGTATATGCACACATATTTGACACATAAAAGAATCCAATAAAGCAAGACCAATTAAAAAAGGAAATAGTGTAAAAACTGGGACATTGCTAGGTTATGATTATTGGCACCCTGACAAACAATTCGAATCAGTTTGAACAGAAGAACCACATTCCCATTGCAGTAAAATTAAATGCACCTGTGATCAATTGTCAGCACTCACGTGACTTGAATCAACCAATGAATGTTTAAGATAGCCACATTCCCTCCCTGTTCCATTTCCACAATGGTGAAGACAAGAGAGTTGCCTGAGTCCGTCAGAAAAGCTATTATCACCGAACATCAAACTTCAAAGGGGATACAAGGCCATCTCCAAAGAACTTAGGATTCCTGTGTCTACAGTGTGCAATATTATTAAGAAGTTTTCTGCTTGTGGAACTGTCAAGAACCTCCCAGGATGTGGTGGTAAGAGGAAAATTAATCCAAGAAGTCTTCAAAGGTCAGTGCGAACTGTTGGAAAAATACCACGTACAACATCCAAAGAGCTTAAGGCTGACATGGAGCAATATGGAGTGGTGGTTTCAACCCACACCATACGCCATGCACTACACAAAGACTTCATGGCCAAAGGCCAAGGAGGACCCCACTGCTGAAAGACAGAGACTTGATTTTTGCCTACATCCACCTTGTCAAATCACTATCTTTCTGGGAAAATGTTCTGTGGACAGATGAAAAGAATCTTGAGCTCTTTGGCAATGTAGAGCAGTGATACATTTTATTTATTTATTTAACAGGATTTTTTGTACTACTTTATCCTTAAGTCAAAGCTGTTTACATTACAACTTGGTGTCAGTTTACAGTAAAACAATGTAATGTATTGTAATTCACATAGCAACTTATATAGATAGTGACTTATATACAAAATAATTTAGTAACTTATGTACATGCTAACTTTTGTACATGGTGAGTATAAAGGAGCGAGCATAGAGTGTGAATAACTTGGTGCTAACTTGGTTTGTAACATAGGGGTGCAGTGGAAAATTTATGTAGTGTTGGAAGGGTGTGAGAAGTTTTTGATGTGTTACGTGATGGTCTCAAAGTGCTCTATATATGGGAAGGCTTTTAGCTTTTATCTGAAGTCCGTGTTGTCCTTGGTGGCTCTAATGTCTTCAGGGAATGACTTCCATAGCACAGGTGCTGCGAAGGAAAAAGCTCTCTTGATGTAATTTGTTTAACTCTTGCTTAAACAGTGGGTGTGGCGATCATGTTTTTGTTATTAGATCTTCTTGGTTGGTTGTCCGGGTCTCTTGTGATCAATGTCTGTAGTATGTCTGCTGATGTGTTGTCTAGAGCAGCGTTTTTCAACCACTGTGCCACGGCACACTAGTGTGCCGTGAGATATTGTCTGGTGTGCCGTGGGAAAAATTCCAATTTCATCCGTAACATGTGGCCTCGGCTCACAAATTAGGGTTGCCAACCGGCCGGTTTTCAGCCGGCCTGGCCGGTTTTTCCATGGCCAGGCCGGCTGCCGGCACAGTTGTAAAACCGGCCATTGAAAAGCCGTTTTTTTGCTCTGGCCGCAAGATCTTTATATATAGTCAATATAGGCACAGAGGTAAATTTTTTAAACATTTTCTAATGGTGGTGTGCCTCGTGATTTTTTTCATGAAAAAAGTGTGCCTTTGCACAAAAAAGGTTGAAAAACACTGGTCTAGAGCGTGAGTATATTGGCAGCTAGTGTAGGTGGTTCAAGATGGGAGTCATGTGATCGTGTCTTGCTGATCCTGTGATAATGCGGGCCGCTGTATTTTGTGCCATTTGTTGTGTATGAATGGTGTATTTTGGGAAGCCTAGGTATATTGAATTGCAATAATCCAGAATTGGTGTTATTATGGCTTGGCAGACGGTCTGGAAGTCATTTTGAGTGAGAAGTGGTTTTAGCTTTCGTATGATCTTCATCTTGTAGTAAGCATTCTTTGTAGTTTTTTCATATGTGCTTGCAAGTTGAGATTTTGGTCCAATGTTACACCCAGATATTTTACTTCGCTCTTTACTATCAGGTTTCCGTGTGGTAGTTGTATTGTAGGAAGGGGGACAAATTTTATGTTCCTTATCAGCCCTCCAGTTTAGTCCTCCACCTCTGGGTTGTGTACCTCCTCCTTGGAGACTGGGCATGTCAAAATTGTGACATCACTGGATATAGCCTGCTGGCAACTCCCAACATCCCCAGTGTGTCCATTCTCCATGCAGCAGGAGGATGTAGTGAGCCTAGGTGCTGGGCTCACTAGAGGACCAAATAAGGAGCAGCATAGTTAGATTAGTGGGGTTTCCAAATTCCCTTTTCAAATTCATTTATTCCCTGTATCTTAATTGCATTGGGTTCCCTGGGGTGTCTATCCCTTTAAAAAAACCCAAAAAACAAAAAAACAGGAAAAAGAAGAGCCAGCTCTCTATTTGTCTGTCTTTCTGCCCTTTTAGAAACATAGAAACATGATGACAGAAAAAGACCACAAGGCCCATCTAGTCTGTCCTTCCATAACAACAACTACAACAGTCCACTTTTTACCTTTAGAGATCCTCTGTGTTGGTCCCATGCTTTTTTGAATTCAGTTACTGTCCTCATCTCTACCACCTCCACTGGGAGACTATTCCACGGATCCACTACTCTTTCCGTAAAGAAATATTTCCGCATATCACTCCTGAATCTATCTCCCTTCACCCTCATCCCATGTCCCCTCGTCGCAGAACTTGATTTCAATTGAAAGAGGCTCTCTCCCTGAACATTTATGCCACGGAGGTATTTAAACATCTCAATCATATCACCTCTATCCCGCCTTTCCTTTTGCCTTTGCTTGAGCAGTGGCGGGGTTGATCTCTCTCCCTCGAAGGACGGGGGAGAGCTCCGCCTGTCGTGGGCCTGCCAGGTCCTGGCTCAGCATGCTGGATCTCTCTCAGAGGGAAGCAGCGGGCAGCCAGCCTCAGCCGGGGAATGCGCCTTCGCTGCGAACATCACTCGCTTTGGATGCTGAGCGACGTCGCAGCTTGTAGGGCGCACATCAGAGGTAAGCCTCTTCTTTCCTCGGCGAGTACCGGCTCGAGACACGGAAAAGAGCCGCCAAGCCAATCACAGTGCGGCGGGGCGCGGCGCTACCATCAGGGCTGTTTTTGGCGCCAAAGCACTTCGGCGATTGCGGCCATTTTTGTACGGAGCGTGCAGCCATGTGGTGAGGCCTGTGGAGTGGCCTGCACAGAGGGGGGACTCTCTGTAGCACGGTGCAGTATTGGGAGTTCGTTTAGCGGCTATTTAAAGCTGTAGTACATATTGGTGAGGTAGTTAGTCATCTTATTTAAAAAAAAAAAAAACTATGGGAGAAATACCAGAGATAGGGAAGGGGAAGAAAAGACAGGGGCACTTCCCTTTCCATTGGTTGGACCTAGGGGTTGTTTGGAAGGGCATTCCTATGTCCTCTTGTGCCCAGTGTTTTTTAGTGGCACCTGCGAGGGCACAGTAGTGGACACCAGCATCTGCCGGGGCTGCGCCACTGTTTCTCTCATGGGGGAGCAGCAGATGGACAGTAGGCGGCAGAAGGCGAGTCCCTGTTGGGGGCTGCGGCTACTCCATGCCAGGACGCTGCAGCGGGGCCTTCAGGTGCTCCTCTTGGAGATTTTTGTCCGGATTTTGTCCTGATCATGCATCAGGCATTCTGTTAGCAGCGGCAGGGAAAGCTTCCGGAGCCCCTGCCGTTGCTTGCGGCACAGCCTCAGGGCCGGCTGGAGGAAGACAGTGGCCCAAAACCTGCAAAGGAGGACGTGGACCTCTGATACTTTCCCGTCAAATGTGGAGGTGCAAGAGACGGATGAGATCAAGTTTGAGCTCGAGTCTGGAAGGGATGATCTGGAAGAAGGAGAAATTCCAGAGCCTGAGGATCAGGCGAGAATCATATGGGTTTTCCGTAAGGACGAGCTAGTGGCGCTCATTACGGAATCCCTAAAAACCCTCAATCTAGCCACGTTGCAACCGGGCGTAGAAGAGGAGGTCGAAGACCCTCTAATTCAGTCTGTGACGCAATCTCAAGTGGTGTTCCCGATTCACCGAGCGGTGGACAGGATGATTAAGGAAGAATGGGATCAGCCTGAAGTAGGGCTAAGGGGAGTTAGGACTATGAATAGACTCTATCCCTTAGTGGATAAGGATAAGGAAAAGTTCTGAGCCCCACGGATAGATGCGGCAGTGTCAGCGGTTACGAAGAAGACAACTATCCCAGTGGAGGGTAGTGCCGCGTTGAAAGATACTCAGGACAGGAAAGTTGACAGTTTATTGAAGCAAGCCTTTGAGGCTAATGCATTGTCCTTACAGATGTCCATTTGTGGGGCCTGGGTGGCAAGAGCATGTCTGCACTGGTCTCAACAATTAAGACAGACTAGCCAGCAGGAGCGCGAGAGTTTGATGGAAGTATCCCGTCTCGAGTCTGGAACAGCTTATCTGGCAGATGTGCACAATGACTTGATAAGAGCGTTAGCTAACAGTATGGCCTCTTTGGTGGCCACACGGCGGTCGCTCTGACTGAAGAACTGGCCAGCCGATGGTTCCTCTAAGTCACATCCCAGTAAGCTTCCCTTTCAGAGCAAATTGTTGTTTGGAGAGGAACTAGACAAATTGGTGAAGGATTTGGGGGAGTCCAAGGGCGGTAGGCTTCCGGAGGATAAGCCAAAGCAAGGGAAGTCTGGGTCGGTGACAAGGGGCCAGCCTAGAGACTTCAGGAGATTCCGATCTTCTCGGGTCGGAGGTTTCCAGAGAGGACGGGTTGCTCCAAGAATCCAGGGGTTTCGTGGGTTTCGAGGATCAGGTAGAGGTTTCGTGGCATCCCCTGCAGCCTCCACGTGAAAACAACAATGAAGTGAGGCGGGTCCGGGTAGGAAGTCCACCGATGGGAAGGTTGCGGGAGTTCCTTCCTGCCTGGGCCCAGATAACATCTGATCGATGGGTGCTGGAAATAATTCGAGAAGGATATGCACTGGAATTGGCACGGCCAGTGCGAGACTCGTTCATTTATTTATTTAATTTTATTTACATTCTCTTATATACCGCGCTATTCTGCATCAGTGCGGTTTACATTGAACAAACTGAAATTACATTGAACAGGGCATTATAACTTGGAGATAACTATTTTACAGGGAACATGGGCTATGGAGGGTTAAGTGGCTTGCCCAAGACCACAAGGAGCACCTGTGGGACTAGAAACCCCAGTCCTGCAGGAGTCGGCAGAAATCTCTAGCAATTCACCAAACGCTGGACTGCTTGTTGCAGTTAGGAGCCATAGTGCCAGTGCCGGCGGCGGAATACGGAGTGGGTCGCTACTCCATTTATTTCGTGGTGCCAAAGAAAGAAGGGTCCCTGTGGCCTATTCTGGACCTCAAAGGGGTAAATCGCTGTCTTCAGGTCCCACATTTCCGAATGGAAACCTTGCGTTCAGTCATTGCGGCAGTAAGACGAGGGGAGTTCCTGACCTCTCTCGACCTTACGGAAGCATACCTGCACATTCCCATCAGGGCTACTCACCAAACGTTTCTCAGATTCGCTTTCCCTTGGAGGCATTATCAATTTCAGGCATTGCCCTTCAGTCTGGCGCCGGCGCCGCGCACTTTTACAAAGGTCATGTGGTGGTGGTGGCAGCGTTACGAAAGGAAGGGGTATTAGTTCACCCCTATCTTGACGACTGGTTGATTCAAGCGAAGTCCAAGTTAGAGAGCGAGCAGGCCACTGAAAAAGTGGTGCAGTTTTTGCAGGATCTCAGTTGGGTGGTCAATCCAACCAAGAGTCGCTTGGCACCGACACAGCTTCTCGAATACCTGGGGGTAATCTTCGACACCTAGAAGGGTGCGGTGTTTCTGCTGGAGCGGCGAGCCAAGGAGCTTCAACAACTGGTGCGCAAGTTCTTAGCTACCCCGGCTCCATCGGCCTGGAACTACCTTCGGGTGCTGGGCACAATGGCGGCGACCTTGGAAGTGGTTCCTTGGGCCAGATTTCACAAAGGGCGCTACTACGTCGTTGGTCTCACCAGAGCGATTCCCTGAACAAGCGACTACCCTGTCCACTCAGGGTCAGGAGGTCCATTCAATGGTGGATGGTCCCGGGACATCTGAAAGCGGGCCTCCCCTTGGAACAGCTGCAGTGGCTCCCAGTGTTGACGGACGCGAGTCTCGCGGGCTGGGGAGCGCAGTGTGGAGACCTCTTTGCGCAGGGGACGTGGTCAGCTCAGGAAAGCCAATAGTCTATCAACCGGCTCGAACTGCGGGCAGTGTTTCTAGCGTTGCAGGTGTTCGAGACGTCGGTAAAGGACAGAGCAGTGCAAGTACTGTCGGACAATTCCGCGACTGTGGCCTACATCAACCGCCAAGGCGGAACGGGCAGTGTAGCCATGGAAGAGGAAGCAGAGGCTTTGCACATCGCGGGAAAAGACAATGTGACGGCAAACTTCCTCAGCAGGGTTCGAGTGGATGCCGGAGAATGGGAGCTCCATCAGATAGTGTTAGCTCATATGGCCCGCAGATGGGGGCCGCCAATTATGGATCTCATGGTGAACTTTCAGTCTGCAAAGGCGAGTCGTTTTTACAGCAGAAGATGAGAAAAGATGTCAGAGGGGACAGATGCTCTGATTCAACCGTGGCCAATGTCGGATCTTCTCTACGTGTTTCCTCCATGGGTGCTCATAGGGCGAGTGGTTCAGCGCATCGAGGCTCATCGGGGAAGAGTTCTACTAGTGGCTCTGGACTGGCTGAGGTGGCCGTGGTATGCAGATCTGGTTCGGCTACTCGACAGCGAGCCGTGGAGACTGCTGAGGTGGGTAGATCTGCTGCGTCAGGGACCGCTTCGAATGCCTCAGGTGGATCGGTTCTCACTTACGGTCTGGCCATTGAAAGGGCGAGGCTAAGGAAAAAAGGTTATTCGAGGGCGGTCATTTCGACTTTACTATGAACAAGGAAAAAGTCTACCTCTTTGGCTTATGTGCGCATTTGGCATATTTTTGAGGACTGGTGTTCGAGGCGACAAGTTCGGGCTGCTTCGGTCTCCATTCCTGTGGTGTTGAGTTTTTTAAAGGATGGTTTTGAGAAAGGTCTGGCAGCCAGTTCTTTAAGAGTGAAGTTAGCAGCGCTGGCGTGCTATAGAGGTAAGGTTCAAGGGGTGGCATTGGGGGCGCACAGCGACGTGGTGTGTTTCCTTAAAGCGGTGACTAAGTTGCACCCTACTCGCAGAATTGTGGTCCTGGCTTGGGATCTCAATCTGGTTCTAGGGGCGTTAACTAGGAAAGCCTCTGAACCGTTACAACAGGTGTCGGTTAAGGACCTAACTTTAAAGACAGTATTCTTGGTGGCTATTTGTTCGGCTAGGTGAGTCTCGGAGTTATAGGCGTTCTCGTGTAGGGAACCATTTTTGGCCTTATCTAGGGAAAAGGTGGTGTTATGTCCAGTGCCGTCATTTTTGCCTAAAGTGGTTTCTTCCTTTCACTTGAATCAGGCGGTGTCCTTACCGGTATTGGGTACTGCAGAGGGGGGCGCTCTGGACAGCAATCTTCATCTCTTGGATATAAAGCGGGTATTATATCATTACTTGAAGATTTCGGAGTCCTTCTGTAATTTGGATCGGCTTTTTGTTCTGTTCGGGGGCCCCTCAAAGGAGAAGCGATGTCTAAGGCTTCAATTTCCAGATGGGTTTGGGAAGCTATTGCGTCAGCGTATATTTTGCAAGGCCGTCAGGCGCCAGAGGGCTTTCAGGCTCACTCTACTAGAGCGCAAGCGACGTCATGGGCAGAACACGGGTTAGTTTCGCCAGTTGAGATTTGCAGAGCAGTCACCTGGTTCTCTCTGCATACCTTCAGTAGGCACTACCACCTGGACGTTATGGCAGCAAGAGATGCTTGTTTTGGGTCGGCGGTGTTGCGATCCGGTTGGAAAGGTCCCTCCCATTAATTACTGCTCTGATACATCCCAGAGGTGGAGGACTAAACTGGAGGACCGATAAGGAAATGGAAATTACACTTACCTGGTAATTGTTCTTCCTTTAGGAACTCCAGTTTAGTCCTCATTCCCACACAGGGGATAATCTATTCAGAGTTTACTTTTCAGTTGGGGAGAAGCATCAGTTTTTTTGGAAGAACGGATAACTTCTTAAGGTGGCTGGATCGCAGTGCGTATTACTGTCTAGTATGGTTCACTTTCTTCTCTCCCTTTGGCTGTGGAGGGTAAAACGGGGAAGGTGTAAGAATGGGAAGAATATTAAAAATAAAATGAAATAAAATAAAATAAAGGGGAGGAACTACTACTGAGACTTTCCTTTTTTTCTTCGAAAAGTGTTAGTTGAGTTTCTTATGGTTATGGTTATATTTACAGTTAAATTTTAGCTGCTTATTGGTTGCTCTTTTGAGTCTGCTTTGTAAGTAGTTCACTGGGGATGTTGGGAGTTGCCAGCAGGCTATATCCAGTGATGTCACAATTTTGACATGCCCAGTCTCCAAGCTGCAGGAAGAGGTACACAACCCAGAGGTGGAGGACTAAACTGGAGTTCCTAAAGGAAGAACAATTACCAGGTAAGTGTAATTTACATTTTCTTGCGAGATGGAGGACTTCTGTCTTCTTATAATTAATCTTCCGGTTGTTGTCATTGAGCCATGCGGTCATTGCTTCCAAGCATTCGGTTATGTTTGAGTAGTCAGGATTGTCTATATTTAGTGAGATGTCCTTGGCATATAATTGGTATTGAAATGAAGTTTGTAAGAAAGAAAATACCCATCCTACAGTTAAGTATGGTGGAAGTTCTATAATGTTGTGGGGCTGTTTTGCTGCCATGAATGCAGTATGCCAACGCCATTCCTCTCTACCTGCCAGTCACTCTGCCACACTCCCTCCATGTCTGTCACATACTCTTGACTGTTGCTCATATACTGCTGCACTCTGTGCACAGATTGTACCTCTGCCCACCTGCATCTTGCTGTCAAATTCACCCTGTGTAAGCAAGCCTCTTCTCCGGGAACAAGCAGGAAGTCAGTCTTCACATATGGGTGATGTCGGTACCGATGGAGCCCTCACGGAAGTATCCCCCCAGCTTTCTAAGAGAACACCTCTTATAGGTGAGTAACTCTGCTTTTCCCGCTAACACACACACTCACTGTCCATCCAACAGACACACACTGTGATAGACACTCTTACTGTGCCTCATTTGTTCACCACATGCCTCAGTGCACTTTCCTTTTAGTGCATGGTCTTGATCAGCTGTTGTGCTATGTGAGGGCATTTGTGTGCACTGTTGGCATTATCAGTGTGCCAAAGTGTGCCCTTGGCAACCCTGCACGATTGTTTGCACCTGGATTTTAGGAAAATGTGCTAAACTGTTTTTGTATGGGAATAGTGAGGACACCTGAAGGACACTGAAGCTAATTTCAGTTGCTCTTGAAATGACCTAGAAAATGGCTATTTTTCGAATTACTCCCAGAGTCTCAGACATACAAATGCTGGATCATTGTTTACTGAGAATGAAGTATATTTGGGGAATTACATTTAGCTCATGCCTTTCCTCAGAAGTTCAAGGTGAGTTCAAGTACATTCAAGTACAGCATTTAATAGGTGTGCAGAGTATTACTTGTCTTTCAGTTTGATTGACAGGATAAGTTTTGAAAAGTCAGCAGATAGCAATGAACCAATGCATTCTTTTTTAAATCCCGAAGCCTATTTTTGTGTATTTGTTGTTAATGAAAATATTACTTTCACCCTCAGTATTTTATTTTTGTTCTAATGCTTTCATAATTTGTGCAGAATGGTAGTTCTATAGCCAGTCTTTAAAATTCTAGAAACACCTACCAGTGACTCCTCAATATTTATTTGTATATGCTTAAGTTTACCAGACTTTTTTTAGGCAAATCTGGGACACTTATTGGAAGTATGGTGGGGCATGGGGGGGGGGGGAGAGGAGGGGGGAGGGACCCCTTAGTTCCAGTTTAAACAACAAGACATGGAGGAGGGAAGAGGAGTCATCTCCTGTCCTCCTGTCCATCCCATGACAGCAACAATATCACTTCCAAGCAGACAAATCAACAGAGAAATAGAAACAGTGATGCATTTAAGAACATAAGAACATAAGATATGCCATACTGGGTCAGACCAAGGTCCATCAAGCCCAGTATTCTGTTTCCAGCAGTGGCCAATCTAGGTCATATGTACCTAGCAGTTTCCCCAAGAAACACAAGTTCCACAATGCTTGTACTGGGTCAAGCATTGATATCTTCGGTCACTTCTTAATAATGGTTTATGGACCTTTCCTCCAGGAACTTGTCCAAACCTTTTTTAAACCCAGCTACACTAACAGCCTTTACTACATCCTCTGGTAACAAATTCCAGAGTTTGATTACACGTTGAGTGAAAAAATATTTTCTTTTATTAGTCTTAAATAGTTTACCCTGTAGCTTCATTGCATGTCCCCTAGTCTTTCTATATTCTGATAACATAAACAATCGATCTACATTTACCCGTTCCACTCCGTTCATTAATTTATAGACTTCTATCATATCTCCCCTCAGCCGTCTCTTTTCCAGGTTAAAGAGCCCTAACCTTTTTAGCCTTTCCTCATAGGAGTATCCTTCCATCCCCTTTAAATTTTGGTGGCTCTTCTCTGAACCTTTTCTAAAATCGCTATATCCTTTTTAAGATACGGCGACCAGAATTGCACACAATATTCAAGGTGCGGTCTCACCATGGAACGATATAGAGGCATTATAATATCTTTTGTTTTATTTTCCATTCCTTTCCTTATCATACCTAGCATTCTATTTGCTCTCTTGGCTGCCGCTGCACACTGGGCCGAGGGTTTTAACATGGTATCCACAGTGACGCCTAAATCTTTTTCCTGGGTGGTGGTTCCTAATGTGGAACCTTGCATCGTGTAACCATAGTTTGGGTTGTTCTTCCCTAGGTGCATAACCTTGCACTTGTCCATATTAAATTTCATCTGCCATTTTGATGCCCAGTCTTCCGATTTATCAAGATCCTCTTGCAATTTTTCACAATCCTGTTGGGTTTTAACAACTTTAAATAGTTTTGTGTCATCTGCAAATTTGATAACCTCACTCGTTATTCCACTTTCCAGGTCATTTATGAATATGTCAAAAAGCAGCGGACCCAGCACAGATCCCTGGGGTACACCACTATTCACCTTTCTCCATTGGGAAAATTGGCCATTTAGCCCTACCCTCTGCTTTCTATCTTTTAACCAGTTCCTGATCCACAATAGTACACTGCCTCCTATCCCATGACTCTTTAGTTTTGCCAAAAGTCTCTGATGAGGGACCTTGTCAAAGGCTTTCTGAAAGTCCAGATACACAATATCAACCAACTCACCTTTGTCCACCTGTTTATTCACTCCTTCAAAAAAACATAACAGATTAGTAAGACAAGATCTTCCTTGTCTAAAGCCATGTTGGCTGTCTCCCATTAGGTCGTGACTATCTACATGCTGAGTAATTTTATTTTTTATGATGGTTTCTACCATTTTTCCCGGTACTGACGTCAGGCTCACCGGTCTGTAGTTTCCCGGATCACCCCTGGAACCCTTTTTAAAAATTGGTGTTACATTGGCGATCCTCCAATCTTCAGGTATTAGAGATGATTTTAATGATAGTTCACAGATTACTAATAGCAGGTCTGCAATCTCATATTTCAGTTCTTTCAACACCCTTGGATGTATACCATCCGGCCCAGGTGATTTGCTACTCTTCAGTTTATCTAATAGTTGTAAGACATCTTCCCGATGTATCAATATTTCCTTCAATTCTTCTGCACCTTTAAATACCACTTCAGTCATGGGTAACATCCCTACATCTTCCTCAGTAAAGACTGAAGCAAAGAATTCATTCAGTCTCTCCGCTATCGCCTTGTCGCCTCTTAGTGCTCCTTTAACCCCTTTATCATCTAATGGACCAACTGACTCTCTCACAGGTTTTTTGCTACGAATGTACTTGAAAAGGTCTTTATTTCGTGTTTTTGCTTCCGCAGCAAGCTTCTTCTCAAATTCTCTCTTTGCCTGCCTTATCAATGCCTTGCATTTGACTTGCCAGTGCTTGTGCTGTTTCCAGGTTTCGTCATTTGGCTCTTTTTTCCATTTCCTGAAAGATGCTTTTTTGGCAACAACAGTCTCTCTGACCTCACCTTTAAACCATGCTGGCAGTTTTTTGGACTTCCTTCCACTTTTCTTAAAGCGTGGAATACAGCTGGTCTGGGCTTCCAAGATAGTATTTTTCAACAACAGCCAAGCTTGATGTACGTCTTTAACTTTTGCAACTGCTCCTTTTAGTTTTTTCTTAACTGTTTTCCTCATTTTATCATAGTCTCCCTTTCGAAAGTTAAAGGGTAGTACTGTGGATTTCCTTACTATCCCTCCTCCACTAATTAAATCAAAGGCGATCATGCTATGATCACTATTGCCAAGTGGCCCCAACACCCTTATCTCTTGCACTAGGTCTGGTGTTCCACTAAGGACTAGGTCTAATATGGCTTCCCCTCTGGTCGGTTCATGAACCAGCTGCTCCAAGAAGCAGTCATTTATTTCATCTAGGAACTTTATCTCCCTAGCATGTCCTGCTGTGACACTGACCCAGTCGATGCCGGGGTAATTGAAATCACCCATTATTATTACTGCACTGTAACTTTTGCTAGCTTCCTTGATTTCTTTGAGCATTTCATCATCCATTTGTTCATTCTGGCCAGGCGGACGATAGTACACCCCCACTGCCATCGCCTTCCCCTTTTTACATGGAATTTCAATCCATAGAGATTCTACAGCAAATTTTGTTTTTTGCAAAACTTTAATCCTTTCTGACTCAATGCCCTCTCTAACATAGAGCGCAACCCCTCCACCAATTTGATCAGCTCTATCATTACGATATAGTTTGTACCCAGGTATCACAGTGTCCCACTGGTTGTCCTCCTTCCACCATGTCTCTGATATTCCAATCATATCTAACCTCTCGTTTAGTGCTATATATTCTAACTCTCCCATCTTGTTTTTTAGACTTCTAGCATTTGCATACAAGCATTTTAGAGACTGTATTTTATTCATATTAATTTGCTTATTGGTAGACATGGGTAATTTGGGATCTTTAAGCTCTGTCTGCTGCATACTCGAGGGCATTTGGGCTACTTTACTCTTTTTTGGAACCTCTCTGCTTTTTGTAGTATCCTTCAAGGATACATTCTTCCGAACCATGCGCTCTTGGGCGACTGTCGGCTTTCCCCTATTATCTAGTTTAAAAGCTGCTCTATCTCCTTTTTAAAGGTTAATGCCAGCAGCCTGGTTCCATCCCGGTTAAGGTGAAGCCCATCCCTTCGGAAGAGCCCCTCCTTTCCCCAGAATGTTCCCCAGTTCCTAACAAATCCAAACCCCTCATTTCTGCACCATTGTCTCATCCACGCATTGAGACTCCGGAGCTCTGCCTGCCTTTTGGGTCCTGCGCGTGGAACGGGAAGCATTTCGGAGAATGCTACCCTGGAAGTTCTGGATTTCAACTTCCTACCTAAAAGCCTAAATTTAGCTTCCAGAACCTCCCTACCACATTTTCCTATGTCATTGGTACCGACATGTACCAAGACAGCAGACTCCTCCCCAGCACTATCTAAGACCTTATCTAGGTGGCGCGTGAGGTCCGCTACCTTCGTACCAGGCAGGCATGTTACCAGGCGATCCTCACGTCCACCAGCCACCCAGCTATCTACATGCCTAATGATCGAATCACCAACTATAACTGCTGTCCTAACCCTTCCCTCATGGGCACTTGGCCCTGGAGAAACCTCCTCGGTGCGAGAGGGGTTTACATCACCTGGAGGACAGGTCCTAGTTACAGGATCACTTCCTGCCACACCAGGGTGATGCTCTCCTGTCACGTGACCTCTCTCCTCCATGGCAACAGGGATGCTGCCAGACTGGAGGTGGGACTTCAGGACTATATCCCTGTAGGTCTCGTCTATGTACCTCTCTGCCTGTCTTATGCTTTCCAAGTCTACTACTTTAGCCTCTAGAGAATGGACTTGTTCCCTGAGAGCAAAGAACTCCTTGCACCTAGTGCACACGTAAGACCTCTCACCAGCTGGGAGAAAATCATACATGTGACACTCAATGCAAAAGACTGGAAAGCCCACATCCCGCTGCTGGACTGCTGTCTGCATCTTAGTTTTAAGTTTGTGTTTAGATCTTTAAGTTCTTTACGTACTAAAGGGTGCTATGGATATTTATACCACTAAAACTGTACCTAATAAGTTTAATATACCTTGTTCACCTGAAGCTTAATTAATCTCAGGTCCTTAGTGTATGACTGATTTGGGTAATGAGCTTCACCTGAGAGCACCTCCTGTCTTTTAAGTTGTGCAAGTACCTATAAAGCTGTGATTATCCCAGGGGAGGGTGGGTGTGGGGAGGGAGGGAGGGATATAACACTTATTAAAAGAGGGCTGCTACACAGTACCCTGTCCTGTGCTGCTGAGGTAAGCTATATTCTGATTTGATTTAAATTATAGCTCTTTGCTGCTGCTAGGCTCTAACCTATTATGAAATTTAAACTACAAGCTCTCTGCTGGATTCTAAATTTAACCAGAAAGCTCTCTTCTGTGTTTTAATTTGAAACTAAAAGTACTTTGCTGATGCTAGGCCCTAACCTATTATGAAATTTAAACTACAAGCTCTCTGCTGGATTCTAAATTTAACCAGAAAGCTCTCTTCTGTGTTTTAATTTGAAACTAAAAGTACTTTGCTGATGCTAGGCCCTGAGTGACTATGAAATTTAAACTACAGCTCTCTACTGGGTATGAAAGGTAACCAGAAAGTTCTCTTCTGTGTTTTAAATTGAATCTTAAACTGTTGCTACTAGGCCCTGACTGATTTAACAAAAAATAGTGGGTTCACAGATTAATTAGCTTTAAAAGAAAGAAATTCCTTTCAGAAAAATTCCCAGAAGTATATACTCACAATTTCATATTTCTCTCCAGAAGTAACAGCCCCCCTTTCTAGTCCTTCAAGACTCAAGTACCCCGTACTTGGTGAAATGTAAAGACAGTGTATGCAAATTCTAAAAACTAACACATTCAAATCGCTAAATTGAAAATACATTGTTTTTTTCTATCCCCTCTTTCTCCATTGGTGGAATCTGGGACAGGAGGTTGCCAAACAGATGGGAGTCAGGGATGCAGCTCTGAAAATCGGAAGCATCTGGTAACCTTACATGTGCTTTTACTCTAATCATGTCCAAATTGTGGCCCATAGGCCAAGCGTCACCTATGAGCTCTGCAACTAGTCTGCTCAGACAGATCCTCGGAGTGAACAATTTGTAATTTACCTAGACACTGATGTTTTGGAATGACGTCTTTAACCCTCTTAAATTCCCCTTGCTTCCCTCACTTTCCAGAATGATTGCTAGGGCAATCTCAGTTTCTCTGCTGGTTTGGAATTAACAGTAAAGCCTTGCCTGTGAGCCCAAGCCTTTCTGTGCTATTTGAATGGTACTGCATGCCATTTTAGCAGTAGTAGTCCTACTACTAATGAACACCCTGCTGTGGCCCAAGTAGTACACTGTGGGCATAATTTCATAACAGGACACTATACGAAATATCCAAAAAGTACCTATTTTATAAAGGCAAGATGGGCTTTCTAACTATCCTAATAGTGCACCAATGTTCTTACGTAAATTAACACCTGCTTCAAATGTGTGTGAGTGTGTGTACTCTTATCGTTTACATACATATTTTATAAGGAGACACCTGTTGCATCTCTGTTGCCAAGAGTATCGTGGAATGTCGGAGAAGGGTCCCGACTCCATTTGTGTACACCGGAAGCGCCACAGCTCCTCCCTCTTTGCACCCAAGGATAAAGCTGGACAGTGCTGCAGGATTTCTGAGGCACCTGTTGTATCTCTGTTGCACAGGGCATCATGGAATGTCGGAGTGGGGTCCCGACTCCTTTCACATACACTGGAAGCATCACAGCTCCTCCCTCCTTGCACCAGAGGATAAACGTCTGGTTAGTATCACGGGATGCGAGACACGGTCGCGGGTGTGTGTCTAAAGGGGCGAGATCTTAGGGAGATGTTCTTCCCAATGGGAGCCCCTTAGGAGTGCTTGAGGACATCTGAGGATTGGATAGCTCCTTAGTGTGTTTGGTAGGATGGGGAAGCGGAAATCCAGATCTAAAGTGCCTGCTATGGTGAAGCCAGTGCAGGGCCCAATGGACTAGCAGCTTCTTCTGTTTAATTGCCTATACCTGTTGGAACTGTCTCCTCCTCAGAGGCCTCTTTAAGTTTTGGGTTGCGAACCCCTCCCCCTCAGCCTGCTGGGGTCAATGAAGTGAGTGAGGCTGAGGTCTCCCTGGTGGTGGCTATAATGCTTCTACTCCCCTGTCCCACAATGTAGTTGGCCAGCAAATAATTTCTTTGAACTCAGATTTTCGCCTCTGGTCTCTGTGCCTGTGGTGTCTGTGGACTTGGTGCCAGCAAGCTTGGGTTCTATGGACATTTCTTTGAAGGATGTTTGGCTTGTCATTGGGCAGATGGATATTTAAGGGTACTCTGTCTCAGCTTTGTAATTTCTCCCAGGATGCTACTAAGATTTTTCTATGTGAAATCCCCCCAAAAAAACATCCAATCCCTCACAAACTTATCCTAACCAGAGTGCAACTTCATTATACCCTATGTTATATTTTTTTGTCGGAGCATGTCGAGGGAGGGCTAGATGGAACAGCCAGCCCCCTCCAGTCGACAAACTTATTTTATTCAAGGTTAAAGGTTTCCCAAACCGTTTAACAAACACTTATCTGTTCATCTGTGTAACGATGCTCTTTAGCAATGTCGCAAATCCTGCAGTTGCTCTAACGTCATGGAAATTTAGCACGACGTGCACGTTTCGGGATGGACCCTGTCTCAAGTGCCTTCCAAACCAGATGATAACCGGCAACTGTAGCTTAGAAATGCCGGGTATAATATAGGGTATAATGAAGTTGCACTCTGGTTAGGATATGTTTGTGAGGGATTGGATGTTTTTTTGGGGGGATTTCACATAGAGACATTATTTTTTCCTCTTCCGAAAGGTTTTTTCTGCTGAACTAAGATTTTTCAGCAACATATCGCACAGTTCTCCGACCTAGATGGAAGGATCTAGGAATAGTGTGGGCAATATTCAAGCTCTGGGGAATTCAGTTGTCAAAGACAGTTTGGTGCTTCACACTAAGATAGAGTTTCTTGAAAATGTAGATAGAGCTAAGAACCTAAGATTCTTGAATTTTCTGGTAGTTTGTCTCCTTTCCCCAATGGAACTTTTAAAGCAGTACTTGAGGGAGATACTGTCTTTTTCAAAGTTTGATTATTTCGTTTCTTCGATATATCATCTCCCTTGTAGCATTTCTCTTGGCCTCCTGAGGGGGAAGTGGACGAGCTGGTTAATGTAGATAGTATGGAGTTTTTAGAGTCTTCGCTTAATAATTTGTCCAAAAAAGTGACTTTAGTAGTCACCTTTCGGTCGGAGATTGAAAAAAGTGCTATTTTAAAGTTATATTTTTCAAAAAAGAATGCCCCTTTTTGTGGGCATCCCATTAATATTTTTCCAGACGTGGCTAAAGCTACACAACTTCTTAGGAAGTCTGTCTTGCAATTGAGATCTAGGGTTCTTGCAGTGGGTGATACATGTTATTTAAAATGTCCTTGCAAGTGTATTGTGATGTATTCTGGCACTACATATATTTTTTGAGACGTATCGCACTTCGAGAAATATCTTGGTGATAAATAATAATTTTTGTTTGTAGATATTGTTGTGTTGGCGGATTGGGGATGTAAAAGGGGTTAATTAGTTAGTATTTAGGCTACTTTGAATCAATACGGTGCACTCCCTTAATGTGGATTTCTGCATATTCTTCCTTTGCTGCTATGTAGTTAGTTTCTTATTTTTGATATTTCTTATTATTTCTGTAAGAAGAATTGCTTTCTTTATGGTTGCTTATGTAACATTTTGAATAATTCTAATAAAAATAAAATATAAAAAAAAATACATGCACACTTCGCAACTACGCCCCCAGGACTGCCTAGATACAAATCATCTAAAGGTAGGTGTAGTCTTGTTGTGCGCCCACATTTTATGTGTATATACTAGGGACGTGCATGCCAAAAGTTTGTTTTTTGTCCATATTTGTCTGTGGACCTGTTTGGTTAGTGCTTCTATGCCAAATCTTTCATGCATTCGTCTTGTTCGTCCGTATTCCAGTCTATGGGCAAGCTATTTTATGATAAATAGTGAGGGTTTTTGATCAAACATGCTTGAAACTTGCTGGAAGTTATCTGTAACAGAGGAAACAGCACTACAAGCTTTTAAGAGTATCACAAATACTATGGCACCAGAAGAGGGGCAAAGGGCACAGATAGTGGTAGGAAGGTTACATGCCACCATCAGTAAGACAAAGTGGCAGAAAGAGTGAAGTAACACTCTAGGGTAGTGGAAGAGGGGAAGACAGCACCAACTTGGTGGGAGAATAGTCAAGCTCTAATGTCTAAAAGATACCAAGAGTGCACCAGCACATCACCTAAATCAGCTGCAGGGATGTTAGCCATGACTGAAATGGTATTTAAAGGTGATGCATTGGAAGAATTGAAAGAAATATCAATAAACCGAGAAGATATATTACAACTACTTGATAAACTAAGCAGCAGAAAATCACCTGGACTGGATGGTGTATACCCAAGGGCATTGAAAGAACTGAAATATGAGATTTCAGACCTACTATTAGCATTCTGTGAACTATCATTAAAATCATCTGTAGTACCGGAAGATTGGAGAATGGCCAATATAACGCCAATTTTTAAAAAGGGTTTCAGGGGTGATCCAGGAAACTACAGGACTGTGAGCCTGACATCAGTACTGGGCAAAATGGTAGAAAACATTATAAAGAAAAATATTACTGAACATGTAGATAGTTATGGTTTAATGGGAGAAAGCCAATTTGGCTTTAGCCAAGGAAAGTCTTGTCTTACTAATCTGTTATCTTTTTTTGAAGGTGTGAATAAACAGATAGATAAAGGTGAGCTGGTCGATATAGTGTATTTGGATTTTCAGAAAGCCTTTGACAAGGTCCCTCATGAGAGACTCTTGGGGAAATTAAAAAGTCATGAGATAGGAGGCAATGGACTATTGTGGATCAGGAACTAGTTAAAAGATAGCAGAGGGTAGGGCTGAATGGCTAATTTTCCCAATGGAGAAAGGTGAATAGTGGAGTACCCTGGGGATCTGTGTTGGGTCTGCTGCTTTTTAACATATTCGTAAATGACCTGGAAATGGGAATATCGAGTGAGGTAGTCAAATTTGCAGATGACTTAAAAGATTCAAAGTTGTTAACACCCAAGAAGATTGTGAAAAATTGAAAGAGGACCTTGATAAATTGGAAGACTGAATGTTCAAATGGCAGATGAAATTTAATGTGGACAAGTGCAAAGTTATGCACCTAGGAAAGAACAACCCAAACTATGGTTACACGATGCAAGGTTCCACATTACAAACCACCACAAAGGAAACTTAGGTGTCATTGTGGATAACATGTTGAAACCCTCTGCCCAGTGTGCAGCTGCAGCCAAGAAGGCAAATAGAATGCTAGGAATCATAAGGAAAAAAAACAAAGGATATTATAATGCCTCTGTATGGTTCCATGGTGCGACCGCACCTTGAATATTGTGTGCAATTCTGGTCGCTGTATCTTAAAAAGGATATAGCATTATTAGAAAAGGTTCAGAGAAGAACCACCAAAATAGTAAAGGGGATGGAAGGATACCCTTATGAAGAAAGGCTAAAAAGGTTAGAGCTCTAACCTGGAAAAGAGATGGCTGAGGGGAGATATGATAGAAATCTATAAATTAATGAACGGAGTGGAACGGGTAAACGTAGATCGATTGTTTACATCATCAGAATATAGGAAGACTAGGGGACATGCAATGAAGCTACAGGGTAAACTATTTAAGACAAATAAGAGAAAATATTTTTTCACTCAACGTGTTATCAAACTCTGGAATTTGTTACCGGAGGATGTAGTAAAGGCTGTTAGTGTTGCTGGGTTTAAAAAGGGTTTGGACAAGTTCCTGGAGGAAAGGTTGATAAAACATTATTAAAAAGGGACCCAGGATATCACTGCTTGACCCAATAGAAGCATTGTGGAGCCTGTGTCTTTTCTGGAAACTGCTAGGTACATATGACCTAGATTGGCCACTGTTGGAAACAGGATACTGGGCTTGATGAACCTTGGTCTGACCCAGTATGGCATATCTTAAGTTCTTATGTTCTTATGACCCCAGGCCCCGCTTCCCTCCTGCTGTCCTTCAACTGCAGGCCTGCATTACTTTTTTTCTAATTTTGTGTTTTTCCTCCCATTGAATTTTATGGGCTTGATTTAGGCTCTCTTGCTACTTGCAATAAAGTAGCTCTAAATTTAGAAAAGAGAGGCTTTTTCTTAGAAACTGGGCCTACGTGTGCATCTGGGGATTCCCTGTTTTTGATTTCCCTGGTCTTCCTGACAGGTGTTGGGATTCCCTTTTCAGGACTCCCTTTTCACATGGCCCTTGCTCTTTTTTTGTTTTGTTTTCACTGCCTTTTTTTGTCTTTTTGCTGATGTAGCCTGCCATCCCCCAGAGGTTTTTCATAAGGAAAGAAAACAAAGGATATTATAATGCCTCTGTATGGTTCCATGGTGCAACCGCACCTTGAATATTGTGCGCAATTCTGGTCGCCGTATCTTAAAAAGGATATAGTGGAATTAGAAAAGGTACAGAGGAGAGCCATCAAAATGGTAAAGGGGATGGAAGGATGCTCCTGTGAGAAGAGGCTTAAAAGGTTAGGGTTCTTCAACCTGAAAAAGAGACAGCTGAGGGGAGATATGATATAGGTCTATAAATTAATAATGGAGTGGAATGGGTAAACGTGGGTCGATTCTTTATGCCATCAAAAAGTACAAAGACTAGGGGACATGCAATTAAGCTACAGTGTAACCCATTTAAGACTAATAAGAGAAAATATTTTTTCACTCAACGCATAATCTAAGTCTGGAATTTGTTACCAGAGGATGTAATAAAAACTGTTAGTGTAGCTGAGTTTAAAAAAGGTTTGGACAAGTTCCTGGAGGAAAGGTCCATAAACCATTATTAAAGAGGACCCGATTAATGCACAGCTTGCCCCAATAAAAGCATTATGGAACCTGTGTGTCTTTTTGGGGAACTGCTAGGTACTTGTGACCTGGATTGGCCACCGTTGGAAACAGGATACTGGACTTAATCTGACCCAGTATGGCATTTCTTATGTTCTTATGCAAAGCCCTAAAACACCTTAAGCATAGCAACATAGCAGCAAGATAATCTGGAAGGCCTAAAACACCCCAGTAGGACTAGCAGAGCATGCACATCGGCTACAAGGCCCTAAAACATCCAAAAAAGACCATCACAGCAGCAAAACAGGATGGAAGTGTCTAGGCAGTGTGAGTGAAATGAAGTCAACTAAGCTGTATACCTGCAAGTTAGAGTCCTATATAACCATCTTTGATGAAGATCCCCCCCACCCCCCAGGCTGATGGAAGACTCGATGGAGTGCTTGGCATGAGATCCTGAAAGATTTAAATAAAGATCATAAGATGTGTGCTGAAGAAGGCTGCAAAAGCAGTAACAGTGGTTCGACGGGGTGACACATTGGCACTGGCTGCAAGAGCCTACGAGATCAGAGGAAGGACCAAGACAGCTTAGGTAGCCTATAAATATCTGAAGAGAGCAAACTAGTAGTAAGACAGGCCGGAAGGTCCAAAAACACCTGAACAGAGTTGACACAGCAACAACTCAGGCTTGAAGGCTCAACCACCCAAACTGGAATATCTGAAGGCTAGCCATTGGGGACTTCTGTCATGGAGAAAACCCTTTGATATCATTTCATAAGGAGCTTTTAAATGAGGAAAACAAATGTTGTAGGAGAAGGGATGCTGCAGCAATTGTTGGAGGAATAACCTGGTCAGGGCAAAATAGTGAAAGAGACAATAATGACAGTGCAATTAAGACTCTGGGTAGTAGGTAGCAAGTAAGTTGCAAAAAGGAGGAAGATTGCTGAGTGATTAATGTCTTTTTCAGGTTGATGCAATGCAGCAAGAAGAGTGGAAACAAACCATCAAGGCACATAAACAGGAAAGCATAATAATAAGGTGAAAGTGTGTTTTTTGACCGCCCTCCTGTACATTGTCCCCTTAAGACCAGACACTGACAGCTCAGCAAGTACCCTAAAGCCTGAAAACACAGCACAATTTTGCAGATGTGCTTTCTGAGGCATTTCTCCAAATGGGATAGTTTTGCGCATACCATGAGTCATGAACCTCACTCCTAAGCTGGAGTATGTGGAGTGTGATCTCAGTCTCTCAAACTTACTGTTAACACTTGTTGTAATACTTGGGTCATGCCAAAGAGGTCTTCCTTCTGGACTTCTTAAGATGTAACGTATAGAGGCAACTTGTCAAGGGGTGACTGGAAATTCTTCTTGAGTCCATGGCTGCTAATACAGTGGGAAATATTTCTTTATTTTTATGTCACATTTTCTCGTTTTCTGATTATATTTTTTGATATTTCAGGAACTTCTCCCTCTCCACACAGTTGAAGTACCAAGAATTGTAGTCAGAGACCAAAAAAATGTGACAGAAAGATACAGAAATATTTCCCATCATATTGGGAGCTACAGGCTTGATAAAGAAGAATTTCCAAGCACATCTTGACAAACTACTTGTACATGTTACATCTTATAAACTCCAGAAGGAGTTTGATGCAAGCACTATGCTGAGCATTAGCAGTAAATTTGAGATATTGAGATCATACTCCACATGCCGTGGCTCAGGAGTGAGGTTCATGACTGTCATGGTATGAGCAAAACTACCCATTTGGAGAAACTGCCCCGAGATAAACCATTCACAGAATAAGTGCTTGGGGCTGACAGCTCTATTAATACTGTTCTGGTATTTTTCTCCTTTACCATAATGTCAGGTTTCCTTGCATTCAGCTTCTTATCTGTTGGAATGGGAATGTACAATTTCTTCATTCTTTGCTATTCTCTTAGGGCCATGCTCCCAGTGCTTTTCTGGAACAGTGATGTTATAGGGCCCGATATTCTTCTGGGACAGCTATGCGCTGCTACGGTACATAGCCATTGCTGCAGACCTTTAACCTTGGATATTCAGTGCCGGGGTGATATGCGGCCCCGACATTGAATATCTGGGGTCACCTCACAGCCTCTGCAGCCACAGAAACTAACCTGGTAGTGGCGATATTGAGCCACTGCCCGGTTAGCTCCTATAGGTAAAGCTAGGCCAGCTTTTGCTGCACCTAGCTTTACCCGTGTGCCGCTAACTGGGTAGCGGTGCAGTATCGCCACTACCCAGTTAGCGACTGTCGTTGTCCACGTCATGCTCCGTAACGCCCACAAGATGCCCCAACGCTAAGCAGTTAGCATCGGGACATGTAGCATTAGTTGTGGATATTCAGTGGCACTAATCATGTTAGCGCCGTTGAATATCTTTTGTCAACGGCATTTACATGGTTTACAGGTCAGTAAATTGTGTAAATGCCTTTGAATATTGGACCCATAGTATTTTTAAAGCTTCCAGTGGATGAAGCATGCCACCTTATTGTGTCTTTATGTATAGAAATTTTCTGTCATCAGAACTTTGCAACTGGCTATAAGATGAGTAACTGCTTTCAGGCCTTTCTTACGGAATCTGCATATGTCTTTTTGCCAGTTTCCTCTATGCTCACTGTAAACCATCTCCATCCTTAATCCACTATCCTAGACCACAACTGTCAATCTTTCATCTTTAGGTTTCAGTTTGCCTCTCCTCAGCCATTCATGTGTCTGGTCTTGATTGATAAATGGTTCCTGGAACAACACTTTGTATTTCCCACTGTATATATGCTTTTGCCAATTGTTTTTCCTTGTCTGCTGATCTGATCCGTTAAAGAGGGTTTTTTTTCTCTTGTTTTGCAAATTCTATTTCCCTATGTGTGTTGGCAGGTTCTCATCTATCCCCTCTACTCTTCAGACTGCTTGCCAAATTTAATGATGGAGACCGATTTCAGTTGAAAGAACTGAAATATGAGATTGCAGACCTGCTATTAGTAATCTGTGAACTATCATTAAAATCATCTCTAATACCTGAAGATTGGAGGATCGCCAGTGTAACACCAATTTTTAAAAAGGGTTCCAGGGGTGATCCGGGAAACTACAGACCGGTGAGCCTCACGTCAGTACCGGGAAAAATGGTAGAAACCAACGTAAAGAATAAAATTGCTCAGCATGTAGATAGTCATGGCCTAATGGGAGACAGCCAACATGGCTTTAGACAAGGAAGATCTTGTCTTACTAATCTGTTATGTTTTTTTGAAGGTGTGAATAAACAGGTGGACAAAGGTGAGTCGGTTGATATAGTGTATCTGGACTTTCAGAAAGCCTTTGACAAGGTCCCTCATTAGAGACTTTTGGGATAGGAGGCAGTGTACTACTGTGGATCAGGAACTGGTTAAAAGATAGAAAGCAGAGGTTTGGGCTAAATGGCCAATTTTCCCAATGGACAAAGGTGAATAGTGGAGTACCCCAGGGATCTGTGCTGGGTCCGCTGCTTTTTGACATATTCATAAATGACCTGGAAAGTGGAATAACGAGTGAGGTTATCAAATTTGCCGATGACACAAAATTATTTAAAGTTGTTAAAACCCAAGAAGATTGTGGAAAATTGCAAGAGGATCTTGATAAATTGGAAGACTGGGCATCAAAATGGCAGATGAAATTTAATGTGGACAAGTGCAAATTTATGCACCTAGGGAAGAACAACCCAAACTATGGTTACACGATGCAAGGTTCCACATTAGGAACCACCTCCCAGGAAAAAGATTTAGGTGTCATTGTGGATAACATGTTAAAACCCTCCGCCCAGTGTGCAGCGGCGGCCAAGAGAGCAAATAGAATGCTAGGTATCATAAGGAAAGGAATGGAAAATAAAACAAAAATATTATAATGCCTCTATATCGTTCCATGGTGAGACCGCACCTTGAATATTGTGTGCAATTCTGGTCGTCGTATCTTAAAAAAGGATATAGCGTTATTAGAAAAGGTTCAGAGAAGAGCCATGAAAATGGTAAAGGGGATGGAAGGATACTCCTTTGAAGAAAGGCTAAAAAGGTTAGGGCTCTTTAACCTGGAAAAGAGACGGCTGAGGGGAGATATGATAGAAGTCTATAAATTAATGAATGGAGTGAAACGGGTAAACGTAGATTGATTGTTTACATTATCAGAATATAGAAAGACTAGGGGACATGCAATGAAGCTACAGGGTAAACTATTTAAGACTAATAAAAGAAAATATTTTTTCACTCAACGTGTAATCAAACTCTGGAATTTGTTACCGGAGGATGTAGTAAAGGCTGTTAGTGTAGCTGGGTTTAAAAAATGTTTGGACACGTTCCTGGAGGAAAGGTCCATAAAGCATTATTAAGAAGGGACCCAGGATATCAATGCTTGACCCAGTACAAGCAGTGTGGAACCTGTGTCTTTTGGGGAAACTGCTAGGTACGTATGACCTAGATTGGCCACTGTTGGAAACAGAATACTGGGCTTGATGGACCTTGGTCTGACCCAGTATGGCATATCTTATGTTCTTATGATTCTGGACATTAATTTTCATATTTTAACACTATTTGCCTATTTGGGTCTGCTGCTATTAAATAGGCCTGAAGACCTGTATGTAGAATCGATATCTTTGAGACCCACAGCTTTAGGGATGTGCAGCCTTGGCATACACTGGTTCTTACAAATTACCTCATAGGCATGGCTTCTGCTGTTTTCTGCTGTGAGTGTTGCCCAGTGCCTGTCTGTCGGCCTGTCAGTCACTGTCCTGTCACGAACCGGTGGCAGAAGTTTTCTTCCTTCTGGTTCTGGTTTGAGCAAAATTACTGGGGCTACTAGTACCCCGCCCCCCTTCTCTGGAAGCCTGAAACGGAATTGTCTGTGTCTTTCCAGCCCGGAAGTAACTTGACCAGCCATGGGAATTGAATAAGTCTAGGAACACAGAAAAATACAAAGGCGGGGGAGGAGAAAGTCTGGTGAATTTCCCCAAAGGATACAGTTTGCAGAGCAACACAGAAAGAAGGGTGGCATGAATCACCCAAGTCGGCAGAAGAGAGGTAAAGGGCACAACAGTGGTGTGAGGACCATAAGGCACTGAGAAAGGGAGCAATAGTTGTGCAGCAAAACGAAAGAGGCTCTAGGTGGAGAGGTAAGATGAAAGGTGATTCGTCTTTATTTTGTTAACGTTTGCTAAAACAGAGGGTAGTGCAGCTTCTGAGATCCAGTGGAGTGCAGATTCCAAGGCAGCATGGTTTTACTAGAGGTAGTCTTAGACCAGGGGTCACCAACCTGCGGCCCGCGGGCCGCATGCGGCCCACGAGGTCCCTTCGTGCGGCCCGCGAGGCTCTACCCCGGTTAACATTACGTGCGGCCTGCCAAGGATTCCCGCCATTGTATCCACGCGCTCGCAGCTCACCGACGACCACCTGCAAGCGTCCCTTCTCCTGTCAGTGTCATCTGTGAAGCCGGACTTTAAGCGTTTGTCTGCTAGCATGAATCATCAGCCATCTCATTAAATTCAATAAAGGTGATCAGCCATTGTTTTCATCATTTTGCGTTTGTTGTTTTTTTTCGCGGGGGCGGGGAGAAGGGGGGTGCGGCCCGCGAGGCTCCCGGTAGTCGGCTGTGCGGCCCACGGCCCTCTGGAGGTTGTTGACCCCAGTCTTAGACAAATATGATTAATATTATTGACTGAGTGACTCTAAAAAAGCAAAGAGAAGGTCAGACAGAACTACCTGAAATTCTCTAAGTTCATTTAATACCCTTGGATGTATCCTATCTGGTCCCTTCGCTTTGTCTATTTTTAGTTTAGCTAGCTGCTCACAAACACAGCTTTCTGAAAATCATTCAAGATCCGTCTCATTTCAGTTACTTTGTGTGTGTGTTTTCTGAGGTCTCGCCTTTCATTTGTGAACACAGACTGGAAACATTTGTTAAGCAATTCTGCTTTATCTACATCAGCTTTCGCCCTTGAATCTGACGGTATTGCTTTTTCACTTCCTCCTCTTACTAACATATCTAAAAAATGTCTTGCTCCCCCATTTTTCTGCTTTGACTATTTTTTCTTCCATTTACATCTTTGCTTTCCTGACTACTTTCCCAGTGTCTCATAGCTTTTTCGAAATTATTGCTTGTCTTCCTTTTTCCGTGATCTCTTGTATTTTATGAGGGCCACCTTCCTTTTCTTACTTTTTCATTTACTTCTTTTGAGAACCATAGCGGCCTCCTTTTCCTTTTACATGTATTTATTTTCCTAACAAAAGATTTGTTGCCCTTAAAATGTCCCCTTTCAGTTTTTCCTACTACTTTTCTTCATCCTCCAGCTGTTCCCATCCAGCTAATGACTCCTTGAGGTTTTCCCCCATCTTGATACATTTAGTTTTCCTAATGTCTAGGACCCTCACTTTTGAATGAACCATCTCCACCCTTGTCCTAGCGCTGATCCACCACATTCATTTCTCTTTCTACCTCGATCCTGTGTGCCACTTTGCAGCCCAGCTGTGACATCTTCACTCAAAAGATTTCAATAAGTCAGGCGGGAATAGGCTACCTTGTCTGCTTGCAGAAGACTTTCTAACATGATTGGCTGAAGTGCCTCATGCTTCTGGCTTGTCTCTCATCCCCTTCTTCCCAGCATGGTTCCAGTGTGTTTAACAGCACATGTGCAGATAAGTGCGTCCATAACGAAAATGAATGGGAAAAAATGAGAAATTGTAGGGGTCCATGCCCATGTGGCTCAAATTTGTTTGTGGTAGAACTAACAAAATTTTCCATTTTCATTTAGTTTACTATTCATGTGAAACCTAACGCACATCCTTAGTGTATGCCGGTGCATGGTTTTCTGAGAATCATTTCCGTGTGTAAAACTTGCCTTTTGCATTGAAAAGGTCTATAAAATTAACCCCAATGTGTCCATGCCTCACCTACACCTTGATGAAGAAAAGCCCTAAATGTGGTGTTCCCCCACCACAGATATGCAGTTATTTGATGGTGCTGGCCCAAGAAATCATTATTATGGGGTAGCAGTTATGTTCATTCATTACTTAGTTCCAAGGTGCAAGTAGCATTTTGAATATGGTAATTCGCATAGAACTACCTTATTTCATTGTTTTAAACATCTTTTTTAAACATAATCGAAGAGTTAAAATGTTTCTCTTTACGAACTGCTGCAACTCAAGGGGGCTTGTTCAGCACTGAGAGAATGAAATATGATGGGATAGTATTTAGCGACAGTAAGTGGTTGCTCAAAGCTCTATGATACATTTCAAAGTATTTAGAGACTTTAGTGTTGAAGTTTAGGCTTAATATTCTTCTGGAACTGAGAGAGAGTGGATAATTTCTTGTGGTAGTGTGAGTGAGAAATGCGTGCTGTTGAGTCAGTGCTGACTCCTGGCAACCCAGCAGCTTTTTCTTGGCAAGGTGTGACCGGAGGTAGATTACCAGGCCTGTCTTCCAAGGCAATGGAGGGTTAAGTGACTTGCCCAAGGCCACAAGGAGTGCCAGTGGGAATTGAACCCTTGTCTCTTGATCTGGTCTAACCACTAGGCTACTTATTCACTCATGGGTATGAGTGTTATATGTTAATTCAGTGATTTTGAATATGTATTTTCTAGCTGTACTGAGTCAACAACATTAGTTTTTTTAAGATACAGTTCAAATAGCCTAGGCATAGTAAAGGCAATTAATACCAGCGCTGGTAATGTATAATTACTGTTGATTTTAAAAAAATAATACTAAATTGGATCTCAGTAAGTCTGGAGCTCTTCCAAGAGAGGAACTGTCTTGATAAAACTGACTATAATTTGTTTTATCCTACTTGTGTAAGAGAATGAAAGCTTGTTTTATGAAAGATGTTGCCTCATTTTGTGCTTGTTGGGGGAGGGAGTTTAAAAACAAACCTCTAAAAATTTGATTTATAAAGTATCAGTATAATTCTTTATTGTCTCTCCCTGAAAAAGTACCGCCTTGAATCCACTTTTCATTCCAACTCCATTCTATGTGTACAAGTATACATGTGTTCATGTATATTTTGCGACATGAATCTTTTTGCAACAAATGATTTATTATGTTTTTTGTTAGGTAATTCCAAATATCCAAGAGTGCTTGCTTATGAACTCAGCTGCAGCTACTGAAACAGCTCAGGGGCTAGTCCTTGATAGCTATTTCCCTACGGGGAACTTCTGAGCCCTCGGGCACCTCTGTCTCCACACACCAGGGGGTTAGGTAGCACCACTGTGCCCTTTCACCTGCCCGTTTCTCCAGGAATCCAGTCTTGTTCCCTACGGGGGTTGCTTGGGATTCAGAAGAGGAGTCCTTTCTCCAGAAGGTGAGTCCGAGGAAGAGAGAGAAATTCCCCTTTGGGAAGGCCTTCCTCTCCTTATTCAAGTTGCTGTGAGTTGTCATGAACTGCTGTGCAGCAATGCTTCATGCCACACAAGAATCAGGTATTGTACATCAGCTTGGCCATTCTGAATAGTGTAACACCAGTGTATGGAAGATATAAACCTGTAGAACTGCACATCTATGCCACTAAGCCAGCTTTTTCCAGTTCAGATCCAATAATGCTATAACCTCAGACTAAAATGGAGTGAAATGGAACGGAATATGTTCGGTACTGAGTGCTGAAAAACATATGTATATTGATATGTCTATTTTTCTGTTGTAGACATACATTGGAAGTGTGGTTGTGTCTGTAAATCCATATCGAACACTGCAAATTTATACTCCAGAAAAAGTAGAAGAATACAGGAACAGGAATTTCTATGAGTTGAGCCCTCACATGTAAGTATGAACTTGTGGGATCTGGGTTTTGGTACTAGATTCAACTATTTCCCCTTAGCTTAGGAGTGAAGTTCATGACTGTCATGGTATGCGCAATACTAACCCATTTGGAGAAATTGCCCTGAAAAAAATGGCATCTGTTATATGTGTGTTAGCTCAAATATTATTTGCAGTGTTGTTTTTTTCGAAGAGGGACACCAAGTTACTTTTTTTTGACAAATGCTCTACTTCACGGTTTGTGTAAATCCCTTAATGCTTTAATTTTGTACTTGGGATATTTTTGGCAGCGTTAGGTGCTAGTAGCTGCAATGTATGTAGCGTTTTTTCTATCAAAGAAAACATGGAGATCAAAGGCCAGAGTGTCCTAGGAGAATAATGTAGTATGTGATCAGTCACTGCTGTAAATACGTGAGTAGGCAAAAAAGGATGAAAGGGAGAGGGGCACCCGTGTTGTGACTATGCATTCTCTATATTTCTAAGTTCCTTTTTGTAAAACTTATATTAAAAGAGCAAACTTAGGTATGACAATATCACCATGGACAGATTTAAGTGGCTGCACAGCAGGGAGGAGTAGCCTAATGGTTAAAGCAGTGTGTGGTTAACTGGGGAAGTCATGGTTCAAATCTCAATGCTGCACTTTGTGACCTTGGACAAATCACTAATGCCTCACGTATGAACTTAAGTTGTAAGCTCTCTGGCACCAGGAAAATACCAGATTTGTATTGTACCTGAATGTAACTTGCTTTGAGTTAGTACAGAAAAATTGTGAGTGAAATTTAAATCGCATATTTTTAAATCTTTGCCAGTGTTTTGTAAGTTTACAGGTAGCATTGTGGAATGGAACTCTGGAAGGGATTTTTTTGAATATACACAAAATAGGCAGACATAATAATAAAATAAAACTGATGTGAAGCAGAATATAAAATTTGAGACTGAGTATTCAGTACTCAGCAATGACTGATTTTTATTAATTGAAAAGCATATTTGTAGGCTGGGAATATAAAACTACAAAACTACTACTATGTTATTGTTCTTTTTTTTTTGCTTCTTCAAAAAAATATATAGCACTGTTTCATGTTCACTGTAAAACATAAAATTTGCAGAAAAATTGTTCCTTCTCTATTAAATTGTCTACATTTTAGTTGCTTGGTGAGTTGGGGGATAGCCACCATTGAAATGGTTAGTGGAGGACATTTCTTAACTGGTCCAAAAATACAAGTCATGAGAGATGGATAGTATTTTATGCAAAACAAACAATGGAGGCAAATCACACAACTTTTCTGCTTCAAAGATGTGATACCAAAAGGTGCAGTGTGAAATTCTAATACCAGGAATGATTCTGAGCAGGGCACACATGGATTCTATTGCAGGAAGAGCCAAGGTCATGCAAGTTGGGTGGTTTTCTTTCAACATCAGCTGTTCTTTTTTTGTTTTAATGTCAAGACTGGGGTGTTTAATTCTCATACCAGATAGAATAGTGCAGGCAGGCACTGCCGAAGCATGAAATGAATTGCCTTGTTGGACATGGCCTTAGTGATGCATCCATAAAGATCTACTCAGTTTCTGGTCCATCTCAGTGGCTTGTAACTTTTTAAATAGATTTTGTTTTTATTAAAGATACTACTTGAAATCAGTTTTGTAATTAGATGTGGAATATAAAGTGCCTCTAGAATGACATGTACAGCCTAAAACAGTGGTGAGGTGAGGGTTTGCCCCAGACGGATAGGTAACACCTCAAACATAAAGGGATTCTGGTGGACTTTGAGGAATCAGATGCCCCAGGACACTTACTGGCTGACTTACGAGAAAGAGAAAACTCCCTAAAGTACCTAAGTCTAGGCCAGGGGAATTTTTATATAAAACACCTTAATTTGGTGAACTCCCCAAAACAAGTACATATACAACATCATCAGTTAAAGAGAATATCTAAAGGGAATAGTATGTAATCGAAACGTCCAAGCAAAAGGAGCAACAATACTCTGCAGATAGTTCAGCAGAAGTGGTAACACTTCAATGGCCTCTTTCGTGATCCTTCCTCCTCCTTCTGCTATGAAAAGCAGGTTGATCCCCTTCCGTGGTCCTAGGTGGACACCCTTCTGATTCTTTTCTGTTTTAGAAATTCTTTGTTCATTTATCATTTATTTTGATGTAACTTTCAATTTAGTGCTATTTAGCTCAGGTCTTTCCAGTAGTACTTCAAGGCGAGTTGCAATCAGGTACAGTAGCTCTCTGTGGAGAAGCAGGAATGTTCCTTATCGTTCCTCCAGTTCAGTCCTCTACCTCTGGGTTGTCAACCTCCTCCTGCAGCTTGGAGACTGGCATGTTAGAATCCTGACATCATTGGATATAGCCTGCTGGATACTCCCATCAGCCCCAGTGTGACCAGTCTCAATGCAGCAGGAGGACTTCGTGAGCCTGGTCTGAGGCTCACTAGAGGAACAGATAAGGAATCTGTAGGATAGCGTAGATTAGTTTTCTTTGATTTAACCTGGTTTAATTTGGTTTAATTTGTTTTCAAAAAGATTGGATATTTGGGAACTGTTCTTTTTTTTAAAAAAAAAAGGGCATCTCTTTCTTGGCTGCTCTCTGCCTGTATGTTGCCTAGATCTCATTAAAGTTGCCTTTGGTCTGGAACAATGTATCCTTGAAGGATACTACCAAAAGAATGAAGTTAGGGCTTATCAGCAGAGAGGTTCCAATAAAGACAAAAGTAGGCCAAATGCCCTTGAGTACGGAGCAGACAGAGCTTAAAGATTCCAGATTACCCCTGCCTACCGATAGCCAGATTAATATGAATAAAATACAGTCTTTAAAATGCTTGTATGCAAATGCAAGAAGTTTAAAAAATAAGATGGGCGAGTTAGAATATATAGCACTAAATGAGAGGTTAGATATGATTGGTATCTCAGAGACATGGTGGAAGGAGGATAATCAGTGGGACACTGTGAAACCTGGGTTCAAACTATATCGCTGATCAAATTGGTGGAGGGGTTGCGTTCTATGTTAGAGAAGGCATTGAGTCACAAAGGATTAAAGTTTTGCAGGAAACAAAATTTGCTGTAGAATCTCAGTTTATTCATATTAATGTGGTTGGCAGTTGATAGAGGTAATTTGGAATCTTTCAGCTCTGTCTGCTCTGTACTTAAGGGCATCTGGATTTCTTTTATCTTGATTGGAACCTCTCTGTCGGGATGCTCTACCTTCCTTCTTTTGCTATTATTCTTCATGGATACATCCTTCTGAACCATGCGCTCTTGGACGACTGTTGGCTTTCCCCTCTTATCTACTCTTATCTAGTTTAAAAGCTGCTCTAGTTCCTTTTTTTAAAGGTTAATGCCTGGTTCCATCCCGGTTAAGGTGGAGCCCATCCTTTCAGAAAAGTTCCTCCCTTCCCCAGAATGTTGCCTATTTCCTAACATATCCAAACCCTTCTTCCTTGCACCATTGTCTCATCCACACACTGAGACTGGAACTCTGCCTGCCTTTTGGGTCCCGCCCGTGGAACGGGAAGAATTTTGGAGAATGCTACCCTGGAAGTTCTGGATTTCAACTTCCTACCTAAAAGCCTAAATTTGGCCTGCAGAACCTCCCTTCCACACTTTCCTATGTCATTGGTACCGACATGTACTAAGATAGCAGACTCCTCCCCAGCCCTATCTAAAACCTTGTCTACCAGCCACCCAGCTATCCTCATGTCCACCAGCCACCCAGCTATCTACATGCCTAATGATTGAATTGCCCACTATAACAGCCATCCAAACCCTTCCCTCATGGGCACATGTTTCTGGAGAAACCTCCTTGGTGCAAGAGGGTTATACATCACCTGGAGGATATGTCCTACCTACGGGATCACTTTCTGTGACACCAAGGTGATGCTCTCATGTGACGTTTCTGCTGTATGGCAACAGAGAGGCTGCTAGACTGGAGGTGGGACTTCAGTAGTACATCCCGATAGGTCTCATCTACAGTATATACCTCTCTGTCTTCCCTAGCTCTTCCAAGTCTGCTGCTCTAGCCTTCAGAGATTGAACTCATTCTCTAAGAGCAAAGAGCTCCTTGCACCAGTGCACATGTAAGTCTCCACACATGACACCCAATACAAAAGACTGGATACCCTCGTCTTGCTGCTGGACTGTTGTTAAAATATTTTGGTTGTTTACTTGCTGAAAGTTGCCAGGGATAATTGTACAAACACAGGTATACCTAATAAGTTTAAGGGACTTTGTTCACATCAGGATTCATTTTAGAGCTTTAATTAAGTTATATCTGATGAAGTTAATCAGCCACACCTGAAAATGAATTTGACTACCTCTGTCTATGTAAGATTTTATAAATCTAAGATTATGCCTGAGGTGGGTGACCTAATAGAAGCTATCTTTCTAAAATGATGCCCTGATTGAGACTTAGGGGTATGTTTACTAAACCGTCTTAATGTTCCCGGCGCTAGTTGCAGCGTTAACGTGAAGAATGCCATATAAGGTAGTGGGCGTTCCGGTGGCAAGGCAACAATAGCTGGGTATCACGCGATAGAGAGCGCCTTGCTATCATCATGCGATAGTGTGCGTGCCGTGGCTTGTTAGCGTGCGGTAACCATAATTACGTAGCAGCATCGCAAAAATAGCTAAAGAGGTGTAGCACACTGGTCAATACAATGACTACTAAAACAGCAGTCATGAGTTCGATTCCTCAGGTGGCTCATCTAATAAGGCTGTCCAAGGCAATTTCTTTTCATGGTATTTATAACAGACACATCTCAACAATCTGTGCTGCCAGCAAAAAACACCCTCACCTCAGTGCTGTAACCTAAGTTGCCTCATAAGGCGCCCTATAGGGCACTCCATAGGGCACAATATAAAGTGCCCTGTCTGCCAAGACACCTTATAATGTGCCCTATAGGGCGCCTTATACAGCACCTTGGCTGACAAGGCACATTATAATGTGCCCTATAGGGCGCCTTATACAGCGCCCTTGCTGACAAGACACGCCCTATAGGGCGCCTTATACAGCGCCCTTGCTGACTCAGTGCCCTATAGGCTACGGCACTGAGGTGAGGGTGTGCATGGCTGGCAACACAGATTGTAGATGTGTGTCTGAGTGTAAGGAAATGCATCATTTAATAACATCACTGCAGGATCAAACTCATGACCTCTGCCTCGGCAGTACCCATGATGCACCAGTACCCATGATGCACTGCACATGCAGAACAGCAGTCTACATCTGATCACAGGATGGAGTATGCGTCTCCACAGCACCACAGCCTGGTAGGGGGAACTGATCGTGTGTGCGACTGGCACAGAGTAGCTACAGACCGTGACATTGTGCAGGTCCTGTGCTCACCCTGAGAGTGAAGTGGGCTACCCAGCACCAGGTCCGCAGTACCCGGGTTGGCTGAGACAGCCTTTGCTGCAGGTCCCCATCAGTGCTGGTGTGTGGCAGGTATTCTTTGCAGACATACTTAAGATAACCCTGTGTCCATCTGCATTCCCCAGTCACGTCTAGCCCTTGTGGACCGTGTCACACCCGGAATAGTGCATATCCAGTGTGGTTGCCATAAGAGCAGGGGTGTGTTTGGATTCACATGTGGATTATGTAGCACCACGTATCATACTCTCTGAGTCAAGGTGGTGGACAGGATCTGCCCCCAACAGACCCACACTCCACATCTTTGCAATGGAGGCAGTAGAGGGACATGAGGAGGGGCTGTGGGACCAGCAACCCCCAGTCCAGTTGGTGAATGGACACCATCCATGGCAGGTGATACAGACCTGTACCTATCACATAGGGCACTAGCAGTAGACCTGGGAAAGCTCAGCTGCCCCCCCACCACAATCTGACATTCACCAGCTGAGGGTGCAGTCAGTCTTCACCCTGCAAGGTGTTCCAGCCATACACATGCCAACTTCAGACAGTCTGCTAGCTAGTACATAGTGCATGTTCCTGGAGGAACTGTGTGCCCTCCAAAAGTGGGATGTACATGCACAGACACCAAGCAAGTATGTCAGTGATTGGGCCCCAGAAAAGGAGACTCATAGATATGACTTGAGAGAAACACTGTATAGCACTATGTGGGAACCTAGCCATGCCATGGTCACTGCTCAGTCAGGGTGCGCGTGGCCACCCTGTCCATGCACATGGTGGTCGGGCACTAGAATGCCCTATGCCCTGTGCATATGACCGGGCCATGCCCACAATACCTTGCTCCTATTATGCACATTGGCAGGCTAACACTGGAAACAGTGCAAGCATTGGGGGCTCAGTAAGGTGTAGGCAGCCACACAACATTGGATAGACATACACACACTCCCACACCTATTTCAGCATTGTGCAGATAGAGGTGGTTGGCAGCCCTGGCCGCCATATCAGTCCTGGGCACAGTGCAGGCATTGCTAAGGTATGCAGGTGCTAGTATTGGTAGCTGCTGCTCCGCGCAGGGCCCAACAGCGTGACACACCATGAGGCTTTGGATAGTGGAGCCTGTGGGTGTGGGTATTTGTGCCCCTGTTGGCCGATGATCTAGGGCAGAGGTTCCCAACTCTGCTCCTGGTGGGCCAAACACGATTCAGGTTTTCATGCTGTCCCTAATGAATATGCATGAGATACATTTGTATACAAAGGGGGCACTGAATACCAATGCATCTCATGCATATCTATTAGGGACAGCTTGAAATCCTGAATGGTGTTTGGCCTTCCAGGACTGCAATTGGGAACCTCTGGTCTAGGGCCTGTACATGTTTATGGTGTATGTGTGCTGTAGGGTAAAATATAGGGACATGGTCTGCAGGAGACACAGCATGGACTTGAACCTGTGACCTTCTGCCTCGAACACACTGGCTGTGTGTATTGCACCAAACTGTTGCCACAGAGGTGGGTCATTCCCTGGGGATACCATTACTGTTCATCAGACAGACCTTGTCTGTTGCACTGCACGCCACCCACCTGAATAGGGCTTGGCCTTTGTGTTCTGTGGGCAGATGCCACTGCCCCCTCCACCACCAGCACCCCTCCGCCACCATGCTGACATGCCCTTATGCCGGTGGTGCTGATGGTGCGCAGTCCCAGGCCATCCAGTGTGCCGGTAGGCGGCTGCCTATGGTGTGGGATCTGGGGTAGGGGTGCCTACATAGACATCCGCGCTTCCCCCGGCACCGCCTGTCACTGTTGTGTGCCCTTTGGGGTACCTGCTGGGTACTGTCCCCTGGGACACTGTGGGGCACACACTCGTGGGCATGTTTGGCCGTAGTCAGTTGCTGGCTTGCTGATTTGCAGTTTCTGAGTTCCTATGTGCCACCTGGGCATCTGCCTAGTCCACTCTGTGCCCCAGCTGCCCCACTGCATGTCCCGCCTGCAGCCCCTTGTACCCCATTTGCAGCCTCACCGTAGTGCCCTTTCGTACTTGGGCACTATGCTGTTGCTGCACATGTATCACTACTATCACGTTTCTTGGTTTCCCTGCCTTTGCTGTACATTGCTGACTGAACTGGTTTCTCTCTCCTGCAAATGTGCCTCTAGTGTGAGGTTTTCACTGGCGCTAATTTTCAGACCTTCATTTCACAGCGTTAGTGTGCATGGAGCCTCTCTCCGCCCATTGACCCCTTCTCTCCGCCCTCTGGGGAGCCTTACTCCACCCTCTGTGTGCCTTAACGCCGCAGGAGGTGTGTTTGCGCGAAACCTCATGCTATCGCGCGCTAATGTTACTTTATCGTGTGCTAACGTTACGTATCGCATGATAACTGCGCCGCTGCAGCGTTATCGCTGTTTAGTAAACATACCCCTTAGAGTTTGATTTAAGTAAAAAGCTGGCTTGCTAAAACAGTGCCCTGAGAGACTTTAAATAACACAGAACTTTAAAATAGACAGAGATTATATCCCAGAGTGTTCCCTTTAATCCAAGAGTCTGAGAAATTACCAGCAGCTAAATACTTACAATTACTGCTACTACTATTAATCATTTATATAGTGCTACAAGGCATACACAGCGTTATACAGATTCATATAAAAGACGGTTCCTGCTCGTCAGAGCTTAAAATCTAATCAAGAAAGACAATACAATAGCTGAGAACAAGGATACAAATAGGGAAAGGTAAGGAGACACAAGGAAAGCAAGGCATTAGGATCCAAAAACAGCCTCAAAGTAGCATGGATTTGAAAAGAGCCAGAGAAGGAGCCTGATGCACACACTCAGGTAGTTTGTTCCAGGCATAATGAGCACCAAGGCAAAAGGACTGTAGTCTGGAGTTGGTAGTGGAAGAAAAGGGCATCGAGAGAAGCAAGCCAGTGGAAGTGTGGAATTTATGGGAAGGGGTGTAGAGAGCGAGGAGAGGTAGTGAGGAGCAGTAGAATGAATGCATTTATAGGTCAGAAGAAGTTTGAAATGGATATGGAAATGGAAGGGGAGCCAATGAAGTGACGTGAGAAGAGGGGTTATATGAGTATATCGGGACTGAAGGAAGATTAGCCGCACAGCAGAGGAACATTTCTCAATAGTCCTGCAATTTTATTCTTCAGATTGAATATGTTTTTGTACTGGAATAGTAGTGTCTAGAAATCTTTGAGAGTTCCTTCTTTTTAACCTTGCTTACAGTTGAAATGTATCTAAAGCGAGCTGCATAGAAACATAGAAACAAAGAAATATGATGACAGAAAAAGACCACATGGCCTATCTAGTCTGTCCTTCCATATCAGATGTGAAAACATGCTTTGAATACTTTTTTCTGAAAATAGTAGGCTTTATTCACTCCCCAATGGTTAACACCCTTAATATGGTAGCTAAGTTTTCCATTGTTTATTACTGTTACATCAAATACAAAAATCTATACCAACAACAAACAGCCATGAATATTGCACATGGGGGCCCTTTTACTAAAATCTACTAAGGTTTTCTACTTAACGTGCATTACCAATACACGTTAAGTGCAAAGTCTCCATGTTAACAGTTGGGGGTGTGACCAGTATGTTCCTTAAAGCTAACGCATGATGGGCCGCTCGAACATGTGCTCCAGTAAGGTGGGTTCACTTAACGACTCCCATAGAGGTGCCATAAAGTGAACTTGCATTAAGAGCCACGTTGCCACTGAGCACATGGTAATTGCCCTGGTGCTACCAGTAATGTACTTTCCATGCCCACACTCCACCCATTCCCCGCCCCATCCTACAATGGCAGGTCATCGTGTGTTTTAGAATGCGGTGGCTAGCATGTTCTCAAGTTAGTATTCCCAGCTGCCATGCATTAAAATGTTTGTTAACTGACTAATGGGCTTTAGAAAAAGGGCCCCATGTTCTTGTTGAAGGTTCTTAACCAAGTATACTAATCTTTCTGAAGTAATCAAATTCAAAATGTGTCCCATAGTTTATTACAAGTCACCTCATATCTAGAACAAAGTAATGAAGGCACGGAAACTTGGTCAGTCTGCTGGGTTGGTGCTAATAGTTACCTAAAAAGGAAAACAGGAAAGAGGAAATCCTCTGCAGCAAACAGAAATTCAACAAAGGAGCGGAGAATGACCACCACTGCGCCTGACTGCGGTTTCAGGCAATACTGCTTAATGACCAGTCTTTGCTCTGGTCTATATATGCCGTAGTGTTTAGGATGCATGTGTGTCAGGTTGGAAGTGACTTTTGACTCTACTGACTTCTGACGCAGGCTCTCAAGCCGAAACTTGGCCAAGTAGGATCCTTTTAAATAAATTTGGTTTCACAAAGACTTCCCCTGTGTGGCTGTGGTCATTCTCCACTTCTTTGTTGAACTTCAGCTAATGGTTACCTGAAAAGAGACTTCTCAAGGGCCAAACTATGTAGCAGTGAATTAAGTCATGCTTTTTTTGTGTGGGAAGAACAAGGATTTTTCTGCGCTCTCCTTCTATCTGACAGAAAATCCGATTATATAAATGCTCTTTTTGAAGTGTTCTATCAGTGCTTGATTTTATTTATATTTTCTTTAAAACAAATTTATTTTATTCCACCAAGAATTACTAAACATAAGGCTGTAACTAACAGTTGTGTTTAGGCTATTACAATATGGGTAATCTTTATCTTTGGCTGAATATCAAACATGTTGACATGCTTTGAATATTAACCTCCCTTCCCCCATGGGAATAAAAGTACTGCACTATTCACAGGATATCTGTTTTTACCTACATAAAAGAGGGTCACAGGGTTAGGTTGGAGAAGTGAAAGCGTGCCCAAATATTTCATTTTCAAATCTCTGGGCATACTTTGTGCCTGCATGAAAACAGATGCAAAGTATGTGGGCACTTATTGTGTACCACTGTATGCGTCAGCTGCATTTGAAAATAATATTGGCTGCCCTGCAGGTATTGTAGGCTCCATTGAAAGTGTAAAATTGCCCTCCACAAGGCTTCCTTTCGAAGATTATGCTCCCTCCATTGGGCCAGTGTGAAATGACCGCATCTTATGGCTAAATTCTAACTCATTCTATAGTTTGCCCTTGTGAAATTCCTTTTCAAGAAGGAAAGAGCCTCCTAAATCTTAAGAAATACGTCGTTTCATCTAGAGTGCAAAGGATTTGAACTTACCTAGATTTCTACTGTTACTAAATATTTATATAGTGTTAGAAGACATATGCAATGCTGTAAGAGACATATATGAGGCAGTCCCCTTTCTCGGGAGCCTGCAGTTTATTCAAGACAGACAAGACAAATGCAACTTCAGCAGAAAGATTTAGGGACTGGTTTACTAAAGCACAGTAAAGTTTTGCACTTATTGCATGTTAGATGGAAAAATCAATATACTGTAAGTGCAGAGGCTATGTGATAACTGTTGGGGGCATGCCCAGCATCTGTCCTGCAGTTACCACACTGGGCAGACACTTACCACATTAAATGCATCAACAGATAGTGTGGCAACTATATCCACACTATCTGGATGCCGTTACCACGGCCCACTGCATAAAGAAAACCAATCTCCCCAATTAGCATCTGTACCATCCCCCACCCCTGATCTGCATCCAGACCTTTCTGCTCCCCCATTCAGACTTCTGAACACCCCTCACTCCCCCAGTCTGTATCCAGATCCTCCATCCAGTCGGGCTCCCAAACAGCTCCCCCACCAGGGCCAGTAAATTGGGAGCCCTTGGTGGACCTTCAGCGGTATACTCCCCTCCCTCCCCCAGGTCCCCGGTAATTAAACTCAACTCAATAACATGATCATCCTAAAACAATCATATCAAATGCATAACTGGGCATAATGCTTTTAAATATTCAACTTTGCTTTGTATGCATGTGTAACCTGCCTTTGCCCTGGGGCAAGTCACAGACTAATTTATCATCCTGACTCTCTCCCTCTCCTTTCACTCAGCTAGCATACACTGTTATCGTCAGGTCTTCCACGGCAGGTTTTCCACAGGAGGAGGAAAATTCCTTCAAGGCTCTTGGGGTATGAAATAAAGAGACTTGGACTCAGGATCGAGTGCTTCAGTTCCTTTACTATAACCAAATTTATCTAATTCCACGGTACCAAAAGTAAATGTCTTGTTCAACAAATAACAGACTTTGGTAACACTGGGTGTGTTCTCTTCCTGGAGTTATTTATGTCTGTGATTCCAATTTAGATATATAACTCTGCTTCTAATAGCAAGATCCTGGATTAGGGCTCTCTTGCAATCAGGAAAAAAATAGTCTTTCCTCCCTCCTCAGTGGGATTCTTTTTCCACTAACTCTTCTGGTACTGTATTCACAGATAAAATCCATTGTACCTTTCTCCAGCAAGTCATCTTCTCCAATACTGCAGTGTCCTTTCAGGCTTAAAATAAGCCATATCTTTCTCTCTCTCTCTCCACTCTGGCAGAGGGGTGGGTAAAACCTCTGACAGACTCTCCAAACTTCACATACTGACAAAACTTAAACATCAAGGGCATGAATCCATACAGACAAGTAAAATAAGACAGACCCAATAATGAGCCTCTGCACATAGCACAGCAAACTGAAACCAAGCACAAGCCTCAAGCCACTAAACAGACCAGTACACAGAACCACCACACCTTGCATCCTGTGCAATGAGGTTATATGGAGGATAGGCAGAACCAAGCAGCCATTCCTAGAGGGGGATGTTACAGATAGATGGCATGCATGTAGCATTTTCACCTATTGTGTGCCTGACGGTCGTGCGATCCTAGTGCGCATTCTACCCAATTGGCTCCAATGCCTGCTCCTTCCCTAGTATCTGTAATATGTGTTGTAATAAAAAGAGCAGTTAACACACTACTTTGGGCCACTGCAGCCTTACCACGCACTATTGTATTACTTGCCTTAACTCTCTATGACTTCTTCCAGGAAATGTTGTTTGACCTTTGGTGAGCAAGGTGCCTCATCTCTGGATTCTTGATGCTGCTCTTCTTGTATGGCAGCTTCTGAGTCATCTCGGAGGACCTGCTTCCACTCTCCCAGCCGAGGGATGCACTTAGTCCAGCCTAAGCTGCCATAGGGCAGGAGGTAACGAATGGCGCTATGGGTAAGAACATCCAGCTGGCTGGAGGATCCGTTGACCATGCTGTGAGCCGCTCATCATCCTCTAGGGCAGCGATGGCGAACCTATGGCACGCGTGCCAGCTGTGGCACGCGAAGGCCTTGCAGCTGGCACGCGGGAAGGGCCGCAATCGAAAAAAAAAAACAACAACCCTGTCTGCTGCCGTTGTCGGGGCCGCCGCGGCAGAATCGAGCGTGCCGCGGGGCCCCCCTGTACTCGGCAGATCCTGCCCGCCCCGTAGCAGCTCTCTTTGGAGCTACAGTCAGACGCGCCGGCTTGCAGAGCGCGAAGGGAAGAGTTTCCCTTCCGCTACTCTGTTAAGCCCGCGGGGCTGAGGGGAACTTCCCATCAGCCCCCGCGGGCTTAACAGAGCAGCGAGGGAACTCTTCCCTCGCGCTCTGCAAGCCGGCGCGTCTGACTGCAGCTCCAAAGAGAGAGCTGCTACGGGGAGGGCAGGCTCTGCCGGGTGGGTACAGGGGGGCCCCGCGGCACGCTCGATTCTGCCGCGGCGGCCCCGACAACGGCAGCAGACAGGGTTGTTTTTTTTGTTTAATTTTCCCTGGGCTGGGCTGGGGGGGGGGGGGTGGGGGTTAGGAGTGGTGATGGGCTGGGCTGGGCTGGGCTGGGGGGGGGTTAGGAGTGGTGATGGGCTGGGCTGGGCTGGGGGGGTTAGGAGTGGTGATGGGCTGGAGGGGGGGTTAGGAGTGGTGATGGGCTGGGCTGGGCTGGGGGGGGTTAGGAGTGGTGATGGGCTGGGCTGGGGGGGTTAGGAGTAGTGATGGGCTGGGCTGGGCTGGGCTGGGGGGTGTTAGGAGTAGTGATGGGCTGGGGTGGGGGGGGTTAGGAGTGGTGAGTGGTGATGGGCACTGGGCTGGGGGGCTTAGGAGTGGTGATGGACACTGGGCTGGCTGGGGGGGGTTAGGGGTGGTGATGGGCACTGGGCTGGCTGGGGGGTTAGGAGTGGTGATGGGCGCTGGGCTGGGGGGGTAGGAGTGGTGATGGGCGCTGGGGGGGTTAGGAGTGGTGATTGGCTGGGCTGGGCTGGGGGGGGTTAGGAGTAGTGATGGGCTGGGCTGGGCTGGGGGGTGTTAGGAGTAGTGATGGCTGGGGTGGGGGGGGGTTAGGAGTGGTGATGGGCACTGGCTGGGGGGGTTAGGAGTGGTGATGGACACTGGGCTGGCTGGGGGGGGGATAGGAGTGGTGATGGGCACTGGGCTGGCTGGGGGGGTGAGGAGTGGGGATGGGCGCTGGGCTGGGGGGGTAGGAGTGGTGCTGGGCGCTGGGGGGGTTAGGAGTGGTGATAGGCGCTGGGGGGGCTTAAACTAAACATCGAGTGATGGCGGAGAAGGACTGGGAGTGGGCTGATGGGGAGGTTAGGACTGGAAATGGGCTGGTGGGATTAGGACTGGGAGTGGGCTATGGGGGGCTAGGACTGGTAATGGGGGGGGGGGTTGCTAGGACTGGAACGGGGCTGAGTGGAAGGGGGCTTGAACTGCAAATAGCTGTTGGGGATGGGGCTTGGAATGGAAATGGGCTGAGGGGAAGTGGGGGGCTTGAACTGCAAATAGCTGATGGGGACGGGGCTTGGAATGGAAATGGGCTGAGGGGAAGTGTGGGGCTTGAAGAAGGGAATGGATGCTGGGTGAGACTGGAACTAGAAGGGAGCTGATGTTGGGGGAGGATTAGAATGGGATGGGGCTGGGAGAGTAAAATGGAGAGGGGAAAAATATTTTGTGTAGGAGGGATGAAAAATCTACAATTGGCCAGGTATTGGGAGAGTAATTGGGGATTGAGGATGGAGGGGTAAAATTTGTGTGGATGAAATAGGAATGAGGAAAGAGCAAAAGGAGAAAGATTAGTATGTTAAAGCAGATGTAGAGAGAGAGAATGGAAAAAAAACTAGAAGAGAGAAGAAAGGACAAATGGACAGCAGACGATGGAGAGTTAGCAGAAAACATGAAGAAACCAGAAGAAAATGGCTGGACCAATTGCAACTGAAAAAAAATGCACAAAAGGTAGAACGATATCTCTTTATTTTGAATTTATTAACTGGAATATGTCAGCTCTGGGAAATGTGCATCATTAACATCTGCGCTTTGTTTGGTACAAGAGGAAATTCCTATTTGACGTTGCCACTTGTTCTCTTTCCCCAGTATTCACTGAAATGTATTGGTTTAATATTTGCAGTGTTGCCTTTTGATAGGTAGGGTATGGTGCTTTGTGAGTCCTGGTAATGCTGTCAGGATACGGCGGGTTTGCTATGGGTTCTAAATGGGCAGCGTTTGTAGTAGTTCCTAATGTGCCTGGCGGTTGGCACTGGATTATAGTAATGTAGAAATCTTTTAGTCTTTCTTTATCCATACACTCATTAAGAGACATGTTTATTAAAAGTTAGTGTATGGTAACATTATGCAAATATTTATGCAAATAAGACCACTTATGCAAATGACGTGCTGGCACTTTGAGGAAATTCTTTGGTTTTGTGCGGCAGTTTGGGCACTCGGGCTCAAAAAGGTTAGCCATCACTGCTCTAGGGGGTCTAGCAGCTGTGCTCCCTGGTTTTGGAGAACTTCTTGACTCAGGATTGTCCTCCCCGAAATTCCTTTATTTTTTGCAGCAGGCCTGGTCCTTCTGGCATGGAAATTCAGACCTTGTGGCCTCTGGTGCCCCTGGGTGCAGTCTCATGCAGAGCAGTCTGAGAGAGGAAGCTCTGTTTGGTTGCCCTTGGCTAAGCGCTCCTGGCGAGGGGCACCCCATGGAGATGGAGAACAGCTGGGAACTGTCCAAGATTTTGACTGTGACTGATTCCAATGGCTAGGTACTGGGCTCATGTCGTGGATGAAGACATACTTTAGAAGATTGTGAAGCGGCTGGAGTGAGCCACCTATTTTGTAAGGTGGAGCTGACTGCGTTGCTGGTCAAGGTTTCATTTGTTTTAAACTTCACGGATGCTTCCAGCACAGAGCAGGAGTCAAAGGTACGCTCACTCCTTCAAGGGGTGTGGAAATCCACTATTGTCTCCCCGTTCCCAGCTGTGATCAAGGATATGATCTCATCAAAGTGGGAATCTCCCAACTTCCCACCTAAGGAGCTAAGGGTGTGTAAGAGCATATATGCTCTCCTGGAGAAGGAGTGTGTTGAGTGGTTTAGCATTCGCAAGGTGGATGCTCAGGTCACGGTGGTTACCAGATGGATCACCATTCCTGTGGAAGGCAGATTGGCCTCAATGGATTTTCTGGACTGCAAAATTGATTCATTGTTGTGGAGTCAGTTCACCTTGGTGGCTGCTGCTCTGCAGCTGATGGTATCTAGCAGCCTGACATCTCAAGCCCTGCTCCAGTGGATTCAGTCTCTTTGGGCCAGATAATACTACCCCTCTTTTGAAGTCTGCTATAGCCTTTCTTTCTGATGTCATGTATGACCTGGTATGTTTGGCAGCCAGGGATGGTGCCCTGATGACGGTGTCATGGCATTTGTTTTGGCTCTGGTACTGGGTAGCAGACTCATCTTCCAAAGCCTGTTTGGCCCAACTGGCTTTTAAGGGGAAGCTTCTGTTTGGAGCTGAATTGGAAAAGCTAGTGAAGGATTTAGACGAGACAAAATCTAATTGCCTTTCAGAAGACAGGTCCAAGGGGCCTGTGAAGCAGACTTTCACATCAACCTCCACCCATCCACCAAGGGTGCATTGGCCATATTCCCAGGGATCTCAGAACTCTCATCATTACCAACCTTGAAAACCTATCTTCCCCTCTGCTTCCGGGCTGCAGGCTCGTTCTCAGTCCTACTGTGGAGTGCGTGGGCCCAGGGTCTTGGTTCCTCCCAGAGGAGGACCCTCCTAGGCTGTGCAATGAAGGTTTGGAGGCCCATTCCCTGGTTCCTCCAGTTGGAGGCAGACTTTCCCTTTCTTTCAGGAATAGGTCCGGGTTACCATGGATCGCTGGGTGCTAGATATCATTCAGTTTGGCTATGTCCTGGAATGCAAAGAGCCAATTCCGGATGCCTTTGTCATCTCCCCTTGTGGGTCTGCAATCAAAAGTGCTTCTGTGCGGGCCACCTTGGATTAATTTCTGCACTAAAGGCAGTGGTGCCTGTTGCACCAGACAAGCAGGGCAAAATCAGATATTCTATTTATTTTGTGGCGCCCAAAAAGGACGGTTCCTTCCAGCCCGTTTCGGACATAAAGGGGGTCAACGAACACTTGCACATCCTTTGCTTCCGTATGGAAACTTCCAAATGTAAAAAAATGATAGAACCCAATCAAAATTATTAAGAATCATCAAAACCAAAAAAATTCCAATTAACAAAAAAATCCCCTAGAACTTTAAATTATGTTTTTGTCGGAGCTGGTCAGCACAATGCTTAGAAAGTGTTCATAGCACCACCGTGACCTCTCCTTTTCTTAAATAACTTTATAGAAGTAAAATCTTTAACTTAACTTTCGCCAAAGTATTGCCAAAGTGCCAGAAAAATAGACAACGTGGCTCACGTTTCGGGTTTTTGTCAATTTTGAAGAAACCCTGCTTCAGGTCCAAATATGGTCGGCAGTTGACAGATCTTGAGCTAACAACCAAATGGGGATGTAGCTTGCCTTTTAGTCAACGGCGTCTGACGTCATGATGACATGAACAGTCAAACCAATCATATTCTACCTATGTCGAAACCTAAGAGGGACTCCCACTGCACAGAAAATCCCTCAATGGAATCGCAAGGTAAAGATAAGGATCCATATCAGGTAATGGTATGCCAGTCTATTTGAAGGTTCAAACCTTTCGGGACTACAGAATTTAATAAATAAATCCATCGTTGTTCTTGCCATTGCAATTTCTGCTCACGATCACCTCCTCTTGGATCCTCCGGAATAAAATCGAGCACTCTCCATCACATGACAGCAAAATCATGGCCCTTCATCAAACAATGTTCGACCATAGGAGCCGAAAGAGTTTTTTTGTTAATCAGAATTTGTTTGGTTTTGATGGTCCATATGGAAACTTAGCATTCTATGATTCAAGCAGTGCACCGAAGGGAGTTCTTGGCTTCTCTGGGTTTGGCCGAGGTGTATTTTCATATGACGATCTGGGCAGATCAGGATACATATCTGCTTTTTGCCATGCTTGGCTTTCACTTTCAGGCTATCCATTGCCCCGAATCTCAGGTGGTATCTCGAGTAGCATCCCGAGTGGTGTCTTTTTTGGAGAGCCTGGCTGGGTGATCATTTGTGGAAAGAGCCAACTGTTGCCTTCAGATTCCCTGAAGTTTCTGGGAGCATGTTTTGACATTTGAGCAGGCAGAGTTTTCCTGCCAGAGGAGAAAGTCAAAAGATTGTTGGATTGCCTGGGGCTGTTCTGTGCATAGCAGGCTCCCAAAGTCTGGGATTATCTTCAGCTCCAAGGATTGATGGCAGCAACCATAGAGATGCTCACGTGCAACCGATCCAGTAGCTCTGTGATCCCCAAGTTTTCAGGAGTTTGTGTGTAGGCTCCCACTCCCATTAATAGTGAGGTCCAGCATGTGGTCGAGGCAGCAATCTGGTCATCTGAGGAAGAGTGTGCTGCTGGACGATTTCTCCTGGATCATGCTCTCGGGCTGGAGAGCCTATTGCCAAGTCCATATAGCCCCAGGGCCGTTGGAACCGCAGAGAAGCAGTGTGGTCCATCAACCACCTTGAGGCGAGGGCCATCAGTTTGGCGCTTCTGTGTTTCTGGCCCCTGGTTGAGGGTCAGGTAGTTTGAGAATTTTCAGACAATAGCAGGATGGTGGCTTCTATCTATTGGCAAGGTGGCACAAGGAGTGCTGCATATGATCCTGGCACTGAATATTCGGGGTTAAGGGTTGGCGGGTTGGGCTGTACGCCGTAGGGGCGCATAGCCTGCCCAACGCAATATCAGGCCCTAAGTGCACAACTTTCCCTACTTTTATGCCGGTAATTATTACTCTACGCTGAAAATTATTGTTTTAATTTTTGTATCAATATGTGTGCTGAACTGCGCATGTGCTGGTGTTATGTCAATCCCATGCATGCTACTGACATGCTTTCTGCTCATGCGTCTGGCACCCGCCGCACATTTAGCATAGATATTTTGTGCATATCTCATTTGCATATATTTTGCTTATGTCCTACTGGCGTACAAGCATTTGTGGTACTGTCGCACTAGAAAACCATGTGCATGGCTTTTAATTCATGGCTGCTTGCTTTCTGCATTGGCCCCTTAATTTGGTCATACGTGTTTTAATCCTATATACAGATCTTGTTGATTGAAAGCACTCTGCCAATGCCTGAGGGCCCTTAGGTCCTACCGACTGTCACACAGAAACAGCTTTACTAAAGGGTTTCCATTTTGTGGGAAAAATGCTGTGTAGATCAGGCCCTTACTGAGATCATGGTCTGCAGCTGTGTGAGATATAGGCATTTCTGTTGTTAATACAATATTGCTAATTTCCTTATCATCCTGCTAGACCAGTCCAGGAGAGTGGGTTGTGCTCTCCAGCCAGCAGGTGGGGGGCAGACTTGAGCAACTTTCAATAATGCATTTACTTGGTATATCCTCTGATACAGCACAGAGAGAAGCTGATATTGTCTGCCTCCAGAAGATGGCAGGGTGTGTAGACTGGTACAACAGTGAAAGATGGGCCTGACTGTCCTTGCTCATATTATGGTGCAGAGGCCATGTACTGAGTCTTACTCTCCTTGCTGACACTACAACGTGGAAGCCTTGGATTGAGTTATGAAGGGCCCAGTGACTCAGAGCACAGATACATACATGTCTCCTGGAACGAACAGCTGCCCTTTGTTCATGTTGTTTCCTATGGGTTATGAGTGCTGGTGGGCAGGAAGAGGAGCAGGAGAACCCCACATGTCCTCTGGGGGCTCAGTAAGTTGGCACAGTCCGACTTTTTATGTGGGAACTCCAAGAGTTTGGGTGATGTGAGAGATCCATGCTGGATTTCATAGTACAAGAACGTGGCCTTCTGGTACCCCATGTATTGGCCATTTTAGTGAATGCTGGTTGTGGACCTATCTCAGGCTCAGGGATGCGAAGTTCACCTCAGCCCTGGCTGTCTTCAAATACCTACTACCTACGTTCCTGTGCCCGCTCAGCTGAACGTACTTGGCTTAAATCCCACTCTCTCTCCTTCTTTCCTCTTTTAAACTTACTACTTGCTCTTCTGATCCTATCCCCACCCATCTCCTCAACTCTATCTCCTCCTCCATTGTCCCTTCCATCTCACATATTCTCAACCTTTTGCTCTCCACTGCAACCTTCCCTAAGCCTTCAAACTTGCTGTAGTCACTCCTCTCCTCAAAAAACCCTCACTTGACCCTCTAATTATCGATCTATCTCCCTTCTCACATTCATTTCTAAAGTTCTTGAACATGTAGTTCTCCAAAGCTGTGTTGAATTTCTGTCCTCTCAATCCCTCCTTGATCCATTTTAATCTGGTTTATGTCCCTTTCATTCTACTGAGACAAAAAGCCTTTACTCATTTCTCATTCTTCTTGATCTTTCTGCTGCTTTTGATATTGTCGACCATCTCCTCTTCCTCGACACATTGTCCTCTCTTTGTTTCAGATATATCAAATGTGAAATAAAGATAGTGTAACTGTACATAGTTAAACCATTATGGTTTGTAATAACACAGGTACACTAAAAAAATTTTTTTTAAACTGCCTCTAATGTTTCGATTGATTTTTACGTTTTTTGGTGCGCTGAATCCAAATCTGGTAACCAATTTGCTCCATCACGTACAGATTTTTTGCTACATTGGGTTAGCAGTTTGAGGTGAACGTTTCAGATTGAGTGCGATCGAGATAAAAGTTTCTTGGATGAATTCTTTATACTAATTGTTTAGTAGTTATTCAAATAAGAATAAAGAAAATTGTAACAAGGCAGCACATAAGAATACAGTAATGTCAACAAAACACACTGTGATGGTAGCAAAATTGTCTGCACTTAAAACAGCCACATACATGTGCACAAACATTGAGCATATAAGAGCGAGGTTAGACACAAAGCAAAGCAAAGAAATGTGCAAAAAATGTTGTACAGGTATGTATGTAAGAATAGAAAACGCAAACCGCACCATTGCAATACATGAAGACAAACACCCGATGGTGTGAAAATAAAATTCTAATAAATGAGATCCGACACTGTGGTAATAACTAGCAAATTTTTATTTCAAAGTTTAGTAAAAACACGATATTTGTCAACACAGTTTAGATTTTAAAGTCATTCTTGAGTCAATCAATCTCCTGGTGGGCCCGTTTCTTCTTCCCCCGAATGCTTCTCTTGGTGCGCTGCTTGGCGTATTTTTCATCTGGGGTTTCCCGCAGCAGCAACCAGCAGAAATCAGCCATCATAGTGGTGTTCCATCTTCCTTGGTACCTTCTCTCTGCGTCCTTGATGTCCTGGTGAAACCTTTCACCTTGTTCTTCACTGTACGCCCCCAAGTTTTCGGGAAAGTAGTTCACATGGGAGTGCAAGAAATGGACTTTCAGGCTCATGTTACAGCCTTGTTCTTTGAAGGCATTGAGCATCCTGGCAACAATATCCTTATAGTTCTCATCCCGCCTGTTCCCCAAGAATTTGAGAACAACATCCTTGAAGGAATCCCAGGCTTCTTTTTCCTTCTCAGACATCGTTTCAGCGAATGCTCCATCTGAAATGAGTTTCCTTATATCAGGGCCAACAAACACTCCTTCCTTTAGCTTTGCTTCAGAAAGTCGGGGGAACTTTGAGCAAAGGTACCGAAAGCACTCACCATCTTTTGGAAGGGACTTGATGAATTGCTTAATGAGACCCAACTTAATGTGGAGAGGTGGTAATAGAATTTTATCACGAGGTACCAAGCTCTCATGAAGAACATTTTTCTCACCGGGTCTCAAATACTCCCGAATTGGCCAGTCTTTTTTCCCCCAGTGTAGGTCGTGGGCCCGGCTATCCCACAAGCAAAGGAAGCAGGGATATTTGGTGAAACCGGATTGCTGCCCTAATAGCATGGATAGAATTTTAAAGTCTCCACAAATCATCCACTTATGCTCATCATAACGAATCTTCTGAAGAATCAGGGCCAAATTCTCGTATTTTTCTTGGAGAATAACAGAGTGAGCAATAGGAACTGTAGCGAATGTGTTGCTATTATGAAGAAGAACACCTTTTATGCTGTCTTTTGACGAATCAATGAACAGCCGCCATTCAGCAGGATCATATTTGAGTTTAAACTTTTCCATCACTCCGTATATATCGTTGCAAAATACCAAATCTTCCTCTTTGCTGAAATACTTCAAAAATTGTGTCTCGCCGCACTTGGGCAGCATCTTTTGGGAGTCCTAAATCCCGGACTAAATCATTCAATTCAGCTTGAGAGAAAAGTTCAGGTTTCGGATCTGGTTCAGTTTCAAACTCGGAAGTACTGGACTCATCGGGAAAAGCCATCTGATGAGTCTCATCATGATCAGAACCGTCCACACAAATATGATCCAAAGATTTTGGTGGTTCAGGCACAGGTACTTCGTTGCTATGAGGCATAGGCCTAATTGCTGAGGGAAGGTTGGGGTAACTTATTACATTCTTATTTTTTAAGTTGTATCCCTTCACAATGCAAGAGCAAAAATAGCAGTCACTGCTGTGGTCTCTTTGTTCACGCCACATCATAGGTATTCCGAAACGAAATGCTTGTTTTTTACCTTTCATCCATAAGCGTAGATCTTCCTCACGTCTTGCACACTTTGTGAGGAGCCCACGGTTTGTCTTGATCGCCTAACTTCAAACCGAAATAGGCGAAATATACTTTTTTAATAAATGCAGAAATGTTCCTCTGCCGCTTTTTCACGGTATATTCCCCACAAATAAAACAAAAACTGTCCGGAGAGTTGACGCAACCTCTGGCTCTGTGAGCCTTCACAAATACACAGCACTGCAAACTACAACTGTAGTGAACCACTTCGGAATAAAGCTGGATTACGACTGAGCAAACAAAAGGTAATAATGAACTTGCAAGAAACTGAAATTTGACAGGAACGTTCATGTCGCAACCACCGTGTTTGAGCGAGCGAACGAGGCGAGGCGAACAGGAAAGAACATGCGCCAGCGCGAGTACTGGATTTAGCCCCCCGCCTCCCAATTGTCCTGTTAATGTATAAAATGAATACAAAACACTCTAAAATATCATGAGGGAGTGTTTCTAGTTAGTTAACCATTACAACCTCTATTTTGGGCCAAGAAAATAAACTGCAGTCGGCTAAAAAGAAATTATGTGAACATTCCTTATATGGGTAAGAAATCTAATTTTGCAAGAAAACGTGACGTGATGGAACATTTTGGCTATTTTTCCTGGATTCAGCACCCCAAAATCTATAGGAATCAGTTGCAAAACTGGAGGCAGTTTTTTGGTAGTGTACCTGTGTAATTGTTCCATGTATCTGGTTTGTTTAAATGTAAACTGCCTCTGTTCTCTTGAAGGGGCGGTTTAGAAAAACTGTTTAAATAAATAAAATAAATAAAAAGAAAAGAAAGATAAAGAAAGAGGCTCTGTGCTGTCCTGGTTCTTGTCTTATCTCTCCAATTGCTCTTTCAGTGTTTGTTCTGGTGGATCCTTTTCTACTCCCATCCCTCTCTCAGTTGGTGTACCCCAGGGTTTTTTTCTAGGCCCTCTCCTCTTCTCTTTCTACACTCAGTCCCTTGGTACCCTCATCTCTTCCCATGGCTTTCAATATCATCTTTATGTTGATGACTCTCAAATCTATCTATCTACACCTGACATTTCTCCTTCTCTCCAAGCTCGTATCTCTGCCTGCTTATCAGACATTGCTGCCTGGATATCTCACCGCCGTCTGAAATGGAATATGACTAAAACGGAACTTCTTATCTTTCCCCCTAAACCCGCCTCCCTCATCCTCCTTTCTCTATTACTGTTGAAAATATTCTTCTTCTTCTTCCTGTTACATCTGCCCGCAACCTTGGGGTCCACTTTGACTCCTCCCTTTCCTTCTCAAATATTCAACAAATGGCTAAAACTCGTTGCTTCTTTCTCTACAACATTAACAAAATTCGCCCATTCCCCTCTGAACACACTATCAAAACTCTCGTCCACTCCTTGCTCTCCTCCCATCTTGACTATTGCAATCTTCTCCTTGCTGGTCTTCCTCAGTTTCATCTCTCTCCTCTTCAATCTGTCCAGAACTCTGCTTCACGGCTAATCTTTCCCCGATCCTGTCACATTGATATTACCCCTCTTCTAAAATCACTTCACTGGCTCCCCTTTTCTTTCTGCATCCAATTCAGAAGTCTCCTTCTAACATATAAATGCATTCATTCTTCTGTACCTCATTACTTTTTCTCTTTCCTCTCTCCCTACACCCTTCCTCGTGAACTCCGTCTCTCTATGTCCTTTTCTTCCACTGCCAACTCCAGACTTTGGTCTTTTCGTCTTGCTGCCCCTTATGCCTATAACAAACTCCTTGTATCTCTATATCAAATCTCTTCCCTTCCTTTCTTTACGTCCATGTTAAAAGCTTATTTCTTTGTAGCTGCTTTTGGATCCTAATCCCTTATTCTCCCTTGTGTCTCCTTTCCTTATTTAACCCCTTGCTTCTCTTGTTCTGTACTGCCTGTATTGACTAGCTTGTAAGCTCTGATGAACAGGGACCATCTTTTACATGTGTCTGTACAGTGCTGCGTACACTTTTTAGCACTAGACAAATGATAAGTAATAGTAGTATTTATGTGTTTGTACAGTGTTGGGTATGCCTTGTAACGCTTTATAAATGATTAATACTAGTAGTAGTAGTAGTAGTAGATTCAATGGATGGAGGGCTTGGTGGTCCTTCCTTCGGAGTGACCTAGAGAAAGAAGGCTGTGTGGCTTCCTTCCTCCCTAACCCTGGGTGAGCTGGCTTCTGCACAGGTTATCTGCTAGTCTGGTCCTGGTGATCCTAGGCACCCTGGCTGGACCTTGTGCACAGCGTTAGACAGAATTTTGGATCAAGTGGCGTGGCCTTTCTCTGGCTTTTCAAGGTATGGGCCTGCAATGAGAAATACATTGGACCCATGCTGAACAATTTCAGCTACTTCGTAAACTCTCTGCTTGGGACTTGGTGAGTCTCTATGCCCTTAGTAGATGTTTGAGCCTTTCAGCAGATTGACCTGGATTGTGGTTTTGCCCTGAATCATCAGAATTTGATTAGCGGACTTGTTCTGTTACAGGAATCACCTCCAAAGGATTCCTTTGGAGGTATTTCAGCATGGCTTTTGACATATAGGGCTACTCCTCCTCCTTTTCCACCTTCTCTATCTCTTCTGAATAGATTATAGCCAGCTATGGCTATATCCCATTCTTGCGACTCATTAAACTATGTTTCTGTAATGGCCACAATGTCCAAGTCCATTTCCACCATTAGGGTTCCACATCAGGAACTTTGTTGGCTAGGCTTCGAGCATTTGTGTTCATTGCTTTTCAGCATTTGTTAACTGGCTTGCCTATATTTTGCATTGATTTTGTTCTACACACCTCTTCCCACTTGTCGTTGATATGTGGTTTAAAAGTGTGGCTGTTTCCAATGTTATTCTGCTTTTGTCTAGAGTGATATCCTGAATTTGTCCTTCCCCATCCATCAACCCCTTTAGTTTAAATGCCTGTTCACATTCTGCCTGAATTTTTCACTCAGGATCCTTTTCCCTGTGACGGAGAGATGTAGTCCATCAGCACAGTATAGACTTTTGTTGATCCATCTGTTTCCCCAGTTGCCTATAAATCTGAATCCTTGTTTGCACCAGGTCTAGAGCCATGTATTAAAGTTGTTTATGCGATGCAGCCTTTATGCCCCCTTACCAAGAACAGGTAGAACTTCTGAGAATGCTTAAATTTGGGAGTTGGCTGACAGGTTAACCACAACCATCTGGCAGACTACATAGAATTAGCAGTAATCTACAAATTAGGGGATCTGCCAAAGCTTTCTTGCAGTCTGCCTAGAACTAATATAAATCTTATGGAATAAACCTTAACAAACCATAAAAGTTACTGTAGGTCCCAGCTGCTATTTATAGAAGTGTAATATGAGACGATGTTAACTATTGACCATTGTTAAATCTGTCACAACTCCAAGACCCGCTAGGTTGGTATGGGAGCAGTGGCAGAAGTTCAGATTATGGCCCCCAAGCAATCTTTTGTAAAGGGCCCGTAGAGCAGGGGGAGGGGGGTGTTCCATCCCGTAAGACATGGGAGAACTGCTGCTACCACTTATCATTTGTATAGCGCTACAAGGCTTACACAGCGTTGTACATATACATGTACGACACAGTTCCTGCTCATCAGAGCTTACAATCTAATCAAGACAGACAACACAACAACTGGGTGCTAGTGTAAATCTAGGGGAATAATTAAGCCGCAGATAGGTGTAGAATAGGAGAATAAGAGGATCAGGACCCTTATTCTCCTGTTCACCACTTATCTGTATACCAAACATGAACAGAAGAGACCGCTTTTGTCCAAAGATTTTAAGATCTTCCTAAAAGTAAATCCAAGTTTGACTTATTTATATAGTAAGGAAACAGAAAGAAAAATGTAGATACAGAGGCCGATTTCATACTGGCTGTCTCGCCCCTATACGGCCGATCAGAATCAGGGCGTACAGAGGTAGACCTGATTCTGATCCCGCAGGGGCTAGACGTGCCCATGGGATCAGAATCGGGTCTACAGCCTGGACACACGATACCCAGCTGCAGAAATAAATCTTCTTTCCTCACAGCCCAATCCCCGATCTTGCCTCCCTTACCCAGGGTCGGGCTGCGGGGAACCTCTGCACCCCCTCGCCCTCCTTACTGGGCCTGGCTGCGTCGTTTGGCTCCATCCAGGGGGACATTCCACCTCCAAGTTGGAATATGTCCCCCGTCTCTGTGGCCAACTCCGGGGTCGCTCACTCCTCACCCTTGCTCCGCCTCTGTCTCGCCCCTCTCTCTCACAAACAGAGCTCCCTGTACAAATCGCCTGTTTGTATGAGGAGCTCTGTCCCCGGAGGTTGCCTGGCCGTTTAGTGAGTCTGGACCCGCTAAATGGTGTTCAGGATGACCCCGACAGTGTATCGAGTGTGTAGTAAAGAAATTAATTTTCATATCATTGAAGCCAGCTAGACTATGGTTATTAACATAATAACATAGTAGACAATGGCAGAAAAAGACCAATTGATATATCCAGTCTACCCAGATATTTAAGTTCACACTGTCATATTATAAGTAGACCCCTTGCACTGCGAAGGCTGCTTGGGTGGAGTTTACACCACTGTGTGGAAGATTGTTTTTAGTGAAGTTCCTTTTAGAAAAACTGCAGGAATGTTAGAGGCCAGAGGTTCAAGCATTTACAGGGACAGTTTTATCTTTATCTTTATTGTGCTATTGAATATACTGCCCAACACCATTAGGTGAACTAGGCTGCCACACAGAACAGACAAAATACTGGGAGGATGGCAAAAATGCTGCCGCTCCATCCCCTTATGCCTTACTCAGAGTTCGATTCAAGTTTCCTCTGCCCTCCCCAGAACTCAGTCATGCTCACATCCCTTCTAGCGCTTGCATTCTGGGGGACGAAGCATGTTCATGCCCTCGCAGATCTTGCTCTTTTCCCATGGCACGTGTTGGACAAGGAGAGTCAAGAGTCATGGGACCTTCAGCTCTCACTCTGAAATCTCACCCTTATCTGATGCTTCCTGATACACCTACCCAAACACTCTCCCCCTTCCACCCCTGCAGTGGTGAACAACCTATTGGACTGGCAGCACCTTTCCAGCTTACTGCCGTGGAGCAAAGATTGTGGTCACAGCTGTTGAGACTGTGCTCTCCCGTTCTCCTTGTCTAGAGAGTAATTCTGTTGTTCCTACAGCCCGTGACAGCTGGCTCCTGCTCTGGATCACTCAGGAGTCTTCTCCAAAGAAGATTTCTTTTTTAAACATTCCTCAATCCTCTACTCCGCAGTGGATAGATCTGTTAAAGGGTCCTTAAGTCTCCCCTATTTAAATAAGAAGGAAGCACTGTGCTGCAATGCCATAGGTAGGTAATTTGAGGGAGGAGCTACATGACTAAAGGTTTGCCTAGAGTTTAAAATGGCCCTGGGCATTGAAATGATATGAAAGCCTTGTGGTTAGATATGTCAAGGGAAAGAGGCTTGGTGTGAACTGAACAGGGGATCCTGTATGTTCATTTGCCAAGAAAGTGGAGTACAGGGACTGTAAGCTGTCGTGGATAAGGTCATATTCTATAACTGGCAGCTGGGTTGAATCCTTGGCAGTGTGGACTTAAGTATCTGGGTAGACTGGATATGTCAGTTGGACTTTTTCTGCTGTTGTCTATTGTATTATTGTGTTAGTGGCACAATCTAGATGGTTTCCATGATATGAAAATTCTTTTTTTTTTATTACACACCCCATGAACTCTATCTACATTTTTCTTTCAGCTTCTTTATTATATAAATAAGTCAAACCTCTTGTTTATTTTCAGGAAGATCTTAAAATCTTTGGACACAGGTGGTCTCTTTGTGCATGTTCTGTATACTGTGAGAAATCCAAGCTTTTATGCAATTCCAAAACATACTGATCCCAGACATACCCACATTGGAACAGATGTCAGTCATTGTTTCCTTTGATTCGGGCAGTGCCTCTGCACATCTGGTGAACCAACACAATACTGGGCGTTAATTCAGCTGACCAGAACATTTTAGCATCCAAGCCACTACGTCTTTCAGCAGTGTTCAGTTCTCAAGTCAAGAGTGCATTCTTCTAGTTTGGTGCAAGGAAAATGTGCATGTACTAGTGCTGGGGCGTCATACTAATTTTAGTGTTTGGCTGCAGTAGGAAAAAAGGAAAAAAAGCACTGGATGTGGGCCAAGCCATTGGAGAGGAAGGGACGACTCCTCCTTCAGCGTTGGGGCCAACCAGGCAGGGATACATTTGCATAGCCCATAAACATGTATATGTTTGCAGATATTTATCAGTACATAATTAAAATACTCTTGCTACCTCAGACTGTAGAAATATGTAGATAAACATTAAACTGAAACCCCAAGAAGCTGGGCTCTGCAGGCACTAGAACAGAAGAGAAATAGAAACAGATTCATTTCACCCTGTGCTGTGCAAAGTATAAAAATAGCATATGTAAATTCCAAGACTATGGTCATGCTGCCCTGAGGGTGCCCAGTCTTGTCTGATCTCAGAAGTTAAGCAGTATTTGGCCTGCCTAGCACTTGGATGGGAGACCACCTTGGAATATCAGGTGCTGTACATTTCCTGTGCAGTAAGAAGGCCTAGAAATCTATTTCCAATTGTACCTTGCCAAGAAATCCCAGGGGATACTCACAACAGCGCCACTGGGGGATTGACCTCAACTCAATGGCACTTAGCAACGATGAATTCCAAAAACAGACATATACCAATCACTAAATCTGTTGCCCCTCCCCCCCAGCACCTTTTCTGTGTTTGCTCATGTACGTCTGTTCTGTATTAATGTTTCTGGGTTCTTCGCCTCTCTGTTTTGCTTTCCTATAAATATTTTTTGGAGTTTCTTTTCGAGTTTCCTTTTTATTATTTATTTGTAAACTGCTTTGCTCTTAGTTTGAAAGGCACTTAATCCTCTGTTGCCTCGGAAGAAAGGCCTGGCAATCTACTTCCGGTGACACTGCCAAGAAAACCCAGGAGCTTCTGGGTCGCCAGGAGTCAGGACTGACTCGAAGGCACACATTGCATTGCATAGAAAATGCAATAAACCATAACCACAAATTGAAAATAAAATTATCTTTTCTCACCTTTTTGTCTGGTCATTTTATTTTTCAAATGTTTGGCACATTCTCTGGTTTCTGCTTTTCTCTGTCATTAAAATTGTCCTATCATTAAAATCGTCAGTGGTACCTGAAGACCGGCGGGTGATCAGCGTAAAGCCAATTTTTAAGAAAGGTTCCATGGGTGAAACGAGAAATTGCAAATTGGTGAGACTGATATCAGTGCTGGACAAAATGGCAGAAACTATTATAAAGAACAGAATTACTTAGCACAAAGATAAATATGATTTAATGGGACAGGGTCAACATGGATTTAGCTAAGGGATGTCTTGCTTCACTAATCTGCTACATATTTTTGAAGGCGTGAATACATGGGGAGCCAGTTGATATAGCGCATCAAGATTTTCAGAAAACATTTGACAAAGTCCCTCATGAAAGACTTCTGGGGAAATAAAAAAAGCCACGGATAGAAGGCAGCGTTCTGTTCTGGATTGGGAACAGCTTAAAAGATAGAAAACAGAGAGTAAGATTAAATGGTCAGTTTTCTCAATGGAGAAAGCTGAGTCGTAGAATGCCACAGGGATCTGCACTTGGACCAATGCATTTTAGCATTTTTCTAAATGATTTGGAAATGGGAATGAGTGAAGTGATTAAATTTGCAGATGATACAAAATTATTCAAAGCTGTTCAATCGCATATGGATTGTGAGAAATTGCAGGAGGACTGTACAAGACTGGAAGAGTGGGCATCCAGATGGCAAATGCTACTACTACTGCTAATATTAATCATTTGTATAGGCGTAACAAAGCATATGCAGCAATCTAGGGGCCCTTTTACTAAATTGTACTAAGCAGTTAGTGCGCATTTTGGAGTGTGGCACCTTGTTCTCAGGCTCGTAGTAACTGTTAGCATGGAGGCATGACAGTTGCCGCTTGCTGATTTATACACTAACTGTCACATACACTTTGGAATGGAGAATGGGCGAGTTAGGGGTGGAGAATAGTCATGGCAAAATCATTGCAATTAGCTCAAGGCTACATATCATGCACAAACTGTCAATGTTGTGAATAGTGTAGGTGGAGGTAAGTATGCCTGTCGTATTAGTGCCGGACATCATTACACACATCTACACGTTAACTATTGGGATATGTTGCTCACACCCATGACATTTACCAGAGAGCTTTGCACTTAGCACACATTCATTTTCACGCTTAATGCATGTTAAATGCAAAACCATAGCACACTTTAGTAAAAGGGGCCCTTTAATGGGTGTAAGTGCTAATTGGTGCATGTAGGGAAGAATAATATTAATTGTAGCTAAATGATGCTGGGCTCTACATTAAGAAAAGGATCTAAGTGTCATGCTGAATAAGTTGATAGCAGCCAAATATGTTAGAAATGATTAGTCTTTATTTCATTCTCTATTCTTTTCCTATCATAGTTCCTCGTACTACTTCATGGTGTGACTCCAGCCATCGTCCATCCACTCACCCCAGCAGGCTAAGCCTCAGACTCACCCACTCTTCTATCCCCTTGCACCCCATCCCCTCCCCCCAACATTAGACCCATCTCTAACTCCTAGCTCCTTTTTCCTACTTGCCTCTTTGCCAGCCTTCAGCCCCTTTCACCCACCCCCATCACTTGACATCTGCCTTTTCTTCCATCCCTACCTCCTGTGTTCGCTCCGAGCTCTCCTCTCCCAGCTTCAGCATCACAGTCCTCTTCCAGTCCTAGCATTAGCCTCTTTGGCCCACCTGCTTCCAGCATCAGCCTCCTTCTGCCATCATCACCACCTACCAGTGTGAGGCTTTTCTGCCATTCCCAGGTTTACATCACACCCCAGGCCCCCTTCTTCCTCTTACAGCATCAGAATCTCCTTCCCTCACCCCAGCCCCCCTACCAGCCCTCAGTCCCCTTCTCCAACCCTATCCCTTAGCATTGCCCCTTCTTCCATCCCTGCTACCAGCATCAGACCCTTCTCCCAGCCCCTCTGTCATACACCTTCTCACGAGAAATGGGAAGTAATTGCTCTCTGCTTTCACCTCCTGCACAGTGCTGGCAGTCTGAGACATTTAAGGACCGACACAGTGGCAGCAGCAATACAACAGGCTCCCGCTCCTCTGCAGGTCATTTTGAAGGTTTGAGTTGTTTTTTAGTTGCCATGTTGTGTGCATTTTGGGAGCCTCACTTCCATTTATTTTTCTGCTTCTCTATCCACTCCTTACCATCCAGTCTTAAATCTTCCCTTTTTTTTAAACTGCATCTACCTTTTGCTTTTCAATCCTTGTGACATCCCTCCTTCCCCAACCTCTTATTCTCCAGTCTTTCACTAATGAGGAGAATGGACACGTACAAGAAAGGGTCATTGGCATTAGGGTCAGGGACTAAAGGGACATACAGAGGCTAATCAAAGAAACAAAATTAAAACTAACTAGAATCATCAAACAACTTACTTTTTTTTCCTGTTTTGATATAAATTTTATGTTATATTTCCTTTCTGTCCTATGTTTTCTCTTATATTTATATTTATAATTTTATTCCTGTGCTGTTTTTTTTTTTTAAATTTCCACTTCTGAATCTCTGTTCCTGCTGTGCTCCTGTTTTCATTTCCTATCAGTACAACACTGTTCTTAGTCCTATCCATTTATATTCACAGAAGTTGGACTGGGTAGATAGGAGAGTATTTTAAGCTGCAAACACTACTATTACTTAAAATGGAATGACAGGGAATCTTAATGATTTCTTTTGTTTTTGTCAGTAGAATGTTTCTAAAAATTTCTTCCAGATGGGTTGCTTAAATCTGCTTTAATATCACAGGATAGGTGTCTGTTTTGTGTAATGAGATTTTCATTTTGGGTAGTAGTATAAAGAATATTCTCCCTCCAAAGGGTCAAGTAACAGCAGGTGAGTAACTCCTTCAGGATTTCTTACTTTGGAGAAAGTTGGGTTGAAGAGGGCTGGATATGGGGTAAGGGAGGGGGAGGTCCTGAGAAGGGAGGTAGGGAAGATGGCAGTTTTTTTGAAGGTGCGAATAAACAGGTAGACAAAGGTGAGCCGGTTGATATAGTATATCTGGATTTTCAGAAAACCTTACACAAGGTTCCTCTTGAGAGACTCTTCGCGAAATTAAAAAGTCATGGAATGGGAGGCAGTGTACTATTGTGGATCAGGAACAGGTTAAAAGATAGAAAGCAGAGAGTAGCGCTAAATGGCCAATTTTCTCAACGGAGTAAGGTAGATAGTGGAGTACCATGGGGATTTGTGCTGGGCCTGTTGCTTTTTAACATATTCATAAATAACCTGGAAATGGGAATAAAGAGTGAGGTGATCAAAATTATTCAAGGTTGTTAAAACACAAGAGGCTTGTGAAAAATTGCAAGAGGACCTTGATAAGCTGGAAGATTGGGCATCCAAAATGTAGATGAAATTTAATGTGGACAAGTGCAAAGTTATGCACCTAGGAAAGAAGAACCCCAACTACAGCTACACGATGCAAGGTACCACCTTAGAAACCACCACCCAGGAAAATGATTTAGGCATCATCATGGATAATATGTTGAGACCCTTCACCCAGTGTGCAGTGGCAGCCAAGAAAGCAAATAGAATGCTAGGAATCATAAGGAAAGGAATAGAGAATAAAACCAAGGATATTATAATGCCTCTGTATCATTCCATGGTAGGACCACACCTTGAATATTGTGTGCAATTCTGGTTGCCATATCTTAAAAAGGATATAGTGGAATTAGAAAAGGTACAGAGAAGAGCCACCAAAATTGTAAAAGGGATGGAAGGATACCCCTATGAGGAGAGGCTCTTCAACTTGGAAAAGAGGCAGCTGAGGTGGGGTCTGAAAATGATAGGTCTATAAATTAATGAATGGAGTGGAATGGATGAACGTAGATCGGTTGTTTACACCATCAAAAAGTAGAAAGACTAGAGAACATGCAATGAGACCCATTTAAGACTAATAGAAAATATTTTTTTACTCAACTCATAATCAAACTCTGGAATTCATTATTAGAGGGTGTAATAAAAGCCGTTACTGTAGCTGGGTTTAAAAAAGGTTTGGACAAGTTCCTGGAGGAAAGGTCCATAAACCATTCTTAAAAAAGAATTATTTGTCATTATTCGTGTGTTCCCTTACCTGACTGCTCCCTTTAATTTGCACTTTTGTTCAGCTCTTCTCAGCTGAATAACTTATCCTCTTCCATAACTAACTGCAACTTTCCTTTCTTCCTCCTTCAACTATCTGGCCTTTTTGTGTTGGCCAGGTTAACATTTAATTCCATATCTATCCTTGCTCTGTCTCCATTACTGTAGAGTTTAAAACTATTTTCCTCTCTTTGCTCTTAGTCTACCTGAGTCACTAACTCCTTCCCCCTGCTGAGGTATTGTTTTAGACCCCATTTCCTGTCCTCCATGTGTGCTTGCTCTGATTGCCTTTCTGTCCTTTGAGAAGAGCAGTGTTCTCCTAGAGCTCTCCTGAAAGGTCATTTTTGCTGAATTTGCTGCATTGCTGTGAGTTCTATCTGTCTGTTTGGCTCCACATATTTATTTATTTGTCATTATTCCTGTGTTCCCTTACCTGACTGCTCCCTTTAATTTGCACTTTTGTTCAGCTCTTCTCAGCTGAATAACTTAACTCGAGTCACTTCATTGGCTCCCTATCCGTTTCCGCATCCAGTTCAAAGTTCTCCTGCTGACCTATAAATGCATTCACTCTGCGGCTCCTCAGTACCTTTCTTCTCTTATCTCTCTTTACAACCACCCTCGGGAACTCCGCTCTTCAAGCCAACTGCTTCTATCTGTGCCCTTCTCTTCTACTGCTAACTCCAGACCGCTCCTTTCACCTTGCTGCGCCTTACGCCTGGAACAAACTACCTGTGTCTGTACGCCAGGCACCTTCTCTAACCCTCTTCAAATCCAGGCTGAAACCTCACCTCTTCGCTGCTGCTTTTGGATCTTGACTCACCTGATCTCCTTTTTCTTTCCACTTGCTTTATCCCTGCCTACACCTTCTGTGTTTGTCTTGACTAGATTGTAAGCTCTGATGAGCAGGGACTGTCTCTTACATGTTTGTGCAGTGCTGCGTACGACTTGTAGCGCTATATAAATGCTCAGTAGTAGTAGTAGTCGGAAATCCACTGCTTGTCCCAGGACAAGCATTGTGGAACCTGTGCGCCTTTTTGGGATCCTGCCAGGTACTTGCGACTTGAACTGGCCACTTTTGGAAACAGGATACTGGGCTTGATGGACCTTGGTCTGACCCAGTATGGTTTTTCTTATGTTGAGCCCTGGACCATGGCTATAGGTAGGGAAATAGGATGTAAGTGGGTCCCCAGGGATTTGAGGTTCCCTAGAGGGGTCTCTGACATGGAGTGACAGCAGAGGCAGCGAAAAGGTTAAGAAGCCTTCAGGAAAAAATAAGTACACCTCTGCATGGAGCGGTAGGTACAGCTCTAGCCATCTGTTGCTATGTTACCATCCTGCCTTGTTGATCTGTAGTTAATTTTTATGTGAAAATGGGGGCCACAAAACTCTCTTCATGCATTCATTTCTGCAAAATTCTGCCTTAAGGAACTGCTTTTCATGAGTTTGCATCTCAGGAACTTATTAATGAAGAATTTAATATATTTTGGTATGTAGCAGATTATCCATGAAAGTTTTTTTAATACTGCAAAACCTTTCTTTTGTGAAGTGCTTTGCAAAAGTGAACTTGACACAGAAAATAGAGTAAAATGATAACATGCTGGCACCTTTGTTGGTGTTTTGCTCTTGTTTCCATGTGAAGACCATTTTTGTAGAGTGACTTTGCACTTTAATACATGTCAATGCACTCGCCACAGTCAATAGCATTTTAAAATGTGCGTCTACAAATTCTCATAATTGCAGGTTGTATTTAAGGTAATTTCCTGTTCACCCTACTGAGGATGAATATAATATATTCATTCCAGAATATAATCTTAAACAGTATTTCACATTTCCTTATCTTCCTGCTAGATTAGTCCAGATAGATGGGTCATGCTCCCTAGCCAGCAGGCAGAGCAGACCAGATCTACTTTCAGTGATGCTATCGCTAGTGTATCCACTCTTGCAGTATTGAGAGAAACCAGTATTAACTGCTTCCAGCCGGTGGCAAGATCTGTGGACTGGTGAAGGACTGCAGATAGGCCTATTTCCTATGATCCAGATCTAGGTCTTGTGACTTGTGAGATTGAGACCATTGGCCCTACATTTACTTGGACCTTGGGTGCACCCATTGTGTCCTCAAGCCGACAGTAGCCCTGTATCCAGCGCAGTTACCCACGGGTTCCAGCACTGATGGTGCTGGAGAGCATGCAGGAGGAGCCCATGGGACCCCTAAAGGGGGTTGGTAAGTCTGGGCCCGAGTCCCCCTTCCTTCTCACTATTCTGTATCTGCATGCTCTGCTCTTTTCTATTTTTTGCTGAATTTTAAAATTGGGTACTATTTCTTTAATTAATTATCTTCTGTATTGTCTCAGTAAAGCAGCTTCAGTTGCATAAAAAAAAGGAAAAGAAAAGCCATGGTCTTGGTTTTCGGTCGGATTTTGTCTTCACGCCTTTTTCTTTTTGCTGCTCTGAGCTCTATAGCGATGCCAGGTATAGAAAGGTGTGCTTCTTGAGACTCTCGTTGGATGAGTCCGCGCTGGCTCCTTTTGCCCTGAGTATGATTGAGAAGCTTTGGGGCATAGTAAAATAGAAAAGAATGATATAGACCAGAGGTTCCCAACTCCAGTCCTGGAGGGCCAAACACCATTCAGGTTTTCAGGCTGTCCCTAATGAATATGCATGAGATACATTTGAATACAATGGGACAGTGCATTCTAATGCATCTCATGGAGGTGGAGGCCAACAAATGATCACACAATGATCCTGCATAAATAACTAAAAAGTAAAAATATAAAGGTTAAAAATGTCAATATATGCATATATGAATATTAAATATACTAAAATGTGGTCACCGGAGCCACCGAAACGAAGATCATATTTGGACAGGGCATACAGGGAACGGCAAACAGGAGGATGCCGACAGGGCCAATGTAACAAGAGCATCAAACTTGCCAATTGTGGATAAAAATTAAAGAAAAAATGACAAATCCCTTTCTAGATTTAACCCTGTAAGAGCCATAGTATTTAACTGAAAAATGAATCTTTGCTCAAGTCTCATAATGGTCTTATTAGTGTCTCCACCCCTCCAGTTAGTCCTTACTTGTTTGATAACAAAGAATTTAAGGTCCATAATTTTATGTTGGGCTTCTAACCAATGCTGAACTAAAGGCTTGTCAGCTGACTCATGTCTTATACAGCTCTTATGCTCTACTATTCTAGTTCTTATAGTACGGTTGGTTTTTCCTACATATAGTAACTTGCAGGGGCATTGAATCACATAAATAACGTTCTTCGTCTCGCAGTTAGCGAAATCGTCAATGTGAAATATCTGATTAGTAACAGGATGGACAAAGGAGTTGCGCACAGGTAATGCATTTAAACACACTGAACATTTGCCGCATTGAAACTGCCTCTTGATTTTAGACAATAATTTTCTTTCAGTAAAAGCAGAGGGAACCAGAAGGTTATGCAGATTTATGTTACGTTTGTGTGCCACAGTGAGTTTCAAATTACGAAAAGCCGGAAGAGTCTGGACAAGGTGCCACTCTTTTTGTAAGATCCTAATAATGTTTCTAGATTGTGAGGAGTAGATAAGAGGGCAAACCATGCCCATATCGTTATTTCGTGTTTTGACCTTAAGCAGTTCTTCTCGGGAAGTATCTCGGGCTCTAGTATATGCTTTGTTGAGATGACAAATAGGATATTCTCTTGCCAAAAATCTTGCTTTCATATCCTGAGCTTGCCCTTCAAAATCTTGACTGCTAGTGCAAATCCTTTTGGCTCGTAGAAACTGACTGACCGGTAAATTGTTTTTAAGTGATGGGTTATGGAAACTCTTGTAATGCAATAAAGTATTTCTATCTGTTGGTTTTCTAAACAGGGTGGTTGAAAAAGAATTTTGCTCCTTTCTAATTAATAGATCCAAATAGGAGATCTGGTCTGGATGATACGTCATTTGGAACCGCAAGTTAACATCTAATTGATTAATCCATAGATGAAATTGGGAAAGGGTATCTAAGGACCCCTTCCAAAGAACTAAAATATCATCAATATAGCATCTCCAGAGGATGATGTTGGACTTAAGGATGAGATCTCAAAAAATTCTCCTCAAATTCAAACATATAAAGATTCGCTACATCTGGGACCATCGAGGATCCCATGGCGACTCCTTTCACCTGTTTATAAAATAGATCTCTAAAACAGAAGAAATTCTCACAGAGAGCGAAACGAGCAAGAGTGATAAGAAAGGCAGTGGGCATACGTCTATGTACAGTTCTTTTAAGAAGTACTTGTTCAACAATGTGCAAAGCAGCTAGTTGGGGAACATTGGTGTACAGGGACTCCACATTGAGGGCCTGTGTCGGGCGGTCAAAGGCTCCTTAAAACACGGCCTGTGTCGGGCGGTCAAAGGCTCCTTAATAAAAGAAATTGTCTTTCCACTTTATCACGCTTTGGGCTGGTTTCCTTGGATCTGCGTGATCTGTTGCTTCTGTAGTGTTGTACCTAGGTTAAAGAGTAGGGCAGAGAATGGGGATCTTTGGAGTAATCCTTGGAGTAGTTTGTAGGGGTTGGATGCTTTGTTCTGTATCTTGAATTGTTGAGTGCATTCAGCTAGGTAGGAACAGAACCATTTTAGAGGGATGCCACTTATTCCAATGTCAATCAGACGTTAAATGAGTTTCTTATGGCTAATGGAGTCGAAGGCTGCTGTTACATCTAGAAATATGAGAATGAATCCCTGTTTTGGCTTTTCTGTTCCTTTGAGCAGGTTGTCTATTAGAGATGTAAGGAGTGTTTCAACACTGTGATTCTGTCTGAACACATGTTGTTGGGCATCAAAGGGAGCATTTGTGTCTACGAAGTCGGAGTTGAAGCTGAACAATTTTTTTCTGTTATTTTGGCTAAGAAGGGGATGCTGGAGAGAGGTCTGTAGGATACAGGTAGGTTAATGCTGGCTGTTAGGCTTTTTAAAACGGTTGGATTGAAGAGGTTTTCAGGTTGGTTGGCATGTTTCGTTGAGTGAGAAATAGGTTTATTATTTTGAAAAGAGGTGGGGTTAGTTCTTTTCTGGTCATCTTAATTCATGAAGTTGGGCATGGGCCGAGTGGGGAAGTGGTGATGTTTAACATTGATAGTATTTGATCGAGGTATTCACCTGAGATTCTGTTGAAGCATTTCCACTTTGATGTGTTTGGAGCTGTGTTTGAGATCATCTGATCTATTGCTATTGTGACATCAGTGTGAGGGCATTTGCTTAGTATATGTGTGGCAAATTCCTGTGGGTAAAGATGTGTGCTATATCAAACAATTCTCTGGGGTGATTTAGGGATTTAAAGATGAGGATGGTATGGTATTCTCTTTTCCTCATGTTGATCAGTTTGTTGTACTCCTCTCGTTTGCTTGTATATTCCTTCTGGTGTAATGGGTCTCTAGATCTTCTCCATTGTCGTTCTATATGTCTCATCTTGTGCTTTGTTTCTTTTATATCTTTGGAATACCAGGATGCTCTGATGGTCCGTATGGAGGTCTTTTTCTGTGGCACTAGAGCAAATGGTGTAATTGTGGTGTTCCAGTTTTCTACTAGGTCTGTTATGTCCATGAGGGTGAGTCTAATATTGATGCGGTGTGTTTGAGTACAGCTTCTTTGTTGAATTCCCGAAATCTGCATATTCCTTGGTACTGGGTGTGCCTTGTGCTGTTGCTGTAGCTTAGGAGTATTTCAAAAGTGATCATATGATGGTTGGACCAGGGTATTGTCGTGACTTTGATATTTTTAATAACTTTTTTGGGAATGAATACGAGATCGAAAGTGTTTCCTGCATTGTGTGTGGGAAAACTTATGATTTGCAATAGTTCCATTGTGTCTATGGCTTCTAGGAAGGATGGGACTTGGCTTGCGGTTGCAGAGTTTAGGTTAAGATCTCCTAATATGATGAATGGTTTGTCCCTCGCTGATTGTGAACATGACAGCTTTATAAGCGATGATAGGTGTCTGATGTTGAATTGGGAGATCTATATGCCAAGCATATGGAGAGGTGCATATTTTGAATTGCTAGTGCGTTCAGAGTATTGTTTGCTAAGACTGTGGATACCTTAAAGTTGAGGTGTTTGCCTGTGAGGATGAATATCCCACCTTCTCTTCTATTAAGTCGCAGGCAGTTGTGCAGATCCAGATTTAGGGTGGTGAGTTGGTTTATTAGCACATTGTCAGTTTCCATGAACCAGGACTTAGTCACGCACATGATATCTATGTTGTTGTCGTCGATTTAATCAGTGATGAGGTGGATCTTCTTATGTGCGGAGCATGCATTCACTAGGCTGCATTTAATTTGCTGAGTATGCTGTATGTGAGACTGTTGTGGTGTTGGGAGGATAGTTGTGTTGATGTTTATTAATCTTGGTTGTCTTCTATGTGATTGTGCATTTTGTTGCCATGGGTTGCGGACTCTGTTTATGTTTATGAATTGCTATTAATCCAGCTTGCATGGTGGTAGGACTGGAAATCTTAATTAGGGTGAGAGCGAGTAAAATTATTATTCCAGTGGCTATCCATGACATATTACACTAGTTTGGTGGTTTGTCAATGTTGTAATTGGAGATATTGTTGCAGTGCAATTAACTGTGTATGAATGGGGATGGTGATGAGTATACCTTTTGACTCCTTTTGCCTATTCGATGCTATCACTGCGGAGTTTCGCTAACGAGGCTAGTGATAGGTTCCTCTGGTAGTGGTGAAAATATCAGAGTATACATAAGTAACATGTTAGTTACCTTCAGTGGTGTTGGGTTTTCAATCCAGGGTATAGAGTGGGTTCCTCATGTGGGCTATTCTTAAGGACCACGCCTAAGGACCCTTTGGCTTGGCCCTTAGGCGAGGTCCACCTCAGAGTTTGTTGACCTTATTTGTACAATTTTTCTATTTCCTCTGTTTATAATTTTATTGCAAACCACCTTGCTGCATTACAAAGGGCGGTATATCAAGCTCAATAAACATAAACATCACATAGGGTGGATTCCCTGTCCACGGGGATGACAAAGCGCATGACCATTATGATGGAAGGTGGTACGGCATTGAAGGAGCCTCACGATAGGAGAATTGAAGCCCTCTTCAAGAATGCCTTCACAACTTCGACTGTAGGTACCAAAACACAATTTGTGTGGGCTTGTAGCCCACAAATGGGGGGGGGGGGACGCCATTCTTGAATGTTTTCCCAGGGCCCCATAAGGGGCCCCTACCATTCCCCTTAGCTGTACCCCATGTCTACAGCTACTGTGTTGTCTGTCTCAACTAAATTGTAAGCTCCGATGAGCTGGGACCGTTTTTAAATGTGTCTGTGCAACGCTGCATACACCTTGTAGCTCTATACAAATGTTCAGTAGCAGTAGTAGAAGCGGCCCTGCTTGTCTGGATTGGTCTAGCAGGATTAAAGAAAATTACAGATATGGAAAATTTCTCCATTTGACATCTTTACAAATAAGATAAGGAAGTCGGTGGAAACAGATTTGTGTACAAGACACCAGCACAAATACCTAACATTTTCTGTAATTATGGTCTTCAAATGATGATTTACTTTGATTAAGACTGCTGGCTTTATCAGATGTATTTACTGAATTTGTATCATACTGTAAATCAGATGAACCAAAATACTTTCCTAGAGTATAGCAAGTTTGATTTTTTTAAAGCTCTGTATAACCTGCTATTTTCTGTTTCAGAAGCAGTGATCTTCTTTAATCTTTTAAGATGCTTTTTTAGCTCCCTGGTGGCTTAAAATGATGGTAGCACTTTCTGCCATATCAAATTGCATAGGTCTTTTCCTCTTAGAGCCAGAACATCTGGTGTGAATTTGTGGAAACCCTTGGGCTTAAAGGAGACTAGATGCCAAGGTTTTTTTTTGTCTGTACTGATTCACATGTCCTCATTGACCATATACAGCCAAAGGGAAAAAATAGAATAATGCTTTATGAGGTTTTATTCTTTTTTTTTTCTAAACAAAAAAAAAATTTGCATTGAAGTTTTTTCAGTTAGGGTAGAGTTAGGTAATTGACAAAAAATTGTGGTGACTACTGGTACAGTTATATACATTTCATTTTCTAAAGTACATATTTTTCAGCTTTAATTTTATGAGATTATGGCTTCTAATATATATATATATTTTTTTTTCTATCCCATACATATGTACATAATAGACAGAGATAACAAAAAAACAAATATTACGGCATGAACTACTATGGAAAAGCTGTATTCACCGAGTCATATCATAGGAACAAATGCAACCACATATGTAACAGTGGATCTGATATTCACACAAAACTGGAGGGTCAGTTTACAAAGCACTTATCTGGTTGGCAGCACCGGCTAATCGGGCTATTGGAGTAGGGGGAAGGGTTGGGAAAGGTCTGTGAAGGGTGAGGATGAGATGCGGTGTGGAGCTGAATGGATTATTAGATCTTTAAAGACAGTGAACCATCTCTGAAGACTGAGACTGTGGATTCTTTTGAAGCTGGGGGTATAATATTTGATACTGTTGAATGGGCTTGTAAATATGTTAGATGATTCAGTGTATTAGATCTTGGACTTATGCTACTGTTTAGTGGTCGCTGATGTTTGTTGAGAGATGGATGTTGTGATATAAACAAAAAAAACAAAAGCAGCACCTACTAACCAGATGCATGCTTCTGGTGGGCAAAGTGGCAAATTATTCAGATAGTGGCGAGATTCACTGCCGCTATATGGATAGACATCCACATAGTTTAGGACAGAAGAAAAGCTGTCTGGATAGCCTATTCATACTGTATAGAATTGCTTTATGGATAGTGCTAACACTGACCACATTGCTCAGTTATTCCTTGCTGGCCTCTATCCAGATATAGTGCTGAAGATCTAGTTTTTATTTAGCCATGGCAGTTAGCATTAAAAAAAAAAAAAGCAGACCACCATGGCTGAATATTGACCGGTGAGCACCTAAATTTAAGCACCTAAGTGAGGCGCCCAAGGAGGTTATTTGAGAAGGCTTGTGCAACATTTACACCTTCAAAAGGCCCATACATGTAAATAGCAATTTTAGAAAGCTTCTCTTGGCATGTCTAGATCCACAGCAAGCACAGTTTGGAAGAGAGCTGGCTGTGGATGTGGCTTAGATCGGCCAGCAAAGTATGTGTGCATTTCCGATTTGAAAACGTAAAATATCTGGAGTACCAGCTAACTGCGCCCTTGGACCTAGGGTTTGTACCGGTGATTGAAGGAGAATGTTTGCTACCTTTCTGGTTTTAGAGACCACCTCACAATTTATAATGAAAGAGATTTTTCACTCACTTCCTTACTGGCTTTTCCTGGATATCCTGTTACATGAAAGGACAGCAACCTTGGACTGGAAGGACTGGGGTTTCTAGTCTCACAGGTGCTCCTTGTGGTCTTGGGCAAGCCACTTAACCCTCCATTGTCCATGTTCCCTGTAAATAGTTATCTCCAAGTTATAATGCCCTGTTCAATGTAATTTCAGTTTGTTCAATGTAAACCGCCTTGATATCATGAAAGGCGGTATATAAGAAATGTTAAATAAAATTAAATAAATAAATGAAATCTATCACTTAAATATATAAATTATAAAATAAAACTGGCAAGTACATGTGCAGAACTCAAAGAGATGCCGCTCCCTTTTTGAACACGTGTCTTTGTAAAATAGCTGTTTAAGCTGCATGTGCCACTAAATACATGTACATTTCCTGCAACCCTGGAGGTATTTCAGAAAAGGGTCTACGTTCAGCGAGCCTTTTGTAAAATACCTTGCTAATGGTAAGCGTCCTGACTTGGACGTCCCTTTCTACCTAAATGCACTATGAAAAATCTGGCTTTAAATTTATCTCCTATGTTTAACCAAACATTCACCTAAATATAGGAATCTAAAATTTAAGCTCTTAAATTTAGGACAGCCAGTCATTTGCCCAGATTTAGGATCCTAAGTTAGGTGCCTAGTGCTGAACAATGGTTCTAAAAGCTACCCTTTCTCCCTGCTTGAAATATGCCCTGTTGACACCCACTATTTAGTCTAAGCCAGAATGTCTGGAAAAAAAAAGCAGACACGTCCAGGTGTAAACACGATTTCATAAAAGTGGACGTGCCCGATATGGACATCTGCGGGGGCGTCTACATAGATATCCCCAGAATAGCATTTTAGAACCTGGATGTCTAGAAATAGCCTAATGGTTAGAGTAGTGAGCAGGGAAGCCAGGGTTCAAATCTCACTGCTACTATCATTGAAATTGTGCTGAGGACTGGGGATGATGGTGTGCTTTCTCTTTTAAACCCTCTGGGTGCCTGGAGCAGGTCTAAACTTAGATGTGATACAGGACATCTGGGATGTTTCTGAGATCAGGCAGGGACGTCCAGGTATCTGGGAACACCCCAACCATGCCTGCACCGTGCCCCCGTTTAGACTCTGACATCCTCACATTGGGGACATCCATAGACCCGACTTCCAAAATGGCTCTGGAGATGTCTCTGTACTTTGGACATCTCTATGCCCATTTTTGGATGTCCAAAGCATGAATGGACTTCCAAAATTACCTTCTTAGTGAAACTAGGAGCATAAAATTAAGAACGTGGCCCTAGTAAATGTTTAAAGAGGCTAATTTAGCAGCCTATCTCTCAAAGGGGCATGTTTACTAAAATGCACTAAATTAGCATGCGATTGGGCCAGAAATCTAGTGCGGAGGTATGCACTAACCTCATGGGGAGTGTGCATACATCCTCCCTCCATTAGCACGTTGTAATCATGCAGCACTGCACTAACTGACACAGGGGTGCACTTAATGCCACCCATTGAGGTGGCATAACCTGCACCCACACTATTGGCAACAGCCACGGTTACTACACTCCATTGTTAATCATGATGCGCCATCAATGGCCACGTTCCACCCCTAACATGCCCAGTCTCTACCCAAGCACTAGCTAACTGTTAGCATGGCATGCTACACCCCATGCTAACAAAGCACTTTAGTAAACATGCCCCAAAGATAAGAGCTTGAACCCTTTTAGTATGATCTATAAATATCAAACAAAGCATAGAGAAAATGACCACATAACTAAATGAATATTAAAACGCCTAATCAAAAGAAACCCACAACCCATGAGAGTAATAATATTTTTAAGAAGCGCCGGCTTTATTATAGATTTAGTAGAGGAATAGATTGGTCATTAGTCTAAGGTGTACAACTCCTGCGTTGATTGTCCACTTGCGTTTTACAGTCTTGGAAGCAGGGCCAGTCCAAGCACTGGGTGGATTAGGCACCTACTTAGGTGGCAGTATTCATGGGTGGCGGTGTGGTACCAGTGTGGTAGGACAGCAGCACTTGAAAACTGCTGTCGGTGTGGTGGCAGGCCTTTGAGCACCTAATATGCTCGAACTCTGCTGGTCCCACTCCCTCTGACAGGAAGTTTGTGTTGGAAGGGGTTGGATGTAGTAGGTCTTGCGCACACTTGGGTGCTTAAAGGTCATGTGCTATACTCAGTTGCCTGTTGACAGGCTCAGGCAGAGGATTGAGGTAGAGTAGCAGTGGTGCAAGGGGAAGGGAAAGGGAGAGATTTGGATCCCTTGGAGGGGTAAAGGGGAGATGCTGGATATGGGAGTAAAGGAAAGTAAGGGGAGAAGCTAGATATGGGCGGGGGGGGGGGGGGGGAGGGGTGAAATGGTGGATATGGGGGGAAGGGAAGGGGAGATTCTGGATGAGGGGAAGGAAAGGGGGAAGGGGAGCTGCTGGTCACCTGGGAGAGAAGAGAAGGTGAGATGCTGGACATAGGAAGGAGTAAGCAAGGGAAGGAGGGATGCCAGATTATTGGGGGGGGGGGGAGGGAGCACATGGCTGAAAGTTCACCTAGGGCATCAAATACAGTAACCTTTGGCTGGCCCTGCTTAGAAGGCAGCCACAAATATAGGAAGAGCTCCTTTTAAAATAAGCATATATGACCAGGGCTTCTAAGCTGCATATCTGTGATCTAGTATGGAGTACTCATGTTGGGATATTTACATTTCATACATTCATATAACCTCTCTCAAAAGAGAGAAGAAAGCTCTAGTTTTATGTAATATACTTTATTTATAAAATCAAGGGACATCAGTGGAATTTGGTAGTATACTTATTGGTGTCATGGCTGTATTGGCAAACAAGATAACACTAATCTTCTGGTAGACTGGAGGCTCATTTATTTTTTAAGGGAAAAAATGCTGTTCTTCCTGCCATGAATGCTTTCCTCATCCTATAAAATATCCTTTTCCTAATCATCCTGCTAGACCAGTCCAGATGAATAGGTTATACTCCCTTGGCAGAAAGTGGAAACAGACTTGAACACTTCAGTGATGTCATCACTCTGTATAAGTACTGGTGCAGCACTGAGAGAAGCCAGTGTTTGTCTGCCTCCAGCAGGTGGCAAGGTTGTGGACTGGTCTAGAAGTGCTGGTAGGCCTGTCCACCTTAGCCTGGACTATGGTCCAGTGGCCTGTGTGACTGAGAATTACAGGCCCAACCTTGCTCAGAGCTTGGGTATGCCTCTGTCTCCTTGAGCCAACAGATTGTCTTGTGTCCAGAGCTACCAATCATAGGTTACTAGTGCTTAGTTGGCTGAAGAGCAGGGGGTCGGTAAGTTGGATCCAGGCCCCCCTTTCTTCTTGCTGTCCTTCATCTGCTTGCTTCTTTCTTGAGTATTTTTTTCAGAAGTTTTTCTGCTTTTATTTTTTCAGGCTATTCTTTTATAGGGTGTATTGACTTTCCTGGCTGAATCAATAAAGCATCTTTAAAAATAATAAAAATACATTCAATATCATCCAGCTAGACTAGTCCAGAGAAGGGGGTTGGTACCAAAGAACCAATGAAAAGCCCAGTTTTTAATGACATCACTCTCGTGCCTCTATTCACCTCAGCCACCAGAGGTCCCTCAGTATTTCTTTGTCTCCAGCAGATACTACTTCTCTTTTGGAGTCTGCTACAGTCTTCCTTTCTGATACCATGTCTGACCTGGTACGTTTGGTGGCCAAGGATGGTGCCCTGATGACTGACTGTGTCAGTGTTGGATTTGGCTCTGACACTGGGCAGTGGACTTATCCTCCAAAGCCCAATTGGCTGAACTGGCCTTTAAAGGAGGGAGGAGTAGCCTAGTGGTTGGGGCAAGGTGCGTCAGGCCAGAAGGTCGGGGGTTCAAATCCGACTAGAGGACAGCAACCTTGGGCCGGAAGGACTGGGGTTTCTAGTCCCACAGATGCTCCTTGTGGTCTTGGGCAAGCCACTTAACCCTCCATAGCCCATGTTCCCTGTAAGTATTAGTGTATGTGTCTCATATCCCCACGTGTTAAATGTATCCCCCAATTGTGTCGTGACCGCTTTGATTGAAGGATAAGACGGTATACAAAAACTATCTAAATAAAAAATAAATAAAATAAAGGGAAACTCCTGTTTGGAACTGATTTGGAGAAACTGGTTAAGGACCTAGGCGAGACATAATCTTACTGCCTCCCGGAAGACAGCTCCAGGGGTCCTGTGTAGCAGGCTAGTGTCCCTTTCTTCTTAGCCTCTGCCTCTCTACCAAGAGTGCGCTGCCAGATTCCTGGAGGTCTCGGGACTATTATCACTACTGACCTGGAAAACCTTTCTTCCCCTCTGCTACAGGCCCTTGGGCCCATTTTCAGATCTTTTGTGGTGCACGTAGACCCAGGGACTTGGTCCCCTCAAGAGGAGGATCCTCCCGAGCTATGCAGTGAAGGCTTGGGGGTCCATTCCTTCTGGTGGGTGGCAGGCTTCACCTCTTCTTTCCAGAATGGCCCCGGGTTACCAAGGATCATTTCCCTGTGGGTCTGTGATCAAAAGTACCGTGGTGCGGACCACCTTGGACAAGTTGCTTCACCTAAAGGCAGTGGTGCCCGTCCCTCCAGCCGATCGGGGCAAGGGCAGATACTCCATCTACTTTGAGGTGCCAAGAAGGATGGTTCCTTCCAGCCCATTCTGGACCTCAAAGCGGTAAATGAGCAATTGCGTGTCCTGCACTCGGATTGAAACCTGCTCCGTGATTCAAGCAGTGCGCCGAGGTGAATTCTTGGCTTCTTTGGATCTGGCCAAGGCATATTTTCATATCCCAATCTGGGCGGATCAGAAGAAGTATCAGTGTTTTGCTGTGCTTGGCTCTCACTATCAGTTTGCCCCTTTCTTTCGGGCTCTTCACCACCCCAAGGACGTTCTCGGAGGTCATGCTGGCAGCTGTGGCGCTAAGGGATCTGTGCCCATCCTTATCTGGACATCTGGCTCATCTGAGCCTCTTCCCTGTCTGAAGCATTTCGGGTGATGCCCCGAGTGGTGTCCTTTTTGGAAAGCCTTGACTGGGCGATCAATCAGGAAAAGATCCCAGTCCTTTGAGTTTCTAGGCACATGATTCAACACTCAAGTGGGCAGAGTTTTCCTGCCAGAGGAGAAAGTCAGAAGACTGTTGAATTGCCTGGCGATGTTCTGTGTGCAGTAGGACGCCAGTCTGGCAATATCTTCAGCGCTTTGGATTGATGGCGGTGACCATAGAGATAGTTCCGTGGGTGCATGCTCACCTGTGGCCGCTCCAGTGGTCCTTCTTGACTCGATGGTCCCTGAGTTCTCAGGAGTTTGAGTGCAGGCTTCCACTCATGTTGAGGGTGAGGGCCAGCCTCCGGTGATGGTGTTAACCATCTCATCCGAGGAAGAGTGCACTGCTGGACGATTTCCCCTGGATCCTGCTGACAACAAATGCTAGTCTCTCAGGCTGGGGGGGGGGGGGGGAGGCGCATTGCTGAGCCCATATGGGCCAGGGCTGTTGGAACTGTAGGGAAGCGGTGTGGTCCATCAACTGCCTTGAGGTGAGAGCCATCAAGTTGGGTCTTATGCATTTCTGGCCCCTGGTCAAGGACTGGGTAATTTGAGTATTTTCAGACAATGTCATGGTGCTAGCTTATGTTAGTTGGTTGGATGGCACAAGAAACACTGGAGTGGCCCGGGAGATGGCTCTCCTGTTTGCCTGGGTAGAGAAGAACCTCCTAGCCTTGTTGGCTGAGCAAATTGCTGGAGTGGACAGTATGGCAGCAGACTTCCTCAGCTGGCACTCTCTGAATCCCGGCAAGTGGGAGTTGAGTCAGGAGGCGTTTGAGTTGATTCTGCGTCGCTGGGCTTCCCCAAAATGGATATGATGGTGACTCACTTCAATGCCAAGTGTGCTGCTTCTTCAGTCACCACACAGAGATGGGGTCTGAGAGCGTTGATGCCCTGACCCAGCCTTGATCTAGTCAGCAGCTGCTGTACATGGTTCCTTCATGGATCCTGGGGGGAGGGGGGGACATGTGATTCGGCATATAGAGCGCCACTAGGGCAGGATTTTCTAGTAGTGCTGAATTGGCCAAAGATAGCGTGGTTTAGAGACCTGATTTGGCTCCTGCAGATGCCTTCTTTTTGGCTGCCTCTGTCTTGGAGGCTGTTGTGGCAGAGACCATTCATTCTGGGGGACCCAGCTGCCTTCTCGCTTACGGCATGGCTCTTCACGGAGACTGCTAGCACATAAGGGCTACTCTCCAGCAATAATCTCTACTATATTGGTTCTTGAAGGAGGGTTATCAATCTAACTTATGTACAGATATGGTGCCTTCTTGAGTGCTGGTGCAGCACATGGCACTTGGCTCTGAGACAGCCAAGGTGTCCTCCCTGTTGGCACTTCTGCAAGATAGTCTAGAGAAGGACCTCTCAGCTCCCTGAAGGTTCAGGTGGTAGCTCTGATCTGTTTCCATGATCCGTCCCGATTTTGGAAGGATGATTAAATTAGCATCAGCAAATGCTCCTATGTTGGGGGCTTGTTGGGAGAGTAGTGAGAAATAATTTAGGAGGTGAGGTGCAGGTTCTGTGCTGAAAGCCCAATAGAATTCCAACAGAAGGCTGTCCGGTCTGGAAGCCTTCCCTTCTCACGCACGTCACCCCCCCAAACAGAACCAGACGATCCACTGCAATAAACACCCTGACTGTCCCCAAAGCAATGACCCACTGTACACAAGCAACTATAAACAGGGCCTTCAGTCTCTGTGCACCCAGATGCTGGAATGCTCTCCCACCACACATACGAGCAATCCCTGACCTGACCAAATTCAGGAAAACACTAAAACACTACCTCTTCCTCAAGTGCTACCCAGAAGATGGCTAAACAACCCCCTCACCCACAACAATCCCTCACAGACACATGTAACCACCATCAATGTATCATATACACATGCAAATACCTTCTGTTAGCCTTTCTGATGTAAATAGTTAACATTGTTATCCAAGTTATTATACCTGTTCTATGTAATTACGGTGTAACCCCCACTGTAAACTCTCCTTGTTTCATGTAAACCGCACTGATATCAAAGAGCGCGGTATATAAGAAAAATAAATAAATAAATAAATAAATAAATAAATAAATAAGGGCATTTGTCGAAGAGCTAAAACTTCAAGTTAGCTGAAGAGGGACCTCTAATCCAGCAGACTGAGTTGATGTAAGAGTAGGTTTATCTACCGAACCTATTAACTGGGTAAATGCCTCCAGAGAAGAATGAGCCTTCGAGGTACATAAGTGATTATAGAAGTTATGGAAGCAGTTTAGTATGTCAGTGTCTTTCAAATATAATTGCCCGTCTGCCCGCACAGACTGGCTATGTGGGTAACGTCCCCGCAGGCCTTCAGTGTACCAACAAGCAGCTGATCAGCTTTGTTGCTTTCTGCAAAGTACCTAAGAGAGAATGGTGAGCTGATTGGTCTCTTGGCTGAGAAGCATATTGTATTGATAAGAGTTTCTGAAGACACATGAGAACAATGATGTCTGTCCACCTCACAAGAGTATGTTCGCCTTCCTTAATCTGGACACTTAACTCTTGCAACTCCCATTTCTTCTGCTTGTTTGCATGAATAGAGTAACTTGTGATAGTGGCTCTGAGGGAGGCCTTGAAGGCCTCCCACCAGGTCCATCTCTATGTGGCATCTGGCTGGTTGAGGTAAAAATAAATCTTAAATAGCCTTACAGATCATGGTTAAAAAAAGATCATCAGATAGTACCGATTTATTGAACCTCCAAGGCGGGAGACCTATCGTCTGCCGGGGAATCTGTATATCCATGGTAATAGTGGAGTTGTCAGAAACTGTGATACTGTGAATATTCGTAGAAAGGAGTTCTGGGAGTAGCGATTGGTCATGAGGAAAAAATCAATACGAGAATATGAGCAGTGGGGAAGAGAAAAAAGTATAATCCCTTTCAGTGGGGTGCAGAATATGCCAGGGATCTATGAGTCCTGTATCCTGAATGAGAGTCTGGAGAGCTTGTAGTGCCGGTGCAGAATAACCAAAGAATGTCCCAGCAAGGGGTCAAGAGCAAGGTTAAAGTCTCTGCCAAAGAGCGTAGGAAGCAGGGCTGCCTCTATTACCTTACAGATTAGAGTGTGGAAAAAACCCAGAGAGTCTGTGTTTGGGGCATAGATATTAAGGAGATTAACTTGCTATAGACCAATCTGTAAAATGATCTGAGCCCATTGCCCCTTGGAGTCCATTTTGGATTGAAGAACTTGAGCCAGGAGGGACTTCCTAAGTAGACTCACCACTCTGCTCTTCTCCAATGCTGGGGAGCAGGCTACTAGGGAGAACAACTTTCCTTTTAGCTTTTGCAACTTTGTTAACATTAGAAAAATAATGTCTGCCGCTGACAGTACAATGAAGGAGGATTCTTTTTCACAATAGGATTATTAATCCCCTTCACATTTAGGGACAGTAGACTCAGAGCAGGAGCCATATCAGTATAATTTGAGTAGGAGATGTTAGAAAAGGCAATCTAGGACCCTTGTTTTGGCAATTGTGAGAATAAGTATATGCAAATGCAGGAGGTCCAGGAAAAAACAAAAGATGACAATGCATCAGTCCAAGTGGGATTAAAGAGCTAGGGAAACACATCAGAGCTGCAGCTGACAATAGCATGTTAGTTGAACCATGGGGGAAAATAAATCAGGAGGTGAGTCAGCCTGATGGATCAAGAGGGAGCCTCCACCCGCCATCATATAAAAACATACCCCAAATAATGGGAATGTAGCTGGACCACGTTCCCATTACATCTAACAAATTATTAAACAACAAACAAACTGTTGTTTCTCCCCTCCCCCCCATTTCATCCCAGGTATCAATACACACACTTAGCACTCAATCTACCATACATAGATATTGGTCAGTGTAACACAGCAAAAGAAAGTCAACAGAATGGAGATCGCTATCTATGCACCCACGGTGAAGGGTGTGTCACAGGCATGTTCTCCAGAGTCCTTTCCCCTATCTACAAATCCCCAAACCATAGAAGGTACGTATTCATTTACAAAGAACGAATTATAACTATTTACATTAATATTTTTTAAAAGAAAACAGTCATAAACGTAAAACTATATACAAGTATTATTATTATTAGTAATGGTGCTGTGGGATGGAGCCAGCGCAGAGTGAGACAATAATGCAGTTTCTAAAGGGTTTGCCGTGCTTGCTAGGCACTTTTGGGGCTGTACAGTGAATAGCAGTAGAATTATTTATAGAAATCACTGACTAACTATACCAGCCACAATACCTTATTTAATCGGTGTCCATTGTGTCATTCTCCATCAGAAAGTCCTTCAAGTGGCTTGGGTCTTCGAAGGTCCGAGTGCAGGTTGCATGGTGACATGCATCCGCCCCGGATAGTACAGGCCGTAGCGGGCTTGCAACGTCTATAATTGCAATTGAAAGGATAGTAATTGCTTTTGCCGCATGACCGTGGCCTTATTCAGGTCTTGGGAAGAAAAACAATTTATGCCCATTGTACAGTGGAAGCGCCTGGAGTCTAGTGGCCTGAAGAATTTGTAGTACTTGAGGGTAATGGAGGATTTTTAGCATGAAAAGTCATGGATTCTGGGTTTGCTGACCTCTTTGAGAGGGGGTACGGTGAGCACGCTGTATCTCGAATGGGTGTTGAAATGCCACTTGTAAAGATGAGGTAAAAGCTGTTCCAGGAAGCGAATAGCATTGGACCCTTTGACACCCTCGGGCATGCCGAAGATCTGAATGCTGCTGCGCCGGGCATGGTTGTTGGAATCTTCAATTTGTCTCTCAAGCAAGGAGACACATTTCAGGCCTGCTTCAACACGTTGTAGCCGTTCTTCTTGGGCTTGAAGTGTAATGTTGACCATGTGGAGGCGAGAGGAGAATGAAAGTTTATCCATGTTTCAGCAAGGTCAGATTGCACTAAAGAAAGAGCCTCACCATTAGCAGCCACCAAATTCTTCACTTGCTGAATCTTGAGGAGTAGTTGTTTAAGGGTCTCGTCTGCCTCTTTGTTTGGTGCCATTTTGCTTGGTGAAGGTGGGTCGTGCTGGTTTAATACCCGAAATAACCCGGGATGTCCAGAATGAGAAGATGGATCGAGAAAGGTGTCGGGGGAGGTAAAGAAGGTTAGAAGTCTAACTAGGACCCATGAGATCGTTCTCTAGGTGTTCCATCCTGAGCCGTGGCAAGCTCTGCCCCCCATCCCCCACTATTTGATGCATTTTGTTGTCGCCACTGATTTTGTGTGTGTGACTGTAGCTCACTTAATCTCACGTTGTTTCTATTTGCTCAATGATATTGGAGTAGTATCAATATAGCTCTCACACCTTTGTTAAGTTTCATGTTATCCAAGTTCTCTAACTATGTTCCCAGTCCATGTATCATAAAAGCTGCTGTACATTTGTATTTTAATTACAAAGTGGGTTGGGATCTTGTTTGGACAAGAGTCATCATTTAATACAAATTGTTGTTATGACAAATCTTGCTTGAAAGCTCCTATTTAAATTTTAAATCGTAACTTGATTCAAAAGCTTGCCAAAAAGTACGAGATACTTTAGCTTCAGAAGTCTGAAATTTCAAGTCTCTAATTTGCATCACACCTTGAATTTAACTATGTTAATTGTTTATGTATGCAAGGCTGTAAAAGGTAAATTCCACTCAAGTCAACACGGAAATGCAACAAATGTTTAAAACTATGGTACAATAGCCAAGGGAGTTCCCTGCCTGGAAGAGACTACAGTCGTAAGTAACACTGTATCTGGTTACTTAGCGGCTATTTGAAGAGAGCTACTCTGGGTCTTGTCCAAGTGAGGAACAATGGTACACATACATTTTGTACAATTGGACCTTCGGCAAGAAAGTTCCCGTTCTGTACTGTGCACGACATGCCAATAAAAGACTGTCCTAACTGGTCTTAGTTGCTAAACAGGCTTCTTTTTATTTATTTTGGTTCACAGCTTATAAACTGAGCACACATACAATGTTTGGGGATACAAGCAGTCAGAGCTCTGAGCTGGCATCCTCTAAATAGAAAACCAAGGCTTCATCTTCCTAGAGCAGTATTCTCAAAACTGTCCTGGGGGAACCCAGCCAGTCACAGTTTCAGGATATCCTCAGTGAATATGCAGGCAAGAGATTTTCATGCACCACCTTCACTGCATGTAGAATTCTCTCTTGCATATTCTTGTAGATATTCTAAAACCCGACTGACTGGGGAGTCCCCCAGGACAGATTTTGGTATCACAGACCTAGAGGATGAAAGATCTAGATTCTAGACTGTGCTATGCACTGATCTTCCTATGGATGTTTCTTCTAATGGAATTTACATATCATCCTGTTAGACCAGTCCAGACAAGTGGGTTCTGTTCCCCTAACAGCAGATGCTTCTATTCGACTCAGTCACCAGAGGTTCTTTCAGTATTTCAGTCTCCAGCAGATGGTGGATGGATTTTCTCCTATCATAAGAACATAATAACATAAGATATGCCATACTGGGTCAGACAAAGGTCCATCAAGCCCAGTATCCTGTTTCCAACAGTGGCCAGTCTAGGTCATACGTACCTAGCAGTTTCCCCAAAAGACACAGGTTCCACAATGCTTGTACTGGGTCAAGCATTGATATCCTGGGTCCCTTCTTAATAATGGTTTATGGACCTTTCCTCCAGGAACTTGTCCAAACCTTTTTTAAACCCAGCTACACTAACAGCCTTTACTACATCCTCCGGTAACAAATTCCAGAGTTTGATTACACATTGAGTGAAAAAATATTTTCTTTTATTAGTCTTAAATAGTATCTCCAGGAACAAGCAGGAATGAATCTTCACATATGGGTACGTCGGTACTGACGGAGCCTGCGTGGGAACGCTCCCCAGCGTCCAAAAAGAAAGCTTTTGGGAGCATCCCACACGCATGCGTGCTGCCTTCCCGCCCATTCACTTCCCTCTCATCAGTTTTCCGTTTTCCGCGGAGCCGGCAGGACGTATTCCTGTCACCGCAGAAAATTTTTCTTTCTGTTCTTTTTTTTTTTTGTGGTCGTGTCTGCCTTCCCTCGACGCCACCGGTACTGCCGGTGCTTTCCTTTCTTTTTACTAAAAATGTCTTCTTTTCTCTGAAAATTTTTTCCTGTTTAGTGCCTGACGGTTTCTAGGCCACTAGGCCTCTATCCTTCCATTATGGAAATGCCAGCCGCTATCCTTAAGAAATGCTCAAAGTGTGGCGGTACAAATATATTTTTAGACACTCATACTTGGTGTCTAAAATGTTTAGGTCCTGACCATTGCCCACTGGAGTGTCTCTCCTGCTGGAGCTCAAACAGAAGAAGTCTTCAAGATCGAGCACAACTCGATACCCGGTTCACATCGGACTCGATGTCACCAGCCAGAATATCTTCTTTTTCACAAGATCAGGTAACCAAACAAGTCTGTTAAGACTAGTCAGTCCTCGAGTGGTAGATCTCCTTCTAAGCATCGAGATGCCTCTGGCGTTGCCCTCGAAGACATTTTGGCAATAAAGCCCCGGCGGGAGTCTTCGGGCTTCAAAGCATTAACGGGGTTTCAGGTTGTTCCCGAGGTTCTTACCTCCATGGACATACCTGGGCCATGCTCGTTGGTTGTGGCCGCTGCGAGCGGTACCGACACCCCGGCATCGGCTGTGGTGATGGATGAAAAACACCTCACCGATGAACGTAGTCTAGCACTCTCAGCTACTTCGGTACCGCTAGAGTTGCTGCAGACCGTTCCTTGAGTATCGGTGTCAGTTTCGGTACCAGTACCGGTATCGACATCGTTACCGGTGTCGGTACCATCGATTGTTTTCTTCGACAGACTCACTCCCTTCGATGCCAAGCCTGGAATCGCTCTCTAGCATAGAGGATTCGGTACCAACTCATCTCGGTACTGACCTCGGGCGGTACCGAAAACATCTCTTTAAAGAAAATCCGATGCTTCATCCTTTCAAGTCTTCCGATCCCGATGACTGGGATGAATCCATCGGTGCCAAGGCTGAATTTTCAATAATTTCAGCTTTTACCCCTCATTTCAGAGGGTCCTCCTCAGGAGAGATTTCTTTTCAAGCTTTTTTGCTTGATATGGCAAAGTTACTTGCCATTTCTATACCAGGGGATTCAGAAACTCTGCAATTCCCCTGGATTCCAAAGGAGGTCATCATGCTTCCTTTGGATCAGATCTTACAGGATCTACTATTAAGAATGTGGGAAACTCCTTTAACGGTATCCCCACATTCTAAGACACTTGATACTATGTACAAGGTGCCACCTTCTCCAGGTTTTCAAAAGACTCAACTTCCTCATCATTCTATTGTTGTAGAATCAGCAATGAGGCGTATTAAGAGTGCAAAGAAGCACTCCTCTTATCCGCCAGGTCGTGAGTCTAGGACTTTAGATGCCTTTGGACGTCGCTGCTTCCAGGCATCCATGCTTTCAGCAAGAATTATCTCATATATTTTCTATATGGGATTATCTCTTGAAGAGGTCACAAAGACCTTGAAGCTTTTGAACCCTTTTCTTCAAGAACATAAAAGAGCAGACTATTTTTTATTAGTCAGTCATGCTCAAAATGTCTCTAAGTTCCTTAATCGTGCTTCCCTGGACTGTTTTGAGTCTATTAGCAGAACATCTGCTATAGTCATAAGGGCACGATGCATGGCTTGGCTCCAAGCTTCAGACTTGGAGAAATGGGTACAAGAAAGGCTGGGAAATACTCCTTGTACTGGTGAGAATCTCTTTAACAAGGATGCTTTATTCCAAGCTAATCAGCTAAACACTGATATTGTTGCTTTCAGAGGATTGTCAAAACTTTCCTCTATCCCAGCTAGTAAAAAAATCTCCTAACAAACTTTATCCCCCTAGGGGAAAAAAGTTTTATCCATCTTCTACCCATCATGTAGATGTTTCCAAAGAAGGGCAACATCAAACCAGGCTAAAAAAATCAAAACCTCAACAGGCTCAGCAAACCCAGCAGTCGCAGGGTTTCTGATATTTTATTCATTAAATCTCTTTTTCCTGTTTGAGGTTTAGAACCAGTAGCCTACTTCTTATCAACAGAAGCATCTACAGTTAATCTCATCCTTACTGAGATATCAGTGATACACTGACTCAATCCTCGACTCTAGGCGTGAATCTCTTGCCACAAGAGAAATCTATTCTTTTAGCTCCAAGAGCTATTGAGGACAATCATGCCCTACAGGTAACAGGGTTCTCCTCTCCTTTTTGAAGGAAAAAGAGGAGTAACAACTAACAACAAGGTAGGCTATGTCCTTCACTTTGACAGTTTTCCTGTACGAGGATATCTCATAGTTTTTGACTGCAAGGGGGCTTCACCTTTTCAGGAACTTACCAAATTGTAAGTCTTCTCAACTCTGTATTACTTCTATCCCTCTTAGTCGAGACATTTAGTCTCTAAGAGTGATACTATTCAACTGGAGGGCTTACTTTTTAAGCCCATAGGTTTTTCTTCAATACCTACTCCAGTAAGTGGTTTCCATACAGAGTTTTTCTTCCCCTTTGCAATCTTCTCAACTATTTCTTTTAAGACAGCTTATCAGACAGTAATTGCGTTTTACCACTCCTAATTATGTCTGGCGGTCCTTTTCCAATCTATAGGACCTAATGTTTTCTGCTGCCTTAATAACAGATCATTCTAAGAGAGGTTCCACAACCCACTTGGACAATTTATCATTGCAGGCAACCAGCCTGTCTACTATTCTTAGCCATCTTCAATTCTTTTTGGCTCCAACAGAATAGATTAGGTTGCACACTGGCAATTAAACAGCAACATCTCACCTAAGCAACCTACAACATGCTCTCTGCAATTATACAAAAAAGCTCTGCACTATGGGCCTTTGCCAGAGAGCGTCAGAGCCATTCCTAGTAGGTAACTTCCAGATGATTAAAAAGGCTTTGCCAAGTCATGCTCCTACATGACTGGGTTTTTTTCCTACTCTTACCATTTTCCTTAAAATTTCCTTGTAAGGAAAAGGAACCAGGGCTTAGACCACGTGAAAACATGAAGAATTGCTCGATTCCCTGGGTTGTTCCACATCTCCAGTGGAACTCTTACAACAGGGATGCATTCTTTTTCACTGCAGTCGGTCCTTGTCTACTGCTTTCCTTCTAATTCCCAATACTTCATTGAAGCTTATGCTGAACAAAGAACGCATGATACTCATATTGCCCTCATAGAGAGGCAATCATGGTATCCCCTTATATTGCATCTTCTTCTCCAGCTACTACACTGAAGTTATAGAAGGATCCAGACTTGCTGTCTTAAGACTAAGGATCTCCTCTGCACCCCTTCACGTAGGTCTCCATTCCTGGTTATTCAAAGGCTAGAATTTATAAAGAAATCTAGACCTCTCCTTATAAGTAAGAGCATTCCACTGGTTTCCATGAAACCTTCTCCATGGCTCTTCCACTTATAACCAGAAAGAGATTCTCTATCCATATTCTCAAGCAGGTCTTACCCCTTCTTGTTATTAAGTGAATCTCTCTATATATATCCATATATATATATTGTCATCGGGCCTCGTAGTAAGAGACTCCGTAGACCCTCTAGGCGACTGCCTAGGGGTATTGTGGTTATGATTGATCTGCCTTCTCTTCTGTACACAGAGTCAAAATAGGGTTTTATTCCCGTTCCCTGGCGGATATCATTTCTTTGCAAAAGCACACAGAACAATAAACAAAACCAAACGAAAACAGCTGGAATGTTATTTCTTTCTTCCTTGTTCCTTTCACAAGTTACATCAGCATAAAGATGTTATTTCATCTGCTAAACAGATTGTACAATCCATCGGCTCCGGCTCTGAGTAAGTGTTACTGCTTTCCCACTGTGTTAAGCCTGGACTGCATCTATTAAACCCTGGGTCACATTCACTGCATGTGCTGGAGCTGGGTTCATTTACTGGGGGAAGATAAGCTCTCTTCTCTCCCAGACACTTGTCTAAATCAGGATTATAAAAACCTGCTGTAGAGAAAGTCTCTTTATGGTAAGCCTCCCTTGGCTCCCTTACTTGGAAGTCTGCACACCTTCCTGTATTAAAACTCTGCCCAGAACAATGCTTGTTAAAACTCCCAGCTTCTCTTCTCTCCCAAACACAAGGCTTTAAACTTGTTACCTTACGGGAGGTTCTGTAGTTAGCTGTGGGGTTTCTTTCTCCTGGCAAAGCTTTACTGGCTTGAGGAAAGTTTCTCCGTGACTTGGGTAATTCCCCCAAGGTAGTGTCCCACTTCCTGTTTGAGTGGAAAACCTCTCCGGTACTATCTCTCCAGAGATTAGTTTCTCTACTGCTCCACTGCCCTTTCCTGGAGCTTGCCTTGAGAGCCCTTGGTCCTCCCAGACCTCCAAAGTCTCTCCTGGAATTGGAACGTCTCCTGGGACTCTGTATCTCTCTCTGTCTCTGAGTCTTGCTTGTCTGATGCTGGATCTCCACCTGCATCTGACTGCCACTCTCCTCCTCAGAGTCAGTCTGGCTCTCTCTCTTGCTCTCTCTCTTGCTTCCCTTCTGGCTTCCCTTCTGGCTTCCTCTTCCTGGTTCTAACCAGGGCTTTTTGTACCTCCCCCCTCTGTACATTACGTCAGCTTCTGGGGACAGGTGTTTCTGATGAGATTCCTCAATTCTATCTGCGTCACTGCTAAGGAAAGGGAACCTAATTTTAAACCCCTTCTGTTCTACTTGTGCTGATGGCATCGGCTGCTCAGCCATTCTTAGACATGCTGAACCCTCCTGCCCAGCCAAGTTTGAGGTGAGTTCTTCACTCCCACTAACCTCCATTGGTTCCACTGTATCACATATCCCCCCTCTTAAGACATTCCGGGATGGGGAACTATCATTCTCACAGCCCGGAATCCTGGACAACGCATCGGCGTTTAAATGTAGCTTGCCTGCCCTATGGTGAATGGTGAAACTGAAAGCCTGCAATGCGAGGTGCCAGCGGGTGAGGCGAGGGTTGTGATTATGCATCGTGCCTAACCATTTTAAAGGGGCATGGTCAGTAATGAGCACAAAATGCCGACCAGTGAGGTAAAAGCGGAGTGCTTCAATCGCCCACTTAATAGCGAGGCATTCCTTTTCGATGGTGGAGTAATTGCCTTCCGCCTTGGACAACTTTCTACTTAGGTATAACACAGGGTGTTCAGAACCCTCAAACTCTTGGGAGAGTACTGCACCTAGCCCAGACTCTGATGCTTCTGTCTGTAAGATAAACGTGCGCTCAAAATCCACCCCATACAGGACCGGGGCCTTACACAACTTCCCCTTCAGCAGTGTGAAGGCGGCCTCCGCTTCCGGTCTCCATCGCAAGTTATTGGGGGCGTTTTTCCGCAGCATCTCTGTCAGAACTGCGCTCTCCTCAGCGAACCTGGGTATGAAGCGCCGGTAGTACCCGATCAAACCCAGGAAACTCCTGAGTTGCTTCTTGTTCACAGGCCTCTGAAAACTTTGTACGATTTCGATCTTATTTTGCAAGGGTCGGACCATCCCCTTCCCCACCATGTGTCCCAAGTACTTTACTTCTGTTCCTGCGAACAGACACTTCCTCGGATTCAATGTTAATCCGGCTTGCCTTAAGGCCTTTAGCACCGCTCCCACCCGTGGAAGATGTTGCGCCCAGGTGGTACTATGGATAACGATGTCATCCATGTAAGCCACCGCGTAACTCTGGTGAGGGCGAAGGACCTGGTCAACCAATCGCTGACATGTCGCGGCGGCGCCATGCAGGCCAAAGGGCATGCGCTTGAATTGAAATAAGCCCAGCGGCGTACTGAATGCCGTCTTGGGCCTGGAGGCACGGGTAAGCGGTACCTGCCAGTACCCCTTGGTGAGGTCAAGGGTGGTCAGGCACCGGGCCTGCCCCAGTCTGTCTAACAGCTCTTCGATTCGTGGCATCGGATAGGCATCAAAGAGCGATATGGCATTGACTTGTTGGAAGTCGATGCAGAATCGAAGACTGCCATCAGGTTTCGGAACCAGGACCACTGGGCTACACCAGGGGCTTTTCGACTCCTCAACAATACCCATGCGTAACATATCTTGAACCTGAGACACGACCTCCTTCTTACGCGCTTCTGGCAAGCGGTAAGGTCGTTGCCGCACGATCTTCCTGGGAGGGGTGAGAATTTCGTGGGCTACTAGTGTTGTTTCCCCCGGTATGGGTGTGAGAACGTCCTTAAACTGTGCAAGTAACTGGGTTAATTGGTACTGTTGTTGCAGTGACAATTCCGTTCCCATCTTTGGAGCTACCTCTGCCTTGCAGTCCTCCACCTGGGGGCCTAGATCATCTTCTAGCGGCTCTTCTGAAGTGGCGGTGAGTCCCTGAACCTCCCTTTGGCCTGTGGAGCCAAATCCACTACCTCCCCGCCTAGTAGGGGACAGTTGCGGTACTTCTTTCACCTCAGGTGACCCAAACCGCTCACATATGATTTGAGCAATCCTATCCCCACTTTTCACCTCAAATTCCTGCTCTCCAAAATTAAACAATAGCACCTTGACCTCTCCCCTGTAGTCAGGGTCAATAACCCTGGCCCCAACATCGATGAAGTATTTCGACGCCAGGCCGGATCGGGGAGCAATCCGCCCATAACACCCTGCGGGCAGTTGGATTTGTATCCCTGTAGCGATTAGGGCTTTTCCCCCTTTTGGCACTATTGCTGTTACGGCGCTGCAGAGGTCAAAACCTGCGGATGCTGCTGTCGCTTTTTGCGGGCTCTGAGCATTTGTGGACATTTTACAAAATTTTAGAGTGAAGCCCTCCTTACTGGGTGTTCCTACCTCTGTCTGCTGCTTGGGACAAAGAGTTTTCTTTGGGGGTTTTCCAAACAGGGGCCCAGGTACTAAAGTCACTAGGGCTTCCCCTCTCTCCCTGCTTACTGGCTGGGACTTCTCTTTTAGCGTTTCTCAGCGGGGACCCTCACTGGACCCTCCCCTTTCCCTTGGAGGTTTTTCGGGGTTCGTGAGCTGGGACCCTTTTGATGTCTTGTCTTCTACTGGGTGCAGACCTCCCTTTAGCCCTTTGTCAAACGGGGGCCAGTCCCTACCCAAGACCAAATCAAACGGTAGTTTTGGTACTAGGGCTATTAGTGTTCTCCTGCGGGTTCCCAAACCTTTTGTCATTAGGTTGAACAAGGGATAACATGTGGAAGAGCCGTGAATGCACCTTATTTTTGCAACCCCTTCAGGTTGACTCGGGGGAAAATCATTTCTGGCCTGTATGATGTCCCAGAACTTCCGGGAGACCATACTTTGATCGGCCCCCGAGTCTAGCAAAGCTCTGGCCGGGACCCCTTCCACCTCCACATCAAGGCGGAATCCCTGTTGGACATGCTCATTACCTCCTGTTATCAAGGTCTGGGCAATACCTTTTCACATGCCCTACCTTTCCACACTTAAAACATGTTACAAAAACATTATTATTAATTCTCTTAGGCAAACATCCTTTCATGCAATGTGTATCTACTGGAAAACCTTCCTTTAACTTTGCAGGACTGGTGCAGCCCAACTTCCCCTCAGCGCTTCTGGATATCTTTTTAGCCATCTCGGCTTCAAGAAATCGTTCCGTCAGCTGCGCTGCCTTTATGGAGGTTGTGCAGTCTTGCAACGTTAAAAAGGTTTTTATTTCTGAGGGAACTGCCTCAAAATACTGCTCTAAGACAATCAGGTCAATCAGGCTATCCACTGTTTTACCTTCAGGCTCTAACCATTTTAACACTAAACTGCGCACCCTATGGCACAGTGCTTTAGGTGTTTCACCTGCTTGTAACTTTGTGGACCTAAGCATTCTCCGGTATACAGCCGGTGTTAGGCCTAGCCTATCCCTTACTGCCTTTTTGATTTCTGCGTACTCATCTGCCAAAGCGGCAGGCATCGCTCGGTACGCTGCCTGAGCTTCTCCCGTTAGGGATGCGGCGAGTCTAACCGCCCACTGCTCCTTAGGACAGTGCGCGTGGAGAGCTACTCTCTCGAACGACTCTATAAAGTCATCAAAATTGTCTTTATCTGTCATGTGTCCAAATGTCCATATCCCACACTGTGGTGGGCCTACCCCACTGAAGCCTTCTGGTGTTGTCTTCCCTTGTGATCCTTCCAATAGTGTCTGCACGAGGTCCGTCAGGGGTTTCTGCTGCGCTTGGAGGGCAGCCAGGGCCTGTTGTTGGCTCTGCTGGGCCAGTTCCCTTTGCTTATCAAATTGCCTGCTCATCCAGCGCAGAACCTCCTGGACGTCCATCTTCAGCTGTTACTCTGCAAAACACAACCACAACAAACACCAAGTGTGGTACCACTGGACAAAAAGACTTTTCCTTCCTCTTTTTTTTTTTTTCAAAAAGCAACCCCTTCTCACTCTGGATCCTCCCCAGCCTAGGCCCAAATACCTTTTACCTGGACTAGGTGGAGGGTCTCGCTTTGAGAAGGTGCTTGTACGCTGTAGTCCACTCCGGCTCGTTCTGGATCCTTCCGGGCGTGGCAACTTCCGCTCCTTCCGTTGAGCTTGTGCAACTTCCTGGTGGGCTTGCTTCCAGAATGAAAAATCCTGCCTACTACGCCATTTGTCATCGGGCCTCGTAGTAAGAGACTCCGTAGACCCTCTAGGCGACTGCCTAGGGGTATTGTGGTTATGATTGATCTGCCTTCTCTTCTGTACACAGAGTCAGTCAGTCAAAGTGGTAAAGCAAAATAGGGTTTTATTCCCGTTCCCTGTCGGATATCATTTCTTTGCAAAAGCACACAGAACAATAAACAAAACCAAACGAAAACAGCTGGAATGTTATTTCTTTCTTCCTTGTTCCTTTCACAAGTTACATCAGCATAAAGATGTTATTTCATCTGATAAACAGATTGTACAATCCATCGGCTCCGGCTCTGAGTAAGTGTTACTGCTTTCCCACTGTGTTAAGCCTGGACTGCATCTATTAAACCCTGGGTCACATTCACTGCATGTGCTGGAGCTGGGTTCATTTACTGGGGGAAGATAAGCTCTCTTCTCTCCCAGACACTTGTCTAAATCAGGATTATGAAAACCTGCTGTAGAGAAAGTCTCTTTATGGTAAGCCTCCCTTGGCTCCCTTACTTGGAAGTCTGCACACCTTCCTGTATTAAAACTCTGCCCAGAACAATGCTTGTTAAAACTCCCAGCTTCTCTTCTCTCCCAAACACAAGGCTTTAAACTTGTTACCTTACAGGAGGTTCTGTAGTTAGCTGTGGGGTTTCTTTCTCCTGGCAAAGCTTTACTGGCTTGAGGAAAGTTTCTCCGTGACTTGGGTAATTCCCCCAAGGTAGTGTCCCACTTCCTGTTTGAGTGGAAAACCTCTCCGGTACTATCTCTCCAGAGATTAGTTTCTCTACTGCTCCACTGCCCTTTCCTGGAGCTTGCCTTGAGAGCCCTTGGTCCTCCCAGACCTCCAAAGTCTCTCCTGGAATTGGAACGTCTCCTGGGACTCTGTATCTCTCTCTGTCTCTGAGTCTTGCTTGTCTGATGCTGGATCTCCACCTGCATCTGACTGCCACTCTCCTCCTCAGAGTCAGCCTGGCTCTCTCTCTTGCTCTCTCTCTTGCTTCCCTTCTGGCTTCCCTTCTGGCTTCCTCTTCCTGGTTCTAACCAGGGCTTTTTGTACCTCCCCCCTCTGTACATTACGTCAGCTTCTGGGGACAGGTGTTTCTGATGAGATTCCTCAATTCTATCTGCGTCACTGCTAAGGAAAGGGAACCTCATTTTAAACCCCTTCTGTTCTACTTGTGCTGACGGCACCGGCTGCTCAGCCATTCTTAGACATGCTGAACCCTCCTGCCCAGCCAAGTTTGAGGTGAGTTCTTCACTCCCACTAACCTCCATTGGTTCCACTGTATCACAATATATGCTTAAAGCTCTTTCAGAGTCATATATATATATATATATATATATATATATGACTCTGAAAGAGCTTTAAACTTTGGCCTACAGAAGCTTCAGCTTTTCCTTCAAAGTCCAACCTCATTAAATTCCCCCAGTTTTTTCTTCTGGGATTAGTTCTAGCCATTAAGGCTTCTGACCTCTGCCTGTATTGCAAAATTTATTTTCCTCTACTTCACAGTGAGGTAATTTCTTTGAGGATAATCTACTGGCTCTTAGCAGCAGACCCATATTAGTCTCAATAAACACTTTTGCAATACTTTTGAGTAAGGTCCACATTAGAAAATTGGAATTCAATATTTGCTAACAATTATGGTCTACACAAGGACTCCCCTCTAGACGCCTTGTTTAGTCAAGCTGTTCCACAGCACACCCATTTTAATTCAACTCCTACCCTCCATCCGTTGGATGCCTGAGGTTCTGGGAAATAGCATGGCCCATCCATTAGATTTGCAACATGCTGGGACCTCCTGTAGGCATCTCTAGCTTGGGAATCCCCATATGTGAAGACTTATTCCTGCTTGTTCCTGGAGATAGCACAGTTACTTACCTATAACAGGTGATCTCTGGGAACAGCAGGAATAAGTCTTCACAACCCACCCACCTCCCCTAGCAGGTGTGTGCTCTCTCTAATTTGTCTACTTCCCTCCTTCGGTCTCAGCTACAAACACAACTGATGAGAGGGAAGTGAATGGGAGGGAAGGCAGCGCGCATGCATGTGGGATGCTCCCAAAAGCTTTCTTTTTGGACGCTGGGGAGCGTTCCCACGCAGGCTCCCGCGCAGGCTCCATCGGTACCAACGTACCCATATGTGAAGACTTATTCCTGCTGTTCCCAGAGATCACCTGTTACAGGTAAGTAACTGTGCTTTACCCTTTAGCATCATTGCATGTCCCCTAGTCTTTCTATATTCTGATAACGTAAACAATCGATCTACGTTTACCCGTTCCACTCCGTCCATTAATTTATAGACTTCTATCGTATCTCCCCTCAGCCGTCTCTTTTCCAGATTAAAGAGCCCTAACCTTTTTAGCCTTTCTTCATAGGAGTATCCTTCCATCCCCTTTACCATTTTGGTGGCTCTTTTCTGAACCTTTTTTAATATTGCTATATCCTTTTTAAGATTCGGCGACCAGAATTGCACACAATATTCAAGGTGCGGTCTCACCATGGAACGATATAGAGGCATTTTAATATCTTTTGTTTTATTTTCCATTCCTTTCCTTATGATACCTAGCATTCTATTTGCTCTCGTGGCCACCACTGCACATTGGGCCGAGGGTTTTAACAACATGTTATCCACAATGACGCCTAAACCTTTTTCGTGGGTGGTGGTTCCTAATGTGGAACCTTGCATCGTGTAACCATAATTTGGGTTGTTCTTCCCTAGGTGCATAACTTTGCACTTGTCCACATTAAATTTCATCTGCCATTTTGATGCCCAATCAATCCGTAGACAGTCTGAGGATTGAGAAGAAAAGAGATTGTCTTAACACTCGTGAATGACCAACTTGAGTACGGAGAGGTGACTCTCTCACTAGAGTTCGATGAGGGAGGCTCCACTAGACTGCAGTCTATTTGGTAGCTATAGGAGGGGAGAAAATTGGTTTAGCTCCATACTCTTCTCAAGATAAGAGCCTGTTGAACAGCCACAAATTGGAAGGATCTGGAAGAGTGCAGCAGCCTCAGCGCCCCCTCCTTCATCTGTCCCCCTGCTCTCTCTCAAAGATCACAGAAGGCTCTCAGAGGGATCTGCCTGCCAGCCACCTTAAACACAGCGCTGCAAAGCCAGCCAGTGAAACAGTTTCAGGGGAGTAGAGCTGAGCCTGGCACAGATTCTCTGCCTGGGGCTCTCAGGGGGCGAGTACCAAGGCTTGATATCTACATTGTCTTTGTTGGGGCTCCTGATTCTGTCTTCTTGGGACCCACTTCGGGGTGGAGTGCTGCTGATTGTTGGCACAGTGTGGGGGTTTCCTGCCAGTTTCTGCACGCATTAGTAACATTTTTACTTATTGTGCACCTGGTGGTCACGAAGTCCTAACAAGCATTCTGCTCAAGCGGCTCCTGTGCATGCTTCTTCCCTATAATGCATGTAAAGTAAAAACACAGTTAATGTGCGCTTGTGGGCTGACAGCCGACGTAGCCTTAGTGTGCACTGTTGTGATACTTGCCCTAACTCTTTATGTCTTCTTCCAGGAAACACTGTTTGACCTATGACAAGTGAGGTGCTTCATCCTTAGATCTGGGCTCTGCTTTTCCTGCATGGAAGCTTCTGAGTCATCCCTGGAGGGCCTGCTTTTCCTCTCTTAGTGGGGGATGCAGTTAATCTGACCTTGCCTACCTCAGGGTGGGTGGTGGCGGATGGCGCTATGGGCAAGGATATTCAGCTGATCAAAGGATCTGGTGACTGTGCTATGAGCCACTCGTTGTCCTCTAGGGAGTCTGTGATGGCTGTGTCCCCTGGTGTTGGGGAGTCCTGTCTGAGAGGCGAGCTTCCGGACTTCGGATTGTCCTCCCCAGATTCCTTTTTGCAACAGGCCTGGTCCTTCTGGTGTGAAATTCAGACCCTGCAGCCTCTGGGTGCCCCTGAGCACAGTCTCATGCAGGGCAGGCTGAAAGTGGAAGCCCTGTTTGATTACATTTGGCTAATCGTCCCTATCGAGGACCACCCCTGGAGATGGGGAAACAGCTGGGAGCTATCTGAGATGTTGACTATGACTCAGATTCAGATGGCTCAGTTCTCTGTTCTGATGTGGATGAGGAAGTGCTCTTGCCTTCAGAAGAATATGCAGAGGCTGGCGTGATCCGCCTAGTCTGGAAGGAGGAGCTGGCAGCATTGATTGCCAGTGTCTGATCTGCCTTGAACTTGATGGATGCTTCTGGTACAGAGCAGGAGCTGAAGGTACACCCACTCCTTCAAGGAGTGTGAAAATCCACTACTGTCTTCCCATTCCCGGATGTGATCAAGGATATGATCCGGTCAGAGTGGGACTCTCCCGACTCCCTGCCTAAAGGGTTAAGGGTGCGTAAGAACATATATGCTCTCCTGGAGGAGTGCTTTGAGTGGTTTGGCTTTCCCAAGTTGGATGTGCAGGTCACGGCAGTTACCAGATGGATCACCTTTCCTACGGAAGGCAGGTTAGCCTTAAATTATTTTTTGGATCGTAAGGTAGATTCCTTGCTGAAGAGCTAGTTTGCCGTGGCAGTGGCTATTCTGCAGCTAGCAGTATGTACCAGCCTGATATCTCGAACCTTGCTCCTGTGCATTCAGTCTCTTCTGCTGGATGATACTATCCCTCTTTTGGATTCGGCTATGGCTTTCCTTTCTGATGCTATGTATGGCTTGGTATGTTTGGCGGCCAAGAATAGTGCCCTGACGATGATGTCACGGCATTGGATTTGGCACTGGGCAGCGAACACATCCTCCAAAGCCTGTATGGCCCAACTGGCTTTTAAGGGGAAGCTTCTGTTTGGAGCTCATTTGGAGAAGCTGGTGAAGGACCTGGGTGAGACAAAATCTTGCCACCTTCTGGAAGACAGGGACCTATGAAGCGGGCTGGTTCCCCTTTCTCATCAGCCTCTGCCCGTCCACCAAAGGTGTACTGGCCGGATTCCTGAGGATCTCGGGGCTCTCCTTAGTACCAACCTAGAAAACCTTTCTTCTCCTCTGCTTCCCAGCCTTGGGCTCATTCTCACTCTTTTTGTGGAGCACGTGGGCCCATGGACTCGGTCCCCTCCAGAGGAGGACCCTCTCAGGCTATGCAATGAAGGTTTGAGGATGCATTCCCTGGTTCCTCCAGTTGGAAGCAGGCTTTGCCTTTTGTTTTAAGAATGGGACAGGGTTACAAAGGATCACTGGGTGCTAGACACCATTCAATTCAGCTATGTTGGAATGTAAAGAACCAATTACGGATGCTTTCATCATTTCCCCTTGTAGGTCTGTGATCAAAAGTGCTGCAGTGTGGACCACCTTGGACAAGTTGCTACACCTAAAGGCGGTGTGCCCATCTCCCCATACGAGCAGGGCAATGGCAGATACTCCCATCTATTTTGTGGTGCTAAAGAAGGACGGTTCTTCTGGCCCATTCTGGACCTCAAGAGAGTCAACGAGCACTTGCTTGTCCTGCTGTTCTGGATGGAAATCTTGCACTTCGTGATTCAAGCAGTGCACCGAGGGGAGTTCTTGGCTTCTCTGGATCTGGCTGAGGCGTATTTTCGTATGCTGATCTGGATGGATCAGCAGGAGTATCTGTGTTTTGCTGTGCTTTGCGCTCACTATCAGTTTGCTGCCCTCCCTTGGAGATTCTCCAAGGTCATAGTAGTGGCGGCTGCAGCGCAAAAAGATCTGTATCCATCACTATCTGGACGACTGGCTCATTCAAGTCCGTTCCCTGTCAGAAGCATCTCAGGTGGTGTCCCGAGTGGTGTCCTTTCTGGAAAGCCTCGGCTGGGTGATCATTCAGAGAAAGAGCCAGCTATTGCCTTCCCAGTCACTGGAGTTTCTGGGAGCACGTTTTGACACTCAAATAGGCAGACTTTTCCTGCCAAAGGAGAAAAAAGACTGTTGGATTGCCTGATGCTATTCTATGTGCAGCAGGCTCCCAGAGTCTGAGATTATTTTCAGCTCTTCGGATTAATGGCGGCGATCATAGAGATGGTGCCATGGATGCATGTTCACTTGCGACCTCTCCAACAGTGGAGACCTCTGTGGTCTCCAAGTTCTCAGGAGTTCAAGCTTTTTCAGCCGGCACTCTCTCAATCCTGGAAAATGGGAGTTGAATCAGAAGGCATTTCAGTTGATTCTGTGCCACTGGTGTCACACTGAAATGGATCTGATGACAACCCGCTCTAGTGCCAAAGTTTTCTGCTTCTTCAGTCACCACATGGAGATGGGTTCCAAGGGCATCAATGCCCAGACCCAGACTTGGCCAAGTCAGTGAATTCTGTACGTGTTTCCTCCATGATCCCTGGTGGAGCTTGTGATTTGGCATATAGAACACCACCCGGGTAGAATTGTTTTTTTGGAGCTGGATTGGCTGAGGAGAGCATGGTTCAGAGAACTGATGCAGTCCTTGCAGGCGCCTCCTTTTTGGTTGCCTCCGTCATAGGGTCTATTGCAGCAGAGACTGATCATCCTGGAGGACCCGGCTTCCTTCTCGCTTATGGCCTGACTCTTGAAAGGAGATGGCTAGCACATGAGTCCTACTCTCCTGTAGTGGTCTCTACTCTGCTCGGTGCCCATAGGAGATCTACCAAGCTAGCTTACGTATGGATATGGTGCCTCTTTGAGCATTGGTGCGGTGCGTGGCAGTTGGCTCCTGAGGCGGCCAAGGTGTCGTCATTGTTGGGCTTTCTATAGGATGGCCTAGAGAAGGGTCTTTCCCTCAGCTTGCTGAAAGTTCAGATGGCAGCACTGGCCTGTTTCTGGGGTCTGGTGGCAGCAAGTCTCTGGCCTCGTGTTTTCTCCAGAGGGTGCAGCATCTGCGTCCTGCCTTCCATTCTGTGATCCCTTCCAGAGATCTGTGTCTGGTGCTCAAGGCCCTGATGGCGGCATCCTTTGAGACATTGAAGTGTGCTGCCTTCAAGGATTTGATGCTCAAGATGATCTTCTTGGTCGCAATTTGTTCCGCAAGGCAGATTTCCAAGCTTCAGGCTCTGTCTTGCTGAGATCCTTATCTGTCCTTTTTGAAGGAGGCAGTTTCCATTCAGCCTGTGCTCTCCTTCTTGCCTAAGGTGCTTTTCAATTTCTTGTGAAACAGGTGGTCTGTCTGCCCGCCTTCCTGAAGGAGCAATGTTGGGGAAAGGATAAGGAACTTCACTTGGTGGATGTCCGGAGGTGCTCTTCTGGTACCTGGAAGTTATGAATTCCTTTCATAAGTCCGACCATCTCGTTATGCTGTTTGCTGGCCCACGCAAAGGTGAAGCGGTGGCTAAGATGACTTTGGGATACTGGATTAAGGCAGCCATTGCTTTGGCATATCTGTTGTGGAACTGGCCGGTTCTGGAGGGTTTGCACACCCATTCTACCTGAGCACAAGCTTCCTTGTGGGCAGAGCGGAGTTCGGTAGCCCCTGCAGACATTTGTTGGGCAGCAATATGAACACTTTCCACTTTTGTCAAGCATTACCTCTTGGATGTCCACGCAAGGGCGCACACAGCCTTTGGTTCAAGGGTTTTGCGAGCTGCTGTGTCCTTGTCATGTCCAGTGGAGTTGTAACTTTGGTACATTCCACTTGTCTGGACTGGTCTAGCAGGATGATATGGAAGGTAACATTTTACCTACCAGTTAGTGTCCTTTTCTTGAGTCCTGCTAGACCATTCCAGGGCCTGCCCCGGAAACTGTATTTGTTTTATTCTTCTGCTGCGGTGCCCTTGGGTCCTCTGTGATTTTTATACTTGGCTCTGCAGGTTCATCTTCTACAGACAGCTTTCTGTTTATGCTTTCCTGTACTTAATTCTCTACTGTTGATTACTCATTGTTGCCCACAATTGAGGTTGTTTGAGGCTTGTCATGTTTCCCCCAGATACTTTGAGATGAATACTGAAGGGACCTCTGGTATCTGAGACGAATAGAGGAATGGGAGTGATGTCATTGAAACCTGGGCTTTTCATTGGTTCTTTGTCTCCACCATTCTGCCGGTAGGCAAACACAACCTACTTGTCTGGACTGGTCTAGCAGGACTCAAGAAAAGGACATTAAATGGTAAGTAAAATGTCACCTTAGGTATGTGGGATGCTAGCTACGCATTCAAGTAGTTCATAGGATGTAATGATTTTTCATTTAAATTGTACCTGAAGTTATCCTAAATTATTCATTCTATGTAAATGGAAAAATGTTGTCCAATGTAAACCGCTTTGATTTATTGACTAAGTGGTATAGAAAAACAGTTAAATGAATAAATATGGAACTGTACTTCAGTGGCATTCACCTTCCTAAATGATGTCTGAAACACTTTCAAGCAAAAAGAGCTAGATGCAGTTAAAGGCCCAGTAGAAGTCTGTATCCACCGTAGTCTGCTATTACATCAGTTATTTACCAAACAAGATTGTGTGCACATTTACAAAGGACATTGAACTTACTTCCAACACCTACAGTAATGGGTTACAAGACAGAAAAGAAAAATATTTTCCGTGTCAAGGTATACAGTATATTTGATATATTTATTATTTTGCAGTTATTTGGAATAACTGTGGAGGACTCACCAGTTTTATGGCACAGCAAGAGGCAAAAGAGGAAGAGACTTTTGGAATGAGTGAAAGAAGCAGGACTTCCATTGCTTCCAATGGTTCTTTTACTATTTATTGTTTTTCCTAGTTATTTTGAAGCCCTCCTAGTTGTACACAGCTCTTTTCTACTTCCTTTTGGATTTGTTAAGGCCCCCCAGGATAATTAGGAGCAATATTCCTTTTGGAGTTGTTAAGGCCCCCCAGGATAATTAGGACCTTGCATGCTTCCCTTCTCATATAGCTGTAGAAAGTATTCCCCCCAATACTATGATTAGACACCAAAATGCCATGCATAAATTGTGCTTGGTTTGCTTATTTAAGCAAGGCTTTCTTATTCAGTAATATTGAAACTTGGGAAAAATAGAATATATTGAGCTTATATTGAAAGAGTTGAGGCTCTTAATTTCGAGAGTGTGACACCTAAACTGATCTCTTGACAATTTACTAGAGCTAAGTGCTTAAATTTGTACTCCTAGTTTCACTAGGTTCCTAAATTAAAGAGCATAAAAAGTGCACAAAACAGAGGTGGATTAGGGCAGGGAGAAAAAATTAGAAGCTTAGCACTTATTTTCAGTTCTAGGCACCTAAATTACGCTGCTAAATCTAAGGAAGTAAATGGCAGTCCTAAATTAATAACAAGAATTGCCATTGTGGGTCAATAATATAATCTATATAATCTCTAGCACATAGAATTGGAACGTTCATTAAGCAACCTTTTTGTAACATTTATTTGTTCTCAACTAAACTCTAGAGAATTGACTTTGCCTAGCCTGATACTAATTACCGTACCTCAGAATATTGTAAACCCTATCATTAAGCAAACTTTTGCTAATATTTGTTCATGCCTTGCTAAACACTTGACTTCTTTTTGCAAGTATCTAACAAACACTTCTCTAATTTCCTGCAACAGTCTTCTCCCCTAGCAGCTTTCTGCACATTTATATAGACTGAGAATGGCCCTCCACATCAAGATAACATTAGGCTTATACCTCTTCCTCATAGGTCTGACACCAGAAATTCTAGCTCTATTTTCTTCACACAATTCCATACCTATCATACATAACTGGAGTAAATGGTCAGGCACCAGTCACCACAATAGAAACTGGGCCCACCGTTCTCATCACCATTATCTATTACACATACCTCTTCAACATACCTCAAACTTAAATTTAGAAAATCACAATCAACCCCGCTCTCTTAAATGTGCCCTCATTAATGCTCGCTCTCTTCGTAAAAAATGGCCAGTTGTCACAGACATAATAACATCTCACAATCTAGACATCCTTATGGTCACTGAAACATGGCTGTCTCCTGAAGATAACATAATTCTCAATCAGCTCCTCCCCAACAACTTCGTAGGTTTCACCAGTAGCAGACAAAATAAAAGAGGAGGAGGGGTACTATTCCTCGCCAAGACAGAACTTCAGTTTAAAATGGACGACTCTACTAGCAACAACCACCTGGAAACCGTCTCTATCTCTAATAGCATCTGTTCTATAAACTTAGTTTACAGAGCGCCATCATCCTCCCCAGACGATCTGTCAACTATTATAAACCTCGCCTCTAACTTACTGAACCCAAATAGGCCCAACTGGATCCTAGGTGATTTTAACTTGCCATCACTACAAGACAATCAATCTGATGCCTTTATAGATGCTCTAGAAACCCTTGGATACAAGCAAGTAATACAACAATCTACGCATATAAAAGGCAACATCCTTGACCTCTTATTTGTCCCACAATCAGCACACAATCAACCTCATAACACTCTATTATCAATCACAGCAGTCCCATGGTCAGACCATAAGCTCATTATGTTCCAGATTCACATTCAAAATAAACAGTATTCAAATGACAAGGACCTAAACAAATACTCAAATACTACATCCAGATGCTTCCAACCTTTCAACAGGGAAAGGATCCTGGAGGTAACTGATGCACTTATCAAAGACTCTACTCTAAACCTGGAAGAGATCATCACTTCATGGAACAACAGACTCAACCTCATCTCATCGTGTCCACCTAGAAACAAATCCTCAAGAAAAAAAGCCACGGCACCATGGTTTACATCAGAACTTAAAGAATCCCTAAAATTACTTCGAAAGCTAGAGAAGAGATGGAGGAGGTCACACACCGACAGCAATCAGACTGCATACATGCAACATCTTAACGCTCACCGTAAAGCCATTTCAGAAAAAATGAAACTATATCACACTGATACCCTGAGACGTGCTCTAAATAAACCCCATGACCTATTTACTCTGGTCAAGAAACTAGCCAAGGAACCGTCACCTGAGCACCAGTGTGAAATCAACCCGCAAGAATACGCTTTGTACATACAATCTAAGATGTGCTGCACAAATAAAATTACATTACCCTCCACCCCAATTATTCAGGGGCACCCTTCTCCGTTAGTATCCTTCACCACTCCTTCTTTGAAGTTGATTGAAGATATTATCTCTTCTCTCAACCTATCCACAGTACACACTGATCCTTGCCCAGCCTTCTGGATAAAGGATCTGCGTAAAGAGCTTGCTCCAATTATATCCAAGATCATAAGGCTATCGTTTGACACCGGCTCATTCCCTGTTGCCCTCAAACAGACATCCATAAGACCTCTATTGAAAAATCTCAAGTTAGATCCGCAAAAAACAGACTCATACAGGCCCATTTCCAGCATACCCACACTTGCAAAAATAATTGAAAAAATAGCCTACAGACAACTACAAGACCATATCGACACTGAAGCGCCCTTGGATTCTTGTCAGCATGGATTTAGAGAATCGCACGGGGTAGAGACGCTCCTTACTTCTCTCCTCAACAGCCTAAACTCTGGTATCGATAACATCAGACAGGGCTTTGTTCTCATCTTTTTAGATATTGCGGCTGCTTTTGATTCGGTCTGTCATGATCTGCTTACCATCCGCCTAAGAGAAAAGGGCCTTTGTGGAAATGCTCTCGAATGGTGTAACTCATACCTCTCAGATAGATGGCAGCATGTTCGATCAAATGGAGAAACATCACACCCATTTCATCAAGGACAAGGAGTCCCGCAAGGATCCTCTTTATCATCATTACTATTTAACATATATATGCAGCCTATATGTAACATCGTCAGATCCTTCAACGTCAACTGTATGATCTATGCTGATGACGTGTTATTATATATGCCGTTCTGCATAGACAAGATGAACCTCACCCCCATAACCAACTGTTTTAATGCCATATCAAATTGGCTACTTACTCAAAATCTTAGAATTCAACATAAAAAAACAGAAGTTCTCTTTATTTCAAGGAATACCAAGTTCATACCACCTACATTCCTTGAAGTTCAAGATGCCAAGCTGCAAGTAAAATCCCACATCCGATACCTTGGAGTGACTCTGGATCAAAAACTGGACATGAAGTCACACATTGCCAACACAGTAAGGTCAGTTTATTTCAAGATTCGTTCCCTCAGACATCTCCGACAACTGATTGATCGGGATGATTTCCGTACTGTCTACCAGGCTTTAATCATTCCCCATTTTGACTACGCGAACTCCATTTTACAAGGGCTCCCACAATCTACCCTAAACCCGCTTCAACTAGCCTTGAAAAGTGCAGCAAGAGTGCTTTTTGGCGTACCTAAAAGAGAACATGTAACACCTCTTCTGAAACAACTACATTGGCTTCCCATTCAAGCGAGAATCACCTTCAAGACTCTGCTCCTGGCCTTTAAAGCTCACAAAGGACTCGCTCCCGCCTCATTATCAGAGATGATCCAACCAATCACCCCCAACAGACTAAGAAGAACCACAGAATTAAATATGCTAATGGTACCAAAAGAGACTCTAAGATACAACTCCACAACAGTAAGCCGATCTTTCAGTTTATGTGCTCCAAAACTTTGGAATACCCTTCCATCACACATTAGGGCCATCTCTGATCTCAGCCAGTTTAAGAAGGCCTTGAAACATCACCTTTTCATCAATTACTTCCCAGAGGACATAGAAACACAGGCACACGCAAATAGCAACACTCCCCTTCTGAACACGTAATTTCCGCTGACCCAACAACACATCTCATCACGCTCCCATACTACAAGGCTCTTTTCAAACAATATGTCTTCCAAATGTAAATAATTACTCTGACTGCTTTTGTTGTAAATAATTGCCCCGGTTATCCAAGTTATTGTTCCTGTTATATGTAAAACCAGATAAATGTAACTTGTCTGAAGTTTTCTTGTTCTCTGTAAACCGCGCTGATATCGAATAGTGCGGTATATAAAAGATGTTAATAAATAAATAAATAAATAAATAAACCAAAGATCTATAAGGCCCAGTATCCTGTTTCCAACCGTGTCCTATCAAGGTCACAAATACATGTCAGGATCTCTCAAAAGGTAGCGAGACTCCATCCTGTTTTCCCCCTAGTCTATCTTAATAATGGTTATGGACTTTTCCTCCAGGAACTTGCAAAATCTTCTTTTTAAACCCAGCTACATTAATTGTTTTTGCTACACAAATTCCAGAGCTTAATTACATGTTCAGTGAAAATATGTTGTCTGCAATTTGTTTTAAATGTACTACTTAGTAACTTCATGGCATGTTCCCTAGCCTTTGTACTTTTTGAAAGAATAAATATCGTTCATGTTTACCCATTCCACTTCACTTATAGATCTCTATTGTATGCCCCCTAAGCTATCTCTTCTCCAATGAAAAGCCCTAACCTCTTTAGCTTCATAGGGGAGTCATTTCATCCCGTTTATCATTTTGATCGCTCTTTTCTGTACCTTTCCTAATTCTGCTGTATCTTTTTAGAGATGTGATGACCCGTATTACATACAATACTCAAGGTGTGGTTGCTCCATGGAGCAATGCAGAGGCATCAAGGCTTTTTCTGTAGAGGGGGTACACAGTGGTACAGAGTACCAGCACCTTTTTCATTGCCTGCTAAAATTCACCCATGCTACTTTATGTATTAATGAATGTGCAAATGAGGACAAGCACCTTTTTTTTTAGGAAAAATGCACCGAGAGGCACTATGATATTCTTTGTTTATTTTCTGTTTGTTTCCTAATAACTCTTAACATTCTGTTTGCTTTCAATGTATTTTCCATGATGACATTTAGATCATTTTCCTAAGTGGTGACTCCTAATATGGAAGCTGGCATTTTATAGCTACAATTTGGGTTATCGTTGTACTTCTCCACCTTAAATTTCATCTGCCATTTGGATGCCCAGTGTCACAGGCTATTCATGCAATTTCTCACAATTTGCATGCAACTTAACAACTTTTAATAATTTCATGGTACTTCAGGCCGGAAGGTCGGGGGTTCAGATCCCACTAGAGGACAGCAACCTTGGGCCGGAAGGACTGGGGTTTCTATTCGCACAGGTGCTCCTTGTGGTCTTGGGCAAGCCACTTAACCCTCCATAGCCCATGTTCCCTGTAAAATAGTTATCTCCAAGTTATAATGCCCTGTTCAATGTAATTTCAGTTTGTTCAATGTAAACCGCACTGATGCAGAATAGCGCGGTGTATAAGAGAATGTAAATAAATAAATAAATTTCCATTTCCAGATCATTTAGAAATATGTTAAAAAGCACTGATAACAGTACTGATCCATTCACCTTTCTCCACTGGAAAAATTGACCCATTAGCCCTACACTCCGTTTTCTATTTTTTAACCATTTCCTAATCCACAGTAGGACATTGTTTTCTATCCTATGACGATTTAATTTTCTTAAGAGTCAATCATGAAGGACTTTGTGAAATATTTTCTAAAATTCAGAATACACCATGGGGGTAATTTTAGAAGCTCTATTTGTGCTTTGGATGTCCAAAAGCGCAGAAATGTCTCTAGCGCCATTTTAGAAGACGTGTCTGTTGTCATTCCTTGCGTGAGGACATCCAAGTCAGAGCTAGGCATGGTAGAGGTATGGCTGGGCCATTCCTAAGAATTTGGATGCCCCTGCCCAATTTCAGTAACATCCTGGATGTCCAGAGCCGCATCAAAGATTATATCCACTCCAGGCACAAATAGGCATCTGAAAAGTGCTTTTTGTCAGGGAAACAATTAGAGGGTATGGAGAAGAGGTACATTGATATCCCCTTTATTTTACAATTTGACAACTAATATCAATGGGGAATTGAGGCTCATATTTTTATTTTGCCACACCGCTGGATGTCCTCATATGCAGTCTTGTTGGAGATGGACGTCCCTGCCCCATGGTTTCATAGTGGGCACATCAGTATGGATGCCAGTACGGGGATCCATGTCAGGGGTGTCTATGTTCTAAAATCGGGCCAAAACATAGATGTCCCTGGCGCTTTTCTGCATATTTTGCTCTGGAAGTCCCAGATTGCACCTGGATGCCCTTTCTAAAATGCCACTTCTCATTAATTGGCTTACCTTTAGCCACATGTCTATTCACACCTTTAAAAAAAATGTAGCAGATTGGTGAGCCAAGACTTTCCTTGTCTAAATCCATGCTGGCTTTGTCCCATTAGGCCATGTCTATCTATAAGTTGTGTAATTTTGTTCTTTATAATAGTTTTTACTATTTTGCCTGGCACTGGTGTAGGCTGACCGGTCTGTAATTTCCTGAATCACCTCTGGAACCCTTGTTACAAACTGGAATTAGGTTGGCCACACTTCAGATTACAATTTACTAATAATAGATCTGCAATTTCTTTTTGAGTTCTTTCAGTACTCTGAGGTGTATACTGTCCGAGCCAGGTGATTTTGTTTGTCATTTTGCCCTATTACATCTACAGGTTCCAGTTTTTTTCAAATCAGCACCATTAAAAAACATTTCTGGCATGGTTAGCATCCTTATATCTTCCTCAGTAAAGACCAAAGCAAAGAATTCATTTTAAGTCACATTTTGGAAAGGACTTATAGAGAGGAAGTCCCATGTCCATCTTAGGACATAGAGACCCTTGCAAAACAGCTGCAGGACAGCACCACTATGCCTCACCACATCTGGCATAGTGGTGATTATAAGAAGCTGCTTGGGAGAAAAAAGCCATGGAAATCCTCCCAGCGAGACATGGGACAGCCTCTTAAAATGACTGCCCTGGCATAGATGATATACTGATGCAGCAGCACCCTCCTCCCCTAAAAGCAGCTGTGATCCCTCACCTCCCCCCTGAAGCACATCCAATCCCCCAACTTCCCCCCCTCTGCCTAAACTCCCCTGCCCAAACCCTAATCCCCCCAACACAGTAGCCAATATTTGCCCCCCCCCAAAGACCACACCCCACAAAGCGCCACTCTGGGCTTACTGGTGGTATTAATAGTCAGTGGGAGCAGGAGTGATGCCCACTTGCTCTTGCTCAACATGTGATTGGCTTCAAAATGGCAATGATGACATAACTTTGTGTTGGTACCAGCAGTATGACGAGATAACTGCAAGGGATTATTGGCGCCCTTTTGAAGATGACTGTGTGCTGAGTAGGCGCGATGGACATTGCTCCTGTTTCTCTTGACCACCAGTGATCCTTGGTAAGCCTTGGGTTGGCATTTGGAGGATGGAGAGGGTGCAGTCTGCTGGGAGGTGATCTTTGGAGGGGCTGGATATTGGATATTATGTTGGGGGGCATTGGGGCAGAGAGGACTCGGGATTGGTGGGGAAAGCAGGTTTGGCTGTGCTTTGGGGGGGGGAAGGTAGGGGATTAGATGTGCTTCAGGGGGAGGAAGATTGAGAATCAGAGTTGCTTCGGGGGGGGGGGGGCTTGAACACAGGGTAGGGAAGGGGTAGAGTCTGGGGGTGTCACAGATGGGATTTCTGAGGTCAGGACAGTGATTGGGGGCCCCGACATCGGCACTCACATCTGCCCCTCTGTCAGCAGGCACTTATTTATTCCTGGGGGAAAGGTTCGGATTCCCTATATGAAATGGGGAAAACCACATCTGACTTCTTGCCCTACCCTGACCATTCCCTCCCTCTGCCACACCACTCCCTCCAGGGAAGGTAGAGATGGTGGGCATTCTCATGTCTGCAAAAAGCTTGTTCCAGAATGATGCATTATATGCAAGACCACCGCATTGATTGTCAGGGGTGTGGAAAGCATGTTCCCAGCAGATAATGTGGAGCTTTGTGCCCTAATGCAACATGGAGATAGCACGGGCGCACTTAACGCCACCTATTGCGGTGGCATTAGGTGTACCTGTGCTAATTGCAAGGGTCACTACTATTGCATGGTGTTTGCCCCATGTTAACAGTGCAGTGCTCACCACGCCCACTGTCTGCCCCTAACCCGCCCCCTTACCACCATAATGTGCCATTCACAGTGAGCGTGGAAATCGGCCTCCGCTAACTGTTATGGCCTCATGCTACTTGTCAGCGCATATCCCAGCATGCCTTCAGCGCAGGCCAGAACACGTGCTGACTGCTAATGCTCTCTGGGGAAAGACCACTTATATATGTGTTATTTAATATATATTCAGGCAATATCACAGTTCTCTCTTCCCCTCTGAACAGAAAGACTCTTTGCAAAAGTCTTCTCTTTCTAGGATTTCTCCAGCAAACCATTTTATCTTTGTATATGCAAAGAAATTTTACTCTAGCCTGCTTGCTTTCTTTTTAACAATCAGAAAGCTTTTCTACTAGTTTATTAACGGACTTTCTTAAAAACTAACAGAAAGTTTAGCTACTAGGTTATTTTGTAACTGGCTTTTAAAACACTAAGGGGCATGTTTACTAAACGTTAACACGCGTTAATGAAATTAATGTGCGTCAAGTACCCACATCCCTTGTGCCTATAGATATAAAAGGGCTGTGGGTACGTAATGCACATTAATTTCATTAAAATATGTTAAAATCTGGGCTTAATTTATAGAGAAAAAAGAAGTGGAACTGTGGGCGGGGCTGGGACTCGAAGTGAACTGTGGGAGCAGGACTGGGACTGGAGGTTTTTGCATAATTTTGTTTACAGCATTGGTGAACAAATTATCTGCTTAAGCTAGGCCCATTATTTTTCAAATACTAAACATGTAACTTACCTAAATAGTGGCTGAATATTGCCACTATCTGGATAGTTTTCTGGCCTGCCCTTGCTCTTCCCTTAACATGGCTCACCAATATATCGATAACATCTGGCCATTTAGCAATTTAAACAACCCGATATTCTCATTTTTTTTTATACAGTTGTAGTCAATATTATTGGCACCCTTGCATTTTAGGTATGTTGTGTACAATATTTTGAGAAATAATTGGAAATATTCAACTGTATGTCATCATAATATTTTAATAGTATGTTTAAAGGTATACAACAAAAAAAAGATGTCTGTGCAACATAGACGTAATAATTTCTGAGAAAAAAAACAAAATATGAACTAGACAGGAAGAGTAGTTACTCACCTGTAACAGGTGTTCTCCAGGAGCAGCAGGAATCAGTCCTCACATATGGGTGACATCGGCATCGATGGAACCCTTGCGGAGCATTTCCCCAGCTTTCCAAGAAAGCCTTTGGGAATGCAGGCACGCATGCGCGATTCCCTTCCCGCCTAAAGGTGCCATCTTGCTCAGTCAAATGACATAGCTAAAAAACAGCACACAAAAATGTAAAAATAAACTATGTACAACTGCAACTCCCAGGGGAGGAGGGAGGGTTGTGAGGACTGATTCCTGCTGCTCCTGGAGAACACCTGTTACAGGTGAGTAACTACTCTTTCTCCAGGACTAAGCAGGAAATAAGTCCTCACATATGGGTGACTCCCCAGCTCTGGGCTACCAGGAACCCAGGCTGAACAAGAGAACTCCCTCTAGTCCCAGCATCAAAGAAAGGCTTTTCACTGACAGAACCTCCACTGGTAGCCCAACGGAGGGCTGGAGGGCAGGAGTTGCCTAAACCTCAAAGAGATTCCGGAGTACTGCCTGGCCAAAAGCACTGTCCCTACGGGACTCCCTTTCCAGACAGTAATGGGCCGCAAAAGTCTGGCTTGAGGACCAAGTTGCAGCCCTGCAGATGTCCACCAACGGTACAGAGCGGAGATGAGCCACTGAGGCAGCCATTGCCCTGACACGATGGGCCGTGACCCGACCCTGCAAAGGAAGGTCAGCCGCCATGTAAGTCCAGGTGATACAGTCAGAGATGAGCCACTGAGGCAGCCATTGCCCTGACACGATGGGCCGTGACCCGACCCTGCAAAGGAAGGTCAGCCGCCATGTAAGTCCAGGTGATACAGTCAGCTACCCAGGTGGACAAGGTACGCTTGGACACAGCTAACCCCAAATTATTAGGGTCACAAGATATGAAGAGCTGAGTAGCCCTTCTATGCCCCTGCGTACGGTCAAGGTAGAAGGATAAGGCCCTCCTACAGTCCAGGGTATGCAGAACTGCTTCAGCCTGGCTTGCATGAGGCCTAGGGAAGAATGTTGGAAGAACCACCTCTTGGTTAAGGTGGAAGGAGGAGACAACTTTTGGGAGGAACTTTGGATGAGTCCTAAGGACTACCCTGTTCCTATAGAAGCGGGTGTAAGGCCTGTCACAGACCAGGGCCTGAAGCTCACTCACTCGCCTGGCCGAGGTTAGGGCTATCAAGAAGAGTGTCTTCCAGGACAGGAAGCGTAGAGGGTGGGCGAGTCAGCTGCTGCAAGACCACATTCAACTCCCACTCAGGAGCAGGAGGACGGATTGGAGGCTTGAGCAAAAGCAAGCCCCTGAGAAAGCGGGACACCAAGGGGTGAACCGACAGAGAATGTCCCTCCACCAGTGAGTGGTGAGCTGCTAGAGCTGAGAGGTGGACCCGAACAGAATTGGACTTAAGTCCCTGATTAGACAAGTGCAGTAAGTACTGAAGCACTACTGGCACAGTACAGGAGAAAGGATCCTCTGTACGGAGCTGACACCACAGAGAAAACCTTTTCCATTTGAGAGCATAGGTTTTCCTAGTGGACTGTTTCCTAGAGGCTAGGACAACCTCCTCAACTTCCTGAGGGAGGCCCCAGGGAACCAAAACTACCCTTGCAGCTTCCAGGCCATCAAATTGAGAGCTTTGAGATTGGGGTGCAGAAGGGAACCCTGCTCCTGTGAGAGAAGGTCGGGTTGCAACCCCAGAGGCAGAGGGGGATCCACCGCCAGTTGAAGCATAAGCGGAAACCAAGGCTGTCTCGGCCACCTGGGAGCCACCAGCAGGACCGAGGCCTTGTCCTGAAGAATCTTGAAGAGAGTTCGGGCCACCAAGGGCGTGGGAGGAAACACATACAGGAGGCCCTGAGACCAGGGAATCAGAAAAGCATCCGCTGCTATTCTCAGAGGATGCGGTTGCCTGGAGCATAACTTTGGCAGTTGCTTGTTCAGTGGACTGGCAAAGAGATCTATCAAAGGGAGACCCCACTTTAGGAAGATCTTCTGAACCACTAAAAGATGCAGCTGCCACTCGTGGGGCTGTAGAATCCTGCTCAACTTGTCGGCCAGGTAGTTGTCCTGGCCTGGAAGGTACACAGCCTTGAGGAGCATGTTGTGGTTGAGGGCAAATGAACAAAGGTCCTGAGCCTCCCGACAGAGGAGTCTGGACCCAGTCCCGCCCTGTTTGTTCACATAAAACATGGCTACTTGGTTGTCTGTCTGAACCAGGACAGATTGATGAGCCAGGGTAGGAGAGAAAGCTTTGAGTGCTAATCGAATAGCCCTGAGTTCTAGGAGGTTGATCTGCTGTGCAGCTTCCCAAGGGGACCACAGACCCTGGGTGCACTTGTTCAGACAATGAGCTCCCCAGCCCTGCAGGGAGGCGTCTGTGGTCAGTACCACTGTGCACCCAGGAATTTGAAAAGGCACCTCTTTTAGTAGATTGGGTGGGTGCAACCACCAGCTGAGGGAGTTCAGAAATTGTCTGGACACCCTTATCCTGTCCCTGAGGCTGCCTGTGGCCTGTGACCACTGAGTCCAAAGGCACCACTGTGCAGGCCTCATATGGAGCCTGGCATTGGGGGTCACATGTACTGTCGAAGCCATGTGGCCTAGAAGCCTCAGGCAGAGTCTGGCGGAGACGAATGACCTGCTGAGAAACTGGTTTGCCAAGGCTATCAATCTTTGTGCTCTGTCTTCTGGCAAGAAAGCCTTTGCCAGCAGAGAGTCCAGCCTTGCTCCTATGAACTCCAAGTTCTGGGAGGGGAGCAAAGTGGACTTTGCAAAGTTTATTACAAATCCCAGGCTTTGAAGAAGAACAATAGTTCTGAGGGTGGCTTGTCTGGCCTCCTGGCATGTCTGACCCCTGATGAGCCAGTCATCCAGATAGGGGAAGACAAAGATTCCCTGATTTTTCAGGAAGGCCGCCACCACTACCAGGCATTTGGTAAAGACCCTGGGAGCGGAGGTGAGGCCAAAAGGCAGTACTCTGTACTGATAATGGTTTCCTCCCACAATGAACCTGAGGTACTTTCTGTGGTCTGGATGAATGAGGATGTGAGTGTACGCATCCTTTAGATCTAAGGAGCATAGCCAATCTCCCTGCTGGAGGTAGGGCAGAAGTGTTCCAAGAGTAAGCATTTTGAACTTTTCTTTCTCTAGGAACTTGTTGAGGTTCTTGAGGTCCAGAATGGGTCGAAGGCCTCCGGTTCTTTTGGGCACCAGGAAATACCTGGAGTAGAATCCGTGACCTTGCAAGTGGGGAGGCACAGGCTCCACCGCCCTGTCCACCAACAGACCTTGAAGCTCTTGAAGGAGAAGGTCTGTGTGCAGGGGAGGCCTTGGAGGTTCCCCTGGAAAGTATGGCGGAGGCAGTTGGTGAAAATACAGTGCATAGCCCCTGTGGACTATGTTCAACACCCAACTGTCCCCAGTGATGTGGGGCCACTGGTGGGCAAAGAGGGCGAGGTGACCTCCTGTGCAGGGTTGGGAGAGCAGGGACTGAGAGGCTACGCTCAAGGAGTCAAAAACCCCCACCCTGCTGAGTGGGAGCAGGGGCCGGAGGCTTGGGGGTCCTCTGCCTACGGGGCCCATTACCCTGCCCCTTGGCTTGCTGACCCTGGGGTGCAGCTTGGGAAGCCTGATATTGCGGGTACTGTTTGTAGGCAGTGCCCTTCCTCGGGTAAAAGGGCTTCTTACCCGAGGCCTTCTGCTTGTGAGAAGGGGCAGAGGTCTTCCTTGACAGCCTTGTCCGAGTAAGGTGCTCTGTCTCGAGCTGTGCGGCCTTCTCGGCCATGGGCTTGCCAAAAAGGTTTTCACCTCGGCAAGGGACATCGACCAACTTGTCCTGAACCCATGGCTCGAGGTCCGATGACTGCAGCCATGCCTGGCATCGAGCCACGATGCCGGCTGCCGCAACTCGGGCCGAAGCCTTGAAGCCATCGTAGGCAGCGCGGGACATAAACTTCGAGGAGTCCCGAATCCCCGAGGACAAGGACTTGAATCTCTGCAAGGGCTCCCCGGAGAGACCAGCAGAGAACCCGGCCAACTCCTTGGCCAGGTCTCGCAAGTACATGCCCATGTACAGCTGGTAAGACTGGACACGGCAAGCAAGCATCGAGACCTGGAAGCACTTTCTACCCACATCATCGAGGTTCCGGGCCTCCCTGCCAGGGGGCACCGCAGAGTGCATCTTCTGGCTTTTCAGACGATGCATGGCCGATTCCACCACCATGGAATGGTGTGGTAGCTGCGCCTTCTGAAAGCCAGGGCTCTTCCGGAGTCGATAAATTGAATCGACTCGCTTGCTTAGAACCGGTGCCGAGGCCGGTGCCTCCCACATCCGGAAGAGGAGCCGTTCCAGCATCGGAGGAACCGGGACAGTAAAGGCCTCCTTCGGAGGAGAGTCATACTGCAGGGCCTCGAGCTCTTCAGCTCGAGGCTCTTCCTCGGGGTCCACCGGAATAGCCAACGCGGTAGCCATATCCCGGACAAACTCCGAGAACCGGGTGTCCTCCGGAGGGGATCTACTCCGGGGCTCAGACTGCGGTGAGTCCGAGGGGACGCACCGAGTCTTGAATGTGTCAGGACTCCTCATCCTCCGTCTCCCAGGCGGACTCGTCTGACGAGGAGTCAGGATCCGACCCCGCGGGGCCCTGGAGCACCCGCCCCGACGCCGGAGGCACCGGCTTCGACGCCCTCAGTCCCAAATGGGAGGTCGAGGGAGACCGCGACCGAGGTCGACTTCGAGCCATGATGGCTCAATCTCCAGGGTTGACTTCGATGTTGATGTCCCGGTGGTCGGGGCAGATGCGCCAGACAGGCTGGCCATCAGTGCCCGCTGCTGCTCCATGAAGGCAGACAGTCTGCTCTCCAAGGCTGTCATCCTGAGACTCAGCTCGGGAGACGCAGCAGCCATCGACTCGGGCCCCGGCGGCACCGACGTCGGCTCTCTCGGAGGAGACTCCTCGAGGACCACAGGGCTTACGTGTCCAGCAGACTCCGGCTCCACGCGAGGAACTTTGGCAGGCTTCTCTTGTTCCACGGGCCCGGGGCGACGGTCGGGGGTCTTAAACCTGGCCCTCGAGGAGCCAGGGACCTCTTCCGACAATGCCCTCACGAGCCACTTCTTCCTCTTGCGTTCCCGGTCGGGGGACCCCCTGTCCAAGGAGGTCCGACGGCGCTCGGGATCCGAATCCCGAGATGTCGAGGCCTCAGACGAGGTCTGGGCCCGGCCGGAGGCTGAGTCCGAGAAAAGCCTTTCTTTCTGCTGCTGGCAATTTCGCAGTGTCTTGGAAGACATCTTCCCACATGGTCCACACGTCTTAGGGTAGTGATCAGGACCGAGGCACCGAAGGCAGCAGTCGTGTGTGTCGGTGAGAGACATCAACTTCTTACACCGATCACAATTTTTGAAACCGCTGGAAGCCATCGGGGAAAAGAGTCCCCGCGAGGTCAAAGGACCGGCCTTCCAGGGAAAAATAAAAAAAGGGTGCGAACGCCAGCCACAAAGGGCAAAAACCAAAAAAGAAGAATCGGGCTCAATACCGGTGTACCGAACCCGGTGGGAGGAGAACTGGCGTCGAACCGGGAAGAAAAAATAGCGAGAATCGCCGAAAAAAAATCAAACTTTTATCTGGGATGACAGGACGCACGTCCGGTGGGCTTCTCGGAAAAAGAGAGACTGAGCAAGATGGCACCTTTAGGCGGGAAGGGAACCGCACATGCGTGCCTGCATTCCCAAAAGCTTTCTTGGAAAGCTGGGGAAATGCTCCGCAAGGGCTCCATCGATGTCGATGTCACCCATATGTGAGGACTGACTTCCTGCTTGGTCCTGGAGAATTAATGACACCTTTCAATAATTGGTAGCACAACTCTTGGCAATGATGACAGCCTCCAAACATTTCTTGTAGCCCTCTATAAGTTTCATACATTTGTCTGCTGGTATTTTCTTCCACTCTGCAACTGCGATTTGTTCCAGCTCATGAATGTTTCCAGGATTCCTTTTACCAATGACAGATTTCAGCTCTTTCCAAAGGTTCTTGATCGGATTGAGATCAGGACTCATTGCTGGCCAGTTTAAAACAGTCCAATTGTTCCTTTTTAACCATTCTTTTGTACTTTTGGATGTATGTTTTGGGTCATTGTCCTGCTGGAGGACCCATGACCTTTGATGCAGACCTAGCTTTCTGACACTGGGTAGCACATTTCGCTCCAAAATACCTTGGTAGTCCTTTGACTTCATGATTCATTTAATACATTCCAGGCCTCCAGTTCCTGAAGCAGAAAAACAGTCCCACAACATTATGGAACCTCCACCATATTTGACTGTAGGAAGGGTGTTTTTTTCCTTATAAGCTTTATTTCTTTGCCTGTAAATGTATCGCTTGTTTGCATTGACAAAGAGCTCAAGTTTGGTTTTATCTGCCGCAGAACATTTTCCCAGAAGAATTACGGTTTCTCAAGGTAGGTTTGGGCAAAGATCAGGTGTGCCTTTTTATGTCTCTCTTTGCCCATGAAGTCCTTCTTTGTTTAGTGTGCGACATGTGATGCAGACTGAAACCACCACTCCAGTTTGCTTCAGGTCAGCCTTAAGCTCTTTGGATGTTGTATATAGTGTTTTTCCAATGGTTCACACTAACATTCAAAGATTTCTTGGATTAATTTTCCTCTTCCCACTATGTCCTGGAAGGTTCTTGACAGTTGCATGAGCAGAAAACTTCTTAATAACATTGCAAATTGTAGACACAGGACTCCCAAGGTCTTTGGAGATGGCCTTGTACCCCTTTGAAGTTTGATGTTTGGTGATAATAGTTTTTCTGATGGTCTTGGGCAGCTCTCTTGTTTTCACCATTGTGAAAATGGAAGTCAATGTGGCCTTTTTAACATTACAGCAGTCATTCATTGGTAGATTCAAATATGTGATCACTGGTACATGTGCTTCTTCTGTTCAAACTGATTTGAATTGTTTATAAGAGTGCTGATAATTTATTTATTCATTTATTTATTTATTTAACAAGCTTTTATATGCCGCCCCTTTCTAAGATTAAGGGTGGTTTACATGAAACATCACAGCAACTTTTACATTAAACTTTGAAACTATGTACATTTAACTTGTTACAACTATATACAATAAACTTTTTATAACTATATTCAAAAGTCTGTGTGTGGTATGGTTGTATACACTGGTATCATGAGGTGTGTTGTGTAATTATGTTACGAATTTTGCATTACCACTTGGTTATTTTTATGTTTTAGATGTCTTGGGATTTATTGATACTATTTGGATCATTGAAATAATCAATGAAAAGAAATGTTTTTAAGTTCTTACAGAATTGCAGGAGGTCCTTTGTTGCTCTTAACACTAGAAGCCCCAAAGTGCGTCAATTGACGCAAATGCATCTTCGTAGTTGTATACCAGCGCCACTGCTAGAACCATGTCAGTCATGTTCCATGACTTTGTTAGCAAGGTCAAGATGTTCAAATATGTGCATCGAAAATTAATGACAGATGCACAACCTAGCGGGAAAATGAATTTATACCTAGAAGCCCCAAAGTACGTCAATTGACACATTCAATTGTCTTGGATGCGTCACTTGATGTACTTTGGGGCTTCTAGGTATAAATTCATGTTCCCACTAAGTGGCGCATCTCAATCACCGTTTACAGTTTTACTCCAGCATTACAAACAATAAACACACGATGACATCATGTAATGACGTCACATACTGCACGTATTTAACAAATAAGTAACTTCACGTTAATTCACATCTGCATTTCATTCTAAACGCAATCGTCGTGATAATGCGTCAGTTGACGCACTTTGGGGTTTCTAGGTAAAATTCCTTTTGGGGCTTCTAGTGTTAAGTCATTGGGAAGTGAGTTCCACAATACTGGAGCAATGTAAGAAAAGGCTTGGGAACTAGTACAATGGTTTGTGTTGCGGATACGGGAGGGGATTTTGTAGGTGTTTTGGGAACAGTTTCTTCGTTCCCTTGAAGAGTTAGGTGTTGTGAGGAGGGCTGATAGTGGCAATGTTGTGAGGAGGGTTGTGGCAATGTTCTTATGGTGCTTAAAAATGTTCATTAGGTATTTATATTTTATTCTAGAGGTGATTGGTAACCAATGGAGGTTGTAGAGTATGGGGTGACGTGTTCAACTCACCTTGTTTTTATTGTTATGTGTGCAGCAAGGTTTTGTGCTAGTTAGAGCTGGTGGGTAGTTTTTTGGGAAGTCCTTGTAAGATACTATTACAGTAATCTATGTGTGGTGTTATTGGAGATTGTAGAACCGTTCTGAAATCGTTATCATCTAAGAGTGGTCTGAGCCGTTGGATAGTTCTTAATTTGAAGTATATACTTTTTGTAACTGCTTTTATGTGTTGGGTCATGCATAGAGTTTTATCTAGAACTATGCCTAAGTATTTTATTTCTTCCTTGACTTCCAGTTCTTTCTCCTCTATGAGTAATTTATTGGTGGGGGGGGAGGGGGTTGAAGTTTGGGTTTCTTGAGATAACGAGGACTTCGGGTTTTTTAGATTGATTTTGAGGTTGTGAGTGTCAAGCCATTCTGTAATTTTGGTCATGCATGCTGTTATTTGGGAGAAATCCAGGTTTGTAGTGTCTATCAGATGGTATATCATTATGTCATCCGCACAGAGATGATAGTTAATATTGTGTGAATTGAAAATGTTGCAAATTGGCTGAATGTAAATATTGAACAATAGTGCGGATAATGACGAGCCTTGGGGGATTCCGTTTCTGTGATAAGACTGAGGATGAGTTTTGGCCTATTTTTACCTGCTGCGTTCTGTTTGTAAGATAAGATGTAAACCATTGTATAACTGTTCCTTGCAGTCCAATTTGTTTTAGCCTGTCTATTAGGAGGATGTGATTTATGCTGTCAAATGCTGCTGTTATGTTGATAAAAATTAGTATAAAAGCCCGTTTACTAGAGTCTAGGCCACGTATCAGTTTGTCTAGCAATGTTAGCATAAGGGTCTCGACACTATGTTGCAGTCTAAATCCGTGTTGATTCTCATCCAGTGGTGCATTTAGTTCAATGAAATCTTGAAGTTGCAATTGTACAACTTTTTTTATCACCTTCGTTAGGAATGGAAAGCTTGATATTGGTCAATAAGAATTGGGTAGATTTTTGTCAGAGGATGAAGCTTTTAGTATGGGATGGATTGTTGCCTGTTTTAATGCAGATGGTATGTATCCTTGTTTCAATGAGGAGTTTACTGTCTCACAGATGGTTGGGGTGAACACATCTTTAGTTGCTTTCAACCAGCTGACCAGGCAGGGGTCACTAGAAAAGGTTGTGGTGTTTATATTAGTTATTATATTTTCGAGATGTTTGTTGTCTATAGTGTAGAACGTTGACCACGCTGCATTGTTATGTGGATTTGATTTTGTGGTCTGGGGCTGCATGGGACCATAGTATTCTCATTGTGGGTTTGTGGGTTGAGTTTGCTTATATAATAATTTGCTATAATTTGTGAATATAGTGTTGTGTCATTATTATCTTTGGGGGTGTGTGTTTTCATTAGGGAAACACACACTCCCGAAGATAATCATGCCCTGGCAATGTCCCAGTTTTTATACTATTTTCTTTTTTACTTGGTCTTGTTTTATTTGATTCTTTTATATGTCAAATATGTATGCATATATAGTCCAAAGCCATTTCACTGGCCACTTTTTTTTCTGGGACATTAAGGAGTTGAACGGCAAGGGTGCCAATAATGTTGGCCACAACTGAATGCACCTAACCTAATTATGTGTTTGCCATTTGAGTAGAGCTTAAATTCATTTGTCTGATCCCTTGTGTGCCTTTGAGTCAGGTGCTATCTCTTGGCGACCCAGCAGCTCCTGAGTTTTCTTGGCAGTGTGACCAGAAGTAGATTGCCAGGCCTTTCTTCAGAGAAATGGAGGGTTAAGTGACTTGCCTAAGGCTACCAGGAGTGTTAGTGGGAATTGCACGCTGGTCTCTTGGTTATCAAGCCAGTGCTCTAACCACTAGGCTAGTCCTCTACTCTGAATATGTCCTTGTGCGCCTTGTCTGATAGGCCATAATTATTTATTTATTATGCAGCACTCAGAGACTCACCAATAAAATTCTCTCAACAGATGCAGAGTAGAAGTAGGGTTTGCATTTTACAGCTCAACATACAAAAAAGATTCCATACAAATTCTGGTCTTAACATCAGTGACATTATCATCTACTCTCTCCCCTGCCATACTTTGCATATTAGAACACAAAACCCTATAAACGGACAGTCAAAACCAGAACCAAGTCGTAAAACTCAACTGCCACCAAATCTACCTATGTAAAATTAACACTGCAAATATTCTAAACACCAGCAACCTCCAGTTAGAGAAAGAGAACAAGCTGAACTACTACAGCTTCTTTAGAGAACTACAATAGCAGAATCTCCTATCTCCCCTTCCTCCCCTTCTTTAATCTTCCTCTTTTCACCTTTCACCAGCTTTCCATTTCCTAACCTTACTTCCCTAGTTCTTCCATTTCCCATCTGTCTCATTCCTTTGCCTGCCTCCTGTGTCCCTCATCTTTCACCAACTTTCTAGTCCCCATTTCCTCCTACTGTATGCATCCTCTCCTCAGTCTCATCCACTACCTTCTGCCTCTCATCCCCTTATCAGCCCCAGCTCATTCTCTCACACATCCTCTCTCCACCTCCAGACCCTTTTTTATGTCTTGCCCCCCCCCCCCCCAATTTCTACTCTTCCTCACCACCTTCAAGGACATGCCGACTCTTCCTCTGGCTCCCACCCACTCCATAGCCCTCTATCCTTTTCAACTACTCCCAATCCCTCCCCAAACCTCCCAAGACTCTTCAAACCTTCTCTTTTCCCCATATTTCTGCACTTTGTCTCATATTCCTACTCATACTCTTCGCCCAATCACCTTGTCCCCAGTGCCCCTTCTAATCTCTGGTCCCCAGATACCCTACAGTCCCCTCAAGCAACCTCAAATCTCCACTCTTTCACCCTACCTAGTCCCTTAGTCCTCACAATCCCACCCAAGCCCTGAGTCCTCACTTACATGCCCAGTACCTAGCCTTTGTTAAGAATCTTTCTTATGTTTTCTCACCCAATCTTAAATTCTCCACCTAAACCCAAGCCCCTGTTCTGCCACATCCCCATGTCCACAGTGCCCATTCATCTACCTCATTTTCCAACAGAATGACCAATCCTTTCCTTCTCCTTACCCCAGCATCTGATCTTATACCTTCCCTCTTACCTTTCCCCTGGATATAACTTTGCTTCTTAACCCAACCTCTACAATATCTGTCCTCCTCTCCCTTCTTGTTCCCCCAGCTTCTCCTTCTTTTTTTCAGTACCAGGCCCCCAGCCCTAAAATTAGCCCACTCCAGCATAAGCTGACTTCCATTCCCCCCAACTCCCATTTCACCCCTTTTCTAGTCCCAGTCTCCTTCCCAGCCCCAGGTTATTCACTACAGCACAGCTGCAGGAGCAAATGAAAATGCTCCTGCGGCTGTACTAATCACTTCTTGAGCTTAAGAAGTGCCAGAACACCGTTCCACCCTGCTCCTACACAAATTAAGAGCTGGTTAAAACATTTGGATCCCGATTCAGTAAGGGGCATGTCCAGGCTGTCTGGACGGCCGAAAAATAGATGGCCCCAAATAATACCAGATTCTGCAACTGCGAGAACTAGATAGCCCGCGACTGCAGAATTGGGCACCATTCAGTCTGGTGATGCTGCTATCCTATGGCACAGGACATCGTCACAACACCCCATCCAGCCTGCCAGTGCAAGGCGTCCTCTCGCAATGGCACTGGGATACCCAGCAGGAGCACCGATAGTCTGCCACAGCGAAAATGTGGCTTTCCCTGCTGCCCAACCCTCAGCAGGCCCTGCTGAGTGTTGGGGGGGGGGGGGGGGCTCAACTGCTGTGGCTGTTGTGCTGCCGGGGGGCTGCTGGGCCAGACCACCACCATTGCTGCTTCTTATTCCACCCCGAGGTGGAATAACCAGCATGGCCATCAGCCATCCACTGGATATACAGGGCTGTGACCTGAATTGGCCCTGTACATCTGGGTGCCTCAGCACACCACTGTTCCGCCCACTCTCTGCCCCTTCCCGCCCCCATCCTGTTCTCCCCACACAGCAGCTCTGTGCATGTGTGGAGAGAGTGTGGTAGAATATGATCCCAATGAATAGCGGGGCTGCACATCCTGAGAGAAAGCTTGAATACTAGCCCATTTCTTAACTGATTTTTTAAAATAAAAACTAAATTTTAAATAGATGCAAAATGTATCACTTTAAACCAAATCTCCATTTTCACCAATTTTTAAGACAATTTCCAAGTGAGTAAATACTCACACATTTAGATTCCTTACCAGAAATGGCAAGTCATATGGTGGTACTCCTTCAGGATTTAAGAGCATAACTTTTAGACTCCTAAGTTTAGGTGAGTCTTCGGCTGAAAAAGTAGGGTCCACTGAGTTTGTACCTGAGAAGTGAAGATGAAGTGATTTGCCCTAGATCACAAGGAGCATCAGTGAGAGAAACCAAATTTGAACATGGATTCCCAGCCCATCGCTATATCCACTAGACTACTCTGTGGACTCTTGCATCTATTTTTTGTGTAGCTAATATTTTTCATGGGAAATTATTCAAGAATGTGCATATCTAGGTGCGGGCATTTACATCAGCCATATGACTGGTGTGATTGTGCCTAGATGTAACACACAGTTTTTACCACTTATGCCCCTATTTTATAAAGTAAAGTATGTACGTGCTTTGCTTTATAAAATAAGTGTAAAATATGTGCAGAAAAACACATGCTAACTACACCAGACGTTTTATAAAAATTACCCTCCACATGTGTATAAATTGGTATTCCATATTGTCCTGACCCCCTACCAGCAGATTGGTAGAGAGAAAGAATCAATGAAAAGCCCAGGTTTCAATGACATCACTCCCATGCCTCTATTTGCCTCAGCCACCAGAGGTCCCTTCAGTATTTCTTTGTCTCCAGCAGATGATGGATGGATTTTCTCCTCTCTGAAGAAAATTCTGAAAATTTGAGAGGAAAAGATTGAACGACAGCCTGTGGATTGATCTGTTACTAGAGTGCGCCGTGGGAGGCTCCACTAGACTGTGGTCTTTTTAGATAGCCATAAGAGGAGGGAAAATTGGTTCAGCTCTGCACTCTTAATCTGTATGCCCCCTCCCTCCTCCTCTGTTCCCCCCTTACTCTCTCTCCGAAGATTGCAGAAGGCTTTCAGAGGGATCTGCCTGCTAGCTATCTTACAATGTTGCAAAGCCTGAGAAACAGTTCCTGGGGAGTAGAGCTGAGCCTGGGGCTCTCAGGGGGTGAGTACCAAGGCTTGATCTCATCACTGTCCTTGTTGGGGGCTCCCGATTCTGTCTTCCTGGGATGCAATTCAGGGTGGACTGCTGGTGACTGTTGGGTTTCCCACCATTTTCTGCACATAGCATTTTTACGTATTGTGCGCCTGGCGGTCACGTGGTCCTAACGCACGTTCCTCCCAAGTGGTTCCAACGTGCAGTCCTTCCCTAGTGCCTGTAATGCATGTTGCTCAAAAAAGCGCAGTTAACCCGTGTCACAGAAAAAGTGCAGTTAACATACACCACAATAAAAGCGCAGTTAAAGCACACCCTCAGGCTGCCGCAGCCTTAGCGCACGTTGTTGTAACGTTGTTTGACCTATGACAAGCGAGGTGCCTCATCTCTGAATTTTGGACTTTGCTTTTCTGGCATGGCAGTTTCTGAGTTGTCCCTGGAGGGCCTGCTCCCCCTCTTTCAGCGAAGGATATGATTAGTCTGACTTTACCTGCCTCAGGGTAGGAGGTGACAGATGGCACTATGGGTAAGGATATCCAGCTTGCCAGAGGATCTGATGATTGTGCTGTGAGCCGCTTATCATCCTCTAGACAGTCGGTGGTGGCTGTGCCCTCTGGTGTTGGGGGTCATTTCTGAAAGGAGAACTTCCGGACTCCAGATTTTCCTCCTAGGAATTCTTTCTTTTTTGCAGCAGGCCGGGTCCTTCTGGTGTGGAAATTCAGCCTCTGCAGTTTCTCAGTGCCCCCAGGTGCAATCTTATGTGGGGCAGGTGGAGAGTGGAAGTCCTGTTTGATTGCCTTTGACTAAGCGTCCCTGGCATAGGGCGCCCCCTGACAATGGGGAATAGCAGGTAGCTCTCTGAGATTTTGACTATGACTTGGATTCAGATGGCTTGGTACTGGGCCCTGACATGGATGTAGAAGTAATCTCACCTTCAGAGGATTGTGAGGAGGCCGGTGTGATCCACCTATTTTGGAAGGAGGAGCTGGCAGCATTGATTGCCAGGATCTCAACCACCTTGAACTTGACGGATGCTGAATAGAAGCCAAAGGTACATCTGTTCCTTTAAAGGGTTGCAAAAGTCCACTACTGTCTTCCTGTTTCCAGATGTGGTCAAGGATATGAACCGGTCAGAATGCAATTCTCCCAACTCCCTGCCCAAAGGGTTAAAGGTGTGTAAGAAGAACTCTGCTCTCCTGGGGAGGAGTGCATTGATTGGTTTGTTATTCCAAAGGTGGATGCACAGGTCATGGCGGTTACCAGATGGACCACCATTCCTGTGGAAGGCAGATCGGCCTTAAAGGAGTTTCTGGACCATACAATAGATTTGTGATCGAGGAGCTAGTTTTTGCCTTGGCGGTGGCTATTCTGCAGCTGGCAGTTTGTACCAGCCTGACATCTCGAGTCCTGCTCCAGTGGATTCAGTCTCTTTCCCCGGATGATACTACCCCTCTTTTTTGGAGTCGCCTATGGCTTTCCTTTCTGATACCATGTATTTATTTATTTAACAGGAATTTTTTTATACCGCTTTATCATTTCAAAGTGGTTTACAATGTAACTTAAACTTGGCAATGTACATTAAACAGGGACATGTAAGACTTGATGTGTTTGGCAGTCAGGGATGGTACCCTGACAGTGCTGTCACGGCTTTGGATTTGGCTCCCATACTGGGCAGTGGATGCATCTTCTAAAGCCCTGTTGGCACAGTTGGGATTTAAGGGGAAACTTCTGTTTGGAGATGATTTGGAGAAGTTGGTGAAGGACCTGGCAAGAAAAAATCTACTTCTTTCTGGAAGATGGGTCCAAGGAGCCTGTGAAGTGGGCTGGTGCCCCTTCTCGTCAGCCTTTGCCTATCCACAAAGGACGCACTGGTCAGATTCCCAGGAGTCTCGGGACTTTCGTTGTTACCAACCTGTAAAACCTTTCTTTCCCTCTGCTCCTGGGCTTCAGACTCATTCTCAGTCCTTTTGTGGAATGCATGGGCCCAGGAACACGGTCCATCCCAGAGGAGGACCCTCCCGGGCTGCACAATGAAGGTTTGGGGACCCATTCCCTGGTTTCTCCAGTTGGAGGCAGGTTTCACCTTTTCTTTCAGGAATGGGACTGGATTGCCAAGGATCACTGGGTGCTAGACATCATTCAGTTCAACTATGTCATGGAATGCAAAGAGCCGATTCTAGATGCTATTGTCATCTCCCCTTGTGGATCTGTGATCAAAGTGCACTGTGCAGAACACTTTGAACAAGTTGTTGCACCTAAAGGCCACCAGATGAGCGGCGCTACAGTAGATACGCCATCTATTTCATGGTGCCCAAAAGGATGGTTCCTTCTGGACTATTCTGGACCTCAAGGGGGTCAATGAGCACTTGCACATCCTGTGCTTCTAGATGGACTCCTTGCACTCAGTGATTCAAGTAGTGCACCGAGGGGAGTTCTTGGCTTCTCTGGATCTGGCCAAGGCGTATTGTCATATCCCAATTCAGGTGGAACAGCACAGTATCTGCGTGTTGCTGTGCTTAGATCTCACTATCAGTTCGCTGCTACCCCCTTTGGGCTTCCACTGCCCTGAAGATGTTCTCCCAGGTCATGGTGGTGGTGGCTGTGGCGCTGCAGTGCTAAGGTATCTGTGTCCACCTTAGAAAGTCTTGACTGGGTGATCAATCAGGGAAAAGCCATCTGTGGCCTTCCCAGTCCCTGGAGTTCCTGGGAGCACGACTCAGCTTTCGAGTGGGCAGAGTTTTTCTGTGCACAGCTGTGATTCTCTACAGCTCCTTTGATTGATGGCGGTGACCATAGAGATGGTGTTGTAGGTGCGTGTTCATATGCAACCACTCCAGCGATTCTTGTTGATGCTGTCGTCCCCGAGGTTTCAGGGGTTTGAGCACAGGCTCATGCACACATGAAAGCCTTTGACAAGGGTCCCTCATCAGAGACTTTTGGCAAAACTAAAGAGTCATGGGACAGGAGGCAGTGTACTATTGTGGATCAGGAACTGGTTAAAAGATAGAAAGCAGAGGGTAGGGCTAAATGGTCAATTTTCCCAAATGGAGAATGGTGAATAGTGGTGTACCCCAGGGATCTGTGCTGGGTCCGCTGCTTTTTGACATATTTATAAATGACCTGGAAAGTGGAATAATGAGTGAGGTTATCAAATTTGCAGATGACACAAAACTCTTTAAAGTTGTTTAAACCCAAGAGGATTGTGGAAAATTGCAAGAGGATCTTGATAAATTGGAAGACTGGGCATCAAAATGGCAGATGAAATTTAATGTGGACAAGTGCAAGCTTATGCACCTAGGGAAGAACAACCCAAACTATGGTTACACGATGCAAGGTTCCACATTAGGAACCACCACCCAGGAAAAAGATTTAGGCATCATTGTGGATACCATGTTAAAACCCTCGGCCCAGTGTGCAGCGGTGGCCAAGAGAGCAAATAGAATGCTAGGTATGATAAGGAAAGGAATGGAAAATTAAAACAAAAGATATTATAATGCCTCTATATCGTTCCATGGTGAGACCGCACCTTGAATATTGTGTGCAATTCTGGTCGCCGTATCTTAAAAAGGATATAGCAATTTTAGAAAAGGTTCAGAGAAGAGCCACCAAAATGGTAAAGGGGATGGAAGGATACTCCTATGGAGAAAGGCTAAAAAGGTTAGGGCTCTTTAACCTGGAAAAGAGACGGCTGAGGGGAGATATGATAGAAGTCTATAAATTAATGAACGGAGTGGAATGGGTAAACGTAGATCGATTGTTTACCTTATCAGAATATAGAAAGACTAGGGGGCATGCAATGAAGCTACAGGGTAAACTATTTAAGACTAATAAAAGAAAATATTTTTTCACTCAACGTGTAATCAAACTCTTGAATTTGTTACCGGAGGATGTAGTAAAGGCTGTTAGTGTAGCTGGGTTTAAAAAAGGTTTGGACAAGTTCCTGGAGGAAAGGTCCATAAACCATTATTAAGAAGGGACCCAGGATATCAATGCTTGAACCAATACAAGCATTGTGGAACCTGTGTCCCTTGGGGAAACTGCTAGGTACATATGACCTAGATTGGCCACTGTTGGAAACAGAATACTGGGCTTGATGGACCTTGGTCTGACCCAGTATGGCATATCTTATGTTCACATTGATGGTGAAGTCCAACCTTCAGTGGTGGAGCAGCCCTGTCATCTGAGGAAGGGCGCACACTGGACAAATTCTTCTGAATCCTGCTGACGACAGATACTAGTCTCTCCGGCTGGGAGTCAATTGCCAAGACTGTACGGCCCAGGGTCTTTGGAACAACAGAGTAGCGGTGTGGTCCATCAACCGCTTCGAGGCAAGAGCCATCAGGTTGGCTTTTCTGTGTTTCTGTCCTCTAATCGAGGGCTGGGCAGTTCAATTTTTTTCAGACAACACCACGGTGGTGGCTTATGTCAATCAGCAAACGGCATGGGGCGTGCTGGGGTAGTTCAGGAGATGGCTTTCCTGTTTGCCTGGGCAGCGAAGACCCTCCTGGCCTTTTAGGTTCAGCACATTGCTGGGGTGGACACTGTGGAAGTGGACTTCTTCAGCTGGAACTCTCTTTATCCTGGAGAGTGGGAGTTGAATCAGGAGGCATTTCAGTTGATTCTGTGCCCAAAATGGATCTGATGATGGTCGGTTCCAATGCCAAAGTTTGCCATTTTTTCAGTCGCCACATGGAGATGGGATCAGAGAGCGCCAAGGCCCTGACCCAGCCTTGGCCAAGTCAGCACCGGAAAGTATGTGTTTCCTCCGTGGCCCCTTGTGGGGCATGTGATTCGGCATATAGAACGCCACGGGGAGGGGGGGTATTGGCTCCCTTGATGTGGGCTTGGAATATAGTTTGGATTGTGATTGTTAATAGGTTGTTGTTCCTATAATTGTGCTCAGCTGTATGATATTTTTGTTTTTTTCTTGTATAAATGAGCATTGTAAAAAAATGTTCTCAAATCTCAATAAAAAAAAAAAGAACGCTATACGGGCAGGATTTTGGCTGAGGAGAGCATGGTTCGGAGACCTGATATGGCTATTGCAGGCGCCTACTCTTCGGTTGCCTCCATCTCGGGACGTGTTGTGGCAGGGATCGATGAAGGACCTGGTTTCCTTCTTGCTCTTGAAAGGAGATGGCTAGCACATAAGGGTTACTCTCCAGTAGTGGTTTCCGCTTTGCTCGGAGCCCAGAGGAGGTCGACCGGGCTAGCATACGTGCAGATCTGGTGTCTCTTTTGAGCAATTGTGCAGCTTTCGGCAGTTGGCTCATGAGACATCCAAGCTGCCATCTCTGTTGGCCTTTCTACAGCATGGCCTGGAGAAGGGCCTTCACTTAGCTCCCTTCCTTTGCCCTCCCAAGCCAGTTTAGAACAGACACGGCATTGGGTTCTTCCTCGGACCATTGTTATGGAATGTGCTGCCTACTTCTCTTCGGTTAGAATCATCTTACCCCCAGTTCAAGTCGTTGCTTAAGACTTATTTATTCCAGAAAGCTTTTGACCTCCCCCCTGAAGCCCCCCCTTGACTGTCCTTTGTTTTTGTCTGGTGTCCCATGAATCGTCCTTGTCCGTCTTCCTTCTGTCCTTATGGTTTATTATGATTTGGCATTAATGTGTGATGTGTTTGCCCTTTTCTGTACCCTTCTTTCCTATCTATTTTTGGCATTCTGTTTCCTGGTTTGCAGTGTTTAATCAGTTTTTATTGTACACCGCTTAATGCTTCTGCCATAGCGGTATATCAAATATTGAATAAAGATAAAGATAAAGGTAGCAACTTTGGCCTGTTTCTGAGGTCCGGTGGCTGGTATGTCCCTAGCCTTGCACCAGGACCTCGCGCTTCCTCCAGGCGATTCGGCATCTGCATCCTGATGGCGGCACCCTTTGAGCCATTGAAGTGTGCTACTTAAAAGGTTTGATGCAGTCTCTGTCTTGCTGAGATCCTTATCTGTCTTTTTTAAAGGAGGCCATTTATATTCGGCCTGTGCCTTCCTTCTTACCTAAAGTGCTTTCTCCTTTTCATGTGAACCAGGTAGTTTGCCTGCTCTCCTTCTCTAAGGAGCAGTGTTGATGGCAGAATAAGTATCTTTGCTTGGTGGATGTCTGGAGGATACTTCTCCGGTACTTGGAGGTTACAAATTCCTTTTGTAAGTCCGACCATCTTTTTGTGCTGTTTGCCGGCCAGCACAAGGGTGAAGTGGCGCTAAACCGACTTTAGGGTGCTGGATTAAGGAGGCGATTTCCTTGGCATATCTGTTGCAGAACTGGCAGGTTCCATAGGGTTTGCATGCACGTTCTACTTGAGCACAAGCATCCTCGTGGGCGGAGCAGAGATCGGTAGGCCCTGCAGATATTTGTCGGGCAGCGATGTGGGCATCACTTTACACTTTTGTCAAGTATTACGGCTTGGATATCCACGCGAGGATGCACACGACCCTTGGCTGAAGGTTTTGCGAGCTGCTGAGTCCTCTTCCCGCCTAGTGGAGTTGTAGCTTTGGTACATCCCACTTGTCTGGACTGGTCTAGCAGGAGGATATGGAAGGTAACATTTTACTTACCAGTTAATGTCCTTTCCTTGAATCCTGCTAGACCAGTCCAGGGCCCGCCCCTGAAACTATATTTGCTCTGTTCTTCTGATGTGTTACGCTTGGGTCTGCTCTGATATTTATACATGGCTCTGCAGGTTCATCATCTACTGTCAGCCTTATATTTTATGCTTTTCTATACATAGTTCTCTACTGTTGATCACTCATTGTTGGCCATGGTTGAGGTTGTGTGAGGTTTGCCATGTTTCTCCTACATGCTTTGGGACAAATACTGAAGAGATCTCTGGTGGCTGGGGTGAATAGAGGCATGGGAGTGATGCCATTGAAACCTGGGCTTTTCATTGGTTCTTTGTCTCCACCAATCTGTTGGTAAGGGGATACGACCTACTTGTCTGTACTGGTCTAGCAGGACTCAAAGAAAGGACATTAACTGGTAAATAAAATATCATGTTTACCTATATCTGATGCTGTCACTTCGATGTCCCACTGCATTCTTAAACCTATTATCGGGGCATGGATACTAAAGCACTCTACCAGGGTAATGGGGTTAATTCATGGTTTCAGTGCTGCACTAAAAAGTAGTGTAGGGCCCCATGTTAAAAACCTTGCACTACCCTTGCAGTGCATATTGGGAAAGAGACTGGGTAGGATGGGGCGTTTCCACTACAGTGCAGCTATCACAGGCGTTTATAGCCCGCACTTCCGGCGCTCAATGCAACCTCAGTGGGTGGCATTAGTTGTTCCCACGGCTGTTTTCCCATGGTGAAGTGCAATAAATTTACGGGGATGGCTGTATCTGTCCCCCCCTGTACACAGTGCACAGCCCTGGCTAGTAATACAACAACCCATATGCGTGTTACCAGCACATGACTTAGTAAACATTCCCCAAGGTCAAGAAAGAACTACATAGCCACACCCATTTTGACAAGCACATATGGTCTCTGAGGGAGAGAAAGAGATTGCAGAGCTGCACAGTTCAGGTGTATGGGCAAACTGGTTAGGCTGTACAGTCCTTTTCTGCCATCATGTTCTATGCTGCCTTCCTTTCCAAACTTACTTCTCCTCACCCCTCATAAGAACATAAGAAATGCCATAATGGGTCAGACCAAGGTTCATCAAACCCAGTATCCTGTTTCCAGCAGTGGCCAATCCAGGTCACAAGCACCTGTCAAGTTCCCAAAAAAGGTACACAATTCCACGTTGTTCATCCTGGGGTAAACAGTGGATTTCCCTGGTTCTCTTTAATAATGGTTTATGGACTTTTCCTCTAGGAACTTGTCCAAACCTTTTTTTTACACAGCTACACTAACAGCTTTTACTACATTCTCTGGTAGTGAATTCCAGAATTTGATTACTCATTCAGTGAAAAAATATTTTATTTTATTAGTCCAAAATGGGCTACATTGTAGCTTCATTGAGTGCCCCCTAGTCTTTCTACCTTTTGAAGGAGTAAACAACCGATCTAAGTTTACCCATTCCACTCCATTCATTAATTTATAGACCTCTCATATCTCCCCTCAGCTGTCCCTTTTCCTAGTTGAAAAGCCCTAACTTTTTAAGGCTCACCTCATAGGGGTATCCTTCCATCCTCTTTGCCATTTTGGTGACTCTTCTCTGTACCTTTTCTAAGTCCACTATATCCTTTTTAAGATATGGCAACCAGAATTTCACATAATATTCAAGGTGCAGTCGCACCATGGAATGATACAGAGGCATTATAATATTCTTGGTTTTGTTCTTCATTCCTTTCCTTATAATTCCTAGCATTCTATTTTCTTTCTTGGCCGCCACTGCACACTCGGCAGAAGGTTTCAACGTATTATCCATGATGCCTAAATCCTTTTCCTGGGTGGTGGTTCCTAATATGGAATTTTGCATTGTGTAACCATAGTTTTCTTTGCTAAGTGCTTAACCTTGCACGTGTCCATATTAAATTTCATATGCCATTTGGACTTCCAGTCTTCCAATTTATCAGTCTTTTTGAAGTTTTTCACAATCCTCTGTTACAGAGGGCATTGACTCACACAGGATTAAAGTTTTGCAGGAAACAAAATGCACCATGGAATCTCTATGGATAGAAATTCCATGTAAACAGGGTAGGGCGATGGCAGTGGGGGTGTACTACCGACCGCCTGGCCAGAACGAACAGATGGATGATGAAATGCTAAAAGAAATCAGGGAAGCTAATAAAAGTTACAACACAGTAATAATGGGTGATTTCAGTTACCACAGTATCAACTGGGTCAATGTCACAGCAGGACATACTGCATTGCAGTGCAAATTTAAAACCAGAATTGGCAAACACCTTGCTCCTGGAACTGGGTAACTTGGCAAATCTGGATACGATCAAAATATGAAATGAGGGTGGAAATGTTTTTTTTCATCTTTTATTCTTTTGGGCTCTCTTGGTACTTCATTCCTACTACCAGAAGCCTGAAAAGCTGAACTGGGCCCAGAAGTGAGCAGGAGTGTCTGCACCTGTGTACAGCTGAGATTGCCACATGTGTGGAAGAGAGGCTCTGTGTGGTATGCTTGACTGATGGTGCCAATTTACATATCTCACATCGCACTGTAAACCTTTCTCACATACTTTTTACTTCTGTGGGAATTAAGATAGACCTCATGAAATTGTAGACAAATTTAAAGCTTTTATAATTTTATAATTCACATGTCCTATTCATTTCTTTCTTCAAATTTTGTCTCGCGTACAATAACTGTATTCCCTGCTCATGACATACTTTCTCTACCAATGCAAAGCAAACCTAATTTGAGCATGAAAATTGTGTTCATTTCAAAATATTGAAGCAATGGAACAACACTATGGCAACCAGCTTTGCCATCATTTGTCCTGCTGTGGCCTGTTGGTTGTCTTTTATCCTTTGACTCTTTGTAAGGAAGAAGTCGTGAGCATTTTTAAAAAATGTTTAAATTGGTATTAAATTCAAGCAAAAGAACACCTTATTAGAGAACTCTGATGTAAGTACAAAGATAATTTCACTCCCTCCCCAAACCAATGGCCCCTTCCTTCCCCTTCACCTACCTCCCTCTCACCCTGCTCTTCTTTTGAATTTAGGACCAGAATACTAAAGGGGGAAGTTATAAGAGTAATGGAGGAGATTATGGGTTCTACCCTATTGAGGGATGCTGCTGTTGGTTGCATAAATGGGACCCGGGTTGCCCCACTGGGGGGAGAAGGGGTTGTTGAAGCAGCTTATTGTGGCAGCTCACTGAGAGATTGGGATACATTGGAATTGGGAACCTTGCCAGGGGTGAGCAGGTATGTGAAAAGAATGAGTAAGTTATATGGTATGCACAAGTTGATGGCTATACAAAGAGGTAGATTGATGCAAATGGAAAGTCAGTGTTTGTAGTCTGGTCATGAGCATTTTTGATTAACAGGAGGTTTGTGGTCCTCTTTCATCTCTGTTTTTTGGCTCTAAAATAATGCAGCTAAATCATACTTCAGAGTAGGATGAATCATGTGTTCTCAGTGTTTGCAAGATTTTGCTAATGCATACTACGTGGAAGTAAGACCTGGCAGTCTACTTCCAGTCGCATCTTGCCAATACAAACTAGTCTTATAACTTGAGTGAGACTCCATGTTCAAGTTGAGAGTATTCCTTTCTTGAAGTACTTGGTACCTGGCTTATCATTTCCCTCATTCTTTGCTTAAGAGACTTAGCTGATGTCAATAGCAGTGAACTGACATAAAGGGTATGCAAAAAAGAGAACTCATAGCTTCCCAGATAAACAGATCATGTGATCTGTGTGGACCTCATCTGGGTATGATCATAAAGTGGTATGTTGTAAATATAATCATTCCATCCTGAAGAGGAAACTGAACCCTGGCACTGGTAATATCTTTCTCAACTTTATACAAAACAGACCTGAGTGTCTGGGATGTCCTGGCTTATGGAGTATTCTTTTTCTAAACATTTGGAAACCAAAATACAGAAAGTTGTTTCAGAATTAATGGTATAGCATGGCATTTATGAAGAGTTGAACAGATAGACTTGTATGTGAAGCCTACAGTCAGCCAGCTTAGCTTGATATGCTAAAATTCGAGCCATTCATGATTTGGTTGTGATGTTCATTTTTTTTGCTCTGTTCCTTGAGCTCCCAAGCTATCCTTAGTCCTAGCTTAATACTTAGTTGATCTCCAACAGTTGTTTGCATACTACCAAGAGCTATGTGAATTAGGAGGACAGCTGCAAAGAAAAATGTTCTTGCCCACCCTTCAGCCAGTGAGCCAGACAAATCTGCAACTACTAAAAATAAAACCCTAGATGACTTGCACTAAAAATACAAAAGAGACACTTTATGAATTATAAACATGCTTTGGTTCGCCCTATCCTGAAGAACAATTCCCTAGATCCCTCCTCTCCCTCTAATTGGCACCCCATCTCAAACCTTCCCTTTCTCTCTAAATTCCTAGAGAAATTGGTTTTCCTCCAGCTCTCAGCACATCTTGAGGCCTCCCTTACTCTTCACCCCCGGCAATCTGGTTTTCGTCCTGGTCATAGCACTGAATCTGTCCTTCTTTCACTCCTCAATGAGGTGCATGCTGCCCACGACCATGGCTCTCTCTCTCTTGCTGTCTCACTAGATCTTTCTGCCACTTTTGACCTTGTGGATCATCACACCCTTCTATTTCGACTTCAGGACGTCAGTCTTTCTGGTCTGGTTCTTCAGTGGTTCCATTCTTTCCTGTCTTGCCGCTCTTTCTCTGTGTTATCTGGGGCTGCTTCCTCCCCCTCCACCCCTCTCTCGTGTGGGGTTCCCCAAGGTTCTGTCCTCTCCCCTGTTCTCTTTAACGTCTTTTAGGTCCCCCTCACCCTCCTGGTTCAACAATATGGCGTTTCCGCTCACTATTATGCTGATGACATCTTTCTCCTATACCATACCGATTCCTCTGCACCAGACATTACGCCTCTGAATGATTGTTTCTCCGCTGTTGCCTCTTGGATTTCCTCCAACTTCCTTCACCTTAACCTCAAAAAAACCGCTGCGATCTGGTTCACCTTTGGGCACTCCCCTCCCCCTCTTGTACCGGTACTTTCTTCATCACCAATCCCCTTAGTCTCCTCCCTTAGGTATTTTGGTGTTACTCTTGATTCTGACCTTACTTTCAAAGGTCATATTTCATGAGTTGTTCAACGTTCTTTCTTTGCATTAAAACAACTCTGTGCTGTCCGTCCTTTTCTTTCTTCTTCCTCTATGGCTACTCTACTCTGTTCACTAATTCTCTCGCGCCTGGATTACTGTAATGTCTGCTTAGCTGGTCTTCCTCAGTCTCAACTTTCCCGTATCCAACGTATCCAGAATACAGCTGTTCGCATCCTCTCCCATGCATCCCGCTTTGATCATGTTACCCCCCTTCTCATCCACCACCATTGGCTTCCTGCCTCATATCGCATACAATTTAAAATTCTTATCTTTGTGCACAGAACTATCCACACTGGTGTTCCACTATACCTTGCAGATCAGATACATCTTCACACTCCTCACCGTTCTCTCCGCTGTATACACTCCAACCGCATGTTCCTTCCTTCCCCGTCTCAGGCCCATCTAGAATCCACACGATCCTCTGCTTTTTATTTCCTCGAGCCTCGCCTCTGGAACCCGCTCCCCCCTGCCCTCCGATTAGATCCCTCTTTCAAATCCTTCAAAACCCAATTAAAAGCACACCTTTTCTGTATGGCACTCAATCTCCCTCTCCCCTCCTCTCTCCCTGCTTCTCTCCTTCCTCAAAGAACAACATAATTAATCTTTTTTTTTTTTTTTTTTTGTGTTTCTCGGCTGTTCTGTTTTCCTTTTTTCTGATCTCTGTCCTTTTCTCCTCCTTTGCAACTTTTAAATTGGCGTTCTCTTTCTTTTTCTGCAGCATTTTATGATTTTTATGATTGTAAACCGCTCTGACACTCTGTGATGGGCGGTATATAAAGTTTTAAATAAACATAAACATAAACATAAAGTGGAGTGGAGGAGTGGCTTAGTGGTTGGGGCAAGGTACTTCAGGCCAGAAGGTCAGGGGTTCAAATCCCACTAGAGGACAGCAACCTTGGGCCGGAAGGACTGAGGTTTCTAGTCCCACAGGTGCTCCTTGTGGTCTTGGGCAAGCCACTTAACCCTCCATAGCCCATGTTCCCTGTAAAATAGTTATCTCCAAGTTATAATGCCCTGTTCAATGTAATTTCAGTTGTTCAATGTAAACCACACTGGTGCAGAATAGCACAGTATGTAAGAGAATGTAAATAAACATAAACAAACTGAGGATTAGAAATCTTATATTTTGATCACAGCCTGCGTGGGTGCATTTTGGAAAACTAAAAAAGGGTTTAAGCCAGGCAAGTTTATTAGTGAATTTTATTTACACTGCGGGGTCTCAGGAATATCAATGTACAAGATAGTACATCGATAAATGGATTATATTAGTAAATTGACCTCTGACCTTCTCCTCTTCCTTTACTTCAGTTGCTCCCCTGTGCACCCTCCCAAATCTGAATCCACCACACACTTCCTTTCAGCACCACTCCCACCCCAAAGCAACTCCAAAACCCTTGATGGGTCCCCTGACCAAGAGGCATCCAACTGAGACCCTCCACCCACTCCCCAAGCCCCCTAAGTCCTAACTACTGTACCTGAATGTAATTTGCCTTGAACTGCTACTGGAAAGACATGAGCTAAATATAAATAAACATTCGGGGCTCCCTAGTAGTCTTAGTGGTGCATTGGGCAAAAACCTCTCCATTGGTAGCTCATGTCAAGTTATGTTCATGTACATGCATCAACAAATATTAATGCAATTTACCACACATAATTTAATGCAGATCTGATTATTCTCAATGAGAACTATTACATATTAGGTGGCATCTCTACTAAAGTGCATGCTGTTAGCATGCATTTGAACCACAAAACTAGGGTGGAAGCCCAGGCTAACTTTTCAAGACATGTGCATTGTCCCCATGTTAGCACATTGGTTATGCACTTCACAGTGCTAACTGCCTCACAGTTGCACTTACTGCCAGCCCTTGAGGTGGCATTAGGTGCACCTGTGATAACGGCAACATGCATAGCGTGCACCCATGATAACTACAATGTGCCATCAATGCCCACATTCTACCCCTAACCACCAAGATGCTGCTCTCTGGTTAGCATGGGATTTTTTAGTACAGAGCCCTGTACTAACAGCGCAGCATGCTTAGAGCACAGCAAACCCATGCGAATGGTTTATTTATTAGCATTTAGTTCACGCCTTTCCAATGGTAGCTCAAGGCAAGTTACATTCAGGTATGTAGGTATTTCCCTGTCTCCAGAGGGCTTACATTCTAAATTTGTACCTGAGGCAATGGAGGGTTAAATGACTTGTCCAAGGTCACAAGGAGTTCAAGTGGGAATCAAACCCAGATCGCTTAGGTACTAGGCTGTTGCTCTAACCACGAGACACCATTCTCTCTGATCTCACATGCAGGCAACACTGCTTCTCCCCATGGTCTTCTCCCTCTCTCGATCCTGGTGATTCTTGTTCAGAGATGGGATGCAGAAAGAGCCAGCACTGCACCTTATCAGTGACATGACTGCCTCTGAAAAAATTCACTGGGATCAATGGAGGATCTCATACTGCTGCTCAGCAAAAGTGAGATAAAATGTCACCTGCCTCCTCTATTTCTTGTGTTAAACTGCATGCGGAGCCTAGCTTTTTTGGGCTTCAATTGTATTTTATGTACATAGTTCAAAATTGAGGTTATTATAATTTATTCTGTGCTTGATGAGGGTCTCACTGTTTTTTGCTTGTGTGATTGATAACAAGTGTTCTGTTAGCATGATGTTTCTATGTAGGATCTGTAGTGATCTGGCTTATTCAGTTTCTAAGGCCCACTGCACTATTTATGGTGCTGCTTTTTTTCTGGATACGCTGCTTATTGTGTTAATTTTAGAAGCTGTTGTCATTATGGTATGGTAGGTCTTTAGTGACTTTTGTAGGATTTTGTGTTAGTTCACAATCTGCCTGTTACTAGACAGATCAGATTTATTTTTCTTGTATGTTGGGTTCTATAGTGAAATGTCTGATTGCAGCTCTGCACCTACTGTCGGAGGAGGGGGTTTCATTGGAGGCAAAATAGACGTTCAAAAAGAAAAAGAGAGAACAATAGCATAGTTTCTAATTCCAAAATAAAATTAGCTATAATTTATTTTGATGTTAGAAACTGTTCTGTGGTTTTCTTTTTCTTCTTGTGCTTTGTTTTTTGTAGTATATATATTTACAGGTATCCAGGACCGGTGCTACCTGGTAAGCTGAGTAAGCGCCGCAAGGGGCGCCATCTCTAGCTGCCTGCCCCACCTCACTGATTCACCTCTTGAGAGAGCCATGGAAACATTTCTCTGCTCCCTCGACTCTGCTATCTTATAAACTGCTGAACTGTGGGCATTTCCAGCGATAATGAGCATTTCCTGTTTCTCGTAAGAAACAGGCATGCTTATTACCGCCTTTCACAGCCTATTTGTATGACGCTAAGTCTTTGCTGCTAAGTAGTTATTTGCATTCTGGCTATGCATTTGCCCTTTCACTGCAATTTTCTTACAACATTGGATTTGAAGGACAAATACTAGCATCATGTGAAAAGAGTTCACAAAGGAGCTTTGGGAAAAAGGAGGGTGGGGTCTAGCCAACAATAGTAATAATGAGGGAGGGGCGCCAATTTATAGGTTGCAGGGCAGCACCTGAAACCCTAGTACCGGCCCTGCAGATGTCAGTCGTTTTTTTTATCTTAGAGAGCCAGGCTAAATAATTAAGCAGCTACAATTTTTGCTGTATCTTTATTATATAGCCTGAGAATATGTTGCTTTCCTTTTTTGGCAAAGCCACTGAATGAGAGCTTCTGCTCCCTCTTTGTTTATCGGGGGTGTCAGCTCATCCCTTGCCTATTTAATATATTGGCTTCCTATTCATTTAGGTTTTTTTTAAATAACCATAATGAATATGCAAACATGCAAATGAATATGAAAATATGCTGCCCCACACTTTGCCCCCCCCCAATGAAGTAGTCAAACTACGCGCATGCATTGCATGCCTGCAAGCATTGTCGAGGCAGACACTGAACCACGACCAGGCATTTTGCCAACATTCGCTATGGCTGGTTGCATGAGTGATGCACTGGAGGTGGGCAACATGTGGGTGCAAAGATGCATACGATAGGGATCTGGGTATTCCTGGTCTTCCCTATGCATCTCTTTGCTCATACTGTTTACATGCAATCTGTTTTTGTAGACTGGCTGGGCACTGTTTGCATCATTTTGTACCGTGTTCTTTCCCTACAGATCTCAGGGCAGCCAGTGGAGCCACAGGAGGAGAGCCCCTCAGAGAGACAGTCAATCATGTCACTACAGCCACAGCTGTAGGAGCTAGCTAGGGAGCTGTAGGGACCACTTATTCCTATGGGGCAGCCACAGCAGCCAGGGCCAGATTGCTGCCAGATATCACCTCTCCCATTTCCCATCCAGGAGGCAATGAGCAAGCATGGTGAGGAGGAGGAGGAAGAGAAACAGCATCTCAAGAGGGAAGAGGCGGAGATGATTGTCATCTTCTGTTGTAGTGCTGATGACATGGGAGCAATACAGGACCACCTCAGACAGCAGAACCAGATGCTGTGGGAACATCTACATCAGCAGTCCAGGATTATGTGTCAGCAGACGCATCTTCAAAGAGAGTTGGCAGTTCCCTCCAGGGCATTGTGAACTCTCTGAGGGATGGACTTGTGGCTAGTAATCCCCTGCCTCCAGACTACCCTGACCCACTGGCTGCCTTACAGGTGGGGACTTAAGAGGAGGATGATGAGAAGAGTACTACCTCAGGAATATCACTATTGTGTAGGAGAGCAGGGGTGGGGAAGTGGTTGCACATGGGTGAGGGGAATGGATGTGGGGGAAGAGGGCACATTAATCATGTGCTGATGCTTTACTACTATCACCTGTAAATATATGTACCTTGTTTCCAGTAGTTGTGTTGTATGAGTCTGGTTCTTGCAGCCACAGCTGCTGCAGCGGGTGGCTGTCACTGGCTTGGTAGCCTTTCCTTTGCAGAGTCCTCACATATGTCCTCCTCCAGTAGATGTATATCTCTCTGGGTGGTAATGTTGTGCAGGATACAGCAGGTGGTGAAGATGTTGCACATTCTGTCAAGACTGTACAGCAGTTCTCCTCCATTACTATTGTAAACGGGTGCCAGGCCTTCGCCTAGGGTGCGAAGGTTGGGGTTACCCTGATATGTTCGGTTAGCAAATAATAGTCGTAAGTCGAGTGTTCAAGGCAAAACATAACAAGGAATTTATTCCCCTTCCCAAAGGATTTTTAAGTGCAAAACAAAACATGGAAAACAAACAACTTTGTCTGAAAGAAAAATATCTTCTTTTTCTTTGCTATATACAAAACTTAGCATAAAGACTCAATGTTGTCTGCAAGACATAGCATACAATACATAGGAGCATATTCGGGTTCACCAGTGCTACACTCCCATTGCATATCTTCACATTCAGTGTGTGTGGGGTTTGGCTTCAGACCTTTACTGCTGTCTCTGGAAAAAACCCTCGCTGAGAACTCGGGTATCTCATAAGAACACAGTTCCATACAGTGAGGTTTAAAAGTACCTGCAGCTGTAGTGTTTCTTCCCCGGCTCTCCCTTTGTTCCCTCCAGTTATCAGGAACTCCTTTATAACTTTCTGCTGACACTTCTTGTGTTGAGCAGTGCCCTGGCCCTCTGTTCCGAACAGAACTTCTGGCTTTCCTTATTATAGTGAGAGGCTCCCACCTGTATGAATGCTGAATCCTCTCCTCTGGCAGTGAGGTCTGGGAGACTCCCTGCTCTCTTGGTCCAGGTAAGTTCCTAGCCACAGTGTGTGCCTTCCTTCCTTCTGCTGCCCTGGCTTCTCTCTCTGAGCTGCAACCTGGTTTCTGACAGGACCTCCAGCTGCCTGTAGTCTGTGTGCTTTTCCAGCCACGTTTCTCTGAGGCTTCTCCTCTGCTGCTTCCTGCTTCCCTGACACGCCCACTGCTTCTCTCTGAGGAATCACGGCACTTCCTTCTCTCTGGGGAATCACAGCACTCCCTTCTCCCTGGGGAATCACAGCACTCCCTTCTCTCTGGCGAATCACAGCACTCTTTTGCTGGAGCTACCCTCTGGCTTTTATCTCTCTGTTCCCTGCAGGCTGGCTCGGCTTTCTTGCCCAGGTGAGTGTAATCAAGCTCTGAGCTTGCTGCTACGTCAGAGCTTGGGTGTGTCAGCTCTGCTCCTCTCTTTCCCTGTTTCTCATGAGCTGTATATGCTGACTGACTAACAGTTTCAAAGGTAAATTCCTCCTTTCTATCTATTTGCATAGGTTCTGTGTGGGCTTCTACGTCACACTATCCAGGCACCTGAACCTGCTCTTGAGGATTCTGGTTCTGTGGTGCGCCTTAGTGTACCTCTCTTCCTGAGGTGTCTGTGGCTGCCTCACTGGTGTCTTGAGCCAGGTCCTGAAGGGGTACCCATGGTCATCTTTGGGAACAGGAGGAGAGTGGACCATTGTTCAGTTACACACCAGTGCGCTATTCATATTAGACTTTTTCATGTGGCATAGGCAATGACAACATATAGTACTGTGGACCATGGGTGGTGTATCTGGACATCTGCCTCTGTGGCAATGCATATATGTAAGGCTCATGCCAGCCCATGTGTATCCCCAGGGTTCACAGTGGATGTTACATCTTCTCGTTTGTTGTGGCTGTCAGGCATTGGAGCATTCATGGGGGGGGGGGGGGCACATATCACAGTAAAGTTACATATTAGCCTGATATTTTCATCTTATCTAGCATGTGGCACCAACTTTTCCAAGGGCAGATTGTGAGAGAACATATGCATCATCGCAAGATTCTGGATAGCACACACAAACATTGATGGAGACTTTTTAGGCATTGCAAACTACTTGAATGGCCAGTAAGTGGTAGTTTTGCTCATTTTCTCATGCCTTCTCCTCCTGGCCAGCTGCTCTCAGGGCCACATGTGTGCAATCTATGGCTTTAAGCATGTAGGGGAACCCAGCAATGGCGCAAAAGTCACTTTTGGTCTGCTCTCATTTGTGCTGGCTTTGGGGGAAATTGATGAAGTCCTGCATCCTCCTCTGCAGGGCTGTTACGAAGGCCTCTTTAGTGGGAGATGACAGACTGGTTAATGATAGTGGTAACTCCCTTGAAGTACTAGGAGCTGCCAGGAGCAAGGAAGGCCAGGCTGTTGTGACCTTTACTGCCACTGGCAACATGTGGCTTCTCTGTGTTGGTGCCTCCAGGTTAGTTCTCACCAGCTTACAAAGGTCAGCTGTGGTGGCCCTATTCAGCCAGTACCTTTTGGAAAACATCTTTTCTTTGGACTGGAGAAAACTGACCTTGGGCCTATAAACACATGGGCCTAGGCACTGCCACCTTCCATGCTGACAAGTTGGCTGCTGCTGGGATTGGCGCTGTCTCCTCTGCCATTTCCTCCAGTGGTTGACCATGTAATACCACCACATGCTTGTTGGGATGGCAGCAGCTAAGCTGTGGCAAGTGACAGGTGGCTGGTGTGGGTTCCGCTTGGAGCTGCCAAGGTTATATCCAGATATTGGAACCACAATGGGCCAAACCACATAAAACGCTGTCCTAAATATAAATGGATATGTGTCAATAACTGAAAACCAGTCCAAAGGCGTGGTATGATAGAAAAACAAAACCTTTAATACACAAATGCCAGCCCGACACAGGCCGTGTTTCGTCACACTTCGTCAGGGGCTTCTGTGGCATATAGTAAAAACATAAATACAAACATTAATACTTAAAAACATAAAAGAACAGAGCAATAAACAACATATATGTTTAAAATTAAATTATGTAAATCATGAAAAAGTAATAAAACACATAAAATAAAATAAAAAGAATCCATCAATAAATAAATGATATTAAAATGAATACAAGACATCATATTAAAATAAATATATAGTAAAAGAAATAACGAGTATGTCCAATTAAATATATAGAAACATAGAAATATGATGACAGAAAAAGACCACATGGCCTATCTAGTCTGTCCTTCCATATCAACAACTACAACAGTCCCCTTTTTACCTTTAGAGATCCCCTGTGTTTGTTCCATGCTTTTTTGAATTCAGTTACTGTCCTCATCTCTACCACCTCCACTGGGAGACTATTCCACGGATCCACTACTCTTTCCATAAAGAAAATTTTCCGCATATCACTCCTGAATCTATCTCCCTTCACCCTCATCCCATGTCCCCTCGTAGCAGAACTTGCTTTCAATTGAAAGAGGCTCTCTCCCTGAACATTTATGCCACGGAGGTATTTAAACATCTCAATCATATCACCTCTATCCCGCCTTTCCTCTAAGGTGTACATATTAAGATCCTTCAGTCTGTCCTCATATGCTTTATAATGAAGACCACTAATCATTTTAGTAGCCACCCTCTGCACCGACTCCATCCTGTTCACATCCTTTTGAAGGTGTGGTCTCCAGAATTGCACACTATACTCCAAATGAGTTTGCACCAAAGACTTATAGAGAGGCATTATCACCTCCTTTTTTCTGCTATCCATTCCTCTCCGTATGCACCCAAGCATCCTTTTAGCTTTTGCCATCGCCTTTTCTACCTGTTTAGCTACTTTAAGTTCATCAGACACAATCATGCCTAGGTCCCGCTGTTCTTTAGTGGACAAAAGTACTTCATCCCCTATACTATATTGCTCCCTTGGATTTCTGCAGCCCAAATGCATGACCTTACATTTTTTAACATTAAATCCCAGCTGCCAAATTCTAGACCATTCTTCAAGCTTAGCTAGATCCCTCCTCATGTTATCTACACCTTCCTGGGTGTCTACTCTATTGCAGATTTTGGTATCATCCGCAAAGAGGCAAACCTTACCCGACAGCCCTTCTGCTATATCACTAACAAAGATGTTAAAAAGAATCGGACCAAGGACAGATCCCTGGGGCACACCACTGGTAACATCCTTCTCCTTAGAGTGAGCTCCATTTACTTGTACTCTTTGTCGTCTCCCACCCAACCAATTTCTAACCCAAGCGGTAACTTTAGGGTCCATCCCTAGGGTGCTCAGTTTGTTTATAAGTCGCCTGTGAGGAACAGTGTCAAAGGCTTTACTGAAATCTAAATACACCACATCTAGAGCTCTCCCTCGGTCCAACTCCCTGGTCACCCAGTCAAAGGAATCAATCAGATTTGTCTGACAAGACCTGCCTCTGGTGAACCCATGCTGCCTCGGATCCTGTAATCTGCTGGACTCCAGAAACCTCACTATTTTCTCTTTCAGCAGCGTTTCCAATAATTTACTCACCACCGAAGTTAAACTAACCGGCCTGTAGTTTTCAACCACATCCTTACATCCGCTTTTGTGTAAAGGCATCACATGAGCCTCTCTCCAGTCGTTCGGCACCACTCCCGACTCCAACGAGGCATTGAAAAGGTCAGTCAGTGGAGTTGCTAGAACGTCCCCAAGTTCCCTCAGTATTCTAGGGTGTATCCCATCAGGTCCCATTGCTTTGTCTACTTTAAGTTGAGCTAGTTTCTCATGAACACAGTCTTCTGAAAATTGTTCAAGATGTCCCTCGCTTCTGTTCCTATTTGTGGGTGTTTTCTGAGGTCCTGCTCCTGGTTCTTCATCTGTGAACACAACAAAAATATTTGTTAAGCAATCCCGCTTTATCCTTATCAGCTTCTACATATTCCTCCCCTCCCCCCTTGAGTCTGACAGTACCACTTTTGCCCTTCCTCTTCTCACTAATATATCTGAAAAATGTCTTATCCCCCCATTTTATTGCATTGGCTATTTCCTCCTTCTTTTGAATCTTTGCCTTCTTGACTACTTTGCTAGCTTCTCTAAGTTTTTCCAAATACAGATGCCGGTCTTCCTCTCTCTGTGATCTCTTGTATTTCATGAAGGCCTCCCTCTTTTTCTTTACTTTTTCAGCTACTTCTTTTGAAAACCATAGTGGTCTCCTTTTCCTTTTACCTTTATTTACCATTTTAACAAAAAGATTGGTTGCCCTTAAAATATCCCCTTTCAGTTTTGCCCACTGTTTTTCTGCATCCCCCAGCTGTTCCCATCCCACTAACGACTCCCTGAGGTATTGGCCCATCTTCGCAAAGTTAGTCTTCCTAAAGTCTAAGATCCTCACCTTTGAATGGATTCTAACAGCCCTAGTCCTAATACTGAACCACACCATCTGGTGATCATTGGATGCAAAATGATCTCCCACTACAACAAAAGAAACACTTTCACCATTGGTAAGCACCAAGTCCAGTATGGCCCCTTCACGTGTGGGGTCTGTTACCAATTGCCTGAATAGTTCTCCCTGTAGAGAATCCAGGATCTCCTTACTTCTAGATGATACTACAGCAGGAATGTGCCAATCAACATCTGGCATATTGAAATCTCCTATCAGTAGCACTTCCCCTTTCCTAGCAATGCTGCATATGTCTTCAATTAACTCTCTGTCCACCTCTTCCTCTTGTGAGGGAGGTCTGTATATCGCACCAATGCAAATAGTTTTCTCTTTCCCTCTTTCTAGTTTAACCCACAATGCCTCCTCTCTCCCTTTTAAGCTCTGTAATTCGAAAGCTTTAATAGTAGTTTTTACATATAGTGCCACTCCTCCTCCCCTTCTTCCTACCCTGTCCTTTCTGAATAAAGTATAGCCAGGTATAGTTACATCCCAATCATGGTTTTCTGTGAACCATGTTTCTGTAACTGCCACTAAATCCAAGTCAGCCACTCCAACCAAAGCTTTAACATCAGGGATCTTATTTCCCATGCTATGGGCATTTATACACACTGCTTTCCATATGTTACCCCTGTTACCCATTTCCATAAAGGTATTTAATGTGTCACCTACCCTGGGGGCTTTCACTTACCTGGGGACTTTCTTCACCCATCCCCAATGAATCTAGTTTAAAGCCCTCTTCAGTAGATTAGCCAGTCTACTACCAAAGACGCGTTGACCTTTCTTGGACAGATGGATGCCATCTCTGCTCTGCAACCCTTGGAACAGCATCCCATGGTCTAGGAAACCAAAACGCTCTCTGACACCATCCACGCAGCCATGCATTCATCGCCAGGATGTGAGCCTCTCTGCCTTGGCCTTTACCCTCAACAGGGAGAATTGAAGAGAACACTACCTGTGCACCTAACTGCTTCACCCTCTGTCCCAGAGCCATGAAGTCACTTTTGATACGTTCCGAGGTATACCTGGCAGTATCATTTGTTCCAACATGGATTAGCAACATTGGGTAATAGTCAGTGGGCTTGATGAGTCTCGGCAAACTCTCCGTAGCAAGTCTGGTCGGCAGATGGATGCCTCAGTACCCCTCAGAAGAGAGTCTCCAACCACCACTACCCTTCGTTTCCTTCTGGTCAGTGATTCTGCAACTTTGGGGTACTTGAGCTCTGGTTCTTCCCTTTCCAGGGATGCTTTCACCTCCTTCACTTCCAGGGCTGCATAATGGTTCTTCAGTTCAAGGGCTGGAGAAGTTGGATTGGTGATTTTGCAGGCCTTGGTGACTTGTGTCCAACCATCGACATTCTGTTGGCACCCATCTTCTCCTGTGCTGGAGAGCTTGGTTGCTGCAAGAAGCATCTCATCAATGTACTTCTCACTGTCTTGAATGCTCCTCAGCCTCGCCACCTCCTCTCTGAGTTCCTCCACTTGTGTCCTCAGAGCTTCAGCATGGAGGCACCCTGCACATGGAACCGGTCCTTCAACTGGCATTAGGACCTCTGTCTGGACCGAGGCAGAAGCTGTAACGGGGGCAACAGCTTTAGCGATACGATTTTTCCCAGCCATTGTTCTGTTCATGGAGCTTAGGTATCTGTTAACAGACAAACATATATTTTTTGTCGGAACGTACACCATGAGGAATAAATCTTCTCGAGGTGTAATGTTCCTTTTTATCTTTTATAAGTGGAAATTCCACTAAATAGGCCTATTTAGTGGAATTTCCACTTATAAAAGATAAAAAGGAACATTACACCTCGAGAGGATTTATTCCTCATGGTGTACGTTCCGACAAAAAATATATGTTTGTCTGTTTCCCTGTGATATTGGAATGTTTTAGTGGGAGATAGTTAAAAGGTTTATTAGGATTCTTAGGTATCTGTTAAAGCAAAAGAGAGAGATCTACCAAGTACCAGCCGGTTTCCCAGCTGTCCTTTCAGAGAAAAAGCAGTTAAATCTCTTTAATTATATTCAAAATGTGCTGGTCCAATTCTCTGTGATTTGTTAAATGGGGAGGTGCCCTATATGACTTATAAAACCATATAAATAGTTCTATAAGAGACCAAAAGCAAGAGGTCTTGTAAATGTGCTATAAATCTGTATGTTCTGAAGAAAGATGCAAATAAATAAATAAGTTAGCAACATACATTAAATTACAATCAAAAACACGTGAAAAGTGGAACAAAGGAGTGACTAATTAATCTTAAAAAGTTCCTAAAAAACTTAATAATAATATATACTGTGGGTGGGAAACAAAGAGCAGCAGGAGTGAGTAAGCAGAAAGGGAACTCATGATGAATTATTAAAAACTAACTAAATTATTAGGAACAGGAAACATGAATTGAAAGTGAGCGTGACAGGCTCGCGAAGAGGACATAAATAATTGTCTAATCGATGAAAAATGTTGTAGCATATACGGATGTGGCATACAGAAAAGAAAGTGTTAAAACAAAGACTCAAACGTGCCACTTTGGTGGTATTTTTTATTTCTTTAGCTGATAAGAACTTGGTTTTGCGTTCATATTTTCCAAAGAAGGATTGCTTGTTCTGTGGCTCTACAGTGCAGGTGTTTCCTGATGTTTCTAGACTTACCCAAGTTAGGCGTAAAGGTTTTTTGGCATTAAAGTCTCGCACCCTCGCAATTGGGGCTTCTTTTTTGTTAAAGTACCCCTGTAAATGTATAGTGTTATATGAACAGGTTAAGTATGTTTTTATGGAGGCCGACCAGTTGAATCTGTTCTTGCTTGGTAAAGAAAGTGATTAGATAATGTGGTGTTCTTCCTGCCTATGTATTAGGGTTATGTATGTAGTCTGGGCCCATTATTTCTTTGTAATAATGTTCTTGGGTTTCTCTTTTCTTTTTGCTGTCCGCTCTCCCTTAATGTGGACTTGATTGTAATTCTTTTTCATTTTTGAAATAAAGCAGTTGAAACTTAAAAAAAAACCCCAAAAAAACAAAGACTCAACGAATGAAAGAACAAATTATGTTCTAAAAAATAAAAACGAAGCAGCAATCCATGCTAAATTGTTACCTTCTCTTCAGCAGCCAGCGCTTGTATCTGTAAAGAACATTAGACGAAAAAATGCCAGCTCATGCGCGTTGATAAAGGGGCCAGAAGGGGAGGAGTCAAGGTAATAAAAAAACATAGTAATCAAGGTAATTGCGTGCTTCGAAACAAAAAAATGTGAGAAACATGAATGAAGTAAAATACAAATAAAACTGCAGGCATAAAAGACCAAAAAACCACAAAATAGTATTAATAAGGGTCGAGCCATCGCCGGCAGGAGGAGCCTGCAGCCCACGAGGCCCAATCGGGCAAAGGATCAAGGCCTTTAAAGGCAGCACGACGTCGGGAGCCGTCCCTTTGAGCCCCGCCACCAGCAACAGCTCTCCCCTTCCCTGGGGATCGAGCCATCGCCGGCAGGAGGAGCCTGCAGCCCACGAGGCCCAATCGGGCAAAGGATCAAGGCCTTTAAAGGCAGCACGCCGTCGGGAGCCGTCCCTTTGAGCCCCGCCACCAGCAACAGCTCTCCGGAGGCTCTTGCCGCTGAACGCTCTACCTAGAGGGATCGAGCCTCCGGACCGCCTCCCGCTGAAGCGGCTGTCCAATCTGGGCAGTCCCTGGCGCTTTAAAAGAGTGCGCCAACAGGCGCCCCCGCGCCGGCGGGTCCGCGCCGGAGGGCCGCGCAAGAGGGCCCTTTGGCACGGCCCTTCGGCTAAGGCACGTAAGCCTACCCACCCACAGCAGAGACAAAGAAGAAACTCTCACCGCAGAATCATCAACCACACAGAGCACAGCTAAATCCCCAAGGTCGAGCTCACCTACCTCATCCTCTCATCAAGCACAGCAAGTATTCCCCTACAATTGCTATTTATGGACTATTAATGTATATAATTAACAGCCTAAAACCTGAACGTTTACCACACTACTCTGCCTCAATCTATAAAGTGACAATCAGAAGTACATGTTAACAGTTATCTGCTGCACTGAGCTACACTAAATACTATTGTTAGTAACCTCCACAGTTTTACCACTATTGTGAATACTTTAATTCCATCATACGGTACTGTTGTTAGTAGCTAGCCAGATATTATATCAAGTAACATTAACAAGCAACAAAACAATAATTTCTATTGTTACTGTGATACTATTGTTAATAGCCCCCCACAGTTTATTACTATTGTAGCCCCATACAGTTTATTACCATTGTCAATAGAATATTGTTACTGTGCTACTATTGTTAGTAGCCCCCACAGTTTATTACTATTGTCAAAAGATTATTACCATCATATAGTACTGTTGCCAGTAGCTATCTAGCACAAAGTTTACTACTGTCAGTAGAATATTTTCAATCTGCACCGTTGTCAGTTGCCAGTAGCCATCCTTCAATAGGTATCATTTTCTTACTGTTGTCAGTAGTATACCCATAACTAGTACTGTTATAAGGATATTAATAACTAGCCTGTAATAGTTACTACCCATGGCATTATTGTTGTCAGCAATATTCTCATAAAGCTACACTTACAAATCATTGCACTGCTGTTACAAATAGCTGATACATTGTAACAATCCCATACAATTGTGACAAACAGCCAGCCAAAAGCTTATTTACTGTTCTAACTCTTCTAACCGATACTTTGCTGTTCTAACCTAATCACGTACAACTCAACGCAACCACACACAAGCCCTCTTGCATAGCCCGCCAGAAACACTTCTCTCTTACAAAACAAAATACAAAATAATGGCCTACCTAAAAATAAAGTCACTGCCAACCACTCTCCTTCTAATAGCCCTCCTTCTGCAACTAACATACACATATAAACTCAACAACCCCCCTTGTAATAGCATCCCCATCATCCATAACCCCAACCGCAATCTAACACGCTCTCCGCTACACTATCACTCATACAACCCGCCACCAAACAATAGTTCCCACAGACATCCTCCTAGAGTAATCCAGATAAACTGTAAAAACCATGACCACAAAATATCCTCTACTTGCACGGACACCAAACTAAAATTGATCTTAATAAACATTCGTTCTATTCGGAACAAAATACCAATAGTAAATGATATAATAAGAGACGAACAACCTGACATCCTCTTCATCACTGAAACATGGCTAACACCTACAGACACAATATTATTAAACCAACTTCACACTTCACAATATGATGTATTCAACTGCCACCGTGACACAAAAAGAGGAGGTGGTGCACTCATCATCACTAAAAAAAACCTACAATACACCCTAATGAACTCAAACAATGTCGAAGGAATGGACATAATAAACATTGAAAACAGAACATTAGCATTCTCCTTAATCTATAGACCCCCATCAGCTGATCACAAAAATCTCTCCCCCATCCTTGAACTCGCATGCACAACGTCTCAGAGAAAACCCCTCATAATCTTAGGTGACCTTAACCTCCCATCTCTGAACCAATCCCAAAAAGACAACTTCATTGACTCAATGTCCCACATGGGATTTAACCAGATAGTCCATACCCCCACACATAATAAAGGGAACTCACTTGATCTTGTTTTCCTCCCTACCCCCTTTAACCTACATAAACTCCATTCTTCCCCGATAGCTACGGAAGTACCATGGTCTGACCACCATTTGATAACATTCCACCTATTAGCACAAACAACATCACAGTCCACAAACAAAATATCACATATCTCACGCTTTCCCCACTTTGATAATGACACATTCCTTGACAAGGTACTACCTAAACTCACTACAAGTCTAAATGACATAGAACAAACTATAGAGAACTGGAACCAAACTATCCAAAAAGCAGCAACCCCCACCCAAACAATGCAGAAGATAAAGAAGGAATCACAAAAATGGTTCACTAAAGAAATTGCCCTGCTAAAAAAGCAACTACGGAAACAAGAAAAAATCTGGAGAAAAACAAAATCACACGATAACAAAACTAAATATATAAACATACTGAATAGATACAAGGAAGCAATCAATAAGTCAAAAAGGGAATACTACTCCAAACTAATAAATCATGCTATCAATCGGCCAAGAGAACTCGTCTCAATTGTGAATACACTAACAAAAACACAAAACCCCGAACTTAACCAAGACTCAATCAGTGTACAAACCTTAGCATTACATTTTGCTGAGAAACTAAAGGTAAAACCTTACTCGCCAACCACCACAATACCTAAACATGTCAGTAATTATGAATGGACAACCTTTCACAAGATTGAAAGAAAGCACATCCTTAATATTATAACAATGATTAACACCACAACCTCACCGCTTGACCCTTGCCCTGTATCATGGATCAAACATACTAAGGAATTTCTTGCAGAAAATATCCAACATATAGTAAACCAATCACTCTCTCAAGGAACCATGCCCAATGCCCTAAAACTCTCCTCGATCCGTCCCATAATAAAAAACAATAAACTAGACCCAAAAGACCCCAACTCCTACAGGCCAATAGCTAGCATACCACTAATTGCCAAAATAATAGAAAAGACCATACAACTCCAATTACAAGACTACATTGATGAACAAAAACTCCTTGATGAGCATCAATTTGGCTTCCGACCCTTCCACGGAGTTGAAACTCTCCTAATTGCCCTAACAGATCTACTCATCAGAGGCACCAACGACAACAACAAAGGCTTCCTTCTCCTCTTCATAGATCTGTCTGCTGCATTCGATAGCATCAATCATAATACCCTCATTAACAGACTAGAATACCTAAAAATAGGAGGGACAGTCCTTGAATGGTTCAAATCATACATCTCAAACAGGTTAATACGGATACAATTAGGTAACGACACATCCGAAACTTTCCCACAAGGTCAAGGCATCCCCCAAGGATCAGCCCTCTCAGCCCTCCTCTTCAATTTATACCTCCAGCCCATTACAAACATATTTAAGAAGCACAAAATTAACCATTTCATATACGCAGATGATATCATGCTTGCCACCCCCATAAACCCCAACAATCCCAAATATGATAGCCTACTCCAATGTATGAACGAGACTACTAAATGGCTTGAAGACAACCACCTGAGCATTAACCTCAAAAAAACAGAGGCAATGTTCATAACGAGGAAATCAGACACTGACTACAAATACCCCAATACAATCACAATAAATAATACACCTATACCTGTTAAAAAGGAGGTAAAATACCTTGGAATAATCTTAGACCACTCACTCTCCATGATTCCACACATAAAACACACAGTAAAAACCATATTTTATAAACTCAAGACAATACAACATCTGAGACCCCTACTCAACACCGATGACTTTAGATCTGTAGTTAATACTCTCATAACCCCCCACTTCGACTATTGTAATAGTCTCCTAAATGGACTTCCATTAAAAAGCATATACCTTCTCCAAAGAGCCCAAAACATATGCGCCAAGATGGTCACTAAAGCTAATCTAACAGACCATGTGACCCCAATTCTACTAGACTTACACTGGCTCCCTATAAACAGCCGAATAAAATATAAAATCCTCCTAACTACATTCAAAATCATCAACAACATCTCCCCATCACAACTATCCACCCTAATACACCCCCCATCAGATACTAGATCACGCAGACAGAACGCAACCCACTCCCTCAACATAAAAACAAATTTTAGAAAAACTAAAGCGACAACAAGTGACAGGGCCTTCTCCTTTGCTGCCCCCACCCTCTGGAATGAAATACCATTAACACTCCGCATGATAAAAGACCTTCTCCAATTCAAAAAAGAATTAAAAACCTACCTCTTTACAAAACACTTTGAAATCCCCTACCAACAAAGAACCTCACCAATACAATCACAGAAACACATACACTGTACCCAAGACAGAACAAATGACTAACACAGGAAATTTCACTAACCCCACACAACACGCTAATGAACCACTCAAACAGTTGACTATTTCACTACTGTAACTAACTAAGATGCGTTCCATGTAAATAAATTGTAAATAGTTTGAAAAGCTCTGTCATAGTTAATGTTCAAAATATGTTCCCTGTAAGTACACCTGTATATAGTTAAAGCATAATGTTCCTTGTAAATGTATACAGAAGTATACAATTGTTCTGTTTAATGTTCAATGTAAACCGCCCCTGATCTCTGGAAGGGGCGGTATAGAAAAGACTGTTAAATAAATAAATAAATAAATAAATATATAAACAGAGGATGATATTTATAACCTTGTGTAAAAAAATGTCAGTTAATTAAACCAATAATAAAGGGATAAATGGCACGGCACAGGAGAAAGCATCCAATATCAATATCAAAACAATAATAAAATGTTATATGAGCTCTTAAAAATGTGATATAAAAAAAACAATCAATGGTATGCAGTCAAAGATATGCAACCACGAGATTAAAACTATAGAGAGGATAAAGCGGGGAGCTTGCCAGAGAGAAAATTGTAAATGTACATCAAAGGAAAACTGATAAATCTTGGTCTAAATTTAGACCATTAGGAACCAAAGTGTTTAATAAAAAAATATATTTCTGCTCTAATCTCAAAATGGTTCTATTAATGCCACCTCTCCAATTGGTTTTAACTTTCTTTATGACGAAAAATTTTAAATCCCTAACTGTGTGTTCAGCCTCCTGCCAACATAGAACAAGGGGTTTGTCAGTAAGACCTCGTTTAATGCAACTCTTATGTTCAACTATTCTAGTCCTAATACTTATAGTTTTTCCAACATATAACTTATTACAGGGACACTGAACAATGTATATAACATTGTGAGTTTCACAGTTGGAAAAGTCATCAATATAAAAAGTTTGATTCGTAGAAGGATGAACAAACTTGTTGCGTATGGGGATGGAGTTCAAACAAATCAAACATTTACCACATTGGTATTGTCCTTTGTATTTTGACAAATATTTCCTTTCTGTTAATGCAGACGGAACAAAAAGATTCTGTAGATTAATATTGCGCTTATGTGCAATGGTTAACTGCAAGTCTTGAAGGGTTTGCACCAAATGCCACTCTTTCTGTAATATCATTATAATACTGCTAGATTGTGATGAATATAACAGGGGGCATACTATTCCTATATCATTTTTCCGTGGTTTCATTTTAAGTAAATCATCCCGAGAAGACTCCAAAGCCCTTTGGTACGCCTTATCAAGGTGGCACATGGGATATTGGCGTGCTAAAAATCTCTTTTTCATCTCTTTAACCTGCAGTTGAAAATCCTGTGGTTTGGTGCAAATCCTTTTAGCCCTCAAGAATTGGCTGACAGGTAAATTATTTTTAAGTGATGGGTTATGGAAACTTTTATAATATAAAAGAGTATTTCTGTCGGTTGGTTTTCTATATAATGTGGTAGAAAAACCATCTTCTTATTTTTTAATGAATAAGTCTAAATAGGAGATCTGAACAGGATCATAGGTCATCTGAAAGCGTAAATTCACATCTAATTGATTGATCCATTGATTAAAGTAAGTAAGTTGATCAACCGTACCCTTCCAAAGAATTAAAATATCATCTATATATCTTATCCAAAGAGAAACATTGGACTCGAAAGGGTGGGACTTCAAAAAGCTTTGTTCAAAATGAAACATATATAAATTTGCTATATCAGGGGCGATCGAGGAACCCATAGCAACTCCCTTGATTTGTTTATAAAAAGAATCCCTAAAGCAAAAAAATTTTTCACAAAGTGCTAATTGTGCTAAAGCAATAAGAAAAGCTGTTGGAATACGTCTGTGTGTAGATCTCTTAAGTAAACATTGTTCAATAATATGAAGAGCATCTAATTGGGGAACATTAGTATAAAGGGACTCGACATCCAATGTAACTAAAATAATATCGGGATCATATCTGTCAAAGGAAGCGAGCAACTGTATGACATGTGCCGAATCTCTCACATAAGACCACATATCAAGAACAAATGGACGTAACAATATGTCTAAAAATTTTGAAATGGGTTCCAAAGGGAACCTATAGCGGAAACAATAGGACGTCCAGGCGGGGCTTCTAGAGATTTGTGTATTTTAGGAATAATGTATATAGTGGGAATAATGGGCATATCCACTATTAAAAAGGCCTTTTCTTTAGCAGTAATATAACCAATTTCAAAGGCTGAAAGGACAAGATTGTCAATGCTTCTTTTGAGATTCTGTGTGGGATCTCCGTCAAGTCTCTGATAGAAAACAGTGTCATTCAATTGACGATTGATTTCCAATATATAATATCGGACCCTAAAGTTACTGCTTGGGTTAGAAATTGGTTGGGTGGGAGGCGACAAAGAGTACAAGTAAATGGAGCTCACTTTGAGGAGAAGGATGTTACTAGTGGTGTGCCCCAGGGATTTGTCCTTGGTCCAATTCTTTTTAACATCTTATAAAGCATATGAGGACAGACTGAAGGATCTTAATATGTACACCTTAGAGGAAAGGCAGGATAGAGGTGATATGATTGAGATGTTTAAATACCTCCGTGGCATAAATGTTCAGGGAGAGAGCCTCTTTCAATTGAAAGCAAGTTCTGCTACGAGGGGACATGGGATGAGAGTGAAGGGAGATAGATTCAGGAGTGATTTGCGGAAATATTTCTTTATGGAAAGAGTGGTGGATCCGTGGAATAGTCTCCCAGTGGAGGTGGTAGAGATGAGGACAGTAACTGAATTCAAAAAAGCATGGGACAAACACAGAGGATCTCTAAAGGTAAAAAGGGGACTGTTGTAGTTGTTGATATGGAAGGACAGACTAGATAGGCCATGTGGTCTTTTTCTGTCATCATATTTCTATGTTTCTATGTTTCTAATATGTTTTATCTAAAACTACAACCGCACCTCCCTTGTCTGCAGGTTTTATTATAATATCATTGTTCTTTTGCAGTGACAAAATGGCTTGTCTCTCACCCTGTGTGATATTGTGAAAGGAGGAGCGTTGATTGCTTAAAACGTCCATAACTTGTTTTGATACAACTTGCTCAAAAGCTTCTATAATGAGATCTGTGCCATGGGGAGGGAAATAACAGATGCATCTTTAGAACAATTATTGGGATGATTGGCAAAAAAATTGTGAATGCGCACTTTGCGAAAAAACGTATAGAAATCAACTTGAATATCAAAAGGGTCTAACCTTCTAGGTACAAAGGATAAACCTTTATTTAACAAAGTCTCCTCATCTGGTGAAAGTACATATTTGGAAATGTTAATAACATTACTATATGGTTCTATTGTCAATATCTCTTCTCTTCTGATCTTTCCGACTTCCAAACCCCCGTCCCTCGACCTCGACCGCTTCCTCTGTAATAATTTTGTTGTGTATATGGTCTGTCGTCTTCCTGAAGATATTGTCTGTCTGACTCTATAGGGCATGGGCGTGCACGAGAACTGTCCCTCCCACCTCCCTTCCACACTTGGTCCATATTGAAAAAAGAAGAATCTTTCTTATTGCCAAGGGGTAGATCTTTTTTCTGCATTTTATCATTCTGAGTTAAATCACGTTCTACATTATGAGAAAAAAGTGACGCAGAAGCATCGAATTCCACTGACTCACTCCTGCTGCGTTTCTTTTTTTCGTTCAAAAGGTATGTCTTTATATTGATTATCAGTAATACTATCTTTCCGATCAAAGATAGAACTTCTCTTCTTAAACCATAACCGATCTTGTTGCACTTTTTTATTCCGATAGTACACATATCCTGTTCTATAATCCTCTTCATCTCTCTTATATTTATCATCTTTCTTGTTCTTAATTTCCTTCCTAAATTCTTGGATATTCCTATGATAGTCATCCTGTATTACATCAAAATTGCTATCACCTTTCTTGAGAACATCTAGTTTTTCATCCAATTTGGCTTGTAGAATTTCTGATTGTTTATTGGCTGTAGTAATTAGTAAAATCATGAGATCTAGTGAGCATTTATTCAATATGGCATTCCAGCATTTCACAAAGCCTTCTTCATTATTATATAGTCCCGGGGCTTTGTTGACTCGTAGTCCTCTTGGAATGATCTTAGACTTGCAGCACTTTAAAAGATAGGCAGAATGCATCTGTTCCTTCACCAACTTCGTCAAATGTACTACATCCTCCCATTGGTTACAGAAGTTGTCTGGTTCTTCCTCAGAATGATTAAGGAGGGATTCTTGTGAAATCAGTTTGTCTAGAGCATCTTCCCCAAAACTTAAAATGTCTTTCCACGGGGAAAACATGCTAACAACAAGAGTACAACACTACAAAAGCAAGTACCATGCCAAAAACAGAAAACCAGTCCAAAGGCGTAGAATGGTGGAAAAACAAAACCTTTAATACACAAATGCCAGCCCGACACAGGCCGTGTTTCATCACACTTCGTCAGGGGCTTCTGTGGCATATAGTAAAAACATAAATACAAACATTAATACTTAAAAACATAAAAGAACAGAGCAATAAACAACATATATGTTTAAAATTAAATAATGCAAATCATGAAAAAGTAATAAAACAGGGTTCCGCTCGGAGCTGCCAAGGTTATACCCAGATATTGGAACCACAATGGGCCAAACCACGTAAAACGCTGTCCTAAATATAAATGGATATGTGTCAATAACTCTCCACTGCCTGGTGCTGAATATCAACGTTATCCACATATTTTTTATTTCACATTTCTTATATATGTCGTATGTCATTGCCTCTCCTGAGCTGTGCCCAGGAACGCCCTTACAGATATCTGCTTTTCTGCCAGTAGTCTTTGGCAATATTCGTCACTGGCTAGCTGAATATCACAGATATGCAGATTTGTTGTTTTTGTCTGTTTTCACTGCTTTTTATCCATCTAGCTGCTGCCTGTAGGTTTGAATATCAGGCCTTCTTTTTTTATTTATATGTTTGTTTTATCTGATTTTGTAAATCGCTCTGAGTTTTATAATAGGAGTAGGTGATGGGGTATGTAGAATGCTATCATCCCTCTCCAAAGGGATTATCAACAGCCTCCTTTAAGAGAGTCTGCAGCCCAGAGTTCAAGACTGGGAGGGCATGGCTCACAAGGAGAGATTAAGAACCCAACAGGCTGCAGGAGGAAGAGAGGCCCTGTGGAGCCAGAAGTCCTTCCAAGGCAAGCCGTGCAAAGGAGTTCTGAGATAGGAACTTTAACTGGAGCTGGAAGAAGGGCCGGGAGAACCAGCTTGTGGAGATTTAACAAGCTGGGACAGAATATAAACTGAGTTTGTTTTCCCTGAACTGCTGTCCAGCTTATGTTTAAAAAAAAACCCTTCTCACTGCACACCACGCATACTACATATGGTGGCAGCTTGGGAATTTCTTCTAACCACGTGACTGAGGGCAATTCCACATCCCTCCAGGGCTGGGCCTGTACAGCAGGTCAAGATTTTTTTTTTGTTTGTTTCAATGTTCTCTGTTGGAAGGGCAGCAACAAGAGCAGCAGCAGATACAGAATCTTGTATAGGTGCAGGGGGAGCTACAGAACAGTTGACCCAGGTCCTGCTGAGATCGCAATTCCACCCTCCAGTGCAAGCGCTTCTTAAAATGTTGGCAGAAGGTGAACCGAACCACTTCTTGGTGAACTTTGAATGAACTGCCCACATGGCCTTTGGCCAGAGGTGACATGGACTACTTATTTGGGAAATCTGTTGTTGCAGCTGTCAGGCTGCATTCCAGGATGCCAACCCAGATGGGCAAGCTACATATGCAGCTGTCAAGACCTCCATACTGGAACGGGCCGGTTGTACCCCAGAGGTCTACTGCTAGCAATTCAGAAAGAGGGTGCTTCAGATAAAGGAGCTCTCGGAGGTACCTCTATTGGTTGCATGGAAGTGGCTGCAACCAGAGGGAAAGAGTGGGTCTGAGACAGCTAAGATTGTGCTATTGGAGCAGTTTTTGGAGAGCTTGACTGGTCTAATGAAACAGTGGGTATGTCAGCACCCCAAGCTTACAATGGGGGTAGCCAAAAGGTATCATGAAGCCAAGCCGGTGACTGAAATGGACAGTGAGAAGGGGAAAAAGTCACCCATTAGGCCAGGAGGACAGAAGAGGAAGCCGGAATGGATATTGGTTCCCATGTTTCGACCTCCAAAGTAATCTCCTAGGTGACGGCATGGCCCCAGCCATGACCACTTTACCTGTTGTAGGTGTGGAGTCCGGGACACTTTGCTTAGGAATGTCCAATGGGTATGGAGGAACCCATGGAAGTCAGCCTAACCACTCCTCACACCTGCACTTTTGTGGACATTCCCACTCAGGGGCATAGAACTTTGTGATTCCAGTGGTGATCTGCCGAGACTACCCAAATTTGAGCAATATGGACCCGACTAACTGATGGCTTTGCTAAGTTGGACCAGGAAGATTTCCAGAGATTTTCCCCATGGAAGACCTGGATCTGTATGTCCAGAATCCCAAGCCTGCTAAGTCCCGGAGTTGGCGTCGCTGGGAAAAGCTATGCAACCAATAGAATCTGCAGGCGGCTATGGGAGAGGGATCCTGGGAGAGAGAGAGCCTGGGGAAAACATCCTTTGGGATAGTGATCTAAATACAAGTGTCCCCTTCTCAGAGTGAGGGCTAGGGGAAGATCCAGGGACCTTCAGGAGGACCCAGCTGGTGCCTTGGGCCAGGGGAAGAGGTGGAACAATTGATAGTTCCCTGGCCCTATCATCAGCAGGTGTTATCGTAAGCCCTTAGCCATTTATTAGGGGGATGCCTGGGAGTGGAGAAAACACTGGAGTGTGTTATAGCCTGATTTTCTGGCCAAAGGTCCATAAACAGATGTAGTTATATTGCCAATCATACCTCACCTGCCAACTTTATAACCCTGTCAGAGTCCTATCTGCCCCTCTAGTGCCTATGCCTATCATTGAAACCCCATTTGAAAGAGTGGCCATGAATCTGGTAGGAGCTTTGGAGTGAACCACCTGAGGCAGCAAGTATATTTTATTCATATTAGATTATGCTACCCGATACCTGGGGGCCATTGCTTTAAGAAATAGGAAGACTACTATGATCGCAAATGCCCTCTGGGAAGTATTTTTGCAGGTGGGAATACCGAATGAGATCCTCACAGATCAAGGAACACTCTTTGTATCCAAGATGATGAAGCAAATATGTGCCTTGGTAAAGGTTAAGATGCTGCAAACATCAGTATATCACCGACAGATGGATGGCGTCATCGAGCGATTCAATAGAACTCTGAAACAATGCAGAAGGATGGGAAGAATTGGGACATTGTTCTACACTATTTGATGTTTGCCATCCATGAGGTGCCTCATGGATGGCACCTTTTGAGTTGTTCTTCAGAAGACGGCCAAGAGGTGATGCTGTAAGTAAAACCTGGGAAGAAGAACCCTGTACCGGGCGTAATTTGGTGGAGTATGTTATACAAATGCAGGACCAGCCGAGGAAAGCTGTAGAGGTTGCCAGACTCAATCTGAAAAAAGCCCAAGCCGAGCAGACAAAGGGCTACAATTGGGCAGCCGGGCACGGCACCTTCCAACTGGGAGACAGAGTTTTAGGCTTCTGCCCTCATCTGAGAACAAGTTACTCTGTAAAGGACAGAGGCCCTATGAGATGGAAGAGAAAGTGGGGCCTGTTAGCTACAAGATTGCCCAGTCAGATAAAAGGAAGAAAGCCAAAATTTACCATATTAACCTATTGAAAAAGTGGACTCCAGTAATGGCTATGATGGTACAGGGAGATGATTTGGGACAGAAGTTTCAGCCTCGTCAGATCCAACTGAAGTCCTGCTTGGACACCAGCTCTCTGCTGCCCAGAGAAGAGATCTAGAAGGTTTGGTTCACTGGAATCGAAAGGAGTTCTCCACCCACCTGGGACAAACCCACCTCATTTATCATGATATTGTTACCAACCCTGGGATGGTTATCCAGCAATGACCCGTTGGATTCTGAAGACCCAGCGACAGGTCATTGCCAAGGAGCTGGAAGAGATGCTTAATCTGGGAGTTACAGAAGAGTCTATGAGTGACTGGTCATCGTCTTGGTTCCTAAACCTAACAGAAGCATCAGATTCTGCATTGATGTCTGGAGGGACAATGCATTTTCTAAACTGGAAGCGTTTCCTATACTTAGAGTAGATGAGCTAATTTAGCTACTTGGTAGAGCATGCTTTATATCAACCTTGGATTTGACCAAGGGATACTGGCAAATGCCCTTGACTTTGGCTGCTAAGGAGAAGACCTTTTCGACATTGCAAGGTCTGTTCCTGTTTACAATACTGTCCTTTGGGTTACACGGGGCTCCTGCTATGTTTCAATGCCTGGTCAACCGCCCACTGAGATTGTACAAGGAGTATGTGGCTGCATACCTTGATGACATCGTCATCTACAGCAGAGACTGGACTACCCATCTAACTCAAGTAGAAGGCCAGGTTGACGGCCAATTCCAAGAAATGTTTTCTGGGATGCAGGGACATTCACTACCTGGGCATTTAATCAGGAATGGGCAGATATGACCTCAACTGTGGAAACTGGATGCCATTGCCCAGGTCCCCACCCTGAAAGTGAGAAAAGAGGTTCATGCCTTCCTTGGATTGATCTTTAAGACGCAGAGGCTATGCGGGTATCATCGAAAATTGCTGCTACCTGTGTAACCTCTGTGGCTACCGGGGCATCCAGGCTAATCTAGATTTTCACTTCCACCGATGCGGAAGTGAAAATCCGGGTTAAGGAAGTTGGCGGGCAGGCTACGCACCGCTGCGGTGCATAGCCTGCCTATCTCAGTATCGAGCCCCCATGAACTTGGAAAACATGGCAGACCTATCGCATCTGACATTAGCACAATCACAGAGGAAATAGCTAAACTTTTAGGGGGTAATTTTACAACAGGGCACCTCAGTTAAGAGGGCAGGAAGGCACCTATTTATAAAGACACATAGTCATCAGTGTGTCTTTATAAAATACTAGTGCAAGTATGTGCCAGCTTGAACCATGTATACTTTTAGATGTAAGCTAATTTTATAAGAGCATTTATGCATGAAAAAGGTTTGTTTATTTATTTGACAAATTTATATACTGCCTTATCAGTTAGTTGTCCAAAGTGGTTCACAGTTATAACAATAATACAATAAAATTATGAAATTACTATCTTAGAGGTGATTCTTAAACTCCTAGGGCCCGATATTCCGAAGTAGTTGCATGGTTTACAGACCCGTAAACTGTGTAACTGCCTCTAAGCAGAATATTCAGCAGCAATAATATGGTTAGTGCTACTGAATTTTCCCGGATACCGCCGCTAGACGCCCTGATGCTACATGGTTGGAAAGGAATGGAATGGAAAATAAAACAAAAGATATTATAATGCCTCTATATCGTTCTATGGTGGGACCGCACCTTGAATATTGTGTGCAATTCTGGTCGCCGTATCTTAAAAAGGATATAGCGATTTTAGAAAAGGTACAGAGAAGAGCCACCAAAATGGTAAAGGGGATGGAAGGATACTCCTATGAAGAAAGGCTAAAAAGGTTGGGGCTCTTTAACCTGGAAAAGAGACGGCTGAGGGGAGATATGATAGAAGTCTATAAATTAATGAACGGAGTGGAACGGGTAAACGTAGATCGATTGTTTACCTTATCAGAATATAGAAAGACTAGGGGACATGCAATGAAGCTACAGGGTAAACTATTTAAGACTAATAAAAGAAAATATTTTTTCACTCAACGTGTAATCAAACTCTGGAATTTGTTACCGGAGGATGTAGTAAAGGCTGTTAGTGTAGCTGGGTTTAAAAAAGGTTTGGACAAGTTCCTGGTGGAAAGGTCCATAAACCATTATTAAGAAGTGACCGAAGATATCAATGCTTGACCCAGTACAAGCATTGTGGAACTTGTGTCTCTTGGGGAAACTGCTAGGTACATATGACCTAGATTGGCCACTGTTGGAAACAGAATACTGGACTTGATGGACCTTGGTCTGACCCAGTATGGCATATCTTATGTTCTTATGGTTAACATCGGGGTGTTCCAGGAGTGGTCAGCCCAGCCCTGTTATCCCTCAGCAGTCTGAGCCCAGTTATCCCTCAACAGCGAACGTTAGGCGCAGCTAAAGCTGTCCTGACCTTTGCTGCCGAAGTGGCTACCAGGCAGTGGCTGAATATCGTGCTGCCTGGTTAGCTCCCATGCTGTGTGGCGCTGTCCAGCAGACCCGGATATTCAATGCCAGAGGCTGGATATGGTCCCGGCATTGAATATCCGGGCTAGCTCTTCAATGGCGATGGCTCTACGCTGTAATTGCGCTAGCCGCCGCCACTGAATATTGGGCCCGTAGTAAACGACAAATTGCTTCATTCAAGACACCTTAGATTTTCTGAACAAGTTAAAAAACATCAGGCGGCTACCACTCGACACTCCCAGTCCTAATTGATGTATGTGCACATATCTGCATGTGACAGATTTTTAATGGCAGCAACCCTGGACCACCAACCGGAAAGTATTACAAAATGAATGAAACTCATCCTCATTCACCAGCTTGAAAAATGCCATCTATCTGCAAATTGTGGGCACCAGGATGGCACCACATACAGAAGTATCCTGCAACTAGGAGTGGAGCTTTGTGTAGTGTTGGGAGAGAAGCTGCCACTTCCATTAGTCAGGAGAGGAGCTGGGTCTGGGATGGCAAAGAGCCGACATTTAGCAAATAAAGAGTCGGGTCCCAACTGGTGAAGAGCGGCTCTTGAGACAGATTGTATGGTCTTCCATCATTTTCCTGTGGTTCACTGGCCGAAACCCAGCTTCTCTCGATCAGGTCTGCGCAGTCATCTAATCTATCTTTTCCTCTGCTTCAGAGATCTTCTGTGCTTGTCCCATGCTTTCTTGAAATCAGTTACCATCCTTGTCTCTACCACCTCCACTCTCCTTTCTGTTAAGAAATATTTCCTTAGATTACTCCTAAGTCTACTTTCTTTCACCCTCATCTTCATGAGCTGTCATAGTTGAGAGAGAAGAATTGAGCCCAGGCCAAAATAAAATTACTGCCTTTGGGAAGGAGGAAGAGCAGTTGCTGCAGGCTAATGTCAGAAGAGAAGAGATTAGAAAGGACAACAAGGTAAAAGAAAAACATTGGGGAGAACGACTTGGAGTAGGAATTTGAAACAAGAAAACTAAAATAAGTTAAAAAAAGGCCAGACAAGTAAACGAAAACAGAGCAAATGCCCCACTAGAAGAAAGACACAATTAAAACATGTGAATGAATTTATTTTGGCCCTTAAAAATTTTGGCTGACATCCAGGGTTCCTAAAATTTTTCCAGCTCTGCCTTAGATGTGTAGTTGTTGGGTTCCTCGATTTCCAGTGTTGCAATATGAAATGTTGCATTGGTACCCTGTTCAGTTTTGGAAATCCTTCTAATGATTTGTTTTATGTCAGAAGGGCCTTGAAATGTTTAATGGGAGGTCATTTCTTTAAATCAGACACAGACCATGTGCCACATTTGAAACCTTCTATATACAGAATATAAATTTTAAAAAAAACCCCGTTAAAAGCTGTTGTGGCATGTATGAGCCTATTTCTGTGTCAGCGATTTTCTTTACTGTGCTATAAAATTAAAGCAAGGCCAGAAAGCAGGCTTTATTAGGGACAGCTGTTGTCTTACCACATCAAAATAAGATTTCATTATCCTTTCGTCCAAATCTATGTGCCAGAAGAAAATGTCTTTCAAGACGTGTCTTTTCCTTAAGTCAGTTTGGCCAGTCATGTATGTATATACATGTAGAATTGAAGGAGAACTGTTTTGGCCAAAATAACAGGAACTTAGCCATGCAATAAACCATTGATTCTGAATTTTAGGATCTTTTATTGATGTGTTGAATTTTGTGTGCCTTTTCTTGTAAACTATGTAGATCAGTGCTTTCCAAACCTTTTACTGGCGTGACCTCATTTTAGCAGAGAAAATTCATGTGACCCCGGATACTAATCAAATACAGTTATTATTCAGATGACATAAATATGTCAGTCTATGCTTTTTAAAGTAATTATTCGATGTACTCAACGTGCCTGACACATATGGGCTTCAAAATTGTGACACAGCTTCTTGAACATTTGTAGTTTGTGCAGGGCAGGTGTCAGACATGCAGGGGCCCCAGGAAGAAATTGATGAGGGGACCCCAAAGCCTACCTGCAGGTTATGCCTCCTTCAGTCTGAGGCAGACTTGGGGCCCCCTTTAGCATAGGGGCCCAGGGTAATTGCTTTGTTTGCCACCCCCTAACACCGGCCCTGAGTGTGGGGGCTGAGCATCTGGGGGGCAGTGTGTGTGTTTATGTGCAGGAGCTGAGTGTCCGGGAGTAGTGTGTGTGTGCACAGATGTGAGAAATAAGTGATCAGGGACAGTGTGTGTATATCTGAATCTGAAGAAAGCACAGCTTGCTAGTTGGCTTTGACGTCCCCCAGAGTTTTACCCCAAGTTGATTTCCAGCCATATCTGTCACCAGTCCTGATAGGTGTCCATTCTAAAAATTCATATATTCCAATCACTAAATAGAAAATAAAATTATTTTTTCTACCTTGTTTCCTGACCATTTTATTTTTCTAGTCATTTGGCTCTGGTTGCTGCTTTTCTCTGTCTGCTCTTAGCTCTTTTTTCCAGGGTCACCTGTTTACTTGCCATTTCTTCTTTCTCCTGTCTTCACCTTCATCACCTACATCAATCTGTAACACTAATCTTTCTTTTCAGTTTTCTTCCTTTTCCTTTCACCATTTAATTGTCATCCTCCCGCTGTTTGCTGCATTTACCCACAGCTTTCCATCGCTTTCCCTCATCCAGCTCTCTCATTCCCAAGCCTCTTATTGCCAGTCTTTTACTAGCTCTCCTCCTGTGTCCAGCATCTTTCCTCGTTCCTCTCTCACCTTCCCCATCCAGGGTCTCTCTGTCCCATGTTCATTAGTTCCTTTCTAATACTACTACTACTAATAATAATAATTTGTATAGCGCTACCTCCCAACACATATCCAGTATCTCTTCTATCTCCCTAGTTCCCACCTCCCCCTTACCAGTATCTTTTCTGTCTGTCTCTCTAGCCTTATCCTTAATGTTCAGTCTCACCAGTTGTTGCACCCTCCATGTCCAGCATCTCTTCTTTCTCGTCTCTCCACTAACCCTCCCAATGTCAAACATCTCCTGTCTGTCTCACTCCTTCCATTCCATCATCTCCTGTTTCCATAGTTTCCCCCATGATCGTTATCTCCTGTATCTCCCTAGTCCTCCCCCCGATGTCCAGTATCTTATCTATTTCCTGAGTTCTTCCACAAAAGCTATCATTTCCTTTTTCTCACCAGTCATCTTCCCCTAGTACCCCCCATGTCAAGCAACTCCTATATATCTCCCTCCCTTCTCTGTCCACCATCTTCTCTGTCTTCCTCTTTCCCCCTTCCCCATGTCCAACATCTCCTCTGTCTCCCTGTCCTATACCACCCCCACATCAAGAATCTCCCTACCGTACTACCTATTCATCCCCCATCATGTCTAGCGTCCTCCCTATTTTCCCTTCCCTGGTGCTCCACCATCCAACCTTCCTTCCTGCTCTTTGCTGGTCTAGCATTTTACGCCAGTCCTGCGCCATCTCGTAGACAAAAATTAATTTGAAAACCCAAGAAGCCAGGCTCTGCATGTAGCACAAAACCGTAAAAATAAACTGATACAGTTCCCCCTGTACTGTGCAAAATATAAAGAAGGCACATATAAAATCCATAAAGTGACATATTACAGTCATTAAACTTAAAATAAATTATTTACCGTTGTGGTTTGGTTATTTTAATTTTTCTAATTTTCTCGGTCCCGGTGTCTGGATCCTGCATCCTATCTTCTCTTAACTCTCTTTTCCAGAGACTGAAGTCCATCTGCCACTTCTCTCCCCCCAAGCTTTTATTCTTATCTTTACTAACTCCCCCAATGCCAGAATCTTCCCTCTTCCACATGCTCTGTCCAGTGTCTTCCCCCTCTCTCTCGCTCTCATCCCTCCCTACCCAGTGTCTTTGTCTTCTCTAACCCTTACAGCCTTCCCCTTCTCTCTCACCCTCACATCCGCATCTCCCAGACTCTTAATTTAACTGTTTATTGTAATAAGTAAATTGTATAACTTACTGCAGAAACTGAATCCAGAGTTTCTACACTCCTGGATAGATATGTAGCATGCTGGATCTGTCTGAATTAGAGCTGAAGATGGAAATGTCTGAAGGAATATAAACTGGAGCAGGTTGAAATGTTGCAAAAATGGTGAAATGGAACATATAAAATATAGGTGGATGTGAGTAATCTATACGAATTTGTGAATTTGTAAAGTTGTGAATTTGGTAAAAGAGTGATCCAAATCCAAGGGGGAGAAATGAAAAGGAGAGGGCTGTAGAGCTTTGATCCCTACCACAAAAAAGGAGAGTCTACCCTGAAAGGAAGGGTGCAGAGAAATTACCAAAAAGGTAGAGGGAGCTTCAGTAGCCCAATAGAATCACAGATTATATACTCTGTAGTAATGCATTAAGCCAGGCAGCTATTAAGAGACAGGAGGGAGGGAGTAGCATGGACCTGTTGAATCTATAGGAGCAAGGATTACAAACAAGCATGAAGCTGCTTGCCTTAACTTACAACTGACAACAATAAATAATACAATGAAAGCATGCACACACAATTGTGGGGCAGCGCTGATCCTAGAGTTGGTCCAAAGCGTTGGAGCCCTGGTCAGACCTCAAGCTTTATACCCCCCTTTGGCTGTCAGATTCTATTATTTAACTTTGAATGACCTGCTTTTGCTGCCCTCCAGAGGTTGCTGCCCTAGGCAACCACCTAGTTTGCCTAGTGGATGGGCAGGCCCTGTTGTGGAAGCAGAATACATAGTAAATCAAACCCTTATTATGATATTGTTCAGCACTGGAAGAAACAAATAGGCCTCCTACCCCAAGCATGCTTCCTTCTCATCCTACTAGATCAATCCAGATGAGTGGGTTATATACCCCAGTCAGCAGATGAAGGTAGACTAGAGCAAACGTTCAGTGACATCATTGCCTGTGGTGCAACACTGAAATTTGCTGGTGTTTTCTGCCTCCAGCAGATGGTGTTGTGTGAGCTGGTGTATCAACTGATGATAGCCCTAGCTCACCTGGCCCAGATCAAGGTCTTGCGGCCTGTCTGCTGAATCTTAGGCCCATCAGATGCTTGGAATTTGGGTACACTCTTGTCTCCTAGAGTTTGAAGTCACCCTGGGCCTAGTGCTGTTACCCACATGTTCCAGTGTTACTGAGCTGGAGAGGTGACCAGAAGGATCAACAGAGGGCCTCTGTCATGGGTGGTAGGTAAGAGTCTAGGCCCTCTCCCTCTCTCCCGCCCTCCCCTATTTTTTGCTGTCTTGCATTGGTCTTTGTTGCTTTCATAAAGCAGCTTCAAAAAAGAGAGTTGGCAGCAGAGCTTCCCAGTTCTCTGTGGATGTTGGGTTTCCCAGCCAGCTGGGAGGCAGAATAGAGGTTTCTCCTGCCAATGCCCCAGATGCTCCATTGTCTGGAAATGCTGGGCTCGGTGATCAACTATCTCAAGAGCAGTATAATTCCCTCACAGGTTTTGAGGTAACTGGAACCCTGCTTCAACACTCACCTTAGACAGGAAGAGCAAGTTGCATTTACAATTCTGTTTGCTTTGTGCTCAGTCACCCCCCAAGGGCTTGAGGTTATCTGCAGCTCCTGGGGTCAGTGGTGTCAACCTTGGAGCTGGTGCCTTGGGCCAGGGTGCACTTGCACTCTCTGGAGAGGCACTTACTGTCTTGCTGCTCTCCATGCTAACACTTGTTTGAGCAGCATTTTCTCCTTCCAAGGAAGGTCCAGGCTTGTAGCTTTGTTCCCCTCATCTGATTGACGGGATATCACTGGAGGTAATGGATTGTCACTACAGATGTCAGAGTCCAGGGTTGAGGAACCCACTACCTGGGTTGGTTGATGCAGGGGCGGTGGTCAAGATGGGAGGACTTCTGATCAACAGATTGGATGCCATGGCAAGCAATTTCCCCTGGAAAGGTTCCTGACCCTTCTGGAGTGCAGGACAGTCAGTGTTCTCCAGCAATGCCACAACTGTGATTTATGTCTACAAGCAAGAGGAAACTTGCAGCGCCATAGTAGCAGAAGAGGGGAGGAACTCTGACAATGGGTGGAGATTCATTTGATGGCTCTCTTGGCAGCCCACATAGTTGGTATCAAAAATGTGCAGAACCAGATAGAGATCAGAGAAACTAAGAAATAAAGCTATACAGCATTTTTACCAATAAGAAAATTTTCCAACTGAATAGGATCAAAGAAAGTGTATCAATCAGCTTGATACATTTACAAGGAAATGTAAGAAAGAAGGTTGCTCCTGCAACCGAAACCCGAGATTTCAATGCAGGAATGACCTCCTCTTTGCCTGAGTAACTTTAGAAGCTTCTGGAAAAATATTGATCCATTGACCAGAAAAGGAAACATCTTTTTTTCATAGAAAACAACCTCAAAATAACAATTTTATCCTTTTCAGATGAAAAGGTAACTAGTTGCACAAGTGGGTATTGTCCTGAGATGCTTCCAAAAAAGCAGTCAAGTCCAGATCTAGGCATGACAATTTATCATATTCCTCCCCCTCCCCCATCTCCTTATTGGAGCCTCTTGGGAGATCAAAGATTGTACATTGAGATAACAAAACACCTCTTTCAGATATTTTCTCAAGAGCTGTAATGGTGATAATAAACACAATCAAGGAAAATTCAGGTATCTAAAATTCATGGATTGCATCCTATTCTCCAACTGCTGTAGCTTACGGTGCAAAAGTGTACTATCTTTAACTGCTGCTTGCAAAGGTGATAAGGTATTACACCAGTCCACATTTCTTCATACTCAGACAACTTCAAAACTGTCTTTGAATGTAAATTCACATAATTGAAATAAAGTCCCTTTCAGGGGACCATCCATCTTGTTCTACAACAACCAGACGTCCTTAAGAGACACCTTTTTAAGAGCCATGAAGAAAGTTCCACCAACATCCTTCAAAGGGTGGAACCACTCTTGGAAGGGGACCCCACTACTTAAGGACTAGGGGGTTGAGTAAGGTATCACTAGAAACGACTTTAAAAAAATTTTCAGCAATACCCTGGTTGAATTATTAGAAAATTTCTTGTGACTCTCAGATCTGTTAAAATTTAGCTGCATGGATTGTGTTGTGTTGGCTGTATATCAGCACAGATTGGCTTCCTGAGTAATTTTTCATATGTAGAACAATGATTCAGTTTCCCTAATTAGTAGGTAAAAGGTTCAAGAACAGACCTTGGTAATTTAGTTTGGAAACGTTTGAGCTTTTAGTTATTTATAATGGGCATTCTGCTGTTTCTTATGGAGTGAGAGGAGGTAACCATTATTCCCGTCACTCTGTTCATTCAATGTTTATTTTAGTTAAAGTTATCCTGTAAGTATAAATTGTTGTGAGGCAGTGACTATCCCTGGATTCCATTGTCAGGGTGTTTGGACATTCATTCACCAGTGACTCCCTCCTGAAGACCATATATCCCCATCACTCTTCTTGAACCCCTGAACTCAAGCAACAAAAGAGGTTAAAATCAGTCTGGGGTCTCACCCTGACCCACTTACATTCCTCATGGGATTCCTAATATATAGTTTGCACAATTCCTGGGCCTGCCTGGAGCTCCTGGTCCTCCTACACTCAGCAGTGTTCTGTTCCGATAAGCAGACTACATACTGTAAGTGTCTTTAACCTCCTGGCTTAATTCAGTTCAGAGCAACAGAGTCCATACGTATCCTTAATAATCATCAGGCTTAGCTCAGTTCAACCAAAAAAGTTTTTTTTGTTCAAAACAAAAAAACATAGGTCAGGCCCACAAGCCCGTCTGCCACCGTCTTTATAGTTGCAGGCTTTCGTTTCACCACAGTGCTAACACATAGAAACATGACAGCAGAAAAAGACCACATGGCCTATCTAGTCTGCCCTTCCATATCAACCATGGTAACAGTCCCCTTTTTTCCTTTAGAGATCCTCTGTTTGTCCCATGCTTTTTTGAATTCAGATACTGTCCTCATCTCTACCCCCTCTACTGGGAGACGATTCCACGCATCTACCACTCTTTCCGTAAAGAAATATTTTCACATATTACTCTCGAGTCTATCCCCTTTCACCCACATCCTGTGTCCCCTCATAGCAGAGCTTGCTTTCAATTGAAAGGTGCTCTCCTCTTGTGCATTTATCACCATCTGCTGGCAGGAAAAACCTAACAAAAAAGTTCCTTAAATCTGATAATATTTAGCCAGGTTAGCTTTGCAAAAACTCCAAGGGTGTGATATTCAGTGACAGCAGCTAGCACTAGAAAAGTGGCTAGCCATCACTACTAAACTAGAGATCCAGAGATTCAATGCAGGGGCCATATCTGGCCATTGGAATTGAAAATCCAGGTAGGCCAGATAGCATGGAAGCTAAGGAGGTCATTCCAGAACCCAAATAGGCCGTTTGCATGTGCATGGGAGACATGTATCTCACAAAACATCTACGGATGTATTCTGGTACACGGTGCACAGGGACGTCCATGGTGTTTGCACCTGTACCCTTTGTTGCCTCCCACTCAACCAAATTCTAACCTAAGCAGTAACTTTAGGGTCCATCCATAGGGTGCTCAATTTGTTTATAAGTCGCCTGTATGGAGCAGTGTCAAATGCTTTACTGAAATCTAAATATACCACATCTAGGGCACTCCCTTGGTTCAACTCCCTGGTCACCCAGTCAAAGAAACCAATCTGATTTGTCTGACAAGACCTGCACCTGGTGAATCCATGCTGCCTCAGATCCTGTATTCCGCTGGACTCCAGAAACCTCACTATTTTCTCTTTCAGCAGTGTTTCCAATAATACCACCAAGATTAAGCTAACCGGCCTGTAGTTTTCAACTACATCCTTCCTTTTGCTTTTGTGTAATGGGACCACATGTGCCTCTCTCCAGTCCTCTGGCACCACTTGTGACTCCAAAGAAGCATTGAAAAGGTCAGTCAGTGGAGCTGCTGGAACGTCCCCAATTTCCCTCAGTATTCCTGGCTGTATCCCATCTGGTCCAATCGCTTTGTCCACTTTTAGTTTAGCTAGTTCCTCAAGGACACAGTCTTCTGAAAATCGTTTGAGATGCCCCTCACTTTTGTTCCTGTTTGTGGCTGTTGTCTGAGGTCCTGCTCCTGACCCTTCATCTGTGAACACAGAACAGAAATATTTGTTAAGCAATTCCACTTTATCCTCATCAGCTTCTACATATTCCTCCCCTTCACCCTTGAGTCTGACAATACCACTTTGCCTTTCCTCCTCTCACTGATATATCTGAAAAATGTCTTATCCCTCCATTTTATTGCTTTGACTATTTCCTCTTCTTTTTGTATCTTTTCTTTCTTGACTACTTTGCTAGCCTCTCTAGGTTTTTCCAAATATAGATGCCTGTCTTCCTCTCTCTGTGATCTCTTGTATTTCATGAAGGCTTCCCTCTTTTTCTTCACCTTTTCAGCTAATTCTTTTGAAAACCATAGCGGCCTCCTTTTCCTTTTACCTTTATTTACCATTCTAACAAAAAGGTTGGTTGCCCTTAAAATATCTCCTTTCAGTTTTGCTCACTGTTTTTCTGTGTCCCCCAGCTGTCCCATCCCGCTAACAACTCCTTGAGGTATTGGTCTATCTTGGCAAAGTTAGTTGTCCTGAAGTCTAAGGCCCTCTCTTTTGAATGTATTTAATCAGCCCTAGTCCTAATACTGAACCAAACCATCTGGTGATCACTGGATGCGAGATGATCTCCCACTATAACATCAGAAACACTTTCACCATTGATAAGCACCAAGTCCAGTATGGCCCCTTCACATGTAGGTTCTGTTACCAGTTGCCTGAATAGTTCCCCCTGTAGAGAATCCAGGATCTCCTTACTTCTAGATGAAATTGCAGCAGGAATGTGTCAATCAACATCTGGCATATTGAAATCCCCTATCAGTAGCACTTCTCCTTTCCTGTCAATGTTGCGCATGTCTTCTATTAAATCTCCATCCACGTCTTCTCCCTGTGATGGATGTCTGTATATCACACCAATGCAAATGGATTTCTCTTTCCCTCTTTCTAGTTTAACCCACAGTGCCTCCTCTCTCCCTTTTAAGCCTGTATTTCTTCTCCCATTCCCCCTCTTCCAGCAACTGCATGGTTCAGGATCATATGGACGTAGATTGTAAGTCTGCCAGGGGCTAGCAAAATGCACTTACCGTACCTGAATGTAAGTTGCTTTGAGCTACTGCTGTAAAGGTGTGAGCTAAATAAATGTCACGGCTGCTTTCATTTTGGCCCTGTAGGCCTCTACTGCTATAGCCACTGTAGCAGTTTTCATTTCATTTCCCACATGCCCACAGTGTTGATGCTCTGATCATTCTGGGCTCTGGGGGTCTCATATCATGACAGCCATTATTGCAGTTTTCATTTTGGTCCCCACAGGCCTATATTGCTGCCATGCTGCTGTTGCTTTCATACCGACCATTGCATCCTTATTTTGTTGCTGTTAACATTTCCTCCTTATTTCTGAATGGGTCAAGGATGCAGCTGATGTTGTCTTCTGGCGCACACAAGTGAATGCCTTGGCCACTCGCCCTGTTTTGTGTCTCACCGGCCCACTAAGTTGTGGCTCTACTGCTGAGTGGCAGTCATCCAAACAGCAAAATTCCACATCAAAAGTTGAAATTCTGCATTGTGCAGAGCCACAGAATTCTTCCAGGAGTGACTTATGCATCTGCTCATGGCATGGCTTGTCCACGGGCACCAGTCCACTGGAGAGGCTAATTAAGAAAAAGAAAAGAAGGGAGAAGAAATATGGAAAAAGGGGGGGGGGGGACAGTAGAAGAAGTGTGAACAAAGAAGGCAAAGGCAGGCTGCACAGAAAAGATATACAGAGTCCGATATTCCAAGGCATTTACACAGTTGTGATTTTATCCTCTTGCAATAAGGTGTCTGTTCCTTGTCATTTTGAATTCTCTCACTGTATTTGCCCCACCACCTCTTTCGGGAGTTATTCCAAGCATCCACCACCCTTTCATGAAAAAGTATTTACTGACGTTGCTTTTATGTTTACCTCCTGCAGCTTCATTTTATGCCCTCTAGTTTTACAGCTTCCCTCTCTTTGAAAAAAGTGTTTTTGTTCATTAATACCCTTTAAATATTTTAACGTCTGTATAATATCTCTCCTATCCTACCTCTCCTCTATGGTATCATAGTCTCTTCTCATACGTCTTCTGGTGCAGGTTTCAAATCATTTTGGTCGCCTTCCTCTGAACCATTTCAAGTCTTTTTATATCTTTTGTGAGATATGGGGGTATGTTTACTAAACCGGGCTAACGGTTAACCCAGGCTATTTGCAACTAGGTCCCATTGAATAATATGGGACCTAGTGGCAGACAGCCCGGGTTTTCCGTTATCCTGGTTTAGTAAAGTGAGTCTATTTCGTATCGGGAGCCAATGAAGATGTTTTAGAATAGGTGAAATATGTTCTTTCCGGGATGCTCCATGAAGGACTCTTGCTGCAGCATTCATTGCCAATTGAAGTGGATGTAATGTGGCTTGAGGGAGACCTTGTAATATTGAGTTCGCATAATCAAAATGAGGTATGATTAGCGCCTGATAGATGGTTCTAAAATCGTCTGGCTCTAGCAAGGATCGTAGATGTCTAAGGGAACGTATTTTGTGGTATACTGCTCTTACAATATTTCCTATGTGTGCTTTCATATCCAAGTTCTGGTCTAAAGTGACACCAAGGTATCTGAGATAGATACAATATTTATTTATTTATACCGCTTTTCAGGAATCAAAGCAGTTTACAATAAAACTCAAATAACAAAAGTGGAAGTTACATTGAACAGATAAGTAAAGTACATAAGAACAAATAACTACATTAGTAACTTTGTATAGAAAAAAATTGGGATTACAGAATCATAAAAATTGAAATAAATAAAAACTAATTAAATTAAAGACTCCCCATAATAATTCTTATATAAATGAGTCTTTAAAAGTTTGTGAAATATAGTTGGATCTTTAGTTTGCTTTATGAGTTGAGGTAGAGAGTTCCATAAAATAGGTGCATAAAGGGAAAAAGCTCTTTTTGAAGTGGAGGATTTACATGTTCTATAATCATTAGGAACCACAAGTGAGGACTTAATTCCGCTTCTCCGGGGTCTGTTACCTGGAGGGATTAGAATAAGTAATTTTAGCTGATTTGATGTCTCTGAATTAAGAAATTTGAAGGTGGTATGAATGGCCTTAAATTTTAATCTGCTCTCAAAAGGAAGCCAGTGTAAGAGTTTAAGGATTGGAGTGTTATGATCGTTGAAAGAGGCTGTATTCTGGGCTAACTGAATATGAAGAAACACGTGCACACGCATACCAGATTTCCATGATGGACAACAATAGACATGTACATAGAAATACTTGAGGGATGACTTTCCCCCAGAACTTGTCCTTTAGACTGTTGCATTCCAAGGGATCCCCATGTAAGTCGGCGGAGCATCCTTTTCTTGATTTCAGCCTCCTCCTGATTTATTCCTCAAAGTAAATGCTTCAGTATTTTAGTTTTATTTATGCATTTTGCAAAATACCACTCCAAGAAATGACATCTTCGTATCTCAGCCATAAAAAAGTACACAAAGAAAAGGAACCATATAATAGAAAATGCTGATCAGTCAGTCCATTATTAAAGAGAACACGATATCAAAATTGAAGACTAACCAGGCAAAGGAAAAGAAGACAATACTAAAGCACATTACACATGTGTAGCGTGAAAACTAAGAAGTGTCAAGTGCAAAGCCTCCACGGTAATTGTCGGGGCATTGGCAGCATATTCTCAGCAGTTTCTGCATGGACACATATCCTGATGATGCCCCTCTGGCCTGGAACAGGTATTCCAGAATTGTCTCCTGCTGCCACAACTCCTCTGTATTCTGTCTCTAGCAAGTCCTCTCCTGGCTTCTATCTCTCCATTCTGGTCCGCTTGATGTCTCCAGGAGAGGATGGGGAACTCCCATTTTAAAGTCTTCAAGGCCTGAAAGTCTATGGATTATAGTCCTTGTATGCTCAGGGTGAAAAAGACAAATTGTTATATTGTCCAGTATAGCTCAACAAAAGAGTTCTATCACTTTCCTCCCTGGAGCTTTTGTGACTTCCCAGCTTCCTCCCAGGTCCCATTGCTACACCAACAGGTGTCTCTCTTTCTCTCTCTCGCCTCTTACACACAGTCTTTAGACTCCACAGTCTTTAACAGTCTGAAGACCACTTAATTGACTCAGGCCTGCCATCTCCCATGTAGCAGTTACAGCTGCTTCCACCCTTTCGTAAGCCTTACCTGGTATCCGTCATGGAGATATCCATGGGGGTTTCAGATATCGAGTCTTCCCCCAGGCTTGAGTCTTCTTGTTCCCACTCCATTTCATTCGAGTCCTCTGAAGGGCATTCCATCTCTATGTCCCAGTCAGAAGCAGGGGTTCCCTCCCATACTGTTGGTTCCGCTGGGCTGGGGTCTCAACTACCCTCTTGCTCTGGTCCTAAGGGGCTTTCCCTATTCCTATCCCCCTGTCCCAGGGATCGGAAACCTTCCTGTCAATGTTGAGACCCTGGGATTGGGGGCGCGCGCATGGGAACCGGGGTGTGGTCTCCTCCTGACCTGGGGTTCTAGGGGTTTCCCCTGACCCTGTTACAGCCACCCTTAGAGGTATTGCTGGGTGCACCCACGCTAATTGCCACATTGACAGTGAGCTTGTGATATCTACCTCCATGCTAACTGCAGTGTGCTCTCCATGCCAACAATCAGCCCATATCCTGCCCTTCCCCACCCCTTAAAGTGATGGGCAATTAATATGCATTTTAGCAGCTGATAGCTGTCATGTCCATGCGGTAACAGTTACTGTGGGCCATTACCACCTGCTAAAACAAGTGTAAACCACTTAGGGGCCCTTTCATTAAAACCCGCTAAGTCTCCCCTGCAACAGAAACAGGGGATGCTGATGCTGAAGGCGTAAAAACAACTTAATCGGCTAAAAACAAAGCTAAATGCTGGGATTCACAGAAAATATACCTAACTCTGTGATACCTTATTACACACTTATGTTGGAATCAAGCCACGATTGAATCTCTAGTTACAGCATCCTTGGTCTCTTCAACAAAAATAGGGGTTTTATTTTGAGTTGCTTTTGCAGTGTTAAACTGAGTCCTCTCAGGATTCAGTGCAAAGTTCGCAATTAGGGTTGCAAGCTGCATTGACTTAGTTCCTGACTTACCCAAAGCTTCTGTAGGCTTCGACTGCAGGGCACGCGCTCCCACCATCTCCTCTCTTGCATAGGGGGTAGATGGTATGCCTTTAGATAGGATGGCAAGCATTCTCCGGTGTCCTCAAAATCTAAAAAAAACATCTTTTAAGGGAATCTGCTGGAGGAAGTAAAAGGAATTTTAGGAGAGTTCACAAACTAGAGTGTCCACCTTCTCGGCACATTCTCCAGTCTGTCCACTTTATTATGAAGGATTAGAGTGATTTTAACCAGAAAATGTTCATGGTTTTTAATGCCAGAGGCAGGTGGCACCTTATAGACTGGAGCATGGGTTTTCGAGGAAAAGAGTCTACTTTGTCAGATGCGTTTGAACTTAAAGATAACTTATTTGGAATATTACCTACAAGTATATAATATAGCATGAAACATCTTGTGGAAAACATCTGTGAGATAGCTATTTTGGTTTGAATTTTTTTCTCTGTTTTTCTCTGCTCCTAACTCCCCTTTCCTACCCCCAACCCTACATTTCTGGGGTGTATCAGGAATTGCACATTGCTGTGTAGGGCCCAACAGGGAGGCCAAGTACCAAAGGGGAGATAGGAGAATATTCCAGGTGAAAACTACTCCAAAAAGATGCTAGAAAGGAATTTAAAAAAAGGTTAGTTTCCTTCATCCAAGAGTACACAGCACAGAGTAGCATGGTTTTAAGTCTGCTAAGTTAAACTGTTTTAATTTATAGTGCCTGAGAAGCCAAATGCAGGATGACTGGTTAGAGTTATATAATTGGAAGTTCAGGCAGATTAAGACTTGACCACATGCTATCCATGTTATCCATCCGAGGCCTCAAGGTTGGGAACTCCAAAGCTGCTTGGTAGGCAGAAAACCTCTGTCTGTATAATTCTTTATTTTAAGGACGTTACTGAGGTGTAATTCCTGCTTGGCTTCCTGTCTTGCTTACAGTTTTTAGTCTTTCTAACATTAAACATTTCTGACCTCATACTACTTGTATTTTTCTAGATAGAAAATGGAATGTTCTAACTTTGCTACTTATTACATGGTTGGTGACTTAGATTGAGCTAAAAATAAAATTATTTATTTAAAAATTTTATATTCTGCCACATCTGACATCCTGGGCAGATCACAATAGAACATCTGAAATAAGCAAATATTAAAAAAAAAACTTGGCATAGATGACAATGTACAAACATAGATAAAATGTGCCATTATAATAAAACTGGCATCGTAACAATTTACAACACAATCTTGCATATGTAACAAGCAGTGCTCAGCTGTCCCATACCAAAGATCTTAGAAAAAAAATTGATTTTTTTAAAAATTTAGATGCACACTTGCTTTCACCACTTACGCTCCGCCTAAATTTTTATGTTAGCCTGTATGTTATAAGAGGTCTAAAATACCAACATTTATGCATATTGTTGGCACCCAGAACTAGGTGCCTCCTTATAAAATGACCCCTTAATATGAATATGTTGATCTTTTAAAGTTTGTAATCCATTGGGAAATGCAGTGACAGCTAGAAGTTGGGTCTGTTTGCAGGTTACAAGAATGTAAAAAACCAGAAGTCCTAGGAGAAATGCAGGCACTCACGTAGCCGAATCGACTTGGCAATATGTGCACTATTTCTGTTGACCATATTGATGAGGCAGGTTAGTGATAATAGGATAGTTTGGAAAAGCTATGAAAACCTAGGAAGCTCGATGTTAAGATTATTACAAAGGTTTGTGATTATACTGAGTATGAACTAAAGAGGGCTTCTTGTATGCTTGTTTGCCCAAGAGGATGGAGTACGAAGTAGGAAGATCTTTGTCAAATAAGGAGTGATATCCTACAAGTGGTTAAACTCTTTGGCTGGTAGCTAGTACATGTCCTGCAATGTTGACAGGAAATACGGGGAAAAGTAGATGTGCCATTGGTCTTTTTCTACCTTCTTTATGTGATATACATGTAGGTGTTCCAGGAAGGGAAGAATGGGCAGAGCGGGGGCAGGATCATGTTTAGTACAAATTGTGTTTATTGACAAAACAAAACAAACTCTCATATGATGGGTACACTTACACAGTACTGGAGAACTTCTTCCAATACAGGAAACAACAAAAAACATGTTTGCATTTTCCTTCTTATGCTTCCCTCCCCCATTTTCCATCCCCACTACCCTAGCCCCTCCCTCCCCCAAGTCTCTTCCTTTCTTAACTCCTCCCTCCTTTCCCCAAATCATACACTAATGGATGCCCCAGGTGAAATTAGACACTCGACTGCCACTCATCCATCCACCCACTGTACAGTATTCTCCTAGTAAACGCCACAAGCCTACAGAGTCAACTCATTTCGAGCATGAGATGCAAGTGTATTCATATATCTCCCCCACAAAGCCAGAAACAAATCACTGGATTTCCCATGGCTCCCAGTAAGAAGAGCAGCCCTCTTCCCTCCAGTGCTGCAATAGCCACTGTTTGCCAGTCATAACATGCTTTCCGGACTAAGAGCCGAGCTGCCAAACCTTTACTTTCAATGCCGTCACCTCATCCATGAACACGAGGCCTGGGGTTAGGATCACCTTCTGAGCAAGAAGTCCCCTAAATAATCCTGAATCTGCTGTCAATAACCTCACACTTCCTTATCATCCCAAAACATATGTCCCAGATATGTCAACTCTTCTGAACACAAGGGGCAGTCCCCAGCCGAAGCATACCCAGCTTTAAACACCCATACAGGGGAATTATAACCACTCAAAAGCACTTTAAACTGCATCTCTCACAGCCGGGCACGTTGAACCAAACTTGGGATATGAGCTATTGCTTGTAACAGTTGCCCTTCTCCTTGTAGCAATCCTAAATCGACTTCCCACCATATTTCCCAGGCAACAAAGCTCCACTGAGGTGCAAAATTCCCCATCTTCTTATAATATAAGGAAATGGACATAGTCCTGTGGTCCGAAGTGTTCTACCTGCTCTAACTTATTCTTGTTCAAAAAGAACTGGTCAAGAGGACCTATAGTTTTGTTGTTGTTAAGTGCCGTCGAGTCAGTGTCAACTCATGGCAACCCTCTGGATAGCTGTCCTAAATTGTGTTCGGTCTTCAGTCAGGTGGCTCATTGTTGAGAGACTGGTACCCATAGCTGCTGTTATTGTATCGATCCATCTCATTGCTGGCCTTCCTCTTTTGCGTTGACTTTCTATCTTGCCAAGCATGATGTCTTTCTCTAATGATCTCTCTCTTTGCATGATGTGTCCAAAGTATGAAAGTCAAAGTCATGTCATTTGAGCTTCTAAAGAAAGCTTAGGTTTGATCTCCTCTAGTACTGACTGGTTTGTTCTTCGGCCAATTCATGGTATATGCAGTATTTGCCACCAGAACCATAATTTAAAGGCATCAATTTTCTTCCTGTCTATCTTTTCACTGTCCAACTTTCGCATCCATATGATGTTATTGAAAATACCATGGCCTGAACAAGTCGAATCTTTATATGGAGACATCTCTGCTCTTGAGATTCTTGTCTAGGTCTAAGCAGTTATATGCATATTTGCATTTGAAATATGATACTGTAGGTCCAGTATCATACTTCAAATGCAAATATGCATATAACTGCATAAGCTCTAAAGCATATTGCTCCTGGAGTTGCTGGAAAAAACACACAAATCCCTGCTAGTCCAGCCCTGGTGAATTACGTGCAACTCCTGTCACCCCCAAATTTGAAATGGCATTGTATCTATCCCCGGTGGAAAATGGGCATTCCTCTGCAGCAACAGATAGCTGGTCATCTGCCAAGGAACTCCCCAGTGACGACACATGTATCTCCACACCCAGTGCACCTTGACATCCAGAAAACTACCTCGCACCCTAGTGGAAAGATCTTTCCTATCCACATAGAGAACAAGTAACAAATTATGGGGATGCATCAATTCTTCCTCGAATATCTGGGGAGTAAAAATTCCTTTATATCCCAACCAATCTCGCAAGTGGCGAAGCTGATGTGCTACATTATACATCCCCAAATCAGGAAGACCTACCCCTCCCTGCCTCCGAGCACCCTGCAAATTTCTTAAAGTCACTGGGGCCGCTTACCCTGCCACAAAAATTCTACAAGTACTTTTTCAATATGCTGAATATCTTTTTCTCAACAGCTGTAGTGGCAAGAGTTGCAGGAAATAGAGAATCTTGGGAACACCACCATACAATATGCTACCACACCCCCAAGCAGAGAGAGAGGGGCAAAGACATCCAGTACCTCAACCAATGTTTAAGAAAGGAACCAAATTTTCTACATTCAAAGAATACAGCTTCTTAGGATTTGCAGGCAATTGTTTCCCAAGATGATGAACAGAGGATCGGGCACATATGTATTGTATAAAATACATGCATACTTTGCCGATTTCTGTGTGTACGCATACACAAAGTTACTTGTGCTGCGTGTTATGGAACGTTTCAGTGCAGTAACTGCCGGGAACATGCTGGGCATGGCCCCAACAGTTAGCATGGGGCTGGCAGTGGTGTTGGCTGGTCATTGGCTTTAGTGGTAGTAGTGGCACAGGCTGGGAAAAAGGGTTCACAGGCTATAGTTTGTGAACTCTGAATTAATGCATCAGGTATGTAAGTCAGTGCAGTTTTCTTTGTCATATATTATTGAATATTCATATACATTGTAGAAGTTGAAACCTACAAAAATTAAAGAACTAAAATGTAAAATGCCTTGTATTTTCATTCTTATGCTGAAAATCGGCCATGCTTGTGTTCTATAGTGTATTGCAAGTTGTTGAAGGTCATTTCCATGTTTTTGCAGATATGCTCTGTCAGATGAAGCATACAGATCACTCAGGGACCAGGATAAAGACCAGTGTATTCTAATTACTGGAGAAAGTGGTGCTGGAAAAACAGGTAACTCAGTTTATTTCATGTACCTTATACGTAAGAGTTTCAATTACAGATCATCATATAGGCAAATATTTTCATTAATGCAGGCAAGCACAAAGCAAGGTAATAGCAGAGGACTTGCATGCTTTTGGTGCACTAATGTTTTCAATAGCCTTTTTGTGTTTACTGTTGGTGATTTGATAGCACTGTCAAAAGCCGATCTTGCTTACCGGCACCCATCTTCCTTTTGGATAACTGTTCACAGTAGCAGATGTGGCAGTGCACTTGGAAGAGGATTCTTCTGCATGGAGGTCTTTAGTTTAATGAATGTGGCTCCAGCTTTGCTTTCTCTGCATTTTGCAGAATCTCTCTGTAGTTTAAAATTGTATAATGGATAGTAAAATTATATTTAAAGATTGTTATCCATGTTTGACTTGCTTTCTGACTAGTCTTCTGGAAGAGGTTAAGTATGGGATGAGCCGGGGGAAAATGTATGTGCTTTCATTTGACGTAAACATACTTACAAGTAAATTCCATGAATGCTTGGTGTCTCTTGTTGTTTATCTGTCAGCTAGCGTGGTGTTGTAATTATCAGTTAGTGTTTGGTTTAGTCTCTGGCAGGACAGTTGTCTCTGCCTTTGCTCTGGAAAAATGTATTCTTGTTATCTTCTCAGGCATTAAAGCAAGGTCATCCCTTGCCTTCTTAAAGGATCTTTAACAAACTCAGTTAAAATAATACATTTTGATTTCTTCCCCCTAAATATTGTGCTTTCTATAATGGATGTGCTAATTAATTTTTTTGTAAATTATGAGCTTTGGATATAGAACTTTATAGGTGTGTTTTGCTTTAACGATAGTGCCTATATTCAGGGGTCTAATCTTCATCTGTGGTTGTCTGTCTGTGTGCATGTTTGTATGTGCATGTGTGTGGCATCATTCCAGCCTCTGAAAAACCAAGAGAGGAACAGGGGCTTCAGAGAGCCGACAGTAGTCTCGGAGTCCCACCGGCATGGAAGAGAGGAGCAGCAGCATTAAAGAGCCCATGGGAGTTCCTGGGTCCGCTGGCATGGAAGGCTGGTGGAGCACAGGGAAGGAAGTGTGGAGTTAAAATGGAGAAGAGGGGGCAGGGTTAGAGAAAACAAGGGGCAGAGTATACGTGAAGGGAGAGACTTACCAAGGAAGAAAAACTAGTACAGAATGGAAGGGGCAAGGTTAGAGGAGACAAGGGGGTGCATAACAGATGAGGCAGGGTTACAGAGGAGGAGAGACAGGATGGACCAGAAGGGAAGGGGTGGGGTTAAAGAGGAAGAACTGAAAAGAAGGTAACTGCAAGAAAGGAGAGGGTAAGTGAGGAAGCATGGGGATGAAAGAGAGTACAAGGATGGATAGCAGACTAAAGAGAGAGGAGGGGGAGTACATAGGGTGGGTGGGTGGAAGGGAAAGAAAGAGGGTAGAAGGGACAGGGAGTTAGAACAGGGGACGAGGGGGAAGTCCATTGGAGAGAGAAGCATATATGTTACAGCTGCACACACATAGAGCCCCCTATACATGCAGGCACATACACACACACTCATTCCACAGCCCTCAAAAACTCACATGCAGAGCCTCTGAACGCGCACACACATACACACACACACACACTCTCTCTCTCTCTCTCTCTCTAATGCATGCATGCATACAATCACTCTGACACAGATATGCCCACACACACTGCCCTTGACATGCACATAAATACATACACATGCATGTGCACACAAAGACAGAGTCCCTGACACATGCACACACAGTTGTGGTCAACATTATTGGCACCCTTTCTGTTCAACCCCTTAATGTCCAATGTCTCCTAAAAAAAAGGTTGAGAGTGAAATGACTTTGGACTATCTAGGCACACATATTTGATACATAAAAGAATCAAATAAAACAAGACCAATTATAAAAGGAAATAGTATAAAAACTGGGACATTGCCAGGACATGATTGCTGGCACCCTTATAAACAATTCAAATCAGTTTGAACAGAAGAACCACATTCCCATTGCAGTAAAATTAGACGCACTTGTGATCAATTGTCAGTCCTCACATGACTTGAATCAACCAATGAATGATGGCTCTAATATTTAAAATGGCCACATTCACTCCCTGTTTCATTTTCACAATGGTGAAGACAAGACAGCTGCCTGAGACCATCAGAAAAGCCATTATCACCAAACATCAAACTTCAAAGGGGTATAAGGCCATCTCCAAAGACCTTGGGTATTCCTATGTCTACAGTTCCCAATGTTATTAAGAAGTTTGCTGCTGACTTCCGGTGACGTCACGGAGCTGATGGCAGTGGAGTACCCTAGCTCTCTCCAATTCCCATAGTTTTTTTGCAAAATACAGCGTTCTCCTAGTAAAAAAAGTGGAAGGGCGGCGGACTCCCACCTTTTCCATGTTGGTGAGAAAAAGAAACTAGCGGGGTTTCAATCCGCTTATGTGTGTAAGGAGTTGATGGCGGTGGCGGAATCGGGAGGCTCTGAAGAGGGCGGTGAGCCGGGGAGCTCGGAGGAGGACGAAGCGCTGACTACAGAAGCGCAGGAGGGGACGTCGATGAAAGCCAGGTTGAAAGTGTTCAAGGCTGAAATGCAGGCGGAATTGAAAGGGATCCAGAAAGATGTGAAAGACACGCTGATATAGATTCAGAATGAGGTGGGCTGCTTGGGGCAGCGTGTGGAGGAGATGGAGGGGCACGTGGCGCAATATAAAGAGGAGTTGAAAGAAATGGCGGCCGAGCAAGAGAAAATAAAGGCCCAACAGGTGGAGGTGTTGAAGAAATTGGAGGAGATGGAAGATAGAGCGCGGCACAATAACTTGCGCATCAGAGGGGTGGTGGAAGGTGAAGCCACTAAGGACTGTGTGGAGGTAGTACAGAGACTTTGTACTCACATTTTGCGCATGGAAGGAGAGGGGGAGAGCCCAGTGGTAACAGTGGGAGTGGAGAGAGTGCACAGGAGTTTGGGCCCCCGGCGGGAGAATCAGAGGAGAGACATCATTGCCTGCATGAGCAGTTTCCCTCTTAAAGAGAGAGTGTTGAATGTAGCACGGAAGTATGGACGAATCGCGTGGGAAGGCAATGAGGTGGAAATATTTAATGATTTGTCCCGAGGAACGCTGGAGCGGAGGAGGAACTTGAAAGAGGTCACAGCTCTTGTGGGGGAAAGGGCTGCGGTACCATTGGATGTTCCCTTTTGGGTTGCTGTTGACGGTGAATGGGATGTCCCGGAAGGTGAAAGAGGCGAATGAAGCATGTTCGGTGTTGGGAGAGCTGGGATGTGAGAACCTACCAAAAGCGGGAGAGAGAGCGCGGAGAATGCAGTCTAAAATTATGGAGGGCAAGGTGCAAGCTAGCTCTCAATGGCAGCGAGTGGGAGAAAAAGGAAGGAGGCTGAAGAGGATGTCACAGGAGCGGAAGACGGCGCAGATGGAGGAGGACACCTGAGGAGGATGGCTGATGGTGGAGTAAGCCAGAGCAGTCGGGCCGCATGGGGCAGTACAGCCTCAGTGAGTATTGGATGATGGACACTGGACTTATAGGGCTTTAAGGGGAAGAATGGTGAAGGGGAGTGGAGGGGGGGAGAGGGGGTGATGGTGGGTGAGGGGGGTGAGGGGAGGGGGTAGTTCAGTAAGAGGTACGGAGGGGGAGGGTGCAGTTGGAATGAGGGGGCCCGCCGCGGGAAGGGGGGCTCTTGGTGGATGGGTGGTGTAAAAGTAATGGGATAGGACACGTCTTACATGGAAAGTCAGTTGGGGGAAGAGGAGGAGGAGGGGCTGCTAAGGGGAATAGGGGGCAGAGGGTGGGGGGAACAGGGGGGGAAGGGGGATGGGCATCTCGTAGCAGGGAATGGAGGAAGAGGGGATGTAGGTAATGATCCGAATAGGATCTATAAATGTTAAAGGGCTAAATTCCCCAACTAAGCGTAGTCTGCTGTACAGGGAGGTGGAGAAGAATTGCTGGGATGTGGTATTAATACAAGAAACCCACTTGAGAAGAGGGGATGTGGGGAGGATGAGGAACAGACGCTTTCAGGAGCAATTTTACTCTTGGGACAAAGAGGGGGGAAAGAAGGGGGGGTAGCTTTGCTGGTGTGGGTAGGGTGTGGGATTCAGGTGATGAGTGACTTTAAGGATGGGGAAGGGAGAGTGGTGGGGATAAAGGGGAAGATGGGGGATGAAGATATTGTTATAATGTTGGTGTATGGGCCAAATGGTAATCAGGTAGAGTTTTGGAAAGGGTGCAGAAAATAGTGGATGGGGTAGGGCAAGGGAAACTCATTATGGGAGGGGACTTTGATGTCATATTAGCCCCAGGGGTAGACAGAGATCCAGGAGGGGTGGTGGGGGGAAGGAGGAACAGACAAGGCTTGAAGCAATTAATGAAACAATATAACCTAGTTGACTCGTGGAGAGAACTAAACCCTAGAGGTAGAGAATATACATTTTTTTCAGCGCCACATCAGAGTTGGAGCAGGATTGATATGCTCCTGGTGGACAAGGAATGGATGATGGGGGTTAAGGAGGGGGGTATAGTGCCGATAGGGTGGTCGGATCATAGCGCAGTGGAGGTGTGAGTCGGAGGGAAGAATGCGGGGGGGATGATATTTTGGAGATTGAACGAGAGCTTATTAAAAAGTAGGGAGGTGGTGGATGATGTAAGGCGGGCGATAAAGGAATACCTGGTATATAATGATAATGGGGAAGTGACTGAGGTGACTTTGTGGGAAGGGTTGAAGGCCGTGATAAGAGGGAGGTTTATTATATGGGGGGCGAGGAAGAAAAGGGTAAGAGTGGAGAAAGAGGAGGGATTGGGGGTAGCGCTTAGGGAGGCAGAGGAGAGATTTCGGAGGTCGGGAGCGAAAGGGGATAGGGAGGAGGTGGAGAGGGTAAGGATGGAGTTGCAGGCGCTGCAGGTAGAGCAGGTAGCCTTTGCATTAAGGAGAGTAAAGCAGGTGTATTATGAGTTTGGGGATAAGCCGGGGAGATTGTTAGCTCGTAGACTTTGGCAGCAAAAGGGGGCGTCAACGATATACCAGATTAAGAGGAAGGGGGGGGGACATGTAGGGGGGAGGAAGAAATTCGGGAGAGATTTTGGGAGTTTTATCAGGATTTATATACAAGGACGGAGGGAATAGGGGAAGCGGAGATTTTAGAGTATTTGGATGTGATAAATTTAGGAGCATTGTCAGAGGAAGCGCAAGCCGCGATGGAAGGGAGTATTACGGGGGAGGAAATAGGGAAGGTGGTACGGGGGTTGGTGGGAGGGAAGGCTCCAGGGTTAGATGGGTTGCCGGGAAACTTTTATAAGGTGTTTCTGGGGGAAGTAGGAGATATCATGGGTAGGGTATTTAATGGAGTACTGGAAGAGGGGGGGGGGGAATTGTCTTCAGAAATGTTAACTGCAGGGATCACTGTTTTGCCGAAGCCGGGGAAAGACCCATTAAATTGCAGTTCATATCGCCCTATCTCTATTCTTAATGTGGATGTTAAAATCCTGGCAAAGATTTTAGCGGATAGGTTGGCACCATGGTTGCCGGGAATAATTAAGGATGACCAGGCAGGGTTCATAATGGGGAGACAGGCGGCTGATAATATCAAGAGGGTGGTAGGAGTGGTGTGGGAGGCGAGGCAAGCACAGGAGGAGTTCTTATTGATGTCAATAGATGCCGAGAAGGCCTTTGATAGGGTGCACTGGGGGGTTTCTAATGCAGGTGCTGGGGAAGATGGGTTGTGGGCCGAATTTTGTGAAATGGGTGGGAGGATTGTATGAAGGCCCGATGGTGCGGGTTAAAATTAATGGGAGGTATTCCAGGGATTTTGGGTTGGGGCAGGGGACTAGACAGGGCTGCCCGATGTCGCCGTTGTTGTTTGCAATGGTAGTGGAGCCGTTAGCGGAAAGAATTAGAATGAACAAGAGGATATTTGGAGTGGAAAGGGGAGGGCGGTGTCATAAGATATCTTTATATGCTGATGATATTTTGTTATATATGGGGCATCCTCAGCAGTCGATGCAGGAGGTGATGGGGGAGGTGGGTAAGTATGGGGAGGTGTCGGGGTTTAAGATGAATGTAGACAAGACAGAGGTGTTGAAGGTGCATATGAACAGCGAGGCACAAGAGTTCTTGCGCAGGCAGTATCCTTTGCGGTGGGTCAGCAAATCGTTAGGCTATTTGGGAGTTCAAATTCCAGCGAGCTATGCAGATCTCTATAAAGTTAATTACCCGAGAATTATAGGAGACATTAAATAGGATTTAGATGGGTGGTTGAGGTACGAAATTTCATGGCTGGGAAGGATAGCAGCGATTAAAATGAACATTCTGTCACGCCTGCTATATCTTTTTCAGGCTCTACCGGTGGAGATACCGGAGGGCGCGATGCGGGCGCTGCAGAGGCGGGTTTTTCTGTATATCTGGAAACGGAAGCCTCCAAGGCTCTCACGGGAGATAATGTTTGCGCCTGAGGAGGAGGGGGGTTGGGGGTCCCTAATTTGCGAGATTATTATAGAGCGGCCCAATTTAAACATGTTATGGATTGGAGAGGGGATAAGGAGGAGAAACCATGGGTGAGTTTGGAGAAAACGAAGGTGAGGGGAGGGAGATTGGAGGCTTGGTTGTGGGCGCCGCAGGCAGAGAGGAAGGAGTTGGGGAAGGGTACCCCGGCAATGAGGCATGTGGTGAACGTGTGGGATCGAGTGAGAGCTCCGGAAATAAAAAGAAGGGGGAGCGGATTTTCGGTGATGACCCCGTGGAGAAGCTGGAGAGCTTTTCAACCAGGATGGGAAGAGGATAGGTTTGATGGGTGGAGTGATAAAGGGTTGGACTGTGGATTTCAGTTACTAGAGGAGGGGAAGCTAAAGGCGTTTAGGGTGGTAAGGGAAGAGTTTGGATTGGTGGATAAACATAGATTCGCGTACACGCAGGTATGCTCCTTTCTCAAGGGGGAGTTGGGGAAGGCGGGGATGGCTAGGGAAGTGTCACGAATGGAGGCATTGTGGTATGGGAAGAGGGGTTCGAAAGGAATGATATCGGCTTTATATAAGGGGGTTAAGGGGGAGCCAGAAGGGAAGTTTAGATATATGTTAGACTGGGAGGGGGAATTGGGACAGACAATGAATCTCAAGGGGTGGAAGGGGGTATGGGATCAGATAAAGAAGACGCCCTGTTCCATTAGTATTAGGGAAAACTGCTATAAAATCATGTTTCGCTGGTATTATACACCGGAGAGACTGCACCGGATGTATCCAGGGGTATCCCCAATGTGTTGGCGAGAGTGTGGGGAGGTGGGGACATTTTGGCACATTTGGTGGGGGTGTACAAAGGTGCAGGCTTATTGGGGAAGGATTCAAAGATGGATTCAATCGAAATTGGGGGTGGTAGTGGATTTGAAGCTGCTAAGTTTTTTATTGTCATGGAGGGGGGAGGGTCAAGTATTGGAGGGGAGTAGGATGGTGCAAGCATGCCTTTGTGCGGCCCGGTGTGAGGTGGCAGCTGCATGGAAGCAGAAGGAGGCACCTTCTGTAGGGAAATATGAGGGGAGACTGCGGTACATAGTGCTGATGGAGAAGTTAATGGCAGCCCGACGGATGAGGGGAGCTAAGTTTGAAATAAGGTGGGGAAATTATGGGATGCCTTAGGGGGGAGGGGAGGACAGTGGAAGGGGAAGGATAAGGATACTCCAATCGACTAAAGAGGGGAGGGGCGGGGGTCTTTGATGTTGGAAGTAAAAAAAGGGGGGGGGAATAATAAATGGAGAAGGGGTAGTGGTCAGTAGTTAGGGGGTGGTGGGAGTGTTAAAATATGAAATAATTAAAAGATGTTTTTGGTGTATACTAATATGGGTAATTGAGTTAAATACATTGAATAGAGGGGTGGAGGAGAAAGGCTACGCAGGTATGGGGGTAGCTACCATAGATGGAGAATGTTGTTATGAGTAATCTGTTAAATGTTTCTTTGGGTTTGAGAGTAATATATTAAGCTGGAGAAGGTGTGTACAGTTGGGTTAGGAATCAACATTCTCGGGCGAAGGGGGATGGTGGTAGGAATGCGTTTATGTATATGTTAAAGGGATGTTGACAATAAAAATTTAATTATAAGGGGAAAAAAAGATAAAAATTTAAAAAATGTACAGACATTAGGAACACCAACTACTATTGAGTAAAGGGGTTTATGATACGGGTAGACTAGGGCGGGGGAAATGTTGGGTAATGTAGACAAAATTTGGGTAGTTAAAAAATAGAGACTAGGTATAGTTACACTGTGTATTATGGAAACATATTAGGATAGCAGTAGAAGCTTAAAATAAGGAACAATGACTAATTTCTTATTTGGAGTATATTATTGTATAGGAATTTAGGCTGCTGAGTACTTTCTGTATAGAAGATGGAATGTTATGGATACATGTACATGGTTAGGTTATGGAAATGACGACAATAAAAACTTAAATACAAAAAAAAAAAGAAGTTTGCTGCTCATGGAACTGTCAAGAACCTCCCAGGATGTGGTAGGAAGAGGACAATTAATCCAAGAAGTCTTCGAAAGTTATTGCGAACTATTGGAAAATAACATGTACAACATCCAAAGAGCTTAAGGCTGACCTGGAGCAATCTGGAGTGGTGGTCTCAACCCGCACCATACACTGCACACTAAACAAAGAAGGACTTCATAGGCGAAGGCCAAGGAGGACCCCACTGCTTAAAGACAGACCTAAAAAGGCACGCCTGATCTTTGCCCAAACCCACCTTGAGAAACCACAATCCTTCTGGGAAAATGTTCTACATTTACAGGCAAAGAAATGAAGCTTAAAGGACAAAAACACCCTTCCTACAGTTAAATATTGCGGAGGTTCCATAATGTTGTGGGGCTGTTTTGCTGCCTTAGGAATTGGAAGCCTAGAATATTAGGGTGTGTCAATTTTGGAGATGTCATAATTTTAAAAAGCACTAGTGAAAGAAAATGGTACAATTTTATGTGACAAATCAACAACTAGCTTTAAATTTTGTGTAATATGTTATTTACCTACCTGTAATTTCTAGGAAATTATGCAAGAATACACAAATTACTGAAATATGTTTAAGTGCTCTGATAATCATTTTATGTGTTTGCATTGCATATTAATGTCTTTTGTGCCTCAATTATCAATTTATCTTACTTATTTCTGTGTTGGAGTTTACATGGTGAACTGGTTAAATATAAAAATAAATAGCAATTGGACACAAGGTCCCAGGCATCTCCTTTTCCAGCTGCAACTGTTGAAAGAACAGTGTGAAGAGGTAAGGAAGATAGTCATGCCGACAGTGAAGGTCAACTTGATATGGTTACAGAGAGTCTGTTCTAAAAGCTATGTTGTGCAGTGAAGAGGAACAGGAGAGAGGAGATGCAGTGGAGAAGATATTGAAGATCAGAGGTGAAAGAGATGAGAAGACTCAGCTGGGAGACAACAGTGTGAGACCCAGGAAAACACCATCCATCAGCACTGAGGCAACTACACTCACCCAATTACTTGACTGGAGCTCTGAAGTCTCTGAGCCTCCTTTTACCTGTACCATTGCAACAGCATAGATCAAGGCATTTCTAAGCAAGCCCATGGCAGTTCCAGATTGACCCTCACACACCCATAGAAAAGTGTATAAAAATGGCAATTGAGGCTGCTGGTCATGTGTACAATCAGAAGAGGAGGGAACATCATATTAGGGGTCAGATGGTCAGCCGGGAGCTCATGAGCTGAAACAGAAGCAAACAAGATATGGCTTCTTTGCTGGATTTTGTTAATTAACATTAAATTAACTGCATAAATGACATTTTAAAGACAATTATGTGGCTACAGGTGTTGTAAATACTATTTGTACGTTCAAATATATATTACTTTATTTCCACATATTTCAAATGTGATTTGATGTAGGTAAGATTCACTTTAAGCAGTTTCTGAAAATAGCTTTAGATACAGCATGCAAAACTGCATAATTTGGTCACTAGTAGTTTGTAAAATTTGGAAAAATGAAAATCTACTCCTAAAATTGACACGCCTTACTGGAACATATTAAAGGAATCATGAAGTCAGAGGACTACCAAGGTATTTTGTAGCAAAATGTGCTACCTAGTGTCAGAAAGCAAGGTCTGGGTCGAAGGTCATGGGTCCTGCAGCAGGTCAATGACCATCCAAAAGTACAAAAGAATGGTTAAAAAGGAACAAATGGACTGTTTTAAACTGGCCAGCAATTAGTGCTGATCTCAGTCCAATTGAGAACCTTTGGAAAGAGCTGAAATCTGTCATTGGTAAAAGGAATCCTGGAAACATTCATGAGCTGGAACAAATCACAGTTGAAGAGTTGGAGAAATGACCAGAAGATAGATGTACGAAACTTATAGATGGCTTCCAGATACATTTGGAGGCTGTCATCACTGCCAATGGTTGTGCAACCAAATATTAGTGAAGGGTGCCATTAATCCTGTCTAGGATATATTTTGGGTTTTTTCCTCAGAAATTAGTATTTCTAAGTTGCACAGGCATCTTTTTTTGTTGTATAACTTTGAACATACTATTAAAATATTACGACGACTGTAACACGGAAGATCTGCCCTCTGCCTCAGAAGCACAGAAATCTGCTGTTTGCAGTTTAGATTCTGACAGGCAGGCAAGTCACAAGGTTCCCAGTTACCATAGGCAACGTAAACAAACTCAGACACGAGGTCTGCAGTCACGCCTAGCTAGTAAGCATTCCCCAGCTGCTGATGAAAACGGCTTTCACCTGTGCAAAGGAATGCCCAAGAAGCTGTATAAAAAATGCTCAGTGCAGTCAGAGTTAGACTGGCAGGACACGAGAAACTTGCAAGACTGGCAAGACATGAGAGACTTGCAAGACTCAGAAGAAAGCTCAGAATATTCAGGAAATATAGACACAGAGTCAGAACTGCCTGGAACTTCTAGCAGGAAGCCACAAAGGAATTCACAGAAAGAAACACGGAGAGTTTCACACGGAGAGGTCAGCTGTAAGAAGCACTTACCTCTGACGCAGCTTGAATTTCCTAAGCACCAGGCTGTGCTGAATGAATGGGAGGCAGTGAAAGGCAAACCGTATGTATCTGAAAAGCCTGGCAGCTTAAAACAGTTACAAACCCTAGAGAGGGAAAGAAATGCTATTGAAGATGTGTGTATGTCTGACCCTGAAGAGCGTGTGCCAGTGAAACCCTGCAAAAGATTTCCAAGAGAGAAATCTTCACATAATAGAAGAGAACAGTGTTATGGTTTACAGCCAAATGTAAAAGGCAGGAAGTTTAAAAGTTTTAAGGATAAAGCTTACTCAGAGAAAGGTGTTTCTCCTTCCGGCTATTACAAGTTATATGACAGCTATTTACCCTGCTGTGAAGAAGGCTGTTCAGAGAGCACTGATAGAGATACGGGACTAAGAAAGATGCAAACTTTCTGTTCTAATGAAAATACTGTAAATGATAAAGCAAAGTGTGAGCCTATGATTACAGAGGCTGGTATGGAAAGCCCATGTGATGAAGCCATGGATTGTACGCTGTTGTTATCTGATATGGTTTCCTCCTTATGCTGAAGCCAGGATAAGAGTGCCTCGTGAGTGCTGAGAAAGCTAAGAAGAGACAGCTAGCATATCGGATAAGCTTTATACAGTACTGTGATTTATGAGTTCTGTTGAAGCAAGATGCTATGTTTAAGTTTTCTTCAGTTTACCAGAAGTATGGTTGTATCCTGAGTTTTTTGTATTATAACCTTTTTGAAAATCCAGCCCCGGGAGGGGAATAAAAATCCTTTTGAAAAACCTGACCACTTGACTCACAACTACAACTTTCTATAAGAAAGGTCAGGCCCAGCAGTCTGGCTGTTAGCTCAGGCCACAGTCCAGCTCCTGCTGGTGACACGACATACAGTTGGACTATTTCCAATTATTTCTCAAGATATTGTATATAACATACGGAAAATGCCAATGTGCCAATTATGTTGGCCACAGCTGTATTCAAGAGTTCCTGATACACACCCTCAAAGAACTCTTGACATGTACATATTGTGGCGCTGCACCCCGTCTAGGCAGTTGCTTATAGGAGGCAGCGTGCCATCTAATGTCTCTTTTTAGCTCTAGCCCCAGAGCTCAGGCTTCTGGAATTGTAGTTGTGGGCAAATAAAGCAGTCCGAGTGGTTTTAGAGGCGAACACAGGAAATTTATTCTTTTTGTGGTTTAAGCTTTGCAAACAATTCTTCTTGGAAAGTTTGAACAGGACAACACAAAGAAAGGGTATTTCTTCACCCAAAAAGGTATCATACAAACATTGCAGTGACAAAATAAACTTGCTTCAATCAGCTTTACATAGAACAGAAAAGTATTTTCTTTCTTCACCTGCCACAGTTGAAACCAGTGCTTATTGCTTCCTATTACCGTCTAGCACACTTCAGTTCCCTTCAACTGTTCAGGGTTTTTAAAAAACAGCCTTTTTCCTGCTTGTCTGTATTACAAACAGCACAGCTATTTCTTCAACACATTCACTTCACACTTGAACATTCCTCTTAGCTTTCTCATTAGCAATTCTCTTTACCTCCCGGGTTTCCAGCCCTCAGAGTATCAGGACCATTAATTGCTTTGGCTCCTGGTTTTTCTGGCTTAAAAACCGTTGGCCCTCTTTCACTCTGACTATAGACACAAAGAGCAATCCATTAAAGAATCAGCAGAGTCCTGCTCCACTATACTGGGCTCCGTTTCCATATCTTCATAATCAGGCTCATAAGTTTCTGGGTTTGTATCTGCTTCTGAGAATTGTGGCTTAGCTTTCTTTAAAAGTGTGAACAACTTTTCCCAATGAAATTTCTTTCTCTCCTCTGAGTTTCTAAAATGGCTGCAAGGCTTTTTACCTCTGAGTAAAACTTTCAAAGGTTCTATCTGTCTCTCCTTGCTTCTGGGAACAGTCTTTCTCACAGGCCTTTTAAAAGGTGTAATTTCTCCTTCAGAGTCTTCTATAGCTGCCTCCGTGTCTGAGCTAGAATTCACAGCTCTTCCAGGGCTATCCCTCCTACCTTCAAACCGTGCTGCAGTGTCTCCACAGCAGGGGCTCCACTCTGAAGAGCAGTCTCCTGTATACCGGCTGCTTTGAGAGTTTCTCCTGTGTCTGTCCCTGGACACTCTCTGCCTTTCACCCCTGAAGATTCTGTTCTCTTCAGCCTGGTTTGTGAACTTTCTTTCCAGCTGGCCTGTATTCAGCTTCCTTAGTCCCTCTCTCCTGGACGGCTCGTGACTGCTGCTGTGGCTGGCTCTGTTCCCGTACCTTGCACTGTGCTTTGCACCTGGACCGTGCTTTGCTGCTGCTGTTCCCGCACTAGCACTGTGCCTTGCTCTATCTCTCTCTGTTTCTGAGAGCTTAAATGTGTGTAAGCTTCCTCCCCTTTCTGGCTCCACCCACCGGTGCTTCCTATCTCCACCCTGTGTTGCCATGGAGCCTGGGTGTGGTCTGAACTCAGTAGTTCTGCAAGTGTGGTTTTTTTCTCTGCCTGCAGTTTTATACGTAGGCCTGGCTGAGCTATTCCTCCACTCAGATGAAAAAGTTTCATTTCTGGCTATTTTCCCAGGTCCTGCTGCAGCCTCGTCACCACAGTATATATATATATAGAGCCCCCAACACATAAAGCCCTCTGACGTGCAAACACAAATGCATGCATGTACACACAAACCAAGCCCAATATACACACATCCTGGCCCCAACACACAATGTCAATACTTACTTGTAGACCCTCCCTCTGACTTCCCACCCTCACATGTGCACAGATAAACAGTTAAACCCTTCCTGTGGAAATAGACAAGCACATCATATCTCTGATTCGCTGATACATGTGCACCTCATATATATACATCATTAGTCACTATGCACACAAGACAGTCACACACACACACCCTGATTACCCTACTGAAAGACACTTTGCTATAGCTGTTTCAACAGACATGCCTGAGCTTGTGAGTAGAGAAACATGCCCATATGTCACACTTTTAGGTGTTCACTTTTTAGCTTGTTGAATTTGTGCTGTGAGTTTCTCATATTGATGTAAGGGATTCCAGATTAAATTTCCTACTGGAGAAATACTTGTTTGTGTAAAATAAAAAAGAAATCAATAATGATTTTAGTCAAGCCTAGAATTGCGTAGCAACTTATCACATTTTATGACTCCATAACCTGCATGTGCATGGTGCAGACACTTAAGATGTGTGTGTGTCTGTGTGGCTGGGGAAGTGTATGTAACTGGTTGGTGTAAGGCTGTGTGGCAGACTGTGACTTTAGGGTGGTGAAAGGGGTGGGTGGAATGAATTATATCTGTGGTTGAAGGGTTTGGGTTGAGATATGGAGGTAAAATGGATGCAGGGAATGTGAGCGGGAGGAATTCAGGGGACATGGGTAGCATAGTCTTTGCCTCTGCACACTCCATTCCATGTTCTCTCATAATTTGCTTCCACTCTTCACCTTCTCTTTCCTTTATCCCCACTAGGGGTATGTTTTTATTGTAGTTGACTTGGTTCGTTTGGGCACCTTCAAGTGCATGCAAATTGTCCATACATGCATATTCCTATGAATGATTGCACAGACAATGGATTTGCACACATAAAGTTCTAGCACGCCTACAGTACTTGCACAAAAAACAACTGGTCGAGCGAGCAAGAACAAATGTGCAAAACCTTGGAAAAATTCATTTGAAATGAGCATGAACCAAACTTTTCTGGCCATGCACCCCTTATTTTCACCTTGGCCACTCAGTGCTGGTCATGCTGCTTAGTTCTGATGGTGCCATTTCTCCCTCAGCTGGGTTCCCCACTAGCCATTTATTTTTATCTTTCCTTGACAGTGTTTCCTTGTCAGCTGAGGGAGGGGCATAAGGAGCCGGAGATCCCGCTTGTCATGCTTTTGTTCCTCTCTGCTTGTGCCTCTTGTGCTTACACTTTTTTTGTGTTTGCCTGCCCACTAGCCCTGCCTGTGGAATATTGCTGGGGGGCTTTTTGCTTGAGGTTGTTAATATTTTGTTTTGTCTATTGGTATTCCTTTCCTGGCATACTTTGTTTTGTTTCTGTTGTTTTTTTCTCCCCTCTAGCCTTCCTTCTGCACTGACAAGGACCAGTCCCCAAGGCATAGCGTCTTGGCCTGAGCATGTTGCAGTGGTGGCAGTAGATCTCTTTGAGCATGAAGATATACAGATAGTGGTGATATCCAGACGAATATCTGGATAAATTTAGGAGAACAAAAAAGCTGTCCAAAACGTATCCAGATAATTAGTCTGGCTATCACCACTGTCTGGATAATTTCAAGCTCAAAGAAAGGAATACATGACAAGTGGGATCTCAGACTCCTTAAGCCCCTCCCTCAAGTCCCCATTGACTTGACGGCACTTAACAACAACATTTTTAGTTTGTGCCCCAAATTAATGAAGTGTTACTTTCTGTTTTTTTCAAATTGCAAGTGAACAACTGCTGCATCTGTTTTTAGAAGCTGACTGTTTTAGAGTGGTTGTGCAAGCTATTGTGAATTATCAAATCCTTCCATTAAACCTTTCCAGTTGGCACAAAATGTGGTAGTACTTGTAGTAAGTGGATTACAATGGAATAATCATATTACATTAAGTAGATTACATTGGTTACCAGTTAAATATTGCATCATTGCTAGTTATGGTTTGATTTAGCACCAAAGAGGTATGAACACAATTGTGTATTACGCTCATTGCAACATCTTTTAATTGTTCCTGCTCTTACAACAGCGTGTGAAAAATCCAGTATGTTGGAATTCATTGCCCATAGTTTACATGCCAAGAGCATGTTTTTTTAAAGTTTTGTAAACGTGTGAATGCTTATTTGATTTTGCATGCTTTATTAAGACTTAATAAGGTGTCTTATTAATGTAGTTGTATGTTTGAAGTGTTTCAGATTTTATTGAATGCTTATGTGGGTGTCTTACCTTAATTATGTGTGTCACAGCATAAACTGCTGAGAAATGTAACAATGAGGGGGGATACATTTAATAAATTAAATTAAATCATGTATCTACGGTAGGTCTTAGATTTGGGATGCTCATAGTTGGTCCTTGAGGATTTCTGTCCACTCAGGTTTTCAGTGTTTCCACAATGAATGTGAATGAGATCTGCTTGCATTCAGTGAAGCTGGTGGATAGTTTTCATGCATACATGGAAAAGCCTTAAAACCCAGCTGGGTTGTGGACTTTAAGGACCATGTTTGGGCACCCCTGTCTTAGATGACTGGTAGACTTTAGAGTAGTGCTTCTCAATCTACCCCTGGAGGCACACCTAGCTAGTCAGACGTTTAGGATTATCACAGTGCATATAAGAACATAAGAACATAAGATATGCCATACTGGGTCAGACCGAGGTCCATCAAGCCCAGTATCCTGTTTCTGACAGTGGCCAATCTAGGTCATACGTAGCTAGCAATATCCCCAAAAGACACAGGTTCCACAATGCTTGTACTGGGTCAAGCATTGATATCCTGGGTCCCTTTTTAATAGTGGTTTATGGACCTTTCCTCCAGGAACTTGTCCAAACCTTTTTTAAACCCAGCTATACTAACAGCCCTTACTACATCCTCCGGTAACAGATTCCAGAGTTTGATTACACGTTGAGTGAAAAAATATTTTCTCTTATTTGTCTTAAATAGTTTACCCTGTAGCTTCATTACATGTCCCCTAGTCTTTCTATACTCTGATAGCATAAACAATTGATCCACGTTTATCCGTTCCACTCCATTCATTAATTTATAGACCTCTATCATATCTCCCCTCAGCCGTCTCTTCTCCAGGCTAAAGAGCCCTAACCTTCTTAGCCTCTCTTCATAGGAGTAGCCTTTCATCCCCTTCACCAATTTGGTGGCTCTTCTCTGTACTTTTTCTAATAACGCTATGTCCTTTTTAAGATACGGTGCCCAGAATTGCACACAATATTCAAGGTGCGGTCGTACCATGGAGCGATACAGAGGCATTATAATATCCTTTGTTTTGTTCTCCATCCCTTTCCTTATGATACCTAGCATTCTATTTGCTTTCTTGGCCGCCGCTGCACACTGGGCGGAGGGTTTTAACATGTTATCCACGATGACTCCTAAATCTTTTTCCTGGGTGCTGGTTTCTAATGTGGAGCCTTGCATCGTGTAACTATAGTGTGGGTTGTTCTTTCCTAAGTGCATAACTTTGCACTTGTCCACATTAAATTTCATCTGCCATTTGGATGCCCAGTCTTCCAATTTATCCAGATCCTCCTGCAGTTTTCCACAATCCTCTTGGGTTTTAACAACTTTAAACAGTTTTGTGTCATCTTCAAATTTGATATGCATGAGATGTTTGCACATGACGGGTCTCCAGTATATACATATTTATCTCATACATATTTGGTAATCCTGAAAACCTGACTGGCTAATTGTGCCTCCAGGAAAGAATTGACAAGCACTGCATTAGAACAGGACTTGCCGAACCTATTCTGGGGGGCATATAGCTAGCCACTTTTTCAGAATATCCACAATGAACACATATGAGATCAGTTTGCATGTACTAGGTCACTAATACGTTTATGTATATTGATCTCATGCATATTCATTGTGGAATCCTAAAAACCTGTGGCTATGGTGTTCCCAGGGCAGGGTTGGGAAACCCTCTTTTGGAGAATGAACATTGATATTTCATACCTAAAACCAGTGCTTTGGTCCTAAAATAAATAAATGCATAGTAGAGGAATTAAATAATATTAATTCTCCATGAACAAGCAGGAAATAAATCCTCATGTATGGGTGATGTCACTGACGAAGCCCCACATGAGAATGCTCCCCAGCTTCCAAAGGAAGCCTTTGGAAGGTACACTGCACATGTGTGCCTGCCTTCCTACCTGCCGCGGTGCCATCTTCTCCAGTCTTAGGATGTGTTCTTGCCTTATGTAAAAAATCTTTTCTTCTTGCCCTCTTGGGACGTTTTTTTCTAGTATTCCTTGCTGCCCGTTATCCGGTCAGTCGATCTACCGTCTTAGGTTATTTTCTTTTCTCATTTTTTTGCCCTTTTGGGGTGTTTTCCCACCTGCAGCACTATTGAGTTTAACTTGGCTGTGGTGGTATTTTTCGATATGTCCAAGCCAACCAGTGGCTTAAAGAAATGTACCAAGTGTGGCGACTAAGTCACCAACTGCCACAGCTGGTGCCTACAATGCCTTGGAACCGATCATCAGCCTGCTGCCTGTAATTTGTACCTGTAGATGATGTAACAGTGACTGAAGGGTTGTGAAAAACAAAAGAGGTCCCTCTTTGGCTCATCAGATTCAGCATCCTCAGCCCTGATTCCATAGTCCACACCATCCAAGGTCTCTATAGAGGTGTCTATGGAGAGGGAACCAGGGGGCCCGAGTGGCAAGAGGAGATTCTCTGATGAGATCCCATCGGTGTCGAAGGGTGAGCACCGAGAGAAAGTCCGGGTACATTGTCATCGCAGCCTTTCACGATGTGAGACGGAAAGTGATGGCCGGGAATGGCCAGCCAAGCTTCCTTGGTAGGAGGAATCGACCCCCAGAATGGAGAAGTTGACACCCATTGCCCAAGAGGGCAGCCAGATATCTTCCAATGCACCAGTCATTGTGAAGTCCCTGCCTGAGGTGTCTGTGGTTGCGACATCAGTCCCCTCACAGGTGGTGGTGGTTGCGGCATCAGTGGTGGTGGCTGCGGCACAGACACCGGTGGTCCCCTCACCGGTGTCTGTGGTTGCGGCATCAGTCCCCTCACAGGTGGTGGTGGTTCTGGAGGAACACCTTCAAAGCTCACTTGGCAGCAGTTCTAGCCTTGCAAAATGCAGGCTTTGTAGCACTGAGGGTGTTGTCACTGCACTCTGTCCAGTTCTTTCTGGAGACCCATGCCCTGCCTGCTGAATCAACACCGGCTCTGACGGCTATTTCCCTCTTCAGCATGTCAGAATCCAATGCTCAGGGGCACCGACACCCACACACAGGGTGGCACGGGGGCCACCGGCATCCACCCTCTCCCCTGCCATGGAGCTGGCAGGGGGAGGAGACCTGACACTACATCGACTTCCTCTCGAAATCCAAATTGGAGTAGGAGACTGAGGAGGAATTTACGGCTTCAGACCTCCACTCCCCTGACCTTCCATCCAACTCATCCCTCTCCCCGAGTAGCATAAGTTGCTTCTGAAGGCCATCCCCTTCTTCCTGGAATTGGAGGACAAACTGAGGGCGGAGGAGCTGGAGCGTCTCCAGTACTCCTTGGCCCCCAGGGGAGCGATGCTGCTGCACATGCACCATGTCCTGCAAAGATTGCTGTTGTGGCTGTGTGAAACCCCCCTCATGGTTCCATCATCAGCTGAAGACTCGATTCCCTGTACCTGGTCCACAAGGCCCCGGGCTTGGGCTTCAAGAAGCCTCAAATATCACACAATTCCATCATGATTGAGTTGGCCTTAAGAGAGTGAAAAGCACCAAGACTTCGATGACCCTGGCCATTAGGCTCGAAGCCTGGACTCTGGGAGAAAATGCTATCAGAGTTCCATGCTGGTAGCCAGGGTCCTGGCCTACCAGATCTACAGTATATGAGCATGTTCTTCAAGGACATCATGCTGGACCTGGTGGACTTTGCTGCCCACATCCCCAAGGAACGTTGCAAGGCCTTTTGGGCCTTGGTGGCCCATGACAAGGCTGCTTCATGGTGTGTGGCGCCTATGATGCTTTTGAGACCGCGAGCAGAGTAGCAGCAGTGGGCATCACCACCCACTGAATGGTGTGGCTGCAGTCCTCCGACCAGGAACAGTCAGTCCAGGACAAGATAGACAATGTTCCTTGCTGGGGGCAGAACCTCTTTAGGAAGCTGGTGGAGAAAAAGGCATGGGAGCTCAAGAAGGAACACGTGACACTCTCTAGACTTTCCAGGAATACTGCTGATCCCACAGAGAAAAAACACCAGGGCAAGAAGGCCTTCTACCCGTGCCAATGTCGGTATTTTCCAGCCCAACCCCAAAGGCATAGACCTCCCCCCCCCAGTGGTGGAGGGAGAAAATACCAAAGGCTAAGCCAGCCCTACAGCCCAAGCTGGGGGCAGGGTGTTGACGGGTTCCTCAGGAACATAACCAACTGGCTGCTGTATGCCAAGGTAGCCCCTCAGGTAGGGGGGCGGCTCATCTACTTCACCTACAGGTGGCCCCTCATCACCTTGGACACCTGGGTGTTACATATCATCCAAAGCAGATATCAGTTGCACCTTGCCCAGGTGCCACCTCCGATACCCTGGGGGAGCACACCATGGATCCCGCGCATCGGAGCCTGTTGCAGGAAGAAGTCTCCACTCTGTTGGTTGACCTAGCAGTCGAGCCTGTTCCCCCAGCTCAGGTTGGACAGGGCTTCTGTTCCAGGTACTTTCTGGTTCCCAAAAAGACCAGTGTTCAGGCCCATCCTGGACCTGCGGAACCTAAACTAGTTCCTGATGTGCAAAAAGTTCAAAATGGTCTTGCTTGGGGCGCTTCTCCCCTACCTTCTACAGGATGGTTGGCTATGCTCTTTGGATCTAAAGGATGCATGCATACACATCCCGATCCACCCAAATTACAGACAGTACCTAGGGTTCGTGCCTGGGTCTTCATGAAGCATCTGGCGATTGTGTCCGCCTACCTGAAGACCATGGGGGTCTTTGTCTTCCAGTACCTGGATGACTGGCTCATCAAGGGTCCCACTCTGGACAGCGTCTGGTAATCTGCCAAGCTCACCATTCAGATGCTCAAGTGCTTCGGCTTCATGATCCATTACCCGAAGTCCCATCTCCAACCCACACAACAGCTGGAGTTCATCAGGGCCTTCCTCGATACAACTCGGGTGCAAGCTTTTCTACCAGAAGGCTGCATGCAGCGGCTGGTAGTGGTGGTAGTGGGCGATGTGCAACGCCAATGCTACACAACAGCCCAAGGGATGCTGAGGGTCTTCAGCCACATAGCAGCCACAGTGCATGTCGCCCCTCAAGCCCTCCTATTCATGCAGCAGGTCCAATGGGCCTTAAGCACGCAGTGTAAACAGGTAACAGGTTGTCTTCGGGACATGGTCGCATTCACCATGTCCCTGGTGCAGTCCCTCAACTGGTGGCTCAAGCTGGCACATCCGCTGCGAGGCCTCTCATTCCAGATGGCTGTCCCCCGCAAGACACTCATGACAGACGCATCAAAGTGTGGCTGGGAAGCCCACCTAGATGGCCTGCGCATGCAGGGCCTGTGCTCCAGATCAACTTTCTTGAGCTTCGGGCAATTGCCAATGTCCTCTGTGCCTTCTGGGCGCACCTGGCCAATCGGGGTGATCCAAATGGACAACCAGGTGGCGATGTTCTACATGAACAAACAGGGGAGCATGGTCTCATACCTCCTTTGCTGGGAGGCTGTTCAGTTGTGGAAGTTCACCCTGCTCCTTGGCATGCACCTTAGAGCGACTTATCTGCCCGGTGAACTCAATGGCCTAGCGGACCAGCTCAGCTTGGTCCTTCAGCCACATGAGTGGACCCTCAAGAGGGTGCTAGTGAACCAGATCTTTCAGGAGTGGGACACTCCTGTTGTGGATCTCTTCACCTTGGCACACAATGCCCAGGAGGCCCAGTTCTGTTCTTGGAGTCGGCCAGCAACCGCCTGACCTCGGTTACCTTCCTCCTCCACTGTGGCTTGCTGTATGCATACAGCCTCTGTGGTGAAAACCCTCCTGAAGCTCCAGGGCGACAAGGACTCTCTAGTCCTCATCACTCCTTATTATCCCTGGCAGCTGTGGTTCCTGTTACTGTTGCAGCTCTCGCAGAGAGAGCCTCTCCATCTGGGCTTTGTCCCAGACCTAATCTCGCAGCATCTGCTCGTTAGCCCTCATGGCATGCTTTCTGAATGGGTAGTCCTCTCAGAGTTCAGTCTTCCCGAAGGTGTTTCCAACATTTTTCTGGCATCTCTCAAGGACTCGACAAACAAGGCCTATGCACTAAAATAGTGGAGGATTGCTGCCTGGTGTGTGTGCAGGGCGCTGGACCTCTCTCTCTGCACCGTGGACCAGTTGCTGGAGTACCTCCTGCACTTCTCTGACTCAGTGTGGGTTCACGTCGGTATAACAGCGGTATACCATTGTGGCCCAGCCTCTTGTGGCTCAATTCATGTGGGGTCTGCTCTAGAAGCCCCCGCTCAAGCCCCCTATGGTGGCTTGAGATCTCAATGTGGTACTCGCCTAGCTGATGTGGCCCTCATTTGAGCCACTAGATTCATGTCCCCTGAAATTCCTGATCTGGATGGTCCTCTTTCTGGTGGCGGTGATGTTGGCCCAACACATCAGAGAGCTCCAGGCCTTGTACCCGCCATACACCAGGTTCAGCAGAACAGGGTAGTTCTCCACATGCACCCCCACTTTCTGCCGAAGGTGATCTCTGCATTCCACTTCAACCAGTCAATAGTTTTACTGACTTTCTTCCCCCGGCCTCATGCTAACCGGGGAGAGAGGGCATTGCATACCTTGGACTGCAAACAAGCTCTAGCCTTCTACCTGGAGCACACGCTTCTTTTGACCCCAGTAGGCTGGGTGTCACTGTCTGGCTAGCGGACTGCATCGCTCATGCCTATTCCCAGGCTGGGTTGTGCCTTGAGGATTATGTCATAGCCCACAACGTCCGTGTGATGGCTGCATCGGTGACCAACATCCTATTTCCACAGAGGCAGTATGGAAGGCTGCTACATGGTCTTCGATCCATACCTTGCAGCCCATTACTTCCTGGATGGGGATTTCTGACAGGACAACAGTTTTGGCCAGGCTATGCTCTAGTATCTCTTTGGGTCTTAGAGTCAGCTCCTGTGCACCAGCCCTTCTGTCCATCCAGGCTACCTGCAGAAATCCCTCAGGTCAATGTCGGCTGAGGATGCTGAATCAGATGAGTCCCTTGAGGGACTACATTGCTGTTCTTTCTGGTTTCTCCAGTTGGTTGCCCCTATTAGACTGCTGATCTCCTCGAGTTCCGGTAGACTGTAGCTTGGGAGTCTCATACATGAAGTCTTATTTCCTGCTTTTTCATGGAGAAAGCGTAGTTACTCACCTGTAACAGGTGTTCTCCATGAGTAGCAGGAATAAGTCCTCATAACCCTCCCATCTCCCTGTGGAGTTGCCTTTTCTGGCTCATGCTATGTTATTAGACCGGAGAAGATGGTGCCGCGGCAGGTGGGAAGGCAGGCACACGTGCGCGGCATACCTCCCAAAGACTTTCTTTGGAAGCTGGGGAACATTCCCATGCGGGGCTCCATTTGTGACATCAGCCATACATGAGAACTTATTCCTGCTGTTCCTGGAAAACACCTGCTACAGGTGAGTAACTACGCTATCCACTAATACGTAATACTGAAGTTATGATTAGTACAATACCATTATGTTGTTTCACTCCTTGAATTGACTGACATGAGTTCCTCCACCTGGTGAGTCTGACATGTTTGTGATTCGTCCCTAATAGGTTGAAAATATCATATAGTCAAATAGGGCATATTTATAATAAACCCCAGACAGTAATAATTTGGTTATGTCAGATTAATATTATCTGAGCATTTTACTTTCTTCCTGTAAATTGTTTTCTCCAGGACCAAGCAGGAAGTCAGTCCTCACTTATGGGTGACATCGGCGCCGATGGAGCCCCTGTGCGGAGCATTTCCCCAGCTTTCTAAGAAAGCCTTAGGGAATACTGCACGCATGCGCGGTCCCCTTCCCGCCTAAAGGTGCCATCTTGCTCAGTCTCTCTTTTTCCGTGGAGCCCATCGGACGTCTGTCCGAGTCACCCGTAAATGTCGATGTTTTTTCGAAGATTTCTTAACCTTTTTCTCCGAGTTCGACACCGGTTCCCCTTCCTGCCGGGTTCTGTACACCGGTATCGAGCCCGTTTTCTATTTTTCGGTTTTTGCCCTTCGTGGCTGGCGTTCGCGCTCTTTTTTCTGTTTTTCCCTGGAAGGCCAGTCTTTTGACCTCGCAGGGGCCCTTTTTCCCCCGATGGCTTCCAGTGGTTTCAAGAAGTGTGATCGGTGTAAGAAACTAATGTCTCTCACCAACACACACGACTGCTGCCTTCGGTGCCTCGGCCCAGATCATGATCCCATGATCTGTGGCCCGTGTGGCAAAATGTCCACCAAGGCACTTCGAAGCCGTCAGCACCAGAAGGAAAGGATTTTTTCAGATTCTGCCTCCGGCCGGGCCCGGACCTCGTCTGAGGCCTCGACGTCTCGGGAGTCTGATCCCGAGCATCGCTGGGGTTCCTCGGACAGGGGGTCCCCCGACCGGGAACGCAAGAGGAAGAAATGGCTCGTGAGGGCGGCGTCAGAAGAGGTCCCTGGTTCCTCGAGGGCCAGGTCTAAGACCCCCAACCGCCGTCCCGGGCCTTTGGAGCAGGAGAAGCCGTCCAAAGTACCTCATGTAGAGCCGGAGACCGTTGGACACGTAAGTCCTGTAGTCCTCGTGGACTCTCCTCTGAGGGAGCTGACGTCGGGCCCGGCGCCGCCGGGGCCCGAGTCGGTGGCTGCTGAGTCTCCTGAGCTTGGACTCAGGCTGACAGCCTTGGAGTGCAGATTGTCTGCCTTCATGGAGCAGCAGCGGGTACTGATGGCCAGCCTCGCTGGTGCATCTGCCCCGACCACTGGGACATTGACGTCGAAGTCAACCCCGGAGACCGAGCCGATACTGGAGACCATGAAGGCTCTAAGTCGTCCTCGGTCAAGGTCTCCCTCGACCTCCCGCTCGGAACCGAGGGCATTGACACCGGTGCCTTCGGCGTCGGGGCGGGTGCCACCTTGACCCGCGCGGTCGGAGCCCCTTGACTCCTCTTCGGATGAGTCAGCATGGGAAACGGAGGACGAGGAGTCCCCTGACACCTTCCGGACTCGGTGCGTCCCTTCAGACTCACCGCAGTCCGAGCCCCGGAGTAGGTCCCCTCTGGAGGACACCCGGTTCTCGGAGTTTGTGCGGGACATGGCCAAGGCCTTGGCGATTCCCATGGACCACGAGGAGGAGCCTCGAGCCGAGGAGCTCAAGGCCCTCCAGTATGACTCTCCTCCGAAGGAGGCCTTTACTGTTACGGTTCCTCCGATGCCGGAACGGCTCCTCTTCCGGATATGGGAGGCACCGGCCTCGGTGCCGGTCTTGAGCAAGCGAGTCGATTCCATTTATCGACTCCGTAAGAGCCCTGGCTTCCAAAGGGCGCAGTTGCCGCACCATTCCATGGTGGTGGAATCAGCCATGCACGTCTGAAGAGCCAGAAGATGCACTCTGCAGTGCCCCCCGGCAAGGAGGCCCGGAACCTGGATGCTTTCGGAAGAAAGTGTTTCCAGGGCTCGATGCTTGCTTGCCGTGTCCAGTCATACCAGCTGTACATGGGCATGTACCTCTGAGACCTGGCAAAGGAGCTTGCTGGGTTCTCTGCTGGCCTCTCCGGGGAACCTTTGCAGTGGTTCCAGTCTTTGTCTTCAGGAATTCGGGACTGTTCCAAGTTCATGTCCCGAGCGGCCTACAATGGCTTCGAGGCTTCGGCTTGTGTGGCGGCAGCTGGCATTGGGACCCGATGCCAGGCATGGCTGCAGTCATCGGACCTCGAGCCTTGGATACAGGACAAGTTGGTCAATGTCCCTTGCCGAGGTGAAAACCTTTTTGGCAAGCCCATGGCCGAGAAGGCGGCTGAGCTCGAAACCGAGCACCTACTAGGACAAGGCTGTCCAGAAAGACTTCTGCCCCTTCTCACAAAAAGAAGGGCTCGGGTAAAAAGTCCTTCTACCCGAGAAAAGTGTCTGCCTACAAACCTTTCCCTCAGTACCAGGCCTCCCCAGCTCCCCAATAGGGGCAGCAGGCCAAGGGGCAGGGACATGGGCCCCGTAGGCAGAAGACCCCCAAGCCTCCGGCTCCTGCTCCTACCCAGCAGGGAGGGTTTTTTTGACTCCCAAAGCATAGCCTCTCCGCCCCTGCTGCCCCATCCCTGCACAGGAGGTCGCTTAACCCTGTTTGCCCACAGGTGGCCACCCATTACAGGGGAAGCTTGGGTCTTAAGCATTATTCACCAGGGTTATATGCTTCATTTCCAACAGTTACCTCCTGTCTACTTTCCAGGAGAGCCTCTGAGGCCTCTCCTGCACACCAACCTCCTCCTCCAAGAACTTCAGGGTCTGCTTCTGGACAAGGTGGTGGAGCCTGTACCTCCTCGCCTACAGGGGCACGGGTTCTACTCCAGGTATTTTCTGGTGCCAAAGAGAACAGGAGGCCTAAGGCCTATCCTAGACCTCAGGAACCTCAACAAGTTCATGGAGAAAGAGAAGTTCAAGATGCTTACTCTTGGAACACTTCTGCCCTACCTCCAGCAGGGAGACTGGCTGTGCTCCTTAGATCTAAAGGATGCGTACACATCCTCATTCATCCAGACCACAGAAAGTACCTCAGGTTCGTGGTGGGAGGAAACCATTACCAGTACAGGGTGCTGCCTTTTGGCCTAACCTCCGCCCCACGGGTCTTTACAAAGTGCCTAGCTGTGGTGGCGGCCTACTTGAGGACTCAAGGGGTTTTTGTCTTCCCCTATCTGGACGACTGGCTCATCCGAGGTCAGACTTACCAGGAGGCCAGGCAGGCCACCTTCAGGACTGTCACACTCCTTCAAGACCTCGGCTTTGTCATAAACTTTGCAAAGTCCACTTTGCTCCCCTCCCTGAACCTCGAGTTCATAGGACCACGGCTGGACTCTCTGCAAGCAAGGGCTTACTTGCCAGAGGACAGAGCTCAAAGGCTCATGGAGTTGGCATCCCGGTTTCTCAGTCTGCCAAGGGTTCCTGCCAGGCTCTGTCTGCAACTCCTGGGACAGATGGCATCGACTGTGCATGTGACCCCCAATGCCCGCCTCCACATGAGGCCTGCACAGTGGTGCCTCAGAACTCAGTGGAAGCAGGCCACAGGGAGCCTAGAAGACAAAGTAAGGGTGTCAAAACTCTTCCTGAATTCTCTTCAGTGGTGGCTACACCCCCCCAACTTGCTGCAGGGGGTGCCTTTTCAGGTGCCTGCCCCCACAGTGGTGTTGACAGCCGATGCCTCCTTACAGGGCAGGGGTGCACTGTCAAGAGAGCTGCACCCAAGGCCTCTGGTCCCCATGGGAAGCCACGCAACAGATCAACCTACTGGAACTGCGGGCTATTCGCTTAGCCCTCAGGGCTTTTTCTCACACCTTGGCCCACCAGTCTGTTCTAGTTCAGACAGACAACCAAGTAGCCATGTTCTATGTGAACAAACAGGGCGGCACTGGGTCCAGGCCTCTATGCCTGGAAGCACAGGCCCTTTGCTCTTTTGCCCTCAGGCACCAGATGTTGCTGAGGGCTGTTTATCTTCCTGGCCAGGAGAACTTTCTGGCAGACCGCTTAAGCAGAATTCTGCAGCCCCACGAATGGCAGCTGCACCCTTTGGTGGTTCAACAGATTTTCCTGAAATGGGGACTTCCATCCATGGATCTCTTTGCCAGTCCCCTGTATCACCAACTGCCCAGGTTTTGTTCCAGGCAACCGCATCCCCTAAGGATGGCGGTGGATGTCTTCCTGATTTCTTGGTCCCAGGGCCTGCTCTATGCGTTTCCTCCCACAACTCTGGTGGCCCGAACCTTGTTCAAAATTCTCAGGGAGAAGGCCTCAGTACTTCTGGTTGCTCCCAGGTGGCCGAGGCAGCCCTGGTTCCCCCTGCTACTTCAACTGGCAGTGGAGACACCCATGCCTCTGGGATTCCAACCCGACCTTCTCTCTCAGGATCAGGGTTCCCTTCTGCATCCCAATCTCAAATCTCGCCATCTGATGGCATGGAGGCTACAAGGGTAGTCTTGGCTCCCTGGGGCCTACCTCAGGAAGTAGAAGAGGTGGTCTTGGCCTCTAGAAAGCAATCCACCAGGAAAACATATGCCCTGAAGTGGAGGAGGTTCTCCTTGTGGTGTCAGCAACGCAAGGAAGATCCTTTTGGCTGCACTGTGCCAGTGGTGCTCCATTACCTTCTGCACTTGTCCAATCAGGGCCTTAAGTCCAATTCTGTTCGGGTCCACCCCTCTGCTCTGGCAGCTCACCACTCAATGGTGTAGGGACACTCTTTGTCGGTTCACCCTTTGGTGTCCAGGTTTCTCAGAGTCTTACTATTGCTCAAGCCTCCTCTCCGTCCACTGGCCCCTGAGTGGGAGTTGAATGTGGTCTTACAGCAACTTACTCGCCCACCTTTTGAACCAATGGCTACATGTCCTCTACGCTTCCTATCCTGGAAAACTCTATTTCTAGTGGCCTTGACCTCGGCCAGGCGAGTGAGTGAACTTCAAGCCCTGGTCTGTGACAGGCCATACACTCACTTCTATAGGAACAGGGTAGTCCTTAGGACTCATCCTAAATTCCTCCCCAAGGTTGTCTCCTCTTTCCATCTCAACCAGGAGGTGGTTCTTCCAACATTCTTCCCTAGGCCCCATGCCAGCCGGGCTGAGACAGTCCTGCATACCCTGGATTGTAGGAGGGCCTTATCCTTCTACCTTGAGCGTACGCAGGGGCATAGGAGGGCTACTCAGCTCTTCGTATCTTTTGACCCCAATAATTTGGGGGTACCTGTGTCCAAGCGTACCTTGTCCACCTGGGTGGCTGACTGTATCACCTGGGCTAACAGGGCAGCTGACCTTCCTTTGCAGGGTCGGGTCACGGCCCACCGTGTCAGGGCAATGGCTGCCTCAGTAGCTCATCTCTGCTCTGTACCATTGGCAGACATCTGCAGGGCTGCAACTTGGTCCTCAAGCCAGACTTTTGAGGCCCATTACTGCCTGGAGAGGGAGTCCCGTAGGGACAGTGCCTTCGGTCAGGCAGTGCTCCGGAATCTCTTTGAGGTTTAGGCAACTCCTACCCTCCAGCCCTCTGGTTGGGCTACCGGTGGAGGTATGTTTCAGTGAAATCCTTTCTCTGATGCTGAGGCTAGAGGGAGCTCATTTTTCAGCTCTGGGTCCCTGGTAGCCTGAAGCTGGGGAGTCCCATAAGTGAGGACTGACTTCCTGCTTGGTCATGGAGAAAGAGTAGTTACTCACCTGTAACAGGTGTTCTCCAGGAGCAGCAGGAATCAGTCCTCACAACCCTCCCTCCTCCCCTGGGAGTTGCAGTTGTACATAGTTTATTTTTACATTTTTGTGTGCTGTTTTTTAGCTATGTCATTTGACTGAGCAAGATGGCACCTTTAGGTGGGAAGGGGACCGCGCATGCGTGCAGTATTCCCAAAGGCTTTCTTAGAAAGCTGGGGAAATGCTCCGCACGGGGGCTCCATCAGCGCCGATGTCACCCATAAGTGAGGACTGATTCCTGCTGCGCCTGGAGAACACCTGTTACAGGTGAGTAACTTCTCTTTTTCCTTTTGCTTTTCTTTGTTATATTTGCCCTTCCCGTCCCTTTCTTCTCCCTTCAGCCTCTTTAGCCTACCCTTTTACCACTCTCAAGTCTGTCCTGCCCACTTCCCTATAGCTTCTTTTTGTCCCCTTCTGTGCTCTCCAGCCTTTCTCCTTATGACTTGGTAGGAGGTGTCAATTTTTAGGCATCCTGGCATATGGCTATGTGCTATTATGCATATTAAATATGGTATGGATATGTATATTTTCATGTGTACATATACAAATATACATATCCACACTATGGGGGTAATTTTAGAAGCTCTGTTCGTGCTTTGGATGTCTGAAAACAGCTATACAGATATCTGAAGCATGGAGACATCCCTGAAGTCATTTTACAAAAGGGCTCTGGAGACGTCCCAGGCATGGGGATGTCTATATAGCAATGGGTGTGGCAGGGGTGAGTCCAGGGTATTCTGAAGAACACAGATGTGCATGCCTGATTTCAGAAATGGCCGGCACGTCCCCATCTCCTTCCAAATCTACCTGCTTCAGGGCAAGAATAGGCCACCTAAAACTGCTTGTTTGGCCAGTACAACATCTGGGGAGGTCAAGAGAAGACTGTATTCTAATATCCCCAGTATTGTCCATACCCATAATGACAAGTGATTGGTACTGGAGTAGCCGGTTTTGTACTGCTGAATGTCTCCACTAGCAGAATGACTGCTTGGGACACATCCCCTGTATGGAATACCATCACAGGGACATCTGTGTAGCCGTCCTCAGTGACGTGCATATCAGTCACATCCATGTTTCTGAAATTGTGCCCAAACTTGGATGTGGCTGGCCTTTTTAGACACATTTTGACATGGATGTTCCAGATTGTACCTGGATTATGTCATAATACATTGCACAAGGAAAATGTGTAACAGTGTGTTGTATAGAAAATTAAACTGTCAGTCATTTTATTTTGAAAATCAAGTACAATTTTTATATAGTAACATAGTAAATGACGGCAGATAAAGACCAGTATGGTCCATCTAGTCTGCCCAGTAAGATGGCAAGAGTAGGTGCACCTGCCACTCTGTGCAGGCCACCCCTCCCCATGTCTTTGTTTAGGGGTGAACCCACCGCTCCATGTAGGACACTCCTACTTGTTGAGAAATTAGATGGTTCAGTTTATTTTGATTTTATCCTGTTGCTGTAAAAGGGATCCACTGTGTCTGTCCCATGCCATTTTGAATTCCGTCACTGTGTTTGCCCCCACTTCTTCCATCGGGAGGGCATTCCAAGCATCCACCACCCTTTCTTCAGTAAAACCATGTTGCTTCGGATCTTGCAACCTGTTGGTTTTGAGAAAGTCCACTATTCACTCTTTCAGGAGCGCCTCCATTACTTATATAAAGATATATAAAGATATTGAGGAGGTATAGCCTGGAGGCAGCCTTTGGGGCCTCTTCAACAGTTTATGCCTGGGCCCTGCATGGCTAACACTGCCCCTGGCCTGACCCCTCATTTAGATTTGCACACCCTAAATGCACAAATGCATGGTTTGATGGTAATTTTGTAACAGGGTACCTAGGTTTGGAAATGGAGAAACACTTCTTTTATAAAGACACATAAGTGCCTATATGTCTCTATAAAATAGTAGTACAAATCCTGCAGAAATGGCACCTGGATTGAAGGCTTGGACATTTTAGCATATACTTTACACATATAAACATGTATTTTTTTTAATATGCATATAATTCGCAAGTCTACCCATGCTCTGCCTAAACCCCTTCCCTAATCTTGCCTTCTCTACAAGTATGCGCCTGTTGGTACCGGACCTACTTTTAGTCATGACCCAATTATATGAGAGGCCTTTATGTGCAGAAAAGGTTTATAAAATGCCCACTTTTTCAGCTGACTCTTGACTGCCAAGCAATTAGCCACTCCTCAGGCATTCTCCTCTTGCTCACAACAGGGTTTGAGGCACATACAAAGTATTTTTGTTGGTTTTTAAATTTATTTTGAAGCTGCAGAATCAAAGGGAAGGTCTCTCCGTTAACAGAGCAAAACGGAAGCACAACAAAACAGACAACGGAGATGGACCACAGCTGGAACTTTATTAAGGACCTGACTCGATTGAGTTTCGGCAGGGGTCTGAAGGCCATAAACACACAGCCGTGCCAAACTGACGGTTTTCTGTTGGTGTTTGGCACGGAGCGTCGTTGCTGACGCTTTTCTGTTGGTGTTTGGCGCGGCGGAGTATTTACAGCCTTCGGATCCCTGACGCAGGCTTAATCTGCCGAAACTCAATTGAGTTGGGTCCTTAATAAAGTTCCAGCTGTGGTCCATCTCCGTTGTCTGTTTGCCGTGGTTTTATTTTGAAGCTGTGCATGCTCTGTGAATAAATGGAAAATAATAATTTGCAGTGCTGCAGTTCTGGTACTCACATTGAGCACTAAATTTTACTGCTACAGGAAGCAGTAGTAATAAATGCAGTTAGGGTTAATTATTTCTTTACTAGAAGTAAGCACAGAACATTCTTCAATCTCAAACTGTTTTAGTGTCTTGCTGCAGTAGTGAGGTAACAAATTGGATGGGCTAGATTAGAGATCCCCATTCTTCTGATCTGGTATTGCTTCCAGATGCTCTGAATTTTAATCTGTTTATAATTATATAGATGTACATCCCGTCTGAAAGTTTTTCCAGATATTGTTAGGTTTATGCCAGCTTCGTTTTGAGCCACATAACAGACTTTATATTTTAGATTTTAATTATTTGCTTATGGATTACATTAGTGACAGAAACCTATGTTACAGGGTTTTTCCACCACAAACGCCAAACAAATATCACACAATGGCTTACAGTCATTAAAAATCAGTACGGCATATGTTACTTGTAAGTGAGAAGGTGATAATATGGCATAAAAGGGCTCTATAATGTCGGGTATAGTCCTCATTGAACTTTCTTCTTCCTGGACTTTAGAAACAGGTTTCAAGGCTGCAGCACCAGCTTTAAAACCAGTTTGCATCTCAAAAACCTCATGTACTGACACATGGAAAGTGAGAATATAGCGTGAACAGCTGAAGAAGATTCTGGAAAGGAAGTGTTTAAATGTAACCAATAGGGATGGGTTCAGGTGGGATGTATGGGTCAGGTTTGCACTTAATTTCTAAAGGTTGCTTGTACTTGTTATTATATCAACTAAGATATTGAATTGATTTTGCCCACACAGTTAAAAAAACAAACAAACAAACAAAAAAACAAAACAAAACAGAAGAATGCAGCCCCCTTAAAATTAATTAGAATCCAGTTTCTGCTATTTTCAAGGCAAAACTGTTTAGAAAATGACTTCCAGTAGATATACTACAATGGGCTTTCTTTGGACTTGGACTTGGAGTTTCACATGTCCTCTTCTAGATATATGCTATTTGTTGCCATGTTGGTGGTACATGGCTATAGTATACATTGCTGATGGTTTAAGTGCATGCAAAAGCCAACCACAAATGTATACCCAGAAATGTAGTGGTATGACCAGGGACTGATCATAGATCAGCGATGACTGATAGAATGGAAGTTAGAAATGTTTGGTGCAAGGACCCAAGTAATGGCTAATCCTTTCCCACTAACAATCAGCTGGCTATAATACAGCACTTCCTTTCGGCATGGCGATTTTATTAGGGTGCTCTCAAGGGTGACATATTTACATTGCTCATAAAGTAGTGCTATGTGCTTTCATCAGATCTTTATTATTTTAAACCAACTCTGGTTCGGTTCTAATGTTTGGTTTCCCAGGAAGATAATTAACAAATCTGACAGAATGATCTAGAAAAATTATGTGCGTGCTCTGAGTTTACATGCGACTTATAATAGTTTGTATTCAGTGTATGGTTTGATTATTTTGTAGATAGACTGTAGCTTTGCCAGCAAAACATTCCTTTCACATTTTGTTGGGCATTGCGCTATGCAAAATGCTGTGACACTCATCAGACTGATGTTTGGACGTCACTCTTCTTTGCTATATATCAAAGGGGGGCAGTGTGCTTTCTATACTGCACCTTTCCTGCTACCATTCTAGTTGCCTAGGGCAAGGCCTTCCCAAGCCTTGCAGCTTCATGTTATGCCCTCTAGTTTTGCAGCTTCCCCGGCTAGGAAGGCCGGGGAAGCTGCAAAACTAGAGGGCATAACATGAAGCTGCAAGGGGGTAAACTGAAAGGAAATGTCAGGAAATACTTCTTCACTGAAAGGGTGGTGGATGCTTGGAATGCCCTCCCGATGGAAGTGGTGGGGGCAAACACAGTGACGGAATTCAAAATGGCAGGGGACAGACACAGTGGATCCCTTTACAGCAACAGGATAAAAGCGAAATAAACTGGGCAGACTAGATGGACCATACTGGTCTTTATCTGCTGTCATTTACTATGTTACTATGTATTCAGGACATCCATAACGAACCTGCAAAAGAAATAGTTGCCTATTTTGGAAAGCTAGTGTATGTAAATGCATCTTCTACATATTCAGTGTCAGTACTTTGAAATCATAGCAAGACAGCCCTGGCCAAGGAACTACCATCTTTTTATTCTAAATGCATTTTCCAACCTCTTTGATTTTGTTCTCCTGCAGAAGCCAGCAAGCTGGTTATGTCCTATGTAGCTGCTGTCTGTGGGAAAGGAGCGGAGGTAAATCAAGTGAAAGAACAGCTTTTACAATCAAATCCTGTGCTTGAAGGTAAGAGTCTGCTTGAAGTACAGTACTTACTGCTTTCTAGAGAGCAAGAAGAAATTTTAACACCAATTGGTTTCATATTTTTCTGAGTAAGTTGTGGTCCCTCTTGCTGTTTGTAAGGTTAACATTTATAGTGACTATTGAGATAAGGTTAGCAGATTTTTGCAGGCAAATCTGGGACACTTATCCGAAGTGTGCCTGTGTGTGGGTGGGTGTGTGGGGGGTGTGGAGAGGAAGAGACAGCTTAGTTTCAGGTTTGAATAACAAGATGTGGAGTAAAGAAGACGAGCCATTATCCTACTCCTCCCCACATCCAGCCCATGGCAGCAATAATATCACTTCCAAGCAGACAAATCAACAGAGAAGTAGAAACAGTGGTGCATTTCCCCCGTATTGTGCAGAATATAAGGATAATGGATGTACATTCAATTCTAAAAACTGACATATTCAATTCACTAAATTGAAAATCGGTGGGGGTGGGGGGTTCTACCCTCTCTGTTTTCATTGCTGAAATCAGGGACAGGAGGCTACCAAATAGGTGGGAGTCAGGGATGCAGCTCTAAAATCGGGGACATCTGATAATCTTACTATTAAGAGAGAAGTGAAACGAGAGAACAATTCAGGTTTTCTTTTACATGCTTCCAGAGGTACCTCCTCATGTCCCCAGCCACCAGTTGGTTTCTTTTGTTCCGGATATTGAAAAGCAACTATGCAGTCGGTAGTAGATGCTAATCACATGAGTGCTTTTAAGAAAAATGTCCGACACTTAAATGGATAACTGTTGGCCATTTAATGGTCAAAGTTAATCATTTCAAATTGGGGCAGGATTTGGGAGGACCAGAGACAGGGCTTAAAGCTCTCTGATATTCAGGTACTCTCCAGATTTAACTTGTCTGTCCAAGTCTAAATAAAGATATAACAGGAATAGCTTTAAATAGGCTCATTATCCATAGTTATGATAGCATTTATACACTTGGATGGCCAGCATACATATAAAGTTAAATGGATAAATTATCCATTTTACATTGTGCTTTCAGCAACTGGCTGAATATTGGCCTATTTGAACTTTGCAGTGGGTATTCTGTGTGGCACTGTGAATTTTATAGTGAGGTTCTTGTAATATTAAGAAAATTGGTCTCTAGTTGCAGCAACTGCATGTTGTTCTAAAGCATGAACTTAACCTAATTCCAAATTATTGAAAGGCATTTTAGAAGAAACCATAAAATCTTGCAGTACTCTCAGATCTACAATGTAAATGTAATGTAATATAATCCAAGTAATACAATGTAATGTCGTCCAAGAGGCAGTGTCAAAGAACCAGGCTCAGATTTTGGACTGGATTTTTGGAGAAACTTCTGGTGTTGAGAGGTAGATTGAGACATATGTAGCATAAAGATAGTATTGAAATCCATGGGAAGAGATCAGAGCACTACGGGAATAAGTGCAGAGGGAAGAGAAGAGGGTCCAGGAAGAGCCCTAAGTCGACCCAATTGGTAGTGGGATAACTGTGTGTAGGAAGCCACCAGAAGATATACAAAAAGTATGATGGGAGAGGTAAGAATTTAATTTAATTTATTAAATTTATTCCCACTCATGGTTATACTTCTAAGTGGTTACTTAATCACATGCTGTACGTAAACAATAAAATGCTAAAGCAATATAGAATGGTGTTCTGAAATTCGAATGAGAACAGACTATCAGGAAGTAGGTGGTAACTAAATTGTAAGCTCCGATGAGCATGACTCTGACGGGCATGGACTGTCTCATGTATGCTGCTACCTCTTGTAGGTTGTAGGTTACCTGTACAGCGCTGCGTGCGTGGCACTATAGACGTGATAAATAGTAGTAGTAGTAGTAGTGATCAACAGTGTCAACAGCAGTAGGTCAACGAGGATGAAGGTTTAGGAAAGACCCTTGGCTTTGTCCATGAAGAGGTCAGTGAAAACATCGGAAATGGCGGTTGCTGTGGAAGGTAGAGGATGAAAACTAGATTAGAGTGGATCAAGAATGAGATTTAAAAAGAAAGTCAAAGTAGTGGAACTGAATGAATGTTTGAGTAATTTGGAAATGAAAGGAAGGAGTGAAGTGGGATGAGGGAAGAGCAGATAGGGTACAGTTGAAGGTTTTTAGTGGAGTGGCATGATCACAGCAAGTCCAAAGGCAGCAGAACTATTGCAGTGGAGAGTGACAGATTGGAGAGGAAGACTGGACAGAAGATAGAGATGAGGGTATGGGTAGAATTTCATTTAATGTATTGACTTATAAAGCAATGTACAAAACAGCATATAACATCATCATAAAAATATAAAAGCATTAATAGATGAGTACAAATTTACAAACATAGTAAACAAATGGGGTCAGAGGGGTAACTAGGGAGTTTTGAGGAAGCCTAAATTGAAAAAACGCTCAATTTGCAAGTCATTATCTACCTTGACAGTTAATTTTGAATCTTTGAATTCTGCTGCACACTTCCTCACTGACCTGTTTCAAGGACATGATTAGAGAGTGAGCATTTTCTCAATAAACCCTTTACACCTTTGCATATAACTTCCTAAATTTGGTTATTAATTCAAAACTCAAAAATCTCTAGAGGTGCAACATCACATTTACTAGAGTCATCTGGGGAGGGGGGCAGAAACACCATATGGCCTATCCAATCTGATTATCCACATCACCTTTTCAGTTCTAAAATCCTTTCCTTCTGTGCTTGTCCCGTGCTTTCTTGAATTCTGGGACTGTATTTTTCTGGACTGTCCTTAGGACATGAAAACCTTCTTTAAGAAAATAATACACTATATTTTGGGAACATGGTTTGGTATTTTCCAGTTACAAATAATATTTTTAGTAGTAATGATTAGTTGCAGCAGCTACATGGGGGACCTCAGTTTTATCTGCTGTCATGTTCTGTGTTTCTACGATTGCCGAAAGGAAGAATTGTGATGGTCGAAATGCAGTTTTTCGACAGTTTTTAGCCAGTTGGAATGATTGAGTTTCCATTTCTAGTGGCAAGTAAATCAAAATAGACAACCATGACTGAAAAAAATTTATATTGCTTAACGCTTCTTATATATGATTCTGTGTTTTTGCTGTTTTATCACAGTGCATATGATGAATTAAATGTTTATAGTAGAAAACGTCTTCATTCTTCCACTAACAGTTTAACACTTAAACTGAAAGACACATTGTGTGCATGAACTCTTCATCCCAATATGCACATAAAGATCCAGTATATTTTTTTAAGGCCTGTAGTCTATAAACCTTTGTTAAATGGTGAAGAGGTTAAGATTTAATTTATGTCCATGATGAAACTTGACAGCGGTGGCTTGCATGGGATATTTCTTGCAGAAGTTAAAGGAATCTGAGCATTTTACCTCTTTATTCAAAGTTTGCTTTGGAAAGATATTGTGGGATTTCAGTTTCCTTTGGACTGTTTAAACTGTCTGGCATGCCATGTAACTGCAAAAGATCCTTTCTATATGAGTTTTGCTCCTGGCCAGAAGGTTTGAATGGAGCACTAACTGTGCTTAGGTGAAGTACATTGCATTGGGTGCCTTTGAGTCAATGCTGACTCCTGGTGGCCCAGCAGCTCCTGGGCCTGCTTGGCAGTGTGACCAGAAGTAGATTGCCAGGCCTTTCTTCTGAGGTAGTGGAGGGCTATGTGGCTTGCCCAAGGCCACATGCAGTACCAGTGGGAATCAAACACTGGTCTCTTGCTTACCAAACCAGTGCTCTAACCATTAGGCTATTCCTCCACTTGTTTTAAGTGAACTAGATGAACTAAATTCATATTTTTTTTGTTGTGTTAACACATAATATGTTTTACTTTATTCCTCCACCCAGCTTTTGGAAATGCCAAAACAGTGAGAAATGACAATTCATCCAGATTTGTAAGTATTTGAACTGTAGTGTTAAACTATGGCATGTACCTTGCTTCTTCAGCCTGCCCCAAAAAGAAGATTCAGGGCAAAAGATGGGTTAGAAGTATATGGAGTGACAGAGAAAATGCATGCAGAAAAGAGCAGAAAAAGAAACAGAAAATGGAGAACAAACATGAAAGAGAAATATAGGCAGAAAGTTAATTCATCCAATGTCAAATGGTGGAAAAACATTTTCACTTTGTTCTACACTGTATTCAAAGGCCCGATATTCAAAAAGCATTTACTCGTTAAATTTAGTGCCGTTGAATATCCCCATCTATGTCCCCTATGCGCCCCATTTCTATCCGGTTAGCATCGGGGCAGAGCAGGGGGCGGAGATCAATGCTTACAGGGTAGTGGCGATATTGGACCGCTACCTGGTTAGTGATCCGTGGCTAAAACTAAGAGAGCTTTTGGATTGTCTACTTTTAGGCACGAATGTTAACCGTGCAGCGGTCCAATATCACCGCTACTCAGTTAGACTCTGCGGCAGTGTCTGCTTGGCGCCAAAACCATCGCTGTGGCATTGAATAGCCAGGGTTAGGGTTAAGTGGGCAGGGCTATGCGCCATAGCTGCACATAACCTGCCTACTTAAAAATCAGGCCCCAAGAGTCAATAAAATATGAGAAATAACGAAAACAAAGGTATGTCCTCCTGCACTGTGTTTAATTGTAGTAGGCTGTTTTATATATTTTATTAGTATTGAACTCACGCCTTTCCAATGATAGTTCAAGGCAAGTTACATTCAGATACGTAGGTATGTCCCAGTCCCCAGAGAGCTTACAATCTAAATTTGTACCTGAGGCAATGGAGGGTTAAGTGACTTGCCCAAGGTCAAAAGGGAGCACTAGTTGGAATCAAACCCAGATCCTTTGAATACTAGGCCGTTGCTCTAATCACAAGGCTACTCCTCTGTTGCTAGCAATACAAGAATTATATATTATGATGATGGTTTTAAATGCTATTTCTCCATGGACAAGCAGGAATGAAGTCCTCACATATGGGTGACATCACCGACGGAGACCTGAGCAGGCATGCTCCCCAGCTTCTATTGGAAGCCTTTGGGAGGCTCCACCTTGCCTGCATGTCTGTCTTCCCGCTTGCCGTGGAGTCATCTTCTCCAGTCTTCATTTTCCACGGAGCCCCACAGATGTGAATTGGTCATCTGCTGGTAAACATTTTGGTTTTATTCCCCTCTAGGGGTCTTTTTTGTGCTTGTTTTACTTTTCTGCCTGCCGTCGGTAGCGTTGGGTCCATCAATCCTGGTTCTGTCTTTGGTTTCTGCACTTTTTTTGTAACATTTATTTTCTTGTTTTTCCTGTGGCCCAGCTAGGCCTCTGGTCCTCATTGAACCATTTGATTTTGCCATGGCCATCCTCCCAGACATGTCCCAGAAACTGGCCAGTGGGTTCAAGAAATGCACCAAATACACCAGGAGAGTCCAAACCAACAAAAAGCACGAGGGTACTCACCAGAAGTCCAAGGACACACCGAGAGGCAAAGTACTCAACAATTTTTATTAAAACCACATAGGGTACAGTAGGAAAACAGTACCATAATGACCCTACACGAGCCATGTTTCGGCGAAAGCCTTCCTCAGGGGTCAAAGAACTCTGTGGTGTATTCACTTCTACTTAAAACAATTTGATTAGCAGTCTCTCATGCAATGAGGCACACAGAACATTCAAAGCCGGTGCAAAACAGCACGGATTCTCAAGGCCTTTGGAATTGGCAGCCACGGAGGAATGTCTTCAGGCGCTTGAGGCCCACATTGCATCAATGCTGGAGCAACAGCTGGCTGGTCCTTTGATGCTCAGGGCATTGTCCTCGACCATGGTGCAGGCGATCCTCGAAATGCATGCTCTGCCTGCGGGGGCATCGACATCAAGGCATCGAGGAGATCTGATGCCATTTCCCGGCAAGGCCATCTCTCTCTCTCTCTCTCTTTCTCTGTCATGTGTATTGGGTTCTGATGTTCCCCACAAAGTCCAGAAAGCACTCGATGTATCATCGATCCTGCCGATGCTCCGGACAGAGTCTCAAAATTACTTCAACTTCCTCTCTGAGTCTGACCCTGCTGACTGGGTGACCAATGTGGAATCGGATCTTGACCTTCCGTCAGACCCTTCCCTTCTTCCAGGACTTCTTGAGGGATATGGCTAACGCCATCCCATTTTCACTGGAGATGGAGGTTGAACCCAGGATGGGGGAGCTGGAGATCCTACAGTACCCCTCTTCTCCTAAGGAAGCAGTGATGGTGCTGGTGCACTGGATCCTACAAAGGCTGTAAATGAGGATGTGCCCTCGGTCAATAGGAGGCTAGACTCAATGTACTGGGTTCAAAGGCCCTGATATTTGAGAAGCCCCAGCTTCCGCACCACTCCTTAGTGGTAAGAGTCCACTGTAAAAGGATTAAGAGCACCAAGATTCATTTCTCTACACCCCTGGGTAGGGAGGCTCATACATTGGACTCCTTCAGAAGGAGGAGCTTCCAGAGCTCCATGATCGCAGCTAGAGTACACGCTTATCAACTCTACATGAGCACATTCCTGAAGGATGTTATGTGTGATCTTGCCGACTTGTGCCAGTTCCTCCCTCTGGAGAAACTGGAGTATTATTGTACCCTGGTGGGCCATGTCAAAGACTGTTCTAAGTTCCTGGTCAGGGCGATATAAGACACCTTTGAGATGGTCTCTAGACCAGAGGTGGATGTGGATATTGGAGCCTGCCAGCTCGTCTGGCTTCAGTCTTCTGACCTGGAGCAGTCAGTGCAAAATAAGCTTGCGGACATGCTGTGCCAGGGAGAGAACCTCTTCGGAGAGCAGGTGGAGGAGAAAGCTGACATCATAGAGAAGCAGCACATCATCATCACCAGGCTCTCGAGCCGCACGTCTGATCCCTATCACAGGAAGTATGGGGGGGGGGGAACAGAAGAAGGCCTACTACCTGTGTAAGTGCTGGTACTTTCCTGGTTATCTAGCTTCCCAGCAAAAACCACAGGCTCCTCACCCACAGTGTCGGGAGAAGCCCCAGCCTGCCCTGCAACTGAGCCAAAAGACTCAGCCTGCCCTGCAACTGAAGCTGGGGGCAGGGCTTTGACTCCAGGTACTTTATGGTCCTCAAGAAAACAGGGGGGGGGGAGTTCAGCCCACCCTGGACCTCAGAAACCTCAACATCTTCCTGCTGCGAGAAAAGTTCAAGATGATCTCTGGGGATCCTGCTCCCTTATCTTCAGAAAGAAGATTGACTGTGCTCCCTGGATCTAAAGTACACCCACATACTGATCCATCCCGCCCACAGGAAAAATCTGATTCATCCTGGAAGGACAGCACTTTCAGTACCAAGTGTTATCCTTCAGATTGGACTCGGCACTCCGAGTCTTCATGAAGTGCCTTGCAGTGGTAGTGGCATATCTCAGAACACTGGGGTTTTTGTTTTCTCTTATCTGGACGACTGACTCATAAAAAGCACTGCTCCAGATGGCATCCTGCAATCAACATGGTTGACCATCCTACTACTACTGATCATTTGTATAGCGCTACAAGGCATATGCAGCTCTGTACAGACACATGTAAAAGATGGTCCCTGCTCATCAGAGCTTACAATCTAGTTAAGACAGACAACACAACAGCTGAGGACAAGGATACATCCAAGGGAATGGTAAGGAAACACATAGGATGCTAAGTGAATCAGGATTCAAAAGTGGCCTCGAAGAGGTGAGTTTTCAGCCTGGATTTGAAAAGGGCTAGAGATGAAGTCTGATGTACAGACTCAGATAGTTTGTTTCAGGCATAAGGAGCAGCAAGGTGAAAGGATCGAAGTCTGGAGTTAGCAGTAGAAGAGAAGGGCACAGATAGAAGTGATTTGCTAGAAGAGCGGAGTTACCAAAGAGTGGTGTAGGGAGAGATAAGAGTGGAAAGGTAGTGAGGAGCAGCAGAATGAATGCACTTGTAGATCAGTAGGAGAAATTTGACGTGGATATGGAAATAGAGCCAGTGAAGTGACTTGAGAAGAAGGGTTATATAAAATATCAAGGCTCGCGGAAGATTAGCCACCGTGCTAGACAATATAGGTGCCAGAGCTGTTGGGTTTCATAGTCAATTTCCCAAAGTCCCATCTTCAGCCCACCCAACAACTGGAATTCATAGGGGCTGTCCTTGACCTGATTCAGGCACAGACCCAAAAGATTGACTTTGGTCTGTGATACCCAGAGGAGTTATCAGACAACAGCTCACGGGATGCTGACCGTGCTTGGTCACATGGCCTTCACAGTGCATGTCACTCCCATGGCTCATCTGTTGATGAGACAAGCTCAGTGGACTCTATGGAAACAGGCCTCCAGCTGCCTTCAGGACCGGTTAGTGGTCACCATACCTCTGGTCCAGTCCCTGCACCGGTGGTTGGATCATCAGAACCTGTTCAGGGGTCTCCCTTTTCAGAAAGCGCTACTAACAACAGATGCATCCAAGCTGGATTGGGGAGCGCATCTGGATGGCCTCCACACTCAATGCGTCTGGTTCGAACAGGAGAGCCTGCCACCAGATCAATTTCTTGGAATTACGAGCTATAGCGAATGCCCTCAGGGCTTTCCAGAATGACCTGGCCAACCAGATTGCTCTGATTCAGACTAACAATCAGGTCGCAATGTACTACATAACAAGCAAGGGAGCACAGAGTCATATCTCCTGGGCCGGTAGCAGACAAGTTGTGGAAGTTTGCCATCACTCACGGTATGGAGTTAAGGGCCACATTTCTGTCAGGGGAGCAGAATGCCCTCACGGACCAACTGAGTTATGTCCTCCAGCATCACGACTGGACTCTGGTCATAGCCCAGATCTTTCGGAAGTGGGGTACTCCCTCGATAGATTTGTTCATCACTCAGCACAATGCCCAAGTGGATCAGTTCTGCTCTAGGGCTGCCTTGTACAGCACACTGGCTCCAAATGGGTTCCTCCTGCGCTGAGGGGAGGGTCTGCTATATACATATCCTCCTTACCTCTCATATCAAAAACCCTGCTGAAGCTCCAGACAGACAGGGGGTTGATGATCTTCATCGCACAATATTTTTGTTATTTATTTATCTGTTTTTATATACCGCTTTATCAACATATCAAGACATTTTACAAATTAACAATGTGAACAACATTTGGTACATGGAACATTAAGAATAACCATAATCAACAAAATAAACAATGAGCGAACAAAGATTTGGGTGAATGAATGAACATATATACAGGGTAAACTTAGTTTATATTAACATAGCTAGCATAGGGAGGGAGGTATAGGTTGGGAGTATAATAGGTGCATGGAAAGTATGGAAATTGGTGCTAAGTGATAGGGCCACCAAAGTATTCCATGAAGAGGTGAGTTGTTAAGCTTTTACAGAAATCTTGTTATCAGGAAGTGCGTATTGGCCCAGACAGTCGTGGTTTCACCTTCTGCTTCAACTCTCCCAGTGGGAACCTCTGCAGTTGGGTTCTGCCTCGGCCCTTATTTTTCAGAAGAATGGGAGGATGCTGCATTCCACTGTCAGATCCTTGGCCCTCACTGCATGGATGTTGAGAGGCTAGCCCTGTCGGAGCTTAACCTTCCCGATGGTGTAGCAGATGTTCTGTTGGCCTCTAGGAGAGCCTCAACAAGAAGGTCTTATGCTTTCAAATGGAGGAGATTTGCTTCATGGTGCGCAGCACAGGAGCTGGATCTCTTTAATTGTTCTGTCGACAAACTTCCGGAGTTCCTCCTACACTTCTCGGAGTCGGATCTCTCCACCTCCAGGGTCCACCGCGATTGAGGCCTACCATCTCGGTTTGGAGGGAAAGTCCATATCAACTTAGCATTTAGTGGTTCGCTTCATGTGAGGCTTGCTCCTCTCAAAACTTCCCTTCAAGCCTCCGGCAGTGACTTGGGACCTCAATGTGGTTCTGGCACAGCTCCTGTTGGCTCCTTTTGAGCTGCTCAACTCCTGCTCTTTCAGGTTCCTGACCTGGAATGTCTTGTCCTGGTGACGGTTACTTCAGCACACCGTGTTAGTGAGTTCCAGGCTCTAGTGGCTCACCCACCGTACACCAGGTTCCATCATAATAGAGTAATTCTATGCACTCATCTTCGATTCCTTCTGAAGGTAGTATTGGCGTTCCATCTTAATCAGTCAGACATTCTGCCAACTTTCTTTCCAAGGCCTCACGCCTATAGAGGGGAAGCAGCGCTGCACATGCTGGACTGCAAGCAAGCCTTGGCCCACCTTTAGCAGATGAAGGCTTACCGATAGTCAACCCAGCTTTTCTCTCTTTTGCCCCAGCAAGCTAAGGGCTTCCATTTCCAAACACACTCTTTCAATTTGACTGGCAGACTGCATCTCTTTTGTTTATGCCCAGGCTGGCCTGAGCCTTGATGCTCATGTCACAGCTCACAACGTCCGAGCCATGGCTGCGTTGGTGGCTAACTCTTGTTCGGTCTCCATCAAAGAGATCTGCAGGGCTGCACGTGGCCTTCTGTCTACACATTCACATCTCACTCCTATCTGGATGGGGATTCCCAGTGTGACAGCAACTTTGGCCAATCTGGCATTTGTTTGAGGATTAGAATCCAACTCCATCCCAACAAGGCCCTTCTGTCCAAAAAAAAGCATGAATGATCATGAATGAAACTGTACAGTGCAGACGCTGAATCAGATGATTTCCCCCCTGGGGACTTCCAGTGCAGTGCATAGTTGATTCTCCAGTTCTTAGTTCAATTGCCCCATTGGACTTTTTGGTCTCCTCTGTTTTCGGTAGTGTGTATCTTAGGAGTCTCACACGTGACGACTTCATTCCTGCTTGTCCACGGAGAAAAGGCGGTTACTCACCTGTAACAGGTGTTTTCCGTGGACAGCAGGAATAAGTCCTTACAACCCTCCCACCTCCATGAGGAGTTTTATGTGTTACAGTTTTGTTATCATACTGGAGAAGATAGCGCTGCAGCAGGCTGGAAGACAGATGCGCAAGTGTGGTGGAGCCTCCCAAACGCTTCCAATAGAAGCTGGGGAGTGTTCCCGCATGGAGCTCCGTCAGTGATGTCACTCACACATGAGGACTTATTCCTGCTGTTCATGGAGAACACCTGTTATATGTGAGTAACCACCTTTTATGCTTATGAGTCAATTGATTTGTACTTTAAGTCTGAAAAATAAACATGTTATCCAGCTCTCATGGTATTGTACCTCTCATTGAGCCTTCCCAATCTCTCTCTGGTTCTGTACCAGTCTTCCACTTCCCGTGTTTCTGAGACTTTGGGGGCTAGTTAGGGGAATTTGATTTAGTTTATGCCTTTCTCAGAAAGAAGTTCTGGACAAGTTACTATACATTTGGGTACAATTGGTATTTTCCTGTCCTTGGAGGACTTATAATCTAACTGTATCTGAGGCAATGGAGGGTTAATTGACTTGCCCAAGATTACAAGGAGCAGCAGTGACCTCAAACTCAGGCTTCTATCTCACTGCTGTAACCATCAGGCTACTCCTCCACTGCTGCTGTTTACCATGGAAGTCCTGTGGTAACTCAGCACTGCAGGTTAATGACTCTTGTGGCAAATGAGTAATGCAGCTCAAAACTGGCGTTACGTTTCCAGTCTGGGAGCATTGGGCTGCTAACGTGCAGTCCAGTGCGCCCGGGCACCATGATAAACTGGTTGATGGTTTTTCTTTCAGTCCAGGGATCCCCTTCTTCTGGCTGCAGCAAATGATCAGCACCCACTTTTGCTCCTTCCGCCACCGGGTTCAAAATGGTGCCCGTGGCCCCTAGCGGTAGTCTTGCAGTACCTGCCATACACGGGCCTTTTGGCATCCAGGAGTATCGGGCCATATGTTAGGACCCTGATACTCCTGGGAGTTAAAATAACACCAGCTTGAGATGATGTTTTTTTCCCAAGAATAATGCAGTTTGTGGTTTTCAAAGTAAGCTGTGTTATTCCATTTGAATAATAATGAGGTGTTTTTCATGGTTTGCATCTCATAACTCAGTGCACATTGGAGGAAGTGAACCTGCATTACAGTAAAATAGCACATGTCATTGCCCTTCAATGCACATTATGGCGAAAATATCATGTGTTATTCCCACCACGTACTTAATATTCTTTTTCTGCTGTAGGCATGCAGTAAAGCTGGCGTTTACTATGGCCTTTTATCCCAAGTTATTGTATAATTTTTATATTTTAGGAATTGGAGAATTTACACTATTTCTGCAGAATTCTAATATTTCCAAATCATTGCTTTGACAGGGAAAGTACATGGATATTGAATTTGATTTCAAAGGAGACCCACTGGGAGGAGTCATAAGTAATTGTGAGTATTGTATTGCTGAACTATTTCAAGAATAAGATTTCTTTGTCTGAAGAATGAAATAAAGTGGAACCAGAAGCAGATCTTGATAATCGTAATCATAATCGTAAATGAAATACTTCCATTGACTAGCACTTGTTTCTTAAGTGTGTCACTGTACACAAACAAGAACGGTGGAGATAAAAATTTTCAGAGGGCTGGCCGTGTTAGCATGGAGGAGCAAAAATGACAGAGGCAAATGGCACCTTGTAACCAACCAGTTTATTGAGGCACGAGCTTTTGAGGGCAAAAGCAGTTCTTAAGTGTCGCTTTCTGAAGCAGTATTTCAGGCCAGAGGGCCAAAAGCAGCTGGTTAGGCTGAAATGCCTTCTTGAGGGTGTAATACATTGTAAGGTCACACTACTGTATGTACATTTACAAGAAAATAACTTCTGAAGTAAATGTGTTGCACTGTAATTAAGGTTGCCAGATTTTTTGCAGGCAAATCTGGGACACATTTCTGAAGTGAGGGTGGAGGGGGGATATCTTCTTAGCTGCAGGTTTGAGCAACAAAGTGTGGAGAAGGGAAGAAGAGCCATGATCCTGGCCCCCCCCCCCCCATCCCACCATTCATTCTGTGACAGCAACAATATCATTTGCAGGCAGACAGACAAACCAATAATGATGCAATTCCCCATATTATGCAAAAGATGAAGATAATGAATGTAAATTCTAAAAACTGACATATTTACACTGCTTTATGACATATTTAAATCACTGAATTGAAAATCAGTTGTTTTTGTACCCCCTCTGTCCCCATTGCTGGAATCGGGGACAGCAGACTGCCGAACAGATGGGAGTTGGGGATACAGCTCTAAAAGCGGACAGTTCCTGAAAATCGGGGAAAATCTGGTAACCTTATATGTAATTTTGCAGATAAGATCACTGGATCTAGGTGCTTCTCAAAGATTACCGAGTGTAGGTGTGGGTGAATGTCAAATTCAGATATCAGACAAATTTCCATATTTGGTCTGAGGAATTTGTCCATAAGAATGGATGAATTTCATATGAGAAATGTATAATGTTAAAAGAAATTTTACTTTGTAAGAGCTATCAATGTCTGAATCAACAAATCTAACTGGAAACAAAAGCAACAAAATGAGCATTTTAGGTTGATGCACAGTGTGGGACTGAACAAATTTTTTTTTTTTTTTTTTTTTTTTTTTTTTTATTTATACTTTTCTTCTATACCGCTTTTTCCCAAGATCAAAGGCGGTTTACAAATAACATAATGAACAGTTTACAATTAACATAATGAACATTGTTTTACATAGAACATAGTGTTTTCTTTAAATTATGTACAATTAACTTTTTATGAACAATAACATTAACTTTTCATGAACAATAACATGGCGCATATAATTATACATATGCTGAACTATTTACATTTGCCAAAATGTACGCTGTTTGCTATGAAACCAAAGTACTCCCCATTCTTATTGGTAGAGCCTAGCATAGGATCAGCGCGCTGCTGGCAATGGCAAAGCTCTTAGTAACTGCTGCCCTGAAACGTTTGAGGATAATATCTTTTCCATGTGTCGTCTTCTTATAGTGCTGCATAATAATACCAGGGACATCTGTGTAAACATTTTAGCCTGGTGCTCACTGGCAGAAATTCACAGCCAACAGCCCCCTCCCTAACCAGTAATTACCCAGTCTTGTGCTCTCTTTCCTCCCCTCCACCCTGCCGTCACCCAGTCTGTCTTTTATTCTATTCCTCCCCATCCTCCCCTTTCTCCCTTAAATTGGCCATCCCCCAAGCCAGCCCTCGCTACTCAGCAAGCCAGTGAGTTCCCGCCAGACACTATCCCAGCCCCGGCAAGCCAGTTAGCTCTCTCAGCCCCTATTCCTGCAGGTTGACACCCACTCCCCCTCTTTTAGGCCAGCTGACCATGATCCTTGACCTGCTGCCCAGCATCATGGTAGCTTCCTTCTCTAGTCACGGTGCGGCTCTAGATGAGTTTGAGATGCGGTACAGGAACGTTTCCCACTGGTTTACGAGATTTGAGCCCCCGAGACCAGTGTGCAAGTTCTCTCCGCTTATGCACCCCAGCATTCTCAGCCTCCCTCCACTGCCCATCCCCCCAGCAGCCAGCAGAAGCATCCTCGGCATCACCTACTCACCCAAATAGTAACCTTCCTCAAGCTCTCTTTGCCTATCAAATGTATTCAAAAATCAAACTGAAGATTTTCCTTTGGTAATTCTTTGTATGTGCTGCCTCGTTGCTGAACAATGACATTTCCACCCCACCCCCACCCCAATCCGGCTACTCCTGGCATCTGCTGCTGATGCCTCATCATTTGCGCTGCCCGACAGTGTTTTGATATAAGCTGTCTGATATGCTCTGCTTGCAAGGCCTAGGTGCCAGGTCTGATTTTAATCACCATGGCGACCCGGTGCCTGCATTTTGCCGAGCCTTGCGGTAGAGTATGTTGCAGTGGGCTAGCAGTTGGTGGGTGGGTGTGTAGGTAGAGGACTGGGTATAGGGTATTACTAGTGGCTGATTCTATAGGTGAGGTACATGTAAATATCAGTGGTATGCTGTGTATATTTATCTCCGTGGGGAGTGTTTGCCTCTTTATCTGTGGGCGTGTGTGTGTGTGTGCCAGGAGAGTGTCAAAGTGGTGAGGGAGTGTCTTTCGCTGTGGGCACTAGACTTTCCTCCCCCTGTTCTCTCTCCTGCACTCACTCTCTGCCCTTCTTACCCCATTGCACTCTTCTCCTCCTCCCCTTTCCTGCCACCTTCCTTCCGCCACTCTTTCCCTCCCTGCCCTCCCCCCTTGCACTTTCCCAGCTCTCCCTCCCCCTTCCATCTCTCCCATACGGCTGTCAGTCACTTTGGCTTCTACATGCAGTTATCGCTGCGGCTGAGGCTCCATCGCGCTTCTCAAGCTGGCAGGGAATCGCCTCTTCTCTGCGCCACAGCTGTGGCTCTCTTGCACCTACTGGTGCCCCTGCGGGCACTCTTCTCTTCGCCGTGGCTCTCCTGCTCACAGACGGATATGGACAGAGATAGACCCTCCCAGCAGGCGCTATCGCTTAATGAATGTTCCTGAAAAGTGTATTTGCTCTACCTATGGAGTCATTTGAAATCCGCTGCAGCTTTACATGGATGTCATTTATTGATCGCCCTGTTTATGATGATCTCCAGGAACAAGCAGGAATAAGTCCTCACATATGGGTACGTCGGTACCGACGGAGCCTGCGCGGGAAAGCTCCCCAGCTTCCCAGAAGGAAGCTTTTGGGGCCTCCCACTGCACATGCGCGCTGCCTTCCCGCCTTCCTGACCAGCTCTCCTCAGTTTCTCTTTTTCCGCGGAGCCAGCAGGTCGTGTTCCTGTCACCGCTGAAGAAATTATTGTTTTAGTTTGTTTCTTTAGACCGCGTACCTGCCTTCCCCATACCGAAACCGGTACCGCTGGTCTCTCTTTTCTTTTCTTTAAAAAAAAAAACAACAACTTTATCTTTGCACAACTTGGTGACTTCGGTTAGGCCTGTGATAAGGAAGCTTATCATAGCTCAGGTAGGAGCTATAGAAAAGATGATGTGACTCTGAACAAGCAACCTGTCAGTTCTGGTAGAAGTAAGAAAACAGAGTTTTCACATAAAAGACTACCAGTCCCAGAATGCACCAGGTTTCCAGCAGCCATGAGAGAGGCTGAAGTGAGAAAATGTGTGTGCAATCAAGAGAGCTATGAGGTAATCCCTAAGCACTCATCTCAAAGGGCAGGACCTGATTCAACACAGCTGCGCTGTGTTAGGGAGGAGCACACATTAGGAAAGAATAAGAATAGAGCTTATTCTTCAGATAACAGCTTCAAGAACAGCTTCAGGAAGAGATACAGGGACAGATGCAGCAACGGCTACAAGCTCAAGCACCAGTATCACCTGGAGAAACAGAAGCCAAGCCAAGCGGATAGAGAAAGAAGGAAACTCTCTGGAAGGAAGAGAAGAAAGCCCATTGGATGGTCTGGGAGAGTCCAAGGCAGTACCCATACTGGGAGGTATTCCAAGTGCCAGCAGAGTCCATTGGACTGGATTCAGCCAGAGGAATGGATTGGCAGAGATAGGAATCACCAGTGGCTACCTGGAAGAGAGAAGACTGCATGTGGAAGGGACTTTCAGACCAAGGCCAGAAGGTATGTGAGAGGAGATCCAGTGTCCAGGGATCAAGATTGGAAGGCTGGACATCAGAATTGGATTACATACTGGCCAGGCTATACAGAGAGGAATTATGATGGCAGGAGAGGCTCAGGTATGAACACTGATCCAGACCCTATCTATAATAGAGAATGGCAGCAAGGGAATAAGCATTCTCATGATAGTGCCTTAATGAAAGACTCGTCTGTGCCAATGTATGATAGTGACCCTATGCTGATTGATGAAGGGGGAGATACAGCAGATGAAAGTACAGTTTACATGGACTGTTCTCTATCTAATTGCTATTGCTAGCTTTCTGTGAGCAAACACATCAGCCATCACAAAGAAACCTAACTTTGTTCTTTATTTCCACTGCAAACAGCTCTTAAAGCAGGATTTGGGTTCACACAGTAGCAGCCAGCCAGCTAAAGGCTTTCAGCTGGTCAATTGATAGTAATTAAACCTGCACCTGATTGTGTGTGTGAGCAAGGGAAAATCACTGCTGGATCTGAGTGAAAAATAAGCAGAAGTTAACCTAACCAGCAAAGTTTATTCTTTTCTTTGTGCCTTTGTATTTGGTAATCATTTGATAAGAAAACATTAGCTAATTGCCTGACAAGCTGAAGGCTGTTTTCTGATTTGCTTTATGACTTTTTGTTATCCACTTAAACACTGCAAGCAAGTAACCTCTTTTATATTGCTAACAAGCATACATGTGCTGGGTGAATTAAACCCCATCAATAAAAGAAGTATTTTATTGGCCTTACCACTTGGTTTCACAACTCAATTATTGTCATCAGCTGTGTTTGGGAGTGAATGAACTACAATACCCACAATACCTTGCCAGAATCATATGAATATATGCATCGTCAAGATTGTGTAAGTTCTCACCCTAGGCAGCCGTCTGACAAGCCTCAGGCCTACACAAATTCTCCTCATGGAGAAACCAGCCCCTGGTTTTAAGAAGTGTACCAAGTGTAGTGCTGTTATTTCTGTCACAGACACCCATGAATGGTGTCTTAAATGTTTGGGACCTGACCACTCCATTCCGGACTGCCCATCCTGCTCCCAGATGTCTAAACGTGGTTTGCAGAACCGGGCCAATAAATTCCATGTGCTGTTTGCTTCAGATAATCCAGCATCACAGTCATCCAGGTCTTCCTCTCCGGATGGATCTCAGGTAACCAAACCTTCTTCGGGCAGGTCCTCAAAGAGCAAATCTCCTTCAAAGCATCGAGAGGCTCTCACTTTTGAATCTGAGGACCATGCCCCAGCCAAACAACCCCGGCGGGAAGCTCTGGCTTCCAAAGCACCATCTATGGGGTTACAGGTTGACATCGATGGCACGGCCTCGACTGATCACCTGTTAGACTGCTCTGGGGTACCGGCCCATACCGGTACCGACATCCAGGCAGCAGTGGCGTCTATGAGCAATACTGTTCAGACCATGCAGCAGGCCATGCTGGCTTTTATTAATGCTGCGATGCCCTCGGTACCGCGTTCAGCGGTACCGGGTCCGGTTCCGGTATCGTCTCCCATACCGGAACCGAGACCATCGACTTCCAAACGCAGATCGGTTCCGCATGCCGGATCCGGGTTTTCACCCGATACCGATCCCATACCCGGTACGCCCGATGTCGATACCGATCGGTATGCGTATCGTGCGTTGGAAGCAAATAGAGAATACTCTGATTCTTCTGAGGATTTTGACTCCTCTGAGGACTCTGATGAGCTGTCTCTAGTTCTTCATGAAGACCCTTCTTCCCCAAAGAGGAGAATGTCTCCACCAGAGGATTTGTCCTTTCAAGACTTCATTATAGAACTAGCTAAAGGACTTTCTATTACCACATCCTCTGAAAAAGAACCTAGGTCAAAGAAATTGGATATTTTAGGATACCCTAAGGTTCCTAAAGAGGCAGTCACCCTGCCTATCCATGAAATCCTTCAAGAACACTTGATGGAGTTATGGGAGGCTCCTCTAACGTTGTCTCCTTACTCTCGTAGGTTGGACACCATGTACCGGGTCCCTCCTTCTCCTGGGTTTCAAAAGGCTCAGCTGCCTCACCATTCCATTGTGGTGACGTCTGCGCTGAAAAAGATTAAGAGCACCAAAAGGCACTCTTCTACCCCTCCAGGGCGAGAATGTAAGACCCTAGACTCTTTTGGTAGGAAAATTTTCCAGGCTAGTATGCTTATAGCCAGGATTAATTCTTACAGTCTGTATATGGGCATGTTTCTCAGGGAACTTGCCCTAAAGGTACGGCATTTTGCCTCCTTTCTCCCTGAGGATAGAAAGGAGGAGTTCATTTCTATAGTGAAACAGCTTCTAGATGTTTCTAAGTTCTCCAACAGAGCAGCCTTTGATTCCTTTGAAGGTGCCGGTAGAGCTTCGGGCATTGCCATTGCAGCCCGACGACTTGCTTGGCTCCAGGCCTCTGACCTAGAACTCTGGGTCCTGGATGGCTTACGGAATCTGCCCTGTACAGGTGAGAACTTATTTGGTAAAGACTGGCAAATTAAAGCCACTCAAATGGATGCAGAAAATGCTACCTTAGATAGACTTTCTAAGTCTACCTCTACTCCTGCCAAGAAAAAGTCTTTCAAGAGGCCTTACTACAAGAAGGCCAGATTTTCCACAAATACTGGCCAACAATCTTCTCAGCCTCGCTTTGCTGCTAAACGTCAGCAACCTAAACAGGCAAGGTCAAAGCCTGCAGCGTCTGCCGCTCCTCAGCAGGCTCAACCCCCTCAGGGGTTTTGACTTGCCCCTAGAGAACTTAACCTTTCTGGCTCTAGAACAACCAGAGCCCCTCACCATTCCCGGAAGGTTAGCTCACTTTGCTCCCAGATGGGGGCAAATTACATCAGAGCACTGGACCCTCTCTATCATCAGAGAGGGCTACAAACTTCATTTTTCCAACCTTCCTCCATATACCATGGTGAGGCACTTCAATTCTCCCCCATCTCTCCTGGGCCTGTTGGATCAGGAGGTCTCTTCTCTCCTTGCCCAAGGGGCAATAGAAGAGGTTCCTCTTCTTCAACAAGGGACAGGATTCTACTCCCCTTATTTTCTCATAACAAAGAAGACAGGGGGATTCAGACCTATCCTAGATCTGAGAGAATTGAACAAATTTCTGTACAAGGAGAAATTCAAAATGCTTTCTCTAGGCCTTCTCCTTCCATACCTTCAGAGTCAGGATTGGCTTTGTTCTCTAGATCTCAAGGATGCGTACACACATATACTCATCCATCCATCCCACAGAAAATATCTAAGATTTCTGTTTCAGGGAAAACATTTCCAGTACAGAGTATTCCCCTTCAGTCTAGCCTCTGCTCCAAGAGTGTTCACCAAATGCATGGCAGTGGTGGCTGCATTTCTAAGAGGTCTGGGAATTTTTGTATTCCCATATCTAGACGACTGGCTCATCCGAGCTCCGTCTCAGTCAGAGGCCCAGATTTCCCTGGACCGCACAAGGCACATTCTGCAGTATCTGGGACTGGTGGTAAACCTTCCCAAGTCTCAACGTACCCCTACTCAGTCTCTGGAATTCATAGGGGCCCAGTTGGACACCACCACTGCAAGGGCCTACCTACCTCAAGTCCGGGGCCAACGTCTGATGTGCTTGGCCTCCCAAGCTCAGTCCAGCAGTCACTTGACAGCCAGAGAAATGCTACGACTTCTGGGCCACATGGCCTCCACGGTACATGTGGTGCCCTACGCTCGTCTTCATATGAGAGCAGCTCAATGGACCTTGGCCACCCAGTGGACTCAAGCATCAGGAGTGCTCTCCGACCAAATACTCACCTCAAAGCGTCTGTTTTGGTCCCTCCAATGATGGATATCCACCAAGAATCTGTTGTTGGGGACCCCCTTCCAACCCTTGTTGCCCCAAGCAACCCTCACAACAGATGCCTCCCAAACAGGGTGGGGAGCCCATCTTCAACACCTCTCCACTCAGGGAACTTGGTCTCCGCAAGAGACCACCCTTCACATCAACCTCCTGGAACTGCGGGCAATCTTCTTTGCCCTCAAAGTCTTCCATACCCTCCTAGTCAACCTGACGGTCCTAGTCCAGACAGACAATCAGGTGGCCATGTTCTACATAAACAAACAAGGAGGGACAGGCTCTCTGTCGCTTTGCAACGAAGCTCTCAGATTATGGGCCTTCGCCAGAGAGCATCAAATTCATCTTCTGGCAGTCTATCTTCCAGGGGTTCAAAACTCTCGGGCAGACAGACTCAGTCGAGTTCTGCTTCCTCATGAATGGTCCCTACATATGGACCAGATACGCAGAATCTTTCAGGAATGGGGAACCCCGGACATAGACCTCTTTGCAAGTCCGTGGAATGCCAAACTTCCCCGGTTCTGTTCCAGGAATCCGTGTCAGGGAGCTCAGGCCAACGACGCCTTTCTCCTGCATTGGGGTCAGGAATTCCTATATGCCTTTCCACCCATTCCTTTGATTCCCAAGACTCTGTTCAAACTCCAGAGAGATCACGGATCGATGATCCTCATAGCTCCACGCTGGCCATGCCAAGTGTGGTTCCCTCTACTTCTGCATCTCTCCCAGAGACTCCCTCTGGACCTGGGAGCTGCGCCAGACCTTCTGTCTCAGGAGGGGGGGACTTTGTGGCACCCAAACCCCAAGTCCCTACACCTCAGAGCTTGGTTACTGAAGGCCTAAGCCTTCATGACTTCAATCTTTCTCAACCAGTGAAAGATATCCTTCATGCCTCTAGGAAACCCTCCACGAGGCGTTCCTATGCTTTCAAATGGAAACGCTTTTCCATTTGGTGTGCTCAACAGGGTCTTGACCCTCTAGCACTTCCTTTGAATTCTCTACTAGACTATCTCCTGCATCTTTCTAATGCAGGCCTTAAGACGAATTCAGTAAGAGTCCATTTGAGTGCTATTGCAGCATCTTTAAAACCTATAAATGGACAACCTGTCTCCTCTCATCCTCTTATTGCAAGGTTCATGAGAGGCCTGACTCTAACTAAGCCTCCCATCCGACCTCCTCCGGTAGCATGGGACTTGAACCTAGTTCTGGGTCAGCTTATGAAGCCACCTTTTGAACCGTTGGTTTCTACCTCCTTGAAATTTCTTTCCTGGAAGGTCCTTTTCCTTATTGCAGTCACTTCGGCTCGCCGCATCAGTGAACTACAAGCCTTAGTGGCTCATCCACCTTATACCAGGTTTCATCATGATAAGGTGGTCTTTAGGACGAATCCCCACTTTATGCCCAAAGTGGTCTCGCCCTTTCATCTTAATCAAGAGGTATATCTACCTGTCTTTTTTCCGGCTCCTCATGCATCCAGTGCAGAGAGGAACCTTCATACTTTAGATTGTAAAAGAGCTCTTGCCTTTTACCTCAACAGGACTCAGCCACATCGAAAGTCTTCCCAACTTTTTGTGGCTTTTGATCCTTCCCATTTGGGACTTCCAGTCTCCAAACGTACACTTTCCAATTGGATTGCTCAGTGTATTTCCTTTGCTTACCAGAGTAAAAACATTTCTCTGGAAGGCCATGTCACAGCTCACAATGTGAGAGCCATGGCCACTTCTATGGCTCATCTTCACTCTGTATCCATAGATCAGATCTGTCGAGCCGCCACCTGGGCCTCGGTTCATACCTTCACAGCCCATTACTGTTTGGACAAGGACTCCCGACGGGATGCCTTGTTTGGTCAGGCTGTCCTCAAACACCTGTTCCATACTTGAACAACTCCTGCCCACCTTCCCAGGATGGATGCCAGAGATCCATACGAAGATGGCGAACCCTTGGAACGGGATCTCCCAGGCATCTTAGCTAGGGAGTCCACATATGTGAGGACTTATTCCTGCTTGTTCCTGGAGATAGCACAGTTACTTACCTGTAACAGGTGATCTCTGGGAACAGCAGGAATTAGTCCTCACAACCCACCCACCTCCCCTAGGAGTTGTATCCTCTCTCTATTGTCTCAGCTATAAACTCGAACTGAGGAGAGCTGGTCAGGAAGGCGGGAAGGCAGCGCGCATGTGCAGTGGGAGGCCCCAAAAGCTTCCTTCTGGGAAGCTGGGGAGCTTTCCCGCGCAGGCTCCGTCGGTACCGACGTACCCATATGTGAGGACTAATTCCTGCTGTTCCCAGAGATCACCTGTTACAGGTAAGTAACTGTGCTTTTCGAGAAGGGCAGGAAGGCTGATTTGTTCTGCTGTCTGGTGTCGGCATGTCTCTGCTGCCTTATCTTCCACTTGGCCGCCCTTCGGTACAGACTGAATTGGCATTGCCAGGTGGAACAACGGCCCAGCATCTTCCCATGAGAGCGAATCCAGGATATATAAAGGGAGTGATCCGTAGCCTTGTGCACACTCAGCTTTGGTTTTCTTTTCCCTCAGCGGAGGAAGGGAACGTAGCTTTGTAAAATCTTGCTACCCATGTATGAAGTTATTCTATTACAGAGGTATCACCTTCAGTTTGTTGTGCTTCTTTTCCCCGCTTTCCTTTAGCTGTGAGTGGTACCTCTTCCTAGTTGCGTAGTTTTGTCCAATAGAAAGAGTACTATGTTAATTCACCAAAAAAAAAAAATCGATCCAATATTCACCTGCAGCAGCCAAAGGGTTTTTAAAATACTGATTGTGGCGTTTAAAAAAATGCATTTATTCAGCAACATTATGGGGATAATTTTATAAGACATGCCTACATTTCTGCAAGCTTCCACACGGAAATCATGGGACCACTGAACATGAGGCGTGTACGCAGTAACTATTCTGAACGTACATGTATTGTACCGATGGCATGGACTTTCATTGTGAGCGTGCGCAGGGACAGAGTTTGGGTGGAGCATGGGTGGAACACAAATTTAAATGTGTAAATTATAAAATGCTATAATTTATGCACGTTTTTTCAAAATCTAGGTGCGGGCATTTACACCAGCTATAAGTCTGGCATAGGTGCTCGCGCCTTAAAATTACACGCATTTTCAACCACTGATGTCCCTGTTTTATAAAGTAAGGTACACGCATACTTCACTTTATAAAGCAGGGGCATAAATGGTTGAAACGCGTGAACCTTACTTTATAAAATAGGTATGAAATACACATGTGAAAGCCCATGTGACTCTATCCACCCATTATAAAATGACCCTCTACACGTAGAATCAGCAGTGGTGAATATATTTATTTATTGAAAAGGATTTATATACTGCTTTATCCCGAAATCAAAGCGGATTACATAGCAAACAAATCAAGGGGTTGGGTGCGGGGGTGTGTGCATGCAGTGAAAATCGGGGCGTGTGTGTGGTGTGAGGAGGTTGGTTGCGTGGTGAGTTGTAGACATTTTGAGCTATGAGTCTGAGCTATGAATATACGTGGAGACTGCTGACGGCTGGTAGTTATATAGATAGTGGCAATATTCTGCCATTATACATACAGCTCACAGCCTTTCCGCTATCCATAGAGTTCAGCGGAGCGCCTTTGCTCCATTATGGCACTATATGGATCGTGCTGGGGCATTTAGCACTATCTGTATGCTGTCGCTGAAAGACAAGGAATTGGGGATTTGCATGTTTAGCGGTGTCCACGTGGAGGGTAATTTTATGAACTTTCGTGCAGTTTCCATGTGTGTATTTGGGGCCTGTTTTATAAAATGAAGAACGCACGGACTTTGAGGACTGACTTTATGCCCCTATTTTACAATCTAGATTGTCTAGAATCATGTGTAAGTTTGAAGATTTTATAACTTATTGCATAAAGTTGCATTCCGCATGTGCACCATGCAAGCTCTGCCCGTGTGCACGCCCACACTGAAAGTACACGCTTACAGAATAGCCACTGCTCAGAGCACACACCTCAGTGCCCCTTCGCCTGCTTACACGTGGACCGAGCACTTAGCTTTCCATGCGCCCCTTATAAAATCAGCACCAGAATGCATGTCTGTTTGAATGTTGCTGGGCCGGATATTTATTCTAAAGAAAACCAAGAAGGCAGTTGGGTAACAAGTTATACATTTTTAGGAAAACAAGTATTTTTAAGTTTCAAGGTTTCAGACCAAAGGAGATTTCTTAGCCGGGGGAGAAGAGCACTGACTGCAGTTTCCTCAGTTTTCATTTACACATTATTAAAAGGCTTTAGTCTTGCCCGTAATTGTTTTTTGGATTTCCCTCATGTGCTCTCCTTCTGGCTTTTGATCAAATTATGGAACTTATAATGACTTCCTTGTTTAACCAGGTCTCTGTTCGTGGTCATAGCTGCTTTCTCCATCAGAAGTGAGGAAAGATAAACACTTGCAGTGTATAAGACGGTTGTTTTTCCTGATTACCTGGCACAGTTCACTCATCCTTCACATAATCTTGACAGCGCCACTTCCCAGTCTTTTAATTTATTAACTTCTGCTGGTGAAGATTATGTGCATGTCAGCAGGTCATATATTTAAAGGAACAAGCCCCACATAATTAGGGGTGGCGTCTGGTAGATATACAGGAAGAATTGTTTTCACCCTTTTTCAGGACAGATGGGAACAATACATTTTCCAGTCAAAGGCTACAGCTTACGGAATTGATGTCTCACCACTATTTTTAGGATGCAGAAATGACTCAGTATTAAGAAGAATGATTTGATATTTATTCAACAGAGAATCTAAAAAAAATAGCCCCCCTCCCCACCCAGGCATCCTCCATCTCAGGGCAAAGTTGCCAAGCTGTAATAAGATACAGCATTTTACTACAGCTTAATTTACCGTGGGAGTCACTAACCTGTGGTAACTCGGTATCGCAGGTTAGTGAATGAATAATGCAACTTGCAATCAACCTCACAAGCTGTATTATTCTGCTCACTAGGAACATCTTAAAGGAACCATTTGCTTATTTTTCCCTATTTTTCAAGTTTGTCTTTTTCTTTAATTGGCTCTCTATCTTTGCTGTTTGAATAAAGCAGCTTAAAAACAACAATCTCCTTTCAGGCAGCCGGCCCTTTCCAGGCCTTTTGGCAGCTGGGGAGACCCTTCGCTGGTTTCTCCAGCCGGCCTGACAATTGTGGGGATTCCCTTACTGGATGGGGTTCCTTTGTTGCCATGGTTTTTTTTTCTGATGGGATTTTTTCTTTTACAGTTTTTTTTTATTCTGTTTATGGCTCTTCTATGATGCCATATGCATGTAGGTTTACCGCTTGCGGTTCACATTGAGTGAGCCCTGCAGCTGCTTGTTTTTGCCCCATGTGCGATGGAGAAGACTCGGGGTTTACTTTCTTTAGCAATGTTGGGACCCCCAAGGGCTACATGGTCTTGGCTAAAGCAGAGCATGATGAGATGTCTGCAAGTTCATGCTGGCAGGCCCTTGAAGATCCTCTGGAGTCCCAGGCCCATTCATATGACCCCCCTCTTCATTAAGCTTTGTAACACTGGACCTGCATCTCTGAGACACACTCTCATTCTGTCTCTGTGGGGAAAAAAGTTAGTCAACTAGGCTCCCTGTCTTACTATGGCATTTAGCAAACTACTTGAGAAAATATGTTTTAGGTTATATTACAGTTAGGTGGGTGCACATTAGGTTATAGAGAGACTGAAATGATATTTAGTAGTGCCCTTTCCCAGCAAAGATGTATTGCAGCTTCTGTTTTAGGGCCCGATTTTACTGTTTTTCCATTTTATATGGGAAAAGAAAACATAATAAATCAGGCCCTTAATGTGCTATTGCACAGTGCCAACAGAAGGCAATGACCCTTATCCTCCTATCCCTCCCACCGCCCCCAGTGAGCCCACTGTCAGCAAAATACTGGTGATCCTTTATAGCGGTACCTGAGGCAATTACTATTTTTTGCTTCATATATCACTATGGCCTGGTAATATACGAAGCAAAAAAAACCTCTCTCTCAGCCCCTCGCTCTCTGCCTTCACCCAGTCTCTCTCAGTCTCAGAGTCTCCCCAGCCTTCACCCAGTTTCTCAGAACCCCTTGCCTTCACCTAGTCTCTCTCTCACTCACAGTTCCTCTTAGCTTGCTGTTTAGAGCTGCAGTGAAAACACCACACTGCTAACTTTTCCGCAACAATCAAATCTCTGCAAAGAGCTTGAGCTGCGTGGGCAAAAGCGTGTTCAGGGACTGTCCTTAATGGCGCACCCTGATGTGTCCCACTCCCTCAAGGGAGTAAAGCAGATGCATGCCTCCCTGCAACTGATTGTACTACAGTGGAGTCTTTCTCTGGTGTTGAAGATGCTGAAAGGTCCCCTGTTTGAGCCGCTTCAGATGGTCTCCCCATGGATATGACCCTGAAAGTGGTATTCCTGGTGGCTGTTGTGTCTGCCAGGCGGATATAAGAACTATAAGCCCTGTCCTGTAGGGAGCCTTTTATAGTCTTCTTATCAGTTTCTGTCTCTCTGAGGATGGTACTTTTCTCCCAAAGGTGCTGTCTTCCTTTCGTATTAATCAGATGGTGCTCTTGCTTTCCTTCTTAGAGGAGGACTGCGTCTGCTAGATGTGAGGAGAACGTTAGTGAAGTATCTGGGACTTCCGTAAGTCCAACCATTTCTTTGTCCTATTAAATGGTCTGAGGAAATGACAGGCAGCAGCCAAGTCCTCAATTGCGCACTGGATTAAATTCAGTCTAACTTCTGTCTGGAAAACACTTGCCAAAGGGAGTCAGAGCTCACTCCGCTAGGGCATAAACCTTGGTGTCTCTGGAAGGCATCTGTAAAGTAGCTACATGGTCATCTCTGAGCATCTTTGTGAAGCATTACAGGTTCTATGTGATGACATCTTTGGCAGAGCAGTTCTGTCTGGAGCGCCAGCTTCCTTCTATTCTGGGTCCTGACTGCTTGAGTACACCCCACTTATCTGGATTGATCTATTAAGATGATCAAAAGGAGAAATTTTCCATAATTGCTAGTTTCCTTTTCTTGAATCCTGCAAGATCAGTCCAGGACCCATTCTAGGAAGACTTCTCCTACAGGTTCGGGATCCCAGCTGCCTCTTTAATTGCATCTTTAATTATATATAAATTACTCCAAACGCAACTGACCACTGCAGCGAAAATCCGGAGGGTTTACTTTTAAATTCAGTTTGAATGCCCGGAAATTGTCTCAGACTAGTCGGCTGCTTTATGTTGGATATTAAATACTCTGCAATAATCAACGGCGCCTGTTGGCATCAATGACTCATTCCGGCATGTTTTTTAACTTTTCTTAACACCCTCTCTCCATTGCTTATTTTTAACTTAATTTCTGGTGATAGTGAAACAAACACTTAACTTTCATGCAATTTTCTGCGCATTCCAAAGTTTTGTCTTCTGATGATCTTCTCTTCTGTCTCTCAATAATATTTGTTTCTTTCTCCCAACGCCTCACTTACAACGTTGTGATCGCGTTTCTCCCAACATTTTGAGGTTCTTCAGGGGATGTGGTTACAACCAGCCAAGTGTTTAACTGGAAAGGAAATCAATGTTAAAACCGATCGTTCTCTGTTACTCTGTTTACTGCTCGAAGTCTAATAAATCAAGATAAAATTGCAACTTCAACTATTATTACTACTAAAATCATACCCAGTATTGGCCGATGCTGCGTGCTGCTGTCTTAGCCAGATATTCTAACCTTTTCCAACTTTTGTTGAATGTTCTTCACTCTTTTGTTCGCTGAAAAGACGCCGCGCATGTGCACTCCGCGTCTCCCTGTTCTTTATATAGATAAATGGCCCTCCCCCTGTATTCTTATCTCCAATCAGCTCAACAACAACTGCCCCATTCTATTTCTAGATTCAGTCCGTTTGGTAATAGGGTCTGTAACTGGAAGATCCAGCGTTGTTCCCGAATTATCAAAGTTTGTGTTAAAGATTTCCCATGCATCGGAGTTGTAACTTGCTCCACACAAAAACATTGTAGCATCTCAAAACTATGCTGCAAATCTTGACAATGGGAAACTAACAGCGCTTGCAACACTTTATGTTTTAAACGGCTCTTGTGTTCAGTGATTCGGGTCTTCAAAGTCCTATTGGTCTTTCCTATGTAAAGGAGACCACAGGGGCATTCGATTGCATATATCACATTTTGTGAGCTACAAGTGGTCCGATGACGTAAAACATATTCCTTCTGTTGATAAGTAAATTTTTGTAATTCTTTAGTAACAATACATATGGAACAGTGACCACATTTATAGTGGCCCTGAGGCTCAGCCTCATTGAAAGGCAAAAGCTCTGGTCGCAGAACCGCCGGACTCAACCGTTCTTTCAAGTTTCTATTTCTCCGCCAGACGCATCGAATCACTTTGTTATTTAAACTGGATGCTGTAGTCAGAATATTAGTGTGGCGGGAAACAATCTTTTTAATCTTAAAACTAAATGGGGAATATTGAGTGATAAAGTTTATCGTGTCTGGATCAGGTTTCTCTCGGGCTCTCGTAGCATTCAACAAGGCTGATCTGTCATTAAAAAGTGCTCGATGATATGCTCGTGTTACAACCTTAGTGGGGTATCCTCGCGCTATAAAATTCTGGGTCAGATCTCTAGCTTTCTCTTTGAAGTCGTGAACTTCAGAACAGTTTCTGCGATACCGCAGAAACTGAGAGAAGGGTAAACCGTCTTTCAGTCGAAGCGGATGTGCACTTTGATAATGAAGCAGCATATTTCTGTGTATTGATTTGCGGTATATTGAAGTTTTCCACCCCAGGCTTGTCTTATTTATCTGCAAATCCAAAAAAATCATCTCCGTTTTATGAATATTATGGGTAAACTGAATATGAGGGTCTTGAACATTTAACCAAGTTATGAATGTCAACAGATCTTCCATAGAGCCCTCCCAAAAGCAGAAACACATCATCAATAAACCGTGACCACAGCTTAACATTCGATTGGAATGAGGAAGACTGCCATAATTTGTCCTCATAGTAAAGGTTGGCTATAGACGGGGCAAATGTTGCCCCCATGGCTACTCCAGACATCTGCTGAAATAAGTCCTCCTCAAACTTAAAATAGTTTCGAAAAATAGTAAACTGTGTTAATTGCATCGTCAGAGTCAAGTATGATAAGACAGCCAAAAGCTCGTACAAAATTATTGTTGATTGTATTCTGAGTTTTTAAGTTCTGCTTTCTGCTTGGACTGCACCAACGTATATACAGTACAAGCGATAACATCACTGAAAGTTAACCTAGTCTACCTCCATCTGCTGGCTGGGAAGCATAACCCACTCATTGACTGGTCTAGCAGGATTAAAAGGAAGGAAATTAGCAAGCATGAACAATTTCTCAATATTCAGTCTATTGCATGTAAATATGTTATTACCAGTTCAGATTATTTTTTTATTTGGTCTTAAAATTGAAATGTCATTAGCATTTCCAGAACCTTAAAAAGCCTTCTGCCCCCTGTCCTGCAAACAGTGGTCCAGTAGTTCCTTGTCAGTACCTCACACTGCCATCAGGGGGACTTGCGCTTGATTCTCTGGTCAGCTAGGCTGGCTAAGACTAGGAATACTGCAGGGAGGGGTGAGGGTTTGGGTGGGATATATTGGGTGGAAAGACTTGCTCAGTGCTAATAGACTCACCCATAACTAGGATCCGCATTAGCTGGGTCCCAGATGGAGCCATGGTTTGTGGACCCTAGCCTAGGGCAATCACTGTGTCAGCTGTACCAGGTGGGAAGACGAATATAAAACTGGGGGGAAATTTTACTGGGTAGTTGCAGATTGAATGCTCATGGTACTGTAGCTCAAAAGAACTGGTTCTAAATGAGCTCGAAACCCATAGGAGCAAAACATTTATATACACTTTAAACAGGATAGATCTTTGCACTCTTAGAAAAGCACTTCTGAAATGCTACCATATTCTCCTTTCTCTTCTTTTTTTCTAATGTGGATATGTCTTGTTTGATAAACTCTCACTCCATTTCATTATTATTTCTTGTAATGGGATACCTAAAACTGTATCTCAGGATTCACTGGAATGTTTCCAACATCTTCTGAGGATCTGCTGATTGCACTTCTCAGACGTGCAAGGACTCTGGATGCTTTGTGTTGTTGTCAGAGGCTTTTGTAATGTTTGTAGTTTTTAGTCTCTTGTATATCGGAAACTCCAAATCATTTTCAATTACATGCATTTAACTGATCTTGCTGCTTTGATTATAAATCATTTCTTCATAATTGTTCCCCGAGTGCATTTTTGTACAGGGAAATATTTGCTGTTTCCTAAGGGTGTTCAATGAAAAGGTTTTGTTTTGAGTCAGTTTTTTTTCATTTCTTTTTTTCATTCATGCTTTCCCCATTTTGTTTGGGGTTTTTTTGCGTTTTTGTTTTTTAGCACGCACTGAAATGAAATTTCAGGAGCCCCTTCTCACCTGCCATTTAAAAAGTGGTGATGACAGATACAAGGGCTCCCCTCTCACCTACATTTTTTAAACTGATCTGTTGGATCCTGGGCCCCCTACCTCTCCCACCAAATGTTTTACAAGACATTGAGCCTTGGCATCTGCCGACCCCCACCCTCACCAGAAGCTCCTCAAAACTCCTCCTGTTGAAAAGGAGGTGGGACTTACTTCTGAAAACAATGTTATTCTGTGTTAGCCTATCTCGGCTGTTGTGTTGCTAGTCTAGCATTGTCAGAGCAACACTAGATAACCAGTTACAAGCAGGTAAGGAGGAGTCCTGCTTCCAGCTCAGCACGGGAATGTTTGGGGAGTTTCAAGGGGTGGGAGTTGGAGATGAAGTAGCACAGTTGCAGGGAAGGGCAGGAACTCTGGCTTCCAAGAGACCTTTGTGTACAGGGCAAACATCTGAAATAAAAGCACATGAGAAAATTTCATTATGTGGTTTATATTGTTCATTATGTCAACAAAACAAGACATGAAGATGGCTGATATTTTCATGCCCTAGTTTCCTATAGCTGATAGAAACATAGAAAATGATTTCAAATAAAGACCATTCGGTCTATCTAGTGTGCCCATCCACAAGAACTATTAAGTTCTACAATCCCTTCCTCCCGCTCGGAGATCCTCTGTATTTGTCCCATGCTTTTTAAAATTCATCTGATATATGTAACATACTGTGAACTATAAATGTTGAATCTCTCATAAATAGCTCATGCGGTTGCCATTTTCATCCACTTAAACATCAGCGAATAATTTGCATGTGGTAATTTATTGGATCGACAGGTGCATTAAGCTTGTCCAATAGAAAGGAAAAGGAATCACGTGCCATAGGATGCCACCTTTGATTTTTGTAGGCAGTAGTGTGAAACTCAAAACTCTTCCAACAGCGATCTTCCTTGATTCCATGACTACTCAGTTTTCTATTTTCTTACTTTAGAATGTTTTATGTTTATGTTTTGAGTTTCGTCCAAATATCTCTAGGCTTTGTTATTTTGCTTGGGCATGCCAGTAGTTTTTCGAATTTATTATCTTCATTGTATTGCCGAGACTGATTGTCAGACTTTGCTGTGGTGTTGCTCCACAGACATGGAAGTACACTGAATAGCAATCTGTGTGAAATGCTGTATTTGTGTAATTATTGCTTACGTGGTATGTGTTTCAGTATCTGCAGTTTGTTGTAAGAGCAGCTGAAAGGAAATGGAAGCCTGAAATTGCCAAGTCGACCATCCTTCCAATACATAAACTGGCCCAATGTTTAAATTTTGGAAAGCAAAAAAAGGAATTAAAAGATTTACCCAAATTATATTTCTCTTTTGGTCCCGATGTTAGAATTAAGGCTTCTGTTCTTAAGTGTTAGTAGTTTCTAAATTTAGGTGTTTATTTTTCAACTAATTAGTGGTCCTTTGAAGGTATAAAAAACCTGGTGTTTATTGGTGTTTTCATGCCACAGGTACTATTGCTGTTTATTCATTACAGTAGAATCAAATATACAGTATATGTGCCACTTAGGAGTCAGAGCAGAAATTGCAAATGAAAACTGATTGGAAGGTAGAAGACAATCCAGGGGAAGTGGTGTTTTGCTAGTGTTTATACAATAAACAGCTGTTTTCAAATTTTTTTGCATTGGGATGTTTTATCGGTGGTTGTAGGTTAAAACCTGAAGTCAGAAGCTCTAGTTATATTTTGAACACTGATGCTATTCTGGAGATAAATAAGCACTCTCTTCCTCCTGATTGTCTTCCCTGCCCTTTCTTCATCTGTAATTATGTTGTATTTGTACCCATGGGCCTGGATGGTATCAGTGCAGGGTTCTACTGGATCAATACACAGCAGCATCCTAATTTACTTACACACTTCCACCAATGTGCATGCAGGTAGGAGAAACGTTTCAAAACTATGAACAATTAACATTTCTGAAATGAGCTAAAATCCAAAGCAAAATAAAGAACTCCAAATAATTTGCTTATTCCATTTCCCAACTCAGGTATTGCTCATTTTGCTGCTTTTACAGTAATTGCATTGTGAAAGTCAGGATTTGTCAGGGGGTGGGGGGGGGGGGGGGGAGTAGGGGAAGAAACAGGATACTGTAGAACGCAACATAGATAGCTGCTTAGGAAATCACCTCCGAGGAAGATTTCCTATCATCATCAGTCTTTTGCGTCCCAGAAGAGTGTCCGATTCTTTTCTAAGATGGCTAGCAATAAGAATAGCCACATAGAGCAGCAGTTCGTGTCCCCTCAGATGCTAAAATCTCATAAAAGAGCCGTTCTGTCCCGATAAAATGGCAGTGATATAAAGAAATTGGATTGCAGGAACAGATAATGGATGAGATGCACAGATGAGGGGTCAACTGGATTCATCTAACAAAATTAAAGCGGACATTGCTGCTGTCATGGCACAACTTACTATATCATAACAGAGAATTGAACAACTGGAGCTTCAGGTTGCAGCCTTGGATCTTTTGCCAGTGGTACAGTGTTTGTAGTCTGACTGGCGAAGTAAACTCAGAGGAGCAATGCTAGAATTTATGGTTGTAATGAAGTTACAGATATGAATGCACTTTTTATTTTTTCAGTGCTGACTCCTGGCAACCCAGCTGCCTCTCAGTTTTCTTGGCAATACACCAGAAGTAGATTGCCAGGCCCTTTCTTCTGAGGCAATGGAGAGTAAAGCAACTTGCTTAAAGTCACAAGGAGTGTCAGTGGACCCTTGATCTTCTAGGTACTAGGCAGATGCTCTAACCACTAGTCTACTCTTCCATGCCACCTTATGAGTGCCACCTTAGAGAGATTCATTCCCAGTTTGTTAAACATTCAATTCGCCAATGGGCAAAGAGTGACAGCCTAAGTTAGTGGTGCACCAGAAAATTGGCTGATGCCAGGGGGTTCAGAAACAAACTAAGTGCATGCTAGTTATTTATGTAAACCCGATTTAGCTTCTAAACTTATATCCTATACACAAAACTGTCATAGTCACTTAATTGTGAGAAAATTAACATGGGAGGGGTATGGGGTGGTAGGAAGGGGTTGGGGCCAGATTTAAGATGTAGGCACCTGTAGGCAAAACTGGAGAACGGTAAGAAAAACTGCTACTACTTCTACTGATCATTTGTATAATGCTACAAGGCATATGCAGCACGGTACAGAGACTTGTAAAAGACAATTCTTGCTCATCAGAGCTTACAGTCTAGTCAAGACTGACAACACAATAGCTGGGGACAAAGATATGTCTAGGGGCATGGTAAGGAAACACATAGTTGGAGAGCAGGAGACTATGTGGATTAGGATCCAAAAGAGGCCTCGAAGAGGTGAGTTTTCAGCCTGGATTTGAAAAGTGCCAGAGATGAAGCCTGATGTACAGACTCAGGTAGTTTGTTCTAGGCATAAGGAGCAGTAAGCTGGAAGGATCGAAGTCAGGAGTTGGCAGTAGAAGAGAGAGGCACCGATAGAAGTGATCTGCCAGAAGAGCGGAGTTCCCGAGGAGAAGTGTAGAGAGAGATAAGAGAGGAGAGGTAGTGAGGTGCAGCAGAACAAGTGCACTTATAGGTCACTAGGAGAAGTTTGAACTAGCTACAGAAATAGATAGGGAGCCAATGAAGTGACTTGAGAGGAGGGGTTATATGAGCATATCGAGGCTAGCGGAAGATTAGCCACGCAGCTGAGTTTTGAACAGATTGAAGAGAAGAGAGAGGATTCAGATGGAGACCAGCAAGGAGGAGGTTGCAAAAGTTTAGATGAGAGGTGACTAAAGAGTGGATAAGTGTCATAGTAGTGTGTTCAGAAAGGAAGGGGCGAAATTTGCTGATGTTATAGAGAAAGAAACTACACGTTTTAGCTCAGTTGGATGTTTGGGTGGAAAAGGAGAGGATGGAGTCAAAGATGACCCCAAGATTGCGAGCTGAGGAAACAGAGTACAGAACCTAGAGTATCATCCTAAAGCAAACAAAACCAGGCTTCTGTTAAGCTCAGGTATTTGGTGTCGGCAGTTGCCTAGTGAACCTGGAAGGGGCAACCAAAAAAGGCCAAGTTGCTGACTCTCCATCCCAACCTCAGTGCAGTAACGTCTTTGCAGCCCACACCTTTCTTGTACAATACAACAAAGCCACTCAGATGTTGTTTTCTCACCATCATGATCTAAGAAATCTAATTTCAAATCCAAAATCTGTACCCTCAACTTCTCCCCCAATACAGCAGCAAAACTTCCTAGATCCTTCAGAAACCCATCTTATGCCCTCTGCCTCCGGACTTATCTAATCCCTCACATCTCTCTACAAGAAGGAGAGGTGCTTAGCTCCTGCTATCTTGACGAAGTGGGAGACTTTGGCCCTGGAGAGATTGAGAGAGTCCGGGTAATCTTGTTGCAGACAGCTGAAGAATGGATTGTGAACTTGATAGAGGTGGATGGCTGAGATGGGATGGGGCACTGTTGAATTCGTATTTAATTACTCATTTTTCCTAACCCCAGTTAAAGGTAAATTACATTTCAAGTACAGTATCTAGATAGATCCCTGCTTTAGAGAGCTTAGAGGCTAAGGGGCATCTTTACTAAAGTGTGCTAAGCAGTTTATGCGTGTTTTAGCATGCGGTAACTATGCATAAGGGCCCATGGTAACTATTACCTTAGGGGCCTGATAGTCGCTGTGCACTGATTCCCAGGCTAACTGCCACTCGCATGGTGAGGTGGTGAATGGATGGCTTAGGGAATGAGAGTGCACGTGGAGAGGGCATTGCAGTCAGCATGAGGGGACATACTTCACGTTGTCAATGTTGCAGTTAGCAAGGATGCAACTAATGCCACCTCGATAAGTGGTAATTACTCCATGTGTAAGTGTATGTATCCATGTGTTAACTGCACCAGTGGTAATTACTCCATGTGTAAGTGTATGTATCCATGTGTTAACTGCCAGGAACATGCTGACCATACTCCCAAATGTTACTGCAGAGGCTTTTCACTTAACACACATTAATTTTAGCTCTAAACACATGTTAAGTACAGACACCTAATGCACTTTAGTGAAAGGGCTCCTAATTTTGTACCTAAAGCAATTGAGATTGAAGTGATTTTCCCAAGGTTACAAAGAGTGTCAGTAATATTTGAACCCTGGCTTCACTACCTCAGCATACCGCTTTAACCTCTAAAACTGTTCCAAAAAATTAGTGTTTATAACTCCTTCCAGGCAAAAAGCATTTAAAAATAGCATTCACAACGAGCTGGTATCAGTTATTACACCTAAAATATAAAACATTTTAAAATGCATATAAAATATCCCCAAAGTCTTCAAAGTAAAAAAAGAAACATTTGCTTGTTATTTTTTTACCTTTGTTATCTGTCCGCCTTTGTCTGTAGCTGTCTCTCATCACCTCTTAGCTCTAGTCTCTAGCTTTGTTTCTCTTCTCCCAGCCTTCCTCTCTACGTATCTCTGACTCTCCATTTGACACCTCCATTGGTATGACTTTCTACTTGATTAGGATGAAGGATGATCAATATGAGGCCTTTTCTGGGTTTTGCAGTCTCATCTCTACTTAAATAGGCTATATGAGAAAGGTGAGATTTGTGCTTCATTTAGCTCAGTGGTTCTTAACCAGTCCTCCTTGAACCCCTAGGCCAGTCGGGTGTTCAGGATAGCCCTAATGAATATGCATGAGATATATATGCATTAGAGATATCCTGCCAACCTGACTGGTTTGTGGCCCTCTAGGGCTGGATTTGGAGACCCCTGCCGTACACCTCTGTCATTTAAAATTGTGAGTGGGCAAGGTGCAGATGTCCTAGACATCAAAAGGGTAGATAGAATGTGTCACATGCCTCCTCAATTCTCACCACCACCAAAAAGTTGTCTAATAGGCAATATTTTGGTGGTGGTGAGAAGCAAAGAGGCATGTGACACATTCTATCTAACCTTTTTGATGTCTTGGAGATCTGTACCTTGCCCACTCACATTCTTAAATGACAGAGATGTAAGGCAGGGGTCTCCGAATCCAGCCCTAGAGGGCCACAAACCAGTCAGGTTGGCAGGATATCTCTAATGCATATATATCTCATGCATATTCATTAGGGCTATCCTGAACACACGACTGGCCTAGGAGTTCAAGGAGGACTGGTTAAGAACCACTGATTTAGCTGTTAAGCTTCATTCATTTTCCTTTTTGGGCAATGGGTTGACTCTTTCCTGGTTTCTAGGGGTAGCAGTTTTTGACTGTAGATCTTCCCCCTGAGATCTTTGATTTAATCTGTCTTAATAACATTATTGTAGATTTTCAGTAATATATGGAAAATGTATATAATATGTGGGTAATATAAGGGTGAATGGTGAAATGAGGAGTGTTTTTTTATGGGTGAGGATTGCTGAGTGAATGTCTGTGTGGTATGGATTTAATATGAGAGGGAGAGATGGTAGGGGTGATTGGTTTGCCTTTTATGGGATCAAGATAGATACAGGGGATAGCAATATTAATAGCTTGCTTTTAAGTTGTTGTTTTTAAAGGTGGTAGTGATCCATTGGTGGAAACGATGTACAATGTACATAGCACAGATTCAAAGAAATTATTTTTATACAGGCAGTTTGCTGCTCAATGCCTTCTGTTGTTCTGCTGAAGGGGGGCAGGTAAGGAATATTGGAGGGCCGAAAACATTTCCTCGGTAGCTTAATGGCTACGTCCAAAATATCCATATTTAGGATAGTTTCTGACAGAGTAGATTTTTCCTGTCAATTTTGGTTCAGGATGGTATGTTAGTTTTTGCTAGTTTGTTTCAGGGGGGAAATAAATAGTGTTCGTTCTAGAAACATCCCACACCAGAATGCTGTAACAGTTAATTACTACTACTACTACTAATTATTTGTATAACACTACAAGGCATATGCAGAGCTCTACAGGGACATGTAAGAGATGGTCCCTGCTCATCAGAACTTACAGTCTAGTCAAGACAGACAACACGACTGCTAGGGACTGGGATATATCTAGAGGAATGCTAAGGAAACACATAGTTGGGGAGCAGGGGACTACGCGGATCAGGATCCAAAGGCAGCCTTGAAGAATCAAGTGTTTAGCCGGGATTTGAAATCTGGAGAGATGAAGCCTGGCATACCGACTCAGGTAGTTTGTTCCAGGCATAAGGAACAGCAAGTGGAAAGATCAAAGTCTGGAGTTGGCAGTTGAAGAGAAGGGCAGTGCCTACGTATGATCTTATTTATTTATTTTTTACTTTTTTTCATTATGAGTGCTGGACCAAATCTTAACCTTCTGTGTTTGAACATCCAAGGATAAATCATCCAATTAAACAGAAAAAGATTTTGAATTATTGTAAGAAAGAGAAACAGACATAGAGTTAGAGTTATTAAGGTGCACTTCTGCATTAGTGCACGTTAACAACATTAACACGTATTGTTATTAACCATGGGACCTTCGATAAAAAAGATATGGATTAGCAGTAAAATCTGTGTTAGTGATAGTGCACCTTAGTAACTCTAAACTATAGCTTTGTTGTTGTTGTTGTTATTGTTGCAATAAATGCATCTTTCTTGCTATGATGGCTCTCAGCCTAAAGGGGGATGGGTTGGAGAATGAATCAGTTCTCCAGCTGTTAAGGAAAAAGCATAGTATCCATCCTGATCCAAAAACACTAGTGCTTTCACATAGTCCCCCAACATGTTGACATAGAAGGTAGATGAGTAGCAGCCTTGAAAGTGAGACACCTCTCTATTGGTGGTGAACATTTATGCGCCTAATATAGAGCCCCTTGAGTTCTTCCATGAGTTGGTTTGTCAGTTAGTAGAGTATGGAGACCTTCTTATGGTGTTTGCCAGAGCTTATAACCAACCATTAAATTTGCTTTTAGACCAACAATTCCTATGTATGTATAGAAGTACTAAAACTGTCCAGACAGTTAAGGATGTCATGATAAAATTAGATCTTACTGATCCTTGGACACTAACCCACCAGCTGAGTCTCATGGGATAAGGAATATAGGGCATAGGCCTTTTAACATATTCAGAAATGACCTGGAAATGGGAATAACGAGTGAGGTGATCAAACTTGCAGATGACACAAATTTATTCAATGTTGTTAAAACCCAACAGGATTGTGAAAAATTGCAAGAGGACCTTCATAAATTGGAAGACTAGGCATCCAAATGGCGGATGAAATTTAATGTGGAGAAGTGCAAAGTTGTGCACCTAGGAAAGAACAGCACAAACTTTGGTTACACGATGCTAGGTACCATCTTAGAAACCACCACCCAGGAAAAAGATTTAGGCGTCATCATGAAACTCTCTGCCCAGTGTGCAGTGGCAGCCAAGAAAGCTAATAGAATGCTAAGAATCATAAGAAAAGGAATGGAGAATAAAACCAAGGATATTATAATGCTTCTGTATTGTTCCGTGGTTCGACCACATCTTGAATATTGTATGCAATTCTGGTTGATGTTATCTTAAAAAGGATATAGCGGAATTAGAAAAGTTACCAAGCAGGACTACCAAAATGGTAAAGGGGATGGAAGGATACCCCTATGACAAAAGGCTTAAAAGATTAGGGCCCTTCAACTTGGAAAAGAGAAGACCGAGGGGATAGAAGTCTATAAATGAATAATTGGAGTGGGACAGGTTAACGTAAAATAAGTTGTTTACACCATCACAAAGTAGAAAGACTAGGGGACATAGAATGAAGCTACAATGTAACCCATTTAAGACTAATAAGATAAAATGTTTTTTTACTCAACACGTAATCAAACTTTGAAATTCATTACCAGAGGATGTAGTGAAGGTTGCTGGTATAGTTGGATTTAAAAAAGGTTTGGACAATTCCTGGAGGAAAGGTCCATAGGACATGGGAAGTCCTCTGTTTACCCCAGGACAAGCATTGTAGAAGCTGTGGACTTTGGGTACTTGCCAGGTACTTGTGACCTGGATTGGCCACTGTTGGAAACAGGATACTGGGCTTGATGGACGTTGGTCTGACCCAGTATGGCATTTCTTATCCCAAAATGATCAATTGGTAATGTTTCAAGAACTGCAAGATGTAAGCTTCTTAGATCTCAGGAATTTTGAGGAATATAATTATATCATTCGATTAAATAAGACATTTCTCACCTGCAGCTAATACCAGACTTGACACGATTTATTATTGGCAAAAAGGGGAAGGTTATTTATTTTATTTAACAGGGTTTTATACTGCTTTATCATTTAGTCAAAGTGGTTTACATTGCAACTTAAACTTGGTAATGTCCATTAAAGAACATTTTTTAACTTAGAGTTTCCTGAGGCAATGGAGGGTTAAGCAGCTTGCCCAAGGCACAAGGAGTGCTTGTGGGAATCAAATCCTGTTCTTCTGGTTCTTAAGCCAGTGCGCTAACCATTAGGATAGTCCTTCACTCTGTGTGGTTTCAGTAATCTATAAATATTCTCAAGAATGTTCCTTCAAATTTACCTTAGGGCTTCAGAAAATTTGGGAAGCAGACACTGAAATGTGTGAAGATCAGATCATTTAGAACAGATTTTGCTGTTTTTCCAGATATTCAGAATTGTCTGCCAGCTTGATAGCGACTTAGGGCATGATTCCCTGCTATTCCTGCCTTCCCTAGCTGGCGTCTAACCTCCTCTCCAGTTATATGGGGAAGTTAGATGGGGGCGGGGAAGGAGTTGCTCGGGGGAGGAGTCTGGGCGGGCCATGGGTGGTTGCTGGCCCTGGACGTACAGGGCCGATTCTAATGTCGGCCCTGTACGTCCAGGGCTGGCGACATATGCTGGGACGTTATTCCACTTCCAAAGTGGAATAACTTCCCTAGACTATTTTTTCGGGGCACGGATGGGGCAGGGGGCTGCCAGAGGACATTTCTCACAGCCCGACCCTGGACTTAGAAGGCCAGATTGGGGGTCAGACTGCGACGAATAAGCCTTTTTTTCCAGTGGCCGGCATCGTGGCTTTTAAATGGAGCCACGGTGCCATGGCAACCGGACTCCATGGCGCCGCGGCGCCATTTAAAAGCCCTGACTGAGTTAGTTGGACTTGTCATGTACGTGCAAGATGGACTGAATCACAGTCCTTTCCTGCACGTACACGACTGATCGTGATTTGATCTCGCAGGGCTAGTCGTGCCCCGCGCGATCAGAATCACGAGCCCCTCTTTACGTCAAACTGGACATACAGAGATGCTGGATGTCTGGGATGGAATGAGCCCTTTTATATTTTATTGTGCACAGAGTCCTCTGGATGCCCAGATGGCTTTCCAAATCTGGCCTGAGGAGGTCTAACATGCTAGCACTGCAGGCAGGAATCGGGAATATAACACCACACATGCTCTTTTTGCCATAAAGTTCAAGCTGTTTTGGGATAAGGTTTGGGAAGTGATATCTCAAATAGTGCAAGTAAAACCCGAGATTTCTTTCCCTATAATAATTTTGCTGCTGTAGTGAGATTCGATATTAGCAAGTGCCACAAACGCTTATTTGATGTAATGATGGCTGTAGCTCAACAGACGACAATGTTCAATTGGAAAAATGCAGATTTACTTTTACTTTCTCAGAAACTTTGGTGGAATTTGTTCTGCATGGTTTCTAGATTTGAAAGATAGCTTCTGAGAAATGTAACAGAGCAATGACAATATAAAAAATTGGGCTAGGTTTCAAAGACTATCTCAAGTGTATGATTGATAACTACTTGTTTTGTTCCAACATGGGGTGGAGTGTACCATCCAGATTTTTCCCCTGTTCTGATTACAATAGTTATATTCATCTCTCTTTTTTTATTCTATTAAATTATTTTTGTTGTACTCTGGTTTTCCTGACTGTGAAACTCTGAAAGTCAGGATTGGTCACGATAGTCCTATCTTTGGGGGCAAAAACCCACGTTAGTTTTGTCGTGAGGCAGATCTGTAATTACAAAAACATTTTTTGCTTTCTCATTGAATGGCATAAATGTGAGACTTACAAGTTAACATCTGGTTTAAACTCTTTTAAACTGAAGTGAAGCAGTATGGTATGCTATGAAATGTGGATGCAGAAAATAGTTACTGAGGAGAGGGGGTAGTGCTGAGAATTTATTTTTGGCTTTCTTGAGATGGATGGATTTGGATCATTTCCCACTTTGGGGGTCATTTGTGCTCTTTTAAAAGCCTGGCCTTCAGAAACAAAATGACTTGAAATGGTCAGAACATCATATGGGTGATTTATTATTGGTTGGCCTACAATGATGCCGTTATCACATTTGACCATAGGAATAAAATGGACCCTATGATACACAATACATGATAACAATGTTCTTGCTTGCAAATCTTTAGTAAATGACCCCCATTTGACTTTGACAAACACATTGGATGCTGTGCGCTTGAGATTAAATTCAAGTCTTCATTTTACAAAATGGAGGGAAATGTTAGAATCTTGAATTAGAGAGTACCTGTGTATTTGTTATATGTGCTTTCCTGAGTCCTGGTGAATTACAGTTCCAGTTCACTGTGTTACTCTCAGGCTGTACTCTTGGCCGAATTGCCTGTAAAGGCTATCAAACGAGATAGAGTGCTTTTTTTCTACTTGGGCAGACATGTTTGTACACCTTTGGAGGTCCATATTTCCACCTATTATTTGGATTTTCTCAGTCTTATTTTAGGTATACTGCTGTAATTTCATTTGGTTTGTAATCTGTGCCATACAGTTGTCTTAATTTAAGTTTTGTTGTATGATATGTACAGTCTAAATTTGCATAGGGCATTGAGGTCAGAAAACAGACTGAGTCCATTTGTCAAAAAGTGTGATAGTATTTTATAAAAGGCTTACTGAATGGAGAGCCTTCTTTAAACATGTTTAGGATCACAGAAAAAACACATGTATAAGTGGCAATTCTGCTACTTACTCATGTAGTTGACGGATGTTGCAAAACTGCACATGCAAGGGAAGCCAGTCAAGGTGCCAAGCTACAAAATTCAAACTTTTGCAGTTCCTCAGTGATTTTTAACCCCAGAGAGTTAAAGCACAATTCCCCTTTCAAGCTTTCCTACAAAACTCAGGTCCAAACAAGAAGTTAGCTGATCTAAATGTCAACGGGCAAATTTTCCTAGAGATATGTGTATTACCATTAAAAGTACAAAATACATATATACATTCAAGGTCCGCCCAAACCATGCCCAGAATATATGCCCTTAAAATCTGTTGGTACTACTGGCCTATGAAGGTAATTTTATAAACTGGCACCTAGTTAATGTGCCTTTTTGTGTGCATGCTTTCCCCAGATGGGCACTTTATAAAATAGAATTAAGTAAATACCAACTAGGAGCTTAATTCCAAACTTATTTGATATAGAAAATATCTTTGTGTTGAACTCTTTAGTTTTTTTAAACCCAAACTCACAAAATAGTCTCGTATATCGAACAGTGCTATTTAATGTGCATATCCATAAAATGATCATTAAAAATAACCATGTAGTTTTTTTTTTTCTATATGGTTATTTTTAAAGATCATTTTATGGATTTGCACATTAAAAGGGGCCATCGATAAACCGGACTATTTAGTGAGTTGGGGTTTAAAAAGGGGTCCAACAAAAAGATACTTTAGGGGTTATTCTGAAACACGAATAGCGGGGATGGACGTCCCAATGGGACGTCCATCCCCGCTATTCGTGCCAATGGCAGCCCCGACTAACTTCCCTGCCAGTTGTGCAGGGAAGTTAGTTGGGGGCGGGGAAAAGGTGGCCCAGGGGTGGAGAGTGGGTGGGCAATGGGCGGTCACCGTCCCTGGATGTACAGGGCCGATTCTAATGTCAGCCCTGTACGTCCAGGGCCGGCGAAATAGCCGGGGAAGTTATTTCTCCTCCGAGGTGGAATAATTTCCGTGGATGTTTTTTTTTTTCAACCTCGGGGCGTGGGAGGGGCTGGGGGGCCAGGGTTTATTCCCCTCAGCCCAACCCTGGCCTTAGGAGGCCTGATTGGGGGTTGGGCTGTGGGGAATAAACCTTTTTCTGTGGCGGCCGGCATCGCAGCTTTTAAATACAGTAGAGCTGTGGTGCCATGGCAACATGACGCCATGGTGCCGTGGCTCCATTTAAAAGCCCGACTGAGCTATCCAGTCAATGGCTGTATGTGCAGGCCGGGACTGAATCGCAGTCCCAGCCTGCACATACAGGCCTGATCACGATTCTGTTCCCACGGGGCTTGATGTGCCTCACAGGATCAGAATCACGATCCCCTTTGTACTTTCATCTCAGACCGGATGTACAAAGGGGATGTGCATGCGGGACAGAATCGGGCCTTTTGTATATGAAAGAAGTTTGGAATTAAGCTCCTAGAGTTGGTTTAGTTATATTGTTGTGGATCCAGTTGTTGAGCATTCCATATTCTAGTGAGTTCTTTATAAAAGAAAGCATTAAGTGTAAAAGTATGCTTGTATGTTAAGGCATGATCACTTATACCAGCCCTTGCAATTACACACGTATGTGAGGAGGGGGCTGATAAGTCTCTAACCGTGAAAGGAAACAGAAAGCTACAGGCACACTTCAGTTCCAGAGGTCTGAATGATCTCTCTGCAGTTTCGTTTTAGTACCAAATAAAGCAAAACTGCAGCGAGATCATTCGGACCTCTGGAACCGAAGTGTGCCCATAGCTTTCTATTCTGTTACAAGGCCAGAGACTTATCAGCCTCCCTTGTATATGAGAATTTTACAATTGCTCACACAGCCCTCAAATTCCACCTACATGCATTTCCACAGTGAAAGTACGCGCAACGCAAACAATGCACATATTTTCACACTAATTGGTATTTTATAAGAGGTTATTTATACACATAAATAGCCACGTGCATAAATGATGAAAATTCCGGAATTCACTTATGTTGTTTGTACATAAATCTAGACGAATCCTTATAAAATTACCTCTAAATATATAATTAGTAGCTTTTCTAATATCACTGCTTAAACTTATATGCCGATTTACATATGTAAATATTTTTTTTTTACTGTAAATGGCTCCTAAGTCTTCTAAAATCACTTCCATATTGTATTTATTCTAATTGGTTTCTTACATTTACTTCTGTTGGACCTCACTTAAAATACTTTCAGTATACTGGTGAGTAATACATATGAACAATAAAATAAAATGTGTTTTAATGTGTGGTCTGTTGCTTAGAAATTCTCCCTTTGCAGTCCTTAGCCAGATCATGCAATGGAGTTGTCCTTTGATTTTGCCGTTAGTGGGCATCTGGTTTCTGCATCTGCCTTTCTTTTAAACACAGCCTTTACTTTCATAGCACAGTTCAAACTGTTGGATAAGCTGCAATTAACTGTCCAGACAAATTTGTGTTGTGTCAGCCCTATCCTAGTTTGTTTACTGCAAGCTTTGTGCCCATGAAATATGGCCAGCTGACGGTATTCTTAGGGTTTTTTCAATTATTGCTGAGTATCTTCAGAAATGAGAAGAAACGTCATTATTTATAAGCTGTAAGAAGCAGATTGGCCTAACCATGAATGACAGCCACCTCCATCTACTATAATTTGCAGCACTCTGTTTTTTTATATAGGTGGCGTATTTATATGTCTTGTAAAAATCTTCACACTTTTGCACATTTTTCACATTCGCCTGTCTTAAAAATACAGTTCAAAATGCATTAAAGTAGCAATTTTTCACTGATCTATAGAACATACTCTATACTTTCGATGTGGAAGAGCAATTATAGAGGCATTCAGAAGCATCAGAAACCAAACTGTCTTGAATGCTTACATTTTCACATTCCTGAACTCCGTACTTGATGGAAGTTCTTGGTGCAGCAGTAAGAGCCATGATTTGTTTGGGATAAGGGTCTACCAGCTTTGCACAGCAGGGTGGTGCAGCTTTTGCCCATTCTTCTTGGCAGAATAGCTCAACCTTTTTGAAGTTGATGGGGACTGCAATCTTCAAGTCTTGCCACATATTTTCTGTTTGATTTAGGTCTGGGCTTCGATTGCGTCACTCCATTTGTTGCTTTTGCTTTGTTCTACCGTCTTCCCAGTCACAGGTCTATGGCAGACTGGAACAGGACCTGCCTCTACTTTGCACCATTCATCTTTCCCTGTCCTCGCTGTTGCTAAACATCCCCAAAGCATAATGCTTTACCATGCTTTACTGTAGGGACGGTGCTAGCAGAGTATTGTGCTGTATTTGTTTTAGACCACATATATGACTTAGAACTGAGATCAGAAAGATGCACTTTGGCCTCATCAGCCCAGAGAATCTTCTACATGCATGCATTGTCTCCTAAGTGATTCTTTGCACATGAAATGCCGTTGCTTCCTTTTTGTCACCTTCGTTTGCAGGCCACGTTTGTGGAGTAATCTTGAAATTGTTGAACAGTCAACATTTTCCCCAGTCTCAGCCAGAGACCTTGGTAGAATTTTTAAAGTAATGTTAGGCTTTGCAATGCCCTTCCTCAGCAGTTTCTTTAACAGAGAGCAGCTGACCTTGGAAAGGTGTTCTGATAGAAGCAGTGTTTTTGTGGTGTCGAACTGTTGCCACTCTACAGTGATGAACCTGACAGTGTCCCAGGGGGTATTAAAAATTTCTTATAGCCCTCTCCCATTCTATACCTTTGAATAACTTAATCTGAAGTTCTTTGAGCAGCTTTGTGTTTGGCATGTTTGGAGTTTTGCTTCAAGTTCATTTTATAAAACAGTTGACTCTTTATTCAGGGGTATTCGAAAAAGCTTATTTGGGGGTTTGTTATGACAAAGGGTATACGGATATATACAGTCAAGACGTTTTGGTTTCTCATTATTAGGTACTTTTTGAATATGTCTACAATTGCTCTTTTGCATTAAGGGATAACTTAGATTGTAAGGAGTCTGTAAGTGTGGTTTGAGTAGGAACTAAAAGTGTATTTCTGATTTTCCAGCAGGAATACACATATACAATAAAAAATGTGAACAATGGCCTTTACATTTGTTCTGAAGCAGATGAATCAACAAGGTGCTTGTTTGGACCCGGGGTTCACACCAGTCATTGAAGTGCCAATTGTGCTTCCTACTCTGGGAAAATATAGTTATTTAACTCAGTTAATAAATTAGCCTGTCCTAAACATCCAGTATTCTAAGGTCTGCCACTTATGCATGTAAATGTCGACATTTATATGTGCAGATTGCAAAATCGGCACTTAAATGGGTAAATGTCGGTACTTATATGCGGAAGACCCCAGGTGATACCACTTTTTTGGATGTGGTTTTTGGTAAATGGCTGGTCATGCTGCCAAATACACGAGTCCTTGTATTTAGGAGAGGCTCCAGGAGCCTTTTGTAAAATACCCTGGAAATTGTGAACGTCCCAAATTGGACATCCCTTTCTGATCTAGACATCGTATGCAAAATCTGTCTTCACAGTGTCATGTACATTCAAAGAAAGAAGAAAGTATGTTGATATCCAGTTTGCTGGTGAGTGTCTTAGGTTGATTTGGTGCCATTTCTATAGTTACCAGAGGGCCCCGATTTTTGTGGATTGTTCCCAATTTTAAAATAGTGTTCTCGACTCCATGGACTATAATCACCTCCTGTCTCTGATTTCACTGGGGAGAGAGGCAAAGGATTTTGCTTCTCTTCCATACCGCTCTGATGCAGTCTTCTCGATTCTGGTAGGAGACGATGCAAAATTTGCTGCTTTTCTAAAAAAAAAAGAGGGCATTTTAGAAATGTATAGGATATTCATCTATATGTATAAAATAAAGTTTGAGCACATATGTGTATGTATGCACACTTATAACTCAAGAAGGGCCGCTACTGTCTTTTTAAACTTTTGAAATTACTGAATGTTACCTAGACTGATCATTTTGAAATATATGAGGAAAAGATGCCCAGCCCAGCTCTTCCTTGCCCAAGTGTCCCAGAATGGTAATCCTAGCCACTTCAGCTCAATAGAAGCAAAAATATGGTGAGAATTAAGACAGGCTGAGAAATGGTGAACAGTAACTGCTAGGGATCTCATGCTATCTACTGGATACTGATATTCCTTAGTGCATCATAATGCAAAAAGGCATTTTAGTAAATGTGCCCTTTCTGTTATGTTTTTGTCTTTGCATAGTGGTTGGAAAGTTGGTCTAACTTTACAGTTTCTTACCTGAAGCCCCCTAGATCCTGGCAAATACTATATTTGGAAAGCCTTGGATGGCAGTGTCTTTTTTGGGAAATATTTTAGAAAGCAGATATTTCCTAATGAGATGAGTAATGGGAAAGATATGTGCTGACATGAGTTTTCTGGGGTTATTGCCTAATTATCTGTACTTAGTTGAAAGGTTATGGCTGGCTCAAAGGCATGCACATTCCTACTGGCTAGGTAGCTGTAAAATCTTATGGTTCTGTTTTGGGGGAAGGAAATAGCAGAGTGAGGGAAATATCTTACATACTTTCAATAACAGAGGAAGTAACCCCTTTCATGACATTTACTTATTTGGTATTTAATGCGGACTCTGACAACAGAACCCTAACCCACGCCATAGCTCCACCCTGATCTGGTAATAAGCCCAGAACAACTTCAAGGTTGGATGATAATATGCAGGTGGAAAGTATTTAAAGTTATCAAGCCACTAGAAACTTAAAAAAATCAAAAGTACAAGGAACGAACATCAAAAAGATGTTTTTTAAATCAGCACATCACTATAGCCAGTTTTCAAGTCAGCTGCTGCTTGTAATGAAGGGTGTGTTACTATTACAGCCATGATCTACTATCTTGATTTCTAGAATGTAAGTTTGAGGAGGCAGCTGTGCCGCTTGCAAATAGTTCAAAATGCAGCAGCTGAAGTAGCATGAGATGCTTTGAGATGGACACCAGTTTCACCGCTTCTGCGGTCTCTGCTTTGGCTGCCTATAAAGGCCTGTATTCATTGTGTAGCAGCAGAGCGCAGACAAACCAATGATACCAGGAGTCTGTTCAGAAGGTCCAAATCATTTATTTGTGCACAAGACTCAAGCAGAATCAAATTCAAAATGGCTGAGCAATGTTCTCTGGCAAAACAACAACTTTTATAGACTTTTGCTCCATTCTAGGTATAGAAAAACATTTCATTGGTCCCGGTAACCTCCCGTACCTCCCGTACCTCCTCTATTGGTCCCGGTACTGATATGATTATCCAATTATGTTCTTTGAGTGGGCTCAGCACCTGCTTACCCCCCTTCTAGTCCCAGTTACAATGGCCAGTTCACCAACTTGTTACTTTCCTACTTCCAAGGCCATTGGGCTAGTTAGTACGTGCGGGGAAGCAGGGCTCTGTAACCTTTCTGTCAGCAGTTTTAATTAAATCCCTTACAGCTGTATTCTCTTATCAGGGGCATTCAAACATATTTTTCTCTATTTTTCCAAGTTTCAGTTCTGCTTGTTCAAACTAATTCAATTCTAATTCTACAATAGCAGCCTATTGGGGGATGTGCAATTCCTATGGGCCTCTTCACAGGCTTCATTTACAGGTCAAGCTACTTAGGTCTGTCTGTTTAGTTCAATTAGCATGGATCATAGGCCTTCGCCTACCACAATTGCAGTATCCTGTCATAGTTTTTCAGGCTGTTTAACAGGTCCGCAATACTTGTGAGACAGATTAGAATGGTATACGTCAGAGAGATCTCTGTGTTCCAATCAGGGGCGCTGCTGGTCATTTCCTCCATAGGTTGTATGGAAAGAGGGAGGTTTTAGAGACTGGGCCTTTGCAGTGACAACTCATAGGTTGTGGCATGGACTTCTGAGGTGCCAAGGAATGGGCAGGACTATAAGGAGTTTCTTAAGGGACTGAAAACATAATTTTTCCCGTGAAGGACTGGGTTACGTTGAGAATCACCTGCTAGGTAAATGTTTGCTGCTAGAAAGTTTAGATTGTATATGTTTATTCAACCTATGCGGAACAGGAAGTTGGGTTGGTTCAGCTTGAAAAAGAGCCATTTCGATAGCGGGCTTGAAACACAAAAGTTTTGTGTCGCACGATTACCCAACAGCTAATGGAATGTCTCGGAGGGATAAGTAATAGCGGGCATGCTTTGGGAAGATTGGCGATAATGGACAAGCCTTTTGGATCCCCGTTTCGTTGGCTTTAGGGGAGCTTAATCATGGCGGGGTGCTTTCGGCGATTGCCTAGAAAGTGGATATCCAAAGTCGTCTTTCAAGAGCTTCTCTTGGCTCAGCTAAGTGATACCATCCCCATGTAATGGACATCCTATAAGTTACAGTATTTATCTGAACGTGAAGATTTTGCACATAGCATTAATTGTATGCAGGGGCTGGTCCTATGGGCCGTTTATAGCCTCAGGCATAATTTGGTCGAGCTGACCTTTAAAAAGTTGAATAGAAGGAAGGTCTGTTAAACGAGCATGTTTTACATTCTCAAGACAGACGATCCGACAAAAAAATATTCTCGAGATGTATACGCTATTGCAGCATGATTATGGTGTTTAATATAGGGATATAGCGAGTGTCCTTTTCTATGGGATAGATTGTATATGTAGCATAGATGGTTTTATGTGTCTGATTGTATACTGCCTTGGAGGGCTTAGAAAATTGGTGAGGTGGTCTATAAATGTTTAAATAAAAACACTTCAAGATCTGTATATATGTTTTTTTAAGCTTTTGCTTTTGGATTTTTTAAAGAATATTAATTGGGAAATATTTGCATGTCAAGGTGTACATACAATGATGAACTTGTGTGTAATGCCCTGTGACATTTGTAATGTACAACTCCTAGTTTCCAGCATTTCACGGCACAGCAAATTATCTCCTGTATCACAGGGATGTCCACAGGCAAGAAAACTTTGGTTTCTTTTAAGTATTTTTCATGAACGTTTTGTGATTTTGGGTGTTTTTCCAATTTCATTCATTCATTTTTAATTTTTAGGGTGCATCCAATTGATTTAATATGCACTAATTGATGAATTAAGATGCACTAAGTCAATTAGTGTATGCTAAATGTGCACTGATGGACATCCCTATTGTAATACCAGAAACTTTGTAGAATGCTCAGCCGCTAAGTATTGCCTTCCCTTTCTGAACTCCTTTCTGTCCTAATTGGTGATTTTCACCCCCTCATCCCTAATAGCCATTATTTTGATGTTGATGGTGGTTCTTTTCGAAGCAACAGTCCAACAGCTCATAAAATTTAGAGAATTGCTTATCCTTCTAGCTGTCACTCACAAGAAGTGGTTCTGGAAATCGACGGATCTGTCCTGGGAAAGGATCTATTCTGACCCTTTTTTAACCTTTTAGCATGTGTAAATTCAGGCTCATTTTATGTCAACCGATGTCTAAGATTACCCAATAGGCAGTGGGAGAAATGCATCCCCCCATTTTAATGATTTCATTTTCAAACGTTTCTCAGTTTTAAACATTTGTGATGCTTATTTTTGTCTGCCAAGGATCTGGGTACTTATTGTTATTTAAAATCCAAGACATTGCGCCAGAAATCCTTATCTGTTTACATGACTATATCCATAAAAGCCAGATTGTTCATAATATCTTCAACATTGTTTGGAAGATTTAGGAGAGAAGAATAAATATGGTTTAGGGGGATCAGTTTGGGTGAAGAAGAGGGCTGATCATGGGAGAGGGATCAGTTCGTAGAATGGGGGGGGGGGGGGGTCTGATCTTGGTCTTCGGTGCACGCTGACCCCTGCAGTATGCTTACCATACTTTAGAAAAAGGGCCACCGTGTGTGCGAAATTAATATTTGAAGAGAAGAGCAAACAAGTCAGAAAGCTATAAACTCTTACACATTTTATTCTTTCCATTTCTGTGTCACACCTCGATATTCTTTTTAAATTGTAATGCACCCTGTCCTTTAAATTTAGAGCTAAATGTTTATAATATGATAATTTTCCTAATATATTTTGTAACAAGCATTCTCCTTTAGTTAGGGATAAGAAATTTCATAAAACAGTGGTTACTCTGAGCTCTCTTTGTGAATTTAGTGGTGACATGGCGCTGGATTCAAACTGTTAGCACTTAGGCTTTACCTGCCTTGTCTATAGGAGCGGTGCAGATGAATAGTGGATGTCTTAGGACTATCATTAGTTAGGACGTGTTGGTAGCAGTAATTATAGTGGTAGTGTGCATTCATGCAGGACTCTAGGCCTGTTGTTGGTCACTGACAATTTAAAGAGATGACATGGAGACAAAGGACTTCTTGTAAGGCACTGAAATATTAATGTGTTCTTATATACGCCTGCTTGCTTTCAGTCTCCCTGTCAATAGAATTGAACAAATAAGACAAGCATGACAGTGCCCTGAAGCATAGCAGGATGGAAAATTATATCTAATGGGTCTATGAAATGGCTTTTTTTAAATGGAGGAATTGGGTATTATGACTTCTTGTACTGTTCTGCTAAATTAATTTAAAAATGGAAAACGGCTCCAAATGAAGAAAATTTGCAAGAACAAAGAATGGCAAGTTAGATTATAGCTTTAATAAAGCAAACCCAAAGAGATTTTGTAAAGAAGCTCATAATAGGGAAAAAAACCTAAGAACAATTTTTTTAAGTACTTTCAAAGCAAAAAGCCGGTCAGGAAGTCAGTTGGATCATTAGATGACTGGAATCAAAAGAGGCGTTCATGGATGACAAGCACATAGCAGTAAAAACTAAATGAATTCTTTGCTTTGGTCATTACTGAAGAGGATGTCAGGGAGATACGCATGTCAGAAACACTCTTTGATGGTGGTAACTCAGAGAAAATGATGCACACGATAATGGTTTGAAATCTTGGATTTTCAATCTGCATTTTAGTTAACTTATGAGGCTTTCAGGCCTCTATGGAGGTTTTTAACCTATATTATACTGTCTGTTTTATTTCTGTGTGGTTATTATGCATTGTTTTGGATGTTGTATGCTTTATATTGTACCCATGATATTTTATTTTATTGTAAACTGCTTTAGTGCATTATTGTGATAAGCGGTATATAAAGTTAATAAATCAAATCAAACCTGGAATATGTAATGGAGCAAATTAAAATCTAAAATGTAACAAATCACTAGGACCAGTAGGTATACCCCTCAGGTGTTGAAAGAACTAAAAAAATAAATTGTATAACTATTGCTAGTATCTGTAATCTATCATTAAAATGAACTACTGTGTTTGAGGATTGGTGGGTCACCAATTTAAAACCAGTCTTTAAAAATGCTTTCAGGGGTATCTGGAAAACAGCAGACTAGTGAGCCTGATGTTTTTGCTGGGTAATGGTGGAAAGTATTCTGAACGCAAAATTATTGGCCATGAGGGGAATTTTAGAAGATACATCTAAGTGCAATCTGGGACATCTAAGCAAGAACGTCTGAAAAAAAAGTAGGCACATCCAGGTACAGACATGAGTTCACAAATGTGGACATGCCTGATATGGACATTGTGGGGGCATCTATACAGACATCCCAAGAACCATATTTCAGAACATGGACATGTAGAATAGCCTAATGGTTAGAGTAGTGGGTTAAGATCAGGGCAGCCAGCGTTCAAATCCCATTGTGCTGAGTACTGGGTTGATGGAGTGCTTTCTTTTCTACACCCCCTTGATGGTTTTCAGCTAAAAGGAGCACTTTTTAGATGCCTATATTGTGCCTGGAGAAGGTCTAACGTTAGATGTGACGCTGGACGTCCATGACATTTCAAAGATCAGGTGGGAATGTCCGGCCACGCCTTCAGGTTCCTGGGATTGCCCCAGTCAGGCCTCCTCCATACCCCCATTCAGATTTAGACATTCTCATGCTGGGTACATCCCCAGAGCTGGTTTCTAAACTGGCTCTGGAGACGTCGCTGTGTTTTGGACATCTTTAAGTTTTCAGATGTCCAAAGCACGAATAGGGCTTCTAAAAGGACCCCCTAAATGGCTAGACATGGCTTAAAGGGACAGAACCAACATGTATTTAGCAAAGGAGAGTAGTGCACATCATTTACCTTAACACAGATTTTTGAAGATGTTATTAAAAAGCTGGTAGATAGGGATTTTCAGAGGGGATTTGACAAAATGACCAAAGTTCTCACCTATGAAGAGACAGCTGAGAAATTAGAAAGTTTTGCGTTAAAGGCAATGTCCTATTATGGAATGGGTACTAGCTAAAAGATGGGAAACAGAAAGTAGGACTAAATGTTCAGCGTTGTTAGTAGTGAAAGATAAATAGTGGAGAGCACCAGCGTTCTGTATTGGGGCAAGTGTTTTTTAATATATATTTATAAATTATCTGAAAGAGTGGATTGTGAGGAATTATAGGAGGACTTGGCAAGAGTGGCAAGTGGATATCTAAATGAGAGATGAAATTTAATATGGACAAGTGCAAAGTGATGCATGTAGGAAAAAAATCCAAACTATAGGTGCACGATGCTGAGGTACATATTAAGTCACCACAGAGGTAAAAGATCTTAGAATCATTGTATAATATGCTTTGAAATCCTCAGTTCAGTATTCAGCAATGGACAAAAAAGCAAAAAGACTGTTTGGAATTATTTAGAAAAGGCCAAGAATAAAGCAGAGAATATTAGAATGCGTCCATACTGATCTGTGGTGCGACTGCACCTTGACTACTGTGTGCAGTTCTGGTCGCCCTATCTCATAAAAGACATAGGAGTCTCATTACTAAGGTGTACAAACATTTACAAGTGTTCATTTACCATTAAGATAATGTGTGTTAATGGTGAATTAATGCATGTTGACGTTACTGCACCTTAGTAACTAGACTCCACAGTGGATCTAGAGCAGGTATAGGGAAAGTGGCCAAAATAATAAAGAGGGTGAAATGGTTTCCCTACGATGAAAGGCCAAATAGGTGACTAAACAGATTAGTACTCCAGTTTGGTGAAGGAACGACTGAAAGGAGATATGATAAAGTCTATAACATCATGGGTGGGGTGGAACAGATGAATACTGAAATGAGGGGGCACGCATGAAACAAATAGGTGCCACATTTAAAACAAATCCGTGTATACAACTAAGCTTTGGAATTTATTGCTAGAAGATGCAGTTAAAGCAGTTTGCAAAGCTGGGGTTATAAAGGGCTTAGACATGTTCCTGGAGGAAGAGCCCATAAACCATAATTAGCCATGCAAACTTGGAAAAGCTGCTGCTTACCTCTGGTTGTCAAGAAAAAGGACTGGATGGTATCCTGCGGGGTATTGTAAACTGGATTAGCCATTGTTGGAGAGAGCATGCTGGGCCTGATGGAACTTTGGTCTGTCTCAGGATGCCATATATTTTTATTCTTATGCCACAATAAATTTTTGGGCAAGCTCAACTGTATCAGTCTGAGAGATGCAAAGATTCAGGCTGCTGTCAGTCATAGCATTGAAGCAGAGACAGCTGTGGAGTAAACAGGAAGAGAGTTCCCAGTGCCACAAGGTGAACTGGTCAATAGCCTCAGTTGTGCCTGAGATTGGCAGATGCTCTAGGTCCTGTATTCATCTGTTGTGTGCCAGGTTTTTTGCTGCAGGTTCTGCTCTGGCATTTTTAAGTTCTTAAATGACTGAATTGTTTAAAATTACTTTTTGAGAGAAGTGCTAGGAAAACATATTTCAGATACTTCAGTTAATGATTAAAGCAAACAAAATTAGTGATTCATCCTTGAGTTGCAGTCCCTGTTTTCTTCTACAGGTTCGTCTGATATTTAGAGTTCTTGAAAGCTCTCCTCCCTTACCCACGCCAAACCGTATGAATCAAAATGAGGTGCTCCTCTGCTGATCCTTGTAAGAACCCCATGCAACCATCAGACTGAGGCACATAAAGGGGGTTATTTTAGAAGCCCTATTTGTGCTTTGGAAGTCTGAAAATGGGCTTAGAGATGTCCGCGGTACACAGACATCTTCAGAGTCATTTTAGAAGCCAGGTCTGTGAATGTCTCCAGCACAGGGACGTCCAAGTTGGAAGGGGACATGGTGTATGCATTGCCAGGGCATTCCCAAAAACATGGACATTCTCGCCCATTTCAGAAAGTTCCTGCACGTCCTGAGCCACAAAAAGTTTTATACTCGCTTCAGGCACGAATAAGAATCTGAAACATGCTCATTTTGTCAGGCAAACATCTGGAGGCTGTGGAGAAGGAGGTACATTCATGTCCCCTTTATTTTGCAGTTTGCCAGCGAGCACTGACAGGGAACGGGGGCTCCAGTTTTCATTTTGCCACGTCACTAGACATCCCCATATGCAACCTTGCTTGAGATGAATGTTCGTGCCCTATGGTTTCATAGTGGGGACGTCTATGTGGATGCCAGCATGGGAGTCCACATCAGGGACATCTATTTCTAAAATCAGGCTGAAACATAGACCTCCCTAGCATTTTTCTGCATGTTCTGCCCTGGACATCGCAGATTGCACTAAGACACCCTTTCTAAAATGTCCCTTAAAATCTAAATAGAATTATAACAACTGAAGCATGAAATTAGGGAAGGAGTTTTGTAAATGGGGCTGTTCTATAATAAATATATATATAGCATATATGGAATTCCCAATGTATTGTAAAAAGACGAGTAGGAAACATGGCCATGAAACATTGAAGATATAGGTTTAAAATCTGTAGCTCTTAGGGACCTCGGGTACGCTCGAGTGTTCATTTCCATAAGGGGGAAGTTCATGCTGCAAGGTCTGCGTGATTGAAGACCTTGTGATCTCACTCTGATCTGCAGTAACAACAAAAGAAATCCCAGTGCGCACGCAATTTTGTGGTTCCAAAAAGATGTTACTTTCAGATTTCAAGCAAAGCATTTATAAATTTCAAACAAAATCAATCTTTAATTACTCCATCCTAAAGCAGTAGGCAGGAAAGGTTTAGTACAAGTCACTTCTTTCCCGTGGAAAGAAAGAAATTAGAGTTGTTAGAGTTGTTGACTGAGCAGCTCTCCAGTTTCAGCCCTGGAGAGCTGTTCAGTCTCAGGGTAAATGTGTAAAAGTCTTCCACTAGCATTATGCACCTGCCGCCTTTCTCCAACCCAAGGTGTCAAGTCAATAAGAAAGTTACTGTGTGGCATTTGCAAACTGGGTTCTTGATCCCAAATGGATACCACTGCTGGAAGATCTGGATTTTTGAACTCGGTTGAAAAACCGTCTTAAGATTTATTTTTTCAACCTATTATTCATTGGCCATACTGGCTCAGGACAGTTACAATAAGTTACATTCAAATACAATGATAATCCAATAACAGAACACTAATATCACAAATACCATAAATAAAACCATAACAATTAATTAATCAAACATGTCTATTATCAAAAACATTGGCATCAAAAGCTAGGTTTTACAGTACTTATGGAAATTCAGACATCATGCTAGCTATCCCCATAACCACTAAAAACCATACATATGACTCTCTATCCAAATGCATGGCCGAGACCTCCTCCTGGATGGAAACGAACTACCTCAGCATAAATCTCAAAAAAACTGAGGCAATGTTTGTAACAAGATCTTCTATGACTGAAAACACTTACCCGGAAACAATCACAATCAACAAAACTTCAATACCTGTCAGAAAACAGGTAAAATACTTAGGGGTAATAATAGACCACACCCTATCCATGCTGCCACACATAAAACAAACAGTAAAAACCATTTTCTACAAACTCAAAACTATTCAGCACCTAAGGCCACTCCTTGAAACACAAGACTTTAGATCCGTAGTAAGTACACTGATCACCCCTCACTTCGACTATTGCAATAGTCTCCTAATAGGCCTCCCTCAAAAAAGCACATACCTTCTACAAAGAGCACAAAACATCTGTGCAAAAGTAATTGCTAAAGCCCACCTAACAGACCACGTAACCCCAATACTGCTGGAACTCCACTGGCTTCCTATAAACAGCCGAATCAAATACAAAATTATCCTAACAACCTATAAACTCATAAACGACATAGCCCCCTCACACTTAACCACATTACTGCAGTCTCCAACATCGACAAGGACCCTCAGACAAAACGCAGCCCACTCCCTCATCATACCTAAAGCCATCTGTAAAACCAAGAATACCACTAGCTCTAGAGCATTCTCATTCACTGCTCCTACACTCTGGAACGACCTCCCTATTGAACTTCGCACCATAAGAGACCTCATCCAATTCAGAAAAGAATTAAAGACCTACCTGTTCACTGAACACTTCGAAATCCCCTACTCCCCCAAAGCCAGCTCCACCACAAATGTGGGCACCCATTCAAAACCTCCTTTAACCCCCAACAATCTAACCCCAAGCCTGTCCCCCCCACACACGCCCCAAAGATGACAAAAATAAAAGGAACTAAATTCCAGCACCTACGCCAATCTCTACCCCATACACCACACACACTACACGATGTAAATATACTTTTGTACAAAGTTTGATATGTTTGCTTGTTTTTTGTTACAATACCTACAAAGTTTATACTTACTGTTCAATGTAAATAGTTGATTTCTACTGTTCTATGTAAAATGTATACAAATTGTGTACAAGACTGTTAATCTGTTATATGTAAACCGCCCTTGATCTCTGGAAGGGGCGGTATAAAAGAAATAGTTAAATAAATAAATAAATAAATAAATAAATAAAATCCTGTTTCTCAAATCTGAGCACACATACGAAAAAGCTTTCTTTCTCAGAAAATCTAATGTCTTTTAAAGAAGGCAAACAGAAGTAATTATTCCATATTCTGGTGATCTTTCACAGATTAGATGGGTTCACTCTTTCAGCTTGCAGGTAGGCCAACACAAATGATGCAAGAAGTGGATCTTCACAAGAATTTGTTATGTTAATTAAGCTTTCTCATGAGATGAGCTTTTACAGCCCTTTATGCTCTCAACTCACAGGCAGTTCTCTGGCCATTAGCTTCTGTAACTTTCCACTTTCAGGGGCCCAGCAAGTATTCCCTCTTCCTCTGCAGTCTACAAGCAAAACTCAGCGCCCCTCTAATGGTCTCATATCTCCTCATTAGCACATAGCAAAACTGCACATGCAAACCGCTCAGAAAGTAGTAATCAAATAAATAAATAAACAGAGGCAGGGTGCATGGAAGAAGGGCAGTGCCCTCTGTGATTTAAAGCATGAATTTATTCATGTGGTTAGAGTCCGCAGGGGCCTTACAGATTGAAAGATGCGGTGACAGGATCAAGAAACAACTTTTTAGCTGGAAGAACATAGCTTTAGGGGTAAATAGTAGAAAAACAATGATGAAATGCAAATGGTATGAGCGTTGTCTTGCAGATCTATTGGAGAAATCCCGTGTTGTAAAGCAACCGAGAGGTGAAAGAAACTTTCATGTCTTCTATCAGCTGTTGTCTGGAGCCTCAGAAGACCTCCTATGTAAGTATAGATGCTATGGGATGGTCTCCATCTCATTCCAGGCTGCAAAGTTGATGTTAGAGTTTCAGATCTAAATATGGGGGCTTAATATGTAGATGAAAAGTGAGTGGATTTGTGGCACATACTTATTGTTAGCACCAAGATGGGGGAGGGGGAATTTCCCAGTTAGACACATCCATTCTTTCTTATACGCACTCGCTGAGTTTCTCCTGGAGAGAAGATACTAGCATTCTTCCCCTTCCTCTCGTAATCTGACATCAGCAATCTTCCTGATCGCAGAGCTCTCTCTTCCCCTACAGGCTTTGAGGCAGCAGTCCTGTGATATTCTGCCACTGTCACCACTGATGCCAACCTGTCACTTTTTCATTCTCATCCCTCATCCCATGGCTTACCTCCCCAAATTCATCCCCTCCCTTCTTTCTTAATGTGCCTTCATCCCAGACTTACTCACTCTCAGCAGCCCTTGGATTACCTCCCCCAGACTTCCCCATCCGTCTTCATGCCTTACCTCTCTCACCTCCCAGGTTCATCCCCTTTCTTTCCAGTGAAGGTCACTTCCTTGCTTTCTCTTCACCCAGACGCCAATTACTCATCCATTCCCTCTCAGCTCTCCTGGGCTTAGTCCCCTCACTACCAAAAGCCTCTCTCCATCCAGCATCTCTCCTGTGTCTTCCTATTCCCCCTCCCCTATGTCTAACATCTCCCCTCTCTCACTCTTCCCCCCCCCCCCCACTGTGGTCCAGCATCGCCCCCCTCTTTTCCCAACTCCCCCCGCATGATGCAGCATTTGCCCTTCCTCTTCTCAACTCCTCCCTATGGTCCATCATCTCCCATCTCTCTTCCCTACCTCTTCCTGGGGTCCTGCATTTCACCTCTATGTTCCTTACCCTCCTTGTGGTCCAGCGCCTTCCACCCTTCCCGGTCCTACCCCCTACCATCCCTCTCTTGCTGCCACTGTGGCCATATCCCACTGGATTTACAGCAGCAGTAAAAGAGGTAATTCAGCACTGACTGTTGAGCCGCTGTGCTCAGGCTGCTGCTGGGTCCACCGCCTCGTAAACAGGAATTAGGAGTCAGAGGGGGCGAGATCCAGCAGTGGACTGAGTGCAGAGGCTCAAAGGCTCTGTGGCCAGCACTAGGCCTGTTTTGCTGCTGTCAACGCTACCACAGGCCCAGCAGCATGAGGTAAGGGGGGTAGGACTGAAAGGGGGAGATTTTGAATCACTAGAGGACTGGTAGGGAAGAAAAAATGGAGTTGTTGTAGTGGCAAGAGCAGGAGGCTTAAAAGGAAGTTGGACAGGGGCAGTGGGTCAGAAACAGCCCATGAACTCTGTGTTTGACACCCTACCTTACGATATCTGCATGCTCTAAAATTCTAATTAAAAATAATATGTTTAATTGACAATGGAGCAGGGTTAACGTGTTAAATAAGTCTGCAGGAAAACAGGCAGCTTCAGTCTGAATGCTGTGAACCTTTTTAGGTCTTTATCTACAGACCACTGAATTGCCTGCCATGCCTCTTAATCCCTTTTCCAAGACTGATACCTTGACATAGGTGGTTCAACCTTGCTGGCTGGCCACCTAGGGTTTAGATTAATAGTCGAGATTACACTGGAAAGGCCATACCCCGAGAGTGATGGTGGCTAAGAGGGAAAGAGGTGGACCTTTTCCAAGCAGAAACAATATTTTTGGCTTTGTTTTATTTTAATGAAGATGAACTTTTGTTTAAATAAAAAAGAGCAAACCAGATTGTTATAATAATATGATTCTGTTATATATCTTTATATACAGTATCATTTTACAGACTGCCCGCTGCATTAACCAGATAGTGCTGGTTAATCTGTGGATATATCTGCATCTGGATAGTGCTACTGATATCACGGTCTGTCCTGTTGGGCCGGCCAGCTAAGCGCTTTAAATATACATCAGCCCGTTTATTTCTTCATCTCTGGATGACACATATGCTATAAAGTATCATTGTGCCTAGTATGCATCCAAATAAGAGCTTGGCTGTTTACATCGATAATGACCCACAATTTTATTGACTACTTTTATCAGTGTGCATTTGTTTGGTGTGCATGAAGCAAAGGCTGTTTTACGCCTTTCAGTATATCCATTTATGAATTGTTTCAGAGTTTTTCCCACTAATGGTGAAATCAGTTTCCCATATTATAAATGTAAATGTTCTACTAAAATAGCTTTCCTGGAATTCTTTAGATAAACTGAAACTGGATCGAGATTTTAGCAAATATAACTACATAAGCTTAGACTCTGCCAAAGTCAATGGAGTAGATGATGCAGCCAACTTCCGAACAGTGAGGGTAAGAGATATGCATTCTGCTTTACAGTAAACTTGTGTATAAGAGGCATGAAAACACAAATCTGAAAGTTGAAATACAGATTTGTTATGTTGTTTAATAGACTGGGAAATTACTTTGAACTAATATAAGAACATAAATGCATATAATACGGAATATATATTATGTCTCTGGCGAAGGAAGACGTGACTCTAGAGCAGGACTTCTCAATCCAGTCCTCGGGACACACTTAGCCAATCAGGTTTTCAGGATAACCACAATGAATATGCATATGAGAGATTTGCATGCACTGCCTCTATTGTATGCGGATCTCTCTCATACATATTCATTATGGTTATCGTGAAAACCTGACTGGCTAGATACGTCCCATGGAATAGGTTGAGAACCCCTGCTCGAGAGCCTTGGCCTTCCTTCCCAGTCCTCGAGGCCTGCAATGGGCCAGGCTTTCAGGATATCCCTAATGAATATGCATGAGATACATTTGCATAAAGTGAAGGTGGTGACATTCAAAACTTTTGTCATGCACATTCATTAGGGATATCCTGAAAACCTGACCTATTGGTGGCCTTCAGGGATTGGGAGTGAAGACCAAAGCTTGATAAGTTTTTTCTTAGCCTATTATTGTCTTCTTTCTCCTCTTGGCTTCTAGCTTAATGAGAACCAGTATCTACTGTGGCTCTGGTCATAGCTGCTTTATCTTATGAGCAAAAGGGGCAGCTGCTCCTTTGACCTCTGCATAACAAGCGGCTCATGATGCCTTCAGGTCATATCTAAAAAAAAAAAAAAAAGAAGTGATATCAGCATTTGAAGTCAAAATTTTGCCCAGGGCACTATGAGGTTAATTTTATAAACTCCTGTGGAGTTAACATACAGGAGCATAAGTGGTGAGATACACATGCCAAATCTAGGCACGACCACTTACATCAACTGTAGACTTGGTGTCCATGCATAGACCACAAAACCAACAATCACACCAATCCCTTGGTCAGACCACCATGTGATTGAATTTACCATGACCCTGAATAACCCCACCCAACGCAAAGAAGATGAAAGAATAACTAGACGGTTCAAAACATTTAACAGAAACTCATTCATAAACGAAATCACTCCACAGCTTCAACAGGAACACGACACCCTCGACCTAAACATAGAAGAATGGAACACAATAAAACCCAATGCAGCATCTGCCCCAGCCATCAAAGAACCACAAACACGCAAGAGACCCAATGCCCCATGGTACTCATATGAAATCAGAGTTGCAAAACACACACTCAGAAGACTGGAAAGAAAATGGAGATGGAACAAATCACACAATCTCCTAATCTAATGCAGAGACAAACAACTGAAATATAACAATCTAATAAATGAGCGTAGACAGCAACACCATACCAACCTAATCATGAAATCTACTAATAGACCAAGAGAACTCTTTAGCATTGTCCAAAAGCTCACCAAGGACGACACGCAACAAAGCACCCACCATCTTGACCCAGAAAAATATGCAGACTACATGAAGTCAAAAAACACCAACCAAACATGCTCTACTACACCACAAACAAACGATCACACGATAAAAAAGCAACATCAAACATGGGAGAGCTTCAACATATCAACAAAGCAGCAAGTAGAAGACATTATATCTGGACTAAACACAACGACTTCACCGTCAGACCTATGCCCAGTGACATGGCTCAAAGCTACAAAAAGCCAACTCTCTCATCACATTCAAAAAATCGTCAGATTCACTCCAACAAGGATACATGCCCCAACCCCTAAGGCACACAATGATACGGCCAATACTTAAAAGTAGCAATCTGAGCCCCTCCGAACAAAAATCATACCGTCCCATCTCCAGCCTGCCATTCCTTGCTAAAATCGTGGAAAAGGCAGTGCAAAGGCAACTTCAGAACCATATTGACATAAATGCCCCATTGGACATCCATCAGTATGGATTTAAACCCCAACACGGCATGGAAACCCTACTCACCTCCCTCTTTGACAATCTCCTAAGAGCCATGGACAACACAAAATATGGCTTCCTGCTAGTGTTCATGGACATCTTGGTGTCCTTCGACACTGTGTCCCACACTAAGATAGGACTATGCAAGAATACCCTGAAGTGGTTTACATCATATTTGGAAGGGCGAACACAACAAGTCAAATGTGACCAAAAGAAATCACTACAATTCCCCGTCATGCAGGGAATACCTCAAGACTCAGCCCTATCATCAATGCTCTTCAACATCTACATACAGCCCATATGCAACATCATCAAGCACCACAAACTTCACTATCACATTTATGCTGACGACATCATGGTGTACGTTCCAATCAACCTACTAGCACTAAACACCACAACAATAACCAAATGCCTCGAAGACATGAATGACTGGCTCATAGCCAATAACTTAACAGTCAACTGCGATAAAACTGTGGCAATGTTCGCCACCAGGAACCCCATCTTCATACCTCCACAAACTATCAGCATCCTAGACAAACACATAGTAGTCAAAGAAGAAGTTAAGCATCTGGGCATCACACTAGACAGAACTCTGAGCCTGAAATCCCACATCACCAAAACCGCAAACAAGGCCTATCAACGACTGAAAACAATCAGACAAATCAAACCAATGCTCCGTCAGGACCACTTCCGCACAGTGTGCCAAGCACTCATTACACCACTGCTTGATTATGGAAACTCACTATATCAAGGCCTTCCTCAACAGACACTACACCCACTACAGATGGTACAAAACAACACAGCACGCATCATTACAGACACTCCAAGGACCGAGCACATCACTCCCATCCTACAACAACTGCACTGGCTCCCAATGGTGGCAAGAGCTAAATACAAAACAATCATGATCATCTTCAAAATCATTCATCATCTCTCAGCAGACGTACTCCAAAACGTTATAACAAGGGATATCAGCAATAGACCAAGAAGAACCAATAACTACAGCACACCTGCAGGCTATCACAGAACCAAACAAACAACTTCAAAAAGAGCACCATCACTATTGGCATCCGCACTATGGAACTCCCTCCCAATGAGCCTGCGGGCACTAGATGACCTCACAGACTTCCGCAAAGACCTCAAAACATTGTTATTCATAGAAACATATGAGCACTTAGGCAACATCTCCTATCCAAACATAAATACTACTACCTCCACCAACTAAGCATGCACTCATCCTATCTACACACACAAGCTTATCATACCACGTTATTAAATACCCTTATGTTAAATATTATCCTTCAATTGTACTGTCTAAATGCTGTTAAGTAACTGTATTGTCTAAATGTTTACACGTACCCTAATGTTAAATGTAACCCTCCAATTGTGATGTGACGTGACCACCTTGATTAAAGGATAAGGTGGCATACAAATCTGTCTAAATAAAAATAGTTTTGTAAAGAATGTGTGCTTCCCTAAGGTCAACCCACACTCCAGTCCTGGCTACTCCCACACCCAAAGTATGCACCATCAAGCTGACTGTGTACTTACAGAATAGTGCCCAGGTAAAGTATATATGTAGAGAGGTTCATCAATGCATGTAAGTCCTGGAAATACATGATTTACCCATGTTGACAGCATGTAACTTTATGTAGTTCTTTATAAGTCTTAAGTGGTTAAAGTGGCCCTAGCTGCAGTTTTATAAGACTTTTCACCACCACCTGGTCACTTTTCACCCATTTTATACCCTCCGTCCCTTTTTACCCAACCATTGTAATTAGGGTCCTTGGATAGTAGCCATGGATAGTGGCTCCCTGTGGAACCTTGTAGAAGAATACCCTGGGTTTAACCAGAAGGTGTCGCCATTGGTGATGACTAGGACTCTTTCCCCACCCCCCCCCCCCTCCTTTTCCCTTGCCTCAAGGAATTAATGAATCTGTCATACTCTGAGCAAGAAGCTGGAGTCAGGCTCGGAAACCTCCGCTGAATGTTTGCGAATTGTGATACATTTTTTTCTGAGGAAAGGGTGTACAAAGTTATACTTGTTTTATCCCAAAGTGTAAACATTTACAAATGTTTTGTGTAAACTTGAAATGCGAGTTTGCAGAGGTATAAGCAAACATCAAAGTGACGTGGAAATCGTTTGGTTCTTTCAGATTGAATCTGTCCTCCTTGCCTCCAGCTTTAGTCTGCACCATCTAGCTTTTCACAGCAGAACTGAAGCATTGTTTAGGTGGAAATCCTTGGTACCCAATGAGCCCTCTTCTTCCATCCATAATCAGTGTTTTTTCCCTGGCAAAAAAGGTGCCAGTGCTCATATGCAGGGCTCGTTCTTTTTTTTTTTTCAGAAATATTTTTATTGCAACTGTGATGAAAGATCCACATACTCATATTGACATACAACATCAGTAGAAGACTTTTCAGAATGCAACATTCAAACAGAAGTACCAGGGAACATTGGTACAGAGGACAGTGGTACAGAAAAACAGTTCCACAACCAAGAACCAAAAATCCCTTATCCTCCAAGGCAACAAACCCTGAATCAACAAGCCCCTCATCAGGCCCATTTACCCCCTTTTTTATCTCCCCCCCCCCAAATTCCCCCATTTCTTGGCCTCTTTCCCCCCTCCCCCTTCCTCTTTCATTAATGCATGAGTCAATTTTAGCAGACAATGAAATGGTGCCCCTCAAAAAAAGCCCCGTCCATAATAATTTGGTATTCAGTTGGCAGAATGGGCTCTGGATACCCACATTATTCCTTTTCCAATCTCCCCCCCCCTTTTTGTGTGTATAGGGGGGCATTTAGCTTACACATTTTCCGTAGTAGCTCAAGACAAGTTGCAATCAGATACAGTAGGTATTTCCCTGTGCTCAGAGGGCTTACACTCTTAAGTGTTCCTGAGGCAATGGAAGGATAAGTGAGCTGCCCAAGGTCACAGTGAGCATTAATGAGATTTGAACCTTGAGTTTCCCTGGTTCTCAGCCCTCTGCTCTAAACATTAGGCCATTCTTTCACTCCCTTGGTAGCTTCAGCTCTGCTCTATGTACTTGCATTAGTTGCATAGTTTAGCCTTGATCATGTATAACAGAAGCATTATTGCAGTATCTGAGAATGGGAAACTTTCTATGAGACATGTTATGAAAGTAAAATCTACAAGAGATGTTTCTAAAATTGTACACGGTAGCTTATAGGCACCGAGGTTTTAGCATTCAGTGTTCTGCAATGAGTCTGGCGAAGGGCTAGATTTATGACCAGATGCTATTGTGTTACTATGCACTAACACGCTTAATGTGTGTCACTTACTATAGGAAAGGATTTGCACTTATGCACATAGTTTTCAAAATGCAAGTATATATATGTAATTTAACCCAGAAAATTTGTGTGTCACAAATAGCAGGTTTAAATGTGGACGCATCGTTTTCCCGGAAGTAAACATATACTTTAGCTTTGAAAATCCAGCAAAGTCAGCACAAAGAAAAGTATGCATATACTTTCTAGTCATGCATACAGTTATAAAAAAATGTACAAGTTTTCCAAATTAAGAAAGGAAGTAGTGGAGTGCCCTAGGGATCTCTACTGCAGCTAGTAATGTTTAGCATATTCATGAACGACCTGGGAAAGGGAGCAAAGGGCAAGGTGCTCAAATTTGCAAATGACACAAAATTATTTAAAGGGAGGAATTACAGGAGGATCTTGTGAGGCCAGAGAGCTGATTATCTAGATGGCAGATGAAATTCAAAGTGGACAAATGGAAAGTGATGCAGATAGAGAAAAAAATGCCGCACAGTGCTTGCTGGGTGCCCTACTAGGAGCTGGCATTCAGCCAATGGATCTTGTTGTGGATAGCATATTGAAATCTCAGCTCTGTGTGCGGTAGCATCTAAAAAAGCAAATAGTGTAGAGTTCTAGGAGTTATATGGAAAGGAATAGAGAAGAGGTGTATTCATTTTAATCTACTGGATCTTGTGGCATTAGGTGGGTTGTATAGGAAGTAAGTGGGAGGGGGTCGCTGCTAAGCACGGGGTGCTGTCTCACAGGGTTCCGAGACATAAGAGGTCTTTTTCAGTCCAAGCACCCATCCTGTGGAATGTGCTTCTGTGGGATTTATGCCTTCAAGATCTCATTTGTTCCGGAAAGCATTAAAAACGTTGTTATTTCAGAGGGCATTTGGAGAAGAGGTCAGGGAAGGATGGTGGTTGATGTTGGTTAATATTTGGGGATGAGAAGTTGGGGTACTGTAAATGTTGAGGGGAGGGATTGTATTGGGCAGGTAAATATTTGTATATTTTGTTTATATGCATTTGTTTTGTACACTACACTGGGTAGGAACGATTAATAAATGTTATTAAATAAATAAATACAAAAAATTTGGGTTGGCGAGATGATGGTCCAGGAGGGAGATTGGTTAGTGGAGCAATGGAATAAATGTTTGAATGTTGCAGCAGATCAGGTGGTGCCTTTGAGATAATGGAATATAAGTGTTAATGAGAAGAACTCCTGGTGTAATGAGGATTTAGGGACTAAGAAGAGGAAGTTGAGGAGGGCAGAGAGGGTATGGTGGAAGTCAAAAGAGGTAGCTAATAAGCTGCAAACTATTATGTAAAGACTATTAGATGGCAGTAGAAGGGTGTTCAAGAGAGGATTGGTTGGACAAAGAATTGTTTAGTGTCATCAAAAAGCTTACAGGAATTAGATGGAAGAAGGATAATGATTCTGGACAACTTACTGCCCAGGTCTTCCTAGATTTTTTTGAGACTAAGGTGTCACAATTGTGTGACGATGTGAATTTGAATAGGAAGGGATTAAAGGTAACTGCTGGGTTGGATGGAGATGTGGGCAACTGGAGAGAGTCTCGTCAGTGGGAGTGGATGAAATAATTGAGTCTATTAAGCCCTCTAGTTGTCTAGGCAATCTGTGCCTAGCTGTATTACTGAAATTATCAAGGAGAGGTTTGGCAGTGGACTTAGGGAAGTGTAACTAACCTAACTAACCTAACAATCTTAACGGCATCTTCCAAATGTTTTAATTAGGGCAGTAGTTTGTCCTAAATTTTAAAAAGTATAGGTTGGACAGGGAGATGTTAAGAAATGATAGACACATATCCAACGGGCCCATTCCTGGGGAAAATCTGTGAAAAAGTGGTATATGATAGATTGAATATGTTTGTGGAGTTGCAACAGTTTTTGCACTGTGGGTAGGCAGGGTTTTGCCACATTTAGGGAACTTATGGAACAGAGTGGAAAAGTAGCCTAGTGGTTAGAGCAACTGGCTAATACCCAGAAGAGCAAGGGTTCAATTCCCACTGGCACTCCTTGTGACCTTGAGCAAGTCACTTTACCCTCCATTGCCTCAAAAGAAAAGGCTGGCAATCTACTTCCAGTGATACATTGCCAAGAAAACCCAGAGGTAGCTGGGTCACTATGAGTCAACACTGACTTGATGGCCCTAAAAAAAAAAAAAAATGGAACTGAAACTCATAGTAGCTTTAATGGATGAGGTCTATGGATTGTTGCTTGGGAGCTTTTTGGTGTTAATTCTGGATCTGTCTTTCGCATTTGATACGGTACAATATGGGTTATTACTCCAATGTCTTCAAGATTTGGGGTGAGAGGAACAGTTTTAGATTGTTTTGTTTCATTTATAGGCAATAGGAAGCATCAAGTACTTTGGAGAGGTGAAGTGTCTGAGTCGAAATCAATATGTTGTGGGGTACCACAAGGGTCTGTACTCTCCCCTGTTCTTTTCAATTTATTTTTGCAACTGCTATGTTCTTTATTAGAATCACTGGGGGGCATTTTCAAAGGCTAGCATCAGGGCGTTTCAGGGACATATTGGAGACAGTACCTGGGGATAAGTGGCTAATGGAGATACTAAGCCGCTAGCCAGATATCCCTAAGCAGCAAAGGTTAAACATCTGAAAGGCTTTCCAGACTTTCACTGCTGAAGTTAACCGTGTTAGCTTTGATGCTCTCTGGCTGACATGGATATTTAATGCCGGTGGCCAGATTTGGCCCAGGTATTGAATATCCGGGCATAAAGTTCAGTGGTGATGGCTAGCTGCTGGACAAGTGCTAGCTGCTACTGCTGAACATCCCTTCCCCCAATGGGTTTAAGGTTTCTTCTGTTTGCTGATGATATTCAGATTATATGACAGTGGGTAAGGACATTATGACGTTTAACCAGAATTTATGCATTGCTGCTAAGCGGTTGAAAGACAATGGAATAAAACTGAATGTAAGTAAAACTGAGATCTTGTAACTGGGGGAAGTTGATAATGATGAGATATGAATTGAAGGGATTCAAATTATATTTAGGTTTGTGGTTTGGAACTTGGAGTCTGTGGCTAAACTCAAGTCTGACCTTTGTTGTTCATAGGTCTAAACTCATCCAGACATCTTTTTATCAGTTGCATTTGATCAAATAGCCGAGATTATTTTTAGGGTTTGATCAGTTATGGCAGGTTGTCCAGATGAATAGTTTACTTGATTGGACTATGTAAACGTTCTACAGATGGGGTGACCCAAGAAAGCATGGCATCATATTCAGATTGTGCAGAATATCACTGCTCAACTCTTGGGGTAAGTGGGATTGCAATAACATATTACTCCAGTGCTCCAGCAATTACACTGGTTGCCCTTGAAGCAGCGAGATTGGTTTAAGTTATTGGTGATGGGATTGTTTACAGGGATCCAAGATGGCGGATGGTAGGTGCTGGTGAGCAGCACAAATTTTCTCATGGGAACGAAGCGGAAGGCTAAGAGGGCAAAGCTGCCCTCTCTAGCCCCCTTGACTTCCACTCTGTCACCTACTTTGGGCCCTATAGACTCCTATGTTCTTCAGCTGCTTCACGGACCAGAAAGTTCAGGGGAGTTTGGCTCGGCTGCAATCCGACTCATTTCGGGTGATTGGGCGGTTTCTTTGGGCAGCGACTCTGTCTCCCCTGTGCCTCGGCAAATTCCAAAGGTAGCGTACCTGCAAGTGAACCTGGAAGTGTTGCGGTTGGAGGGTTTGTCTGTTGAAATGAATCCTATCAGCTGGCAAGGGACAGCTTCGGGGATGTTGCAGGCGGGGGATTTGATCCCCCCTGTTCCGGGACTTGCAAGTTCTTACTTTGGAGCAAATGGTGGAGACCCAAGTAGCAGCTTTGGCTGACGTGGTGGGATCAGCATCAAGCGCGATTAAGGGGAACTCTATAAAGGCGCAGTTCTCCTCAACTGTTACTGCCTTTTCTCTGCAGCAACCTGCGTTTTTTGTGTTGGAGGCAATATGGAGTGCAATAGAACAGGTAGGAGCAGCCTTGGTTCCTCAGGTATCCTGCTTGACTCAGAAGGTGCAGAGGAATTTGGTGGCCATAGAAGAAAATGCTGGGAAGGTACTTTCTCTCCAGAATTCTGTTGTGGCAGTTCAGTCAAAGCTTAAAGTACAAGAAGACCACTAAGATTATTTTATTAAAGGCTCTCTTGCAATAAAAGGGAAGTTGGAGACATTGGAAAATTCAATTAGAGCTGCCAAACTAAGATTGATTAATTTTCCCAGATCTTCTTTGGTATCTGCCAGAGATATGTTCTGATTGTATTTTATTGATATTTTGGGGGGTTCCAGTGGACTCACTTCCACCATTGGTTAAGGTCTTTTATCCTGTTGCTAGGAAGTCTACTTCAATGGTAGTTGAATCTGGGTTGGCGCAAGCTGATGTTGTTGATGTTGTTAATCTTATTGCGATGCAGGAAGATTCTAAAGAGGAAGCTATATCTCCTACCACACTTCTTGTTATTTATTTTATTTATTTATTTATTTATTTATTTAACACTCATTTATATACCGCATCTTCCATCGATCAGTTGCGGTGTACAATTAACAACAATTAACAAAGCGAAGTTTGTTTTACATAGAACATAGAACATTTTAACTTTTTACATAGAACATCTTAACTTAACAAAGCAGAGAGTAAGAACTAAGCAGAATATTTCAACTAAAACAGTGTGGGTAATAATTTATCTAAACAGAATGTAATGTCTGTACAATGTAAGGCAGTACATAACAGTTGCAACTATATACATGTGGAGGTATTAGGGCATATTAGAATGGAGTGTCATTTCGTTTAAGCTATGTATGTTGTCCGTTATAGTAGGGAGTATAAACTTGATGTGGGCAGGTTCCTGTTTAGCCTTTATCTAAGTCGAGTGGAGGGTTTTCTATGGTATTATAGTGTTAAGTGAATAGATACGTTTTCAATTTTTTCCGGAATTCCGTGATCTCTGTTAGTGATCGTAGGTCCTCTGGTAGTGAATTCCAGATGGTTGGAGCTATGTGGGAAAAGGCTCTATTGTTTGTTAATTTGTGAGTTTTTATGAATTCTTTTGGAATCTTTAGTTTATTTAATTGTCCTTTTCTATGAGTAGGCTTAGGTGGTTCTTTGCATATTAGATTACATAATGTCTTCGGAGCCATGTCATTTAAGGCTTTGAATGCAGTTATTATTGTTTTGTATATTATCCTGCTTTGTATTGGTAACCAGTGAAGGTATGCTAGTATCGGTGTTATGTGTTGGAGTGAGTTTATTTTTAATATAATTCTAGCTGTTGCATTTTGCGCTAGTTGAATTCTTTTGATGTTTTGTTTTGAAATGCCCATAAGTATTAGGTTGGCGAAATCGAAGTGGGGAGTTATGGTAGCCTGTGTTATATTAATAAAATCTTGTATAAATACAAGGGGGCGTAGTTGTTTGAGGATTTTAAGTTTGAAGTAGATTTTCTTTATGGTATTTCTGATGTGGGTTTCCATTGTAAGGTGTGTATCTAAAATGACACCTAGGTATCTTATTTCGTTTTTTATTTTAATTTCTTGGTTTTGTAGTGTTATGTGGGTTGGAGGAATAAATGATTGGTTTTTTGTTACGATTAGGACTTCGGTTTTAGCATGGTTTATATGGAGGTTTTGAGTTTTTAGCCAAATTGTAATTTCGTTGTAGCAGTCTGATAGGAGTTGTATCGGTAGGTTAGGGATCGTAAAAGGTATGTACATCATAATGTCGTCCGCATAGAGGTGATATTGTACTCCAAATTTTTTAAAGATATTGCAGACCGGTTTTATGTAAATATTGAGAAGTAGGGCTGATAGTGCTGAACCTTGTGGTAAACCTATTTCTTGTTTGTATGTATTGGAGGTTTGATTATCTATTCTTACATTTTGCGTTCTGTTATTTAAATATGAGGTGAACCATTTATGTACGGTGGAGTTTATGCCTATCTGGCTTAGGTTGTTGAGCATTATTGAGTGATGCACACTATCAAAAGCTGCTGATATGTCAATGAAAAGGAGGATGAATGCCTGTTTATGATTGTTACTCTTGCCCTGCCTGTTTATGATTGTTACTCTTGCCCTGCTATCTGATAAGGAGTGGTTGATGAAGATCTTTTTTTAAAAAAAGGAATCTGAGGTTCAAGGGACTCCTTGTTCATATGTTTCCTGGTGTGGCTTGAGATACGCAGCGGAGGAGGCGTGAGTTTCTTCTCTTGCGCCCTGGAGTGCAGCAGCTGGGAGCTCTTTTCTTTTTGAAATATCCTTGCAAGTGCTTGGTTAAGCATTTGTCTAATTCTTATTTTTTCTATGAGCCGTCCTAGTTGCTAGCCTTCATTGGCGCTTGCTGTCTGTAGAATCCCTCAGGGTCTCCAATAGATTCACCCTGAGGCGATTTTTATTCTGGTTGATATTTGCACCTATATTGATTATTTTTGCATATTTGGTTATGATTTTCTTAAACTTGGATCTCCCAGTTTGAGGGCTAGAGCGGGATTGATTGTTTTTTTTTCTTTCTTGTTATATTTCCTTGTATAATGCTTTGTAATTATTTCCCAATTTCTGTACAAGATTTATTTGTGGTGTTATATGTTAAAATGGCATAAATATAAAATTTTAAAAACGTTATTGGTGATGTATTATAAGATTTTACATGGTTTGGGTCTCCCATGTTTGGCTTTTCCCAGCATACTCTTAGGTCCCAGTATGAATCTTTGCTAGAGAGGTTGCAATGGGTACTGAAAAGGGCTCTTTTGGTGGTCTGCCCAGTAATGTGAAAAAGAGAAGAGAATTACTTGAGTTTTAGCAAGCTGGCCAAAGGTGGTTTGTGGGAACTTGCGTTTGGGATTGCAGAATGATGGTTTTATAAATCTGTAGGTTTATTGTATTTTACATGTTTGTTTAACAACTTGTCAATTTTATCTATGCTGTAAATTGCTGTGTCCGTATGATAGTAGCGATATATAAATTGAAATAAATAATTTGATTTAATTTAACAAGGGCGTTTATAACCAACTTTCTCTAAAAACATTAGATTCAAGGCAGATAACACAGACATAAAAACAATCATACAGCTTCATATATTATCTAATACAGCAAACTACTGGCTTCCATAACAACACTACACTGTAGCATTCTTCATTGGTCAAATAACTAAGGGCTTGATATTCAGCGCCGCAGCTAGCGCTATTAAAGCGGCTAGCTGCCAGCGCTGAACATTAAACCCAGATATTCAATGCTGGTATCATATCCAGCCCCAGTATTGAATATCTGGGTTAGCCTCATATGCCAATTGCAGCGGCAATATTGAGATGCTACCAGTTAGCGATACATGGCGAAAGGCCACGGTTTCCAATGCCTGGCTTTTGCTGCATATCGCGAACTGGGTAGTGGTTCAATATCGCCGCTGCCCAGTTAGTGATAGGTACTGCCTCCACTGCACCCTGGAACACCCCTGACTTGCCCCATTGTTAACCAGTTGGCACTGGAATGTGTAGTGGTGTCACCCGTAGATATTTGGCGACACTGAATATCCAGCTTTGCGGCAAACCATGTATATGCCTTGGAATATCCCCCCCCCCCCCCACCCAAGCTTTTGCTGTTTTCTAAAGGCCTCATAATTGGTGCAGATCTTTTGGTAATCTATTCCACTCAATTGGGGCACTTCCAGATGACTCATTAATTAATTGACTACAAACTCATGCTAAAATTGTATGTGATAAAAAGTTTGCAATCTCAGTTTGGCAAAAAATCACACCTCATCAAGATATAGTTAATATTTTTAGGAAAATGTTTTGTAGTAAATCTATGCATGATATTGTGCTACAGGGTTTATTTGCATAGAATTCCCGGAAGCCAAATGGCTTGTGCAATCGACTACAGTGTATGTGAAGTTCATCACATTTCAGTACTTTGGCCTGTACCAGTAATGCCTCTATAGTACTAAACCGTATCTCCAATGGAAAGCAGACTTATAATTATGTATTTAAAATATGTTTCCCCCCTTCTATTTTCAGAATGCTATGCAGATAGTAGGTTTCATGGATCATGAAGTACATTCTGTCTTGGAAGTGATAGCGGCTGTGCTGAAGTTGGGAAATATAGAATTCAAGCCTGAATCTCGGGTGAACGGCTTAGATGAAAGCAAAATCAAAGATAAAAATGGTAAGAAGACCTGCAGGAAGCCAAGCCTACTGCTTCTTGACCAGTAAAGTCCGGGACTGGTATCCTAAAATGTTATGGAAGTTTACAGTATGAGTTGTTGTGTCGTTAGCTTTGCTTTGGGGTACTTGGCTTGTAAATATGACTTAAATTCAGTGTACTTCTCCTATGTGGGAGTATCACTTTGGAACAAAGATGGCTGCATGTTGAAACATATGTCAGTGGCGTACGTAATAGCCTAATTAGAGTTCTTCACTGATATTTAGCAGTATCATTTGGATACATCTTGCTAACAAACTAGTGAAGTTTTGGGGATTTTCAGGGGCTGTTTAATAAACTCTGATACCGTTGCCTAGGGTTGCCAACTGTCTGGTTTTCAGCCAGTCTGGCCAGTTTTTACTTGGCTAGGCTGGCTGCTGGCAGAGACCTAAGATCGGCCCTTGAAAAGTTGTTTTTTGCTCTGGCCGCGGGCCCTGGAGTGGCCAGAGCAGAAAAGCAGCTTTTCATCTAGTGTTCTTGTCCTCACCAGCACAGCATCACCTTCTCTGCTATCAGTCCCTTCCTGCCATCTTTTTTCCCTTGCAGCCACAGCTCCTGCTTCTTACAGAGTGATGGCTGCAATAACGCTAATTTAAAAACAAAACGAAACCAGTGTGGAGCCTTCCGGCCCTATGGAATCCCTGCTGCAGTGTCCTGCCCCCTGTAGCATCAAGTGCAAGGTTATGCACCTAGGGAAGAACAACCCAAACTATGGTTACACGATGCAAGGTTCCACATTAGGAACCACCACCCAGGAAAAAGATTTAGGCGTCATTGTGGATAACATGTTAAAACCCTCGGCCCAGTGTGCAGCAGCGGCCAAGAGAGCAAATAGAATGCTAGGTATGATAAGGAAAGGAATGGAAAATAAAACAAAAGATATTATAATGCCTCTATATCGTTCCATGGTGAGACCGCACCTTGAATATTGTGTGCAATTCTGGTTGCCGTATCTTAAAAAGGATATAGCGATTTTAGAAAAGGTTCAGAGAAGAGCCACCAAAATGGTAAAAGGGATGGAAGGATACTCCTATGAAGAAAGGCTAAAAAGGTTAGGGCTCTTTAACCTGGAAAAGAGAATGCTGAGGGGAGATATGATAGAAGTCTATAAATTAATGAACGGAGTGGAACGGGTAAGCGTAGATCGATTGTTTACCTTATCAGAATATAGAAAGACTAGGGGACATGCAATGAAGCTACAGGGTAAACTATTTAAGACTAATAAAAGAAAATATTTTTTCACTCAACGTGTAATCAAACTCTGGAATTTGTTACCGGAGGATGTAGTAAAGGCTGTTAGTGTAGCTGGGTTTAAAAAAGGTTTGGACAAGTTCCATAATGGTCCATAAACCATTATTAAGAAGGGACCCAGGATATCAATGCTTGAACCAATACAAGCATTGTGGAACCTGTGTCCCTTGGGGAAACCGCTAGGTACATATGACCTAGATTGGCCACTGTTGGAAACAGAATACTGGGCTTGATGGACCTTGGTCTGACCCAGTATGGCATATCTTATGTTCTTATGTTCTTATCACTTCCTTTTGAGCACGGGACACTGCAGCAGGGGTTTACAGAGCCGGAGGGCTCTGCACTGGTTTCATTTTGTTTTTAAATTAGCATTATTGCAGCCACAGTTCTGTAAGAAGCAGGAGCCGCAGCTGCCTAGGGGAAGGAGGTGACAGGAAGGAACTGACACGGGGCGAAGGTGGAGGCAGGAGGCAGCTGAAAGAGGGCAGAAGGAGGTGGCAGGAAAGGACTGACACGGGGGGAAGGTGGGGGCAGAAAGGCAACTGAAAAAGAGGGGGAAAGAGGTGGCTGGAAGTGAGCTGAAAGAGGAGGAAAAGTGGAGGCTGGAACGGAGCTGAGACCTGGGGATGGTACTGGAGGGGGACTGGAAGGGAGCTGACACCTGGGGGGGGAGCTGGTAGGTGACTGGATAATGGGGGGTGGGGGTTGGAAGGGAGGATACACATGGGGATAGCACTGGAAGGGGATGGACAGAGGGTAGGGTAACTGGAAGGGAACTGTCATGGGTGTGGCACTGGGAGTGGAAGTGAACTGATACTGGGATGGTATTTGAACTAGAAGGGACTGGGCAATGGGGAAGGAGGGGGACTGGAAGAGAATAGACATCACTGGCAGTCCTGGGAACGCGGGGGGTTTGGCACTGGAAGGTAATGGGAGGGGAGGACTGGAAAGGGGGCGGATACTGGGGAGGGTTACTGGGACTGGAAATAGGCTGATGGAAGGAGGTGAAAAACCCCCAAAAGAGACAAGAAATAGCAAATGGACTATAGACCATAGAAAGAGAGCTAAGAGAAGACAGAAAAGCGAAGCCTCAGATCGGGAGCAGCATGATCAGAGAATAAAATAGGAAGATAAAATAAAAAATAAAATAAAAGGTAGAAAAAATAATTTTATTTTTAATTTAGTGACTGGACTTTATGCTATCTTTAGATTTTACACAGTATGGGGGAACTGCATCTCTTATTTATCTGATGTTGCACTGCATGCAGAGTCAGCCTTCTTGGGAGTTCAGTTTAATTTTTGTCTATACATTTCTCTTTTTGTTTTGTGCTCATTTATTGATGAAGGCCTGTCTTTATTGTGTGTGTTTGTGTACAACCAATGCTGGGTATTCTGTTAGTATAGAATTTCTATTTAAGAATGTGTAGCAATCTTGTTCAGTTTGCACAATGCCCTCTCTGCAATTATTTTTTGGGACGGGGGTGGAGCAAGGGTGGGGTGGGGATGGGTTTAGGCAGAGCATGACTAGCTACAGGTGGCGGGTTTTTCTCTTTCAAAAAGTCAGCAACCGTATTATTGCCACAGTTCAGAATTCTGGTAATCCTTGATACCAAATGGTATAGCCATTAAGAATCTTTTTGAAATGTTACATCTAACATGAAATGAACAGCCTGTTAAACTGCGGCGCTATGTAATCTATATATTCAGCATTGCTATAAGTATAAGCAGCAGAATTGACTATACGGATACTGTGGTCACTGCACCAGAAAATCTTAGTTTAGGCCTGCTATTCAGCAGACCTAAACTAAATCTATAAAGTATCTATTTAGCAGCTGGATATTGCTGTTAAATAGACACTAATTCTTAATCCTGCCCTCTCGCTGCCTTCCCTTATGTGGATAGTATCAGTCCGTTCAGATAGATTTTTGTCCCAATACTATTCATATAAGAAAGGGACAGAGTGAGGGTGGGCTTAAGAATGACTTGTTTAGCATGGATAATTAATATAGTTTAGGAGTGCTCAAAATATCCACAGATGAACCAATTATACTGTACATTCACCAGCTGCCAGTGAACCTATAATTGGCTTTGAATAGTGAACTGTAGGTTTCTTTTCTTTCTGTTTTATTTCTGTTGACAAATGATTGATTATCTTATTGCCCCCAATTTCCTAAAAACTCGAAGCCCCTTAATATTACAGTATTTTAGGGGAGCAACTGTCAAAATGTAAGCATCAGTTTCAAAGAGGTGAACTAGGTAAAAGTAGGTGACAGATTTGCACCTGCTACTTTTATGGGTATTTTTTCTGAATAAAAGTATGCACAGACTTTTCAAAATGCATACTATTTCTTCTTCCAAAATAATATGCGCTAAGACACTTCAGACATTTGGAAATAATGGCATTTTACATGTGTAGATCACACACAACCTTTGTCAATGGTGATTTCAGAAAGCTGCTTTTTTATGTATAGACCTCTGGGATGCGGAGATTTCAAGGAGGTATGGTATAGGCAGGCCAAAAATGTATAAATGTATTCCCATCCTACAGTGGGAATATATGCATCTTCAACTGAGTTTTGTACCAACTCGGAGGCATGCATAGGTTTTGAAAAATGTCTTGTTTCAGTCAGGACTTTATATGAGGGGATTAAAAAAGCAATTCTTTGTCACCTGTTTATGTCTGCCTCCAAAGAACTACAGAAGCCACATTTTGTTTTGCACTGGCAGCACTTGTATGTATAGGTTTGTAAAATGGCCCCTCTGCATGTAGTCGTGTCGGCACATATACATGGAAGTTGCAAACTCGCCAATTCCACATCTAAGTAATGGCACTTCTGTGTGAAAGCCGCCGAGTCGATGCTGCTCTCTCTCGTATGTGTATCTCTACAGGCCAGCTACTCCTCTGCGTGCCGGCAAATACATACACACTCCTGCGCGTCTTTAGACAAGACAGAGCCTCCTGTAAAATCAAGAGGAATTCAACACGTCCAAACCTGGACCAGCTCAATTCTGATCTCAATGTAATAATGGATCCTTATGTGCATAATTTTCCCCATAGATATGATAGGCAATTTAAAAATGAAATTCCACTTATAAAGTCCTGTTTTGTGTGGAAATGCCTTTGACCATTGCATTTGAGGCTGTAAAACATATGGGTGATTATATTGTAGAGACTGCCATCTCCTTTCATTCCAGTGTATGTTAACGGGAAACAATATTCTTGTTATAGTGAATAATCATTAGACAATACCGGTGATTTCTATAGACCCTATCCCTCTGAAGCATCTTTCCATATTGTAACCTGGATCATGCTGGGGGTAGTGTTTTGGTTTTGCCAGCCCTAGAAAGAACGCACAAAAAATTGTGTAAAAGCTCAAAAAAAGGGGTTCTGATGGGGGAAAGGGGGATGTCAGATGCCCCTGGGCCCTGATTGCCCAATCTCACTTGCAATAAATCTCCACAGTCCAAAAAGAGTTCAAGGCAGTGGTAGCAAAAATCAAATATACACAGTTCACAAAAGACATCGGGAGTAGAACTTATCACAATGTCAGGCTTCTCTGGGAATCCTCTAGTAATTTCTTTTCATCTCACTGTGCTGGTATTGAGCAGGTTCCTTCTGGTCTCCTTACTAGATCTCTCTTCTGAGGGCCCTGGCTGGACAACCCCTCTTCTTTTGTCATAGGTCTTGGGCTGGATACACCACATTTCTCAGTCTTCCACTTCTCCTGCAAGACACACAGAAACATGACGGCAGATAAAGACCAGACAGCCTATCCAGTCTACTCTTCCATTTATTTATTTAGTAGGTTTTTTTATACGTCTTTATCATTTCAGTCAAAACGGTTTACGTTGTAACTTAAACTTGATAATGTGCATTAAATAAAAACATTGATAATTTGGATTTTTCTGAGGCAATGGAGGGTTAAGTGGCTTGCCCAAGGATACAAGGAGTGCTAGTGGGAATTGACCCCTGGGTCCCTTAACCAGTGCGCTAACCATTAAAATACTCCTCCATGCCTCCATCTACAGTCCCTTTTTTTTCCTTTAGAGATTACAGAATACCGATCCTAAAACTCACAAAATCGTTCACACTATTTAGATCAAGTCCTCCTTACTTACTGTGTCAATAGAGATTTTTTTACTAATCTAAAAATCTCAAACTCCTTACTTGCAAACCCTCTGCCAGAAATCCTCCTCTGTGTGTTTGGGATACACAAGGGTGTAGCCCCTCACACCACACACTGGACATCTCCATGGGTGAGACAGTATTCCTCAGGAGGTGAGTTATATTTCTCAGGAGGTGAGTTAGTCCCACTCACCTCCTGAGGAATACATCAAAGACAATCCAGAAACTAGATTCATTCAAAAACACTTACTCAAGTCCCTTATGACCTGCCTTACTTCAGATAACTTCTGCACTTTCTCTTTCTCCAGACCTTCACTCTGTGAGCCCTCCAAGTTTTCCTCTTGGTTAAGCCAAGCCAGCCTAAGGGATTGACTTCTCCTTTACTGGTTTAGCTGGCAATCCAGAGAGACCACTCCCTTAACTGCTTCCACTGCAGTCGTTGAGCCCATCCTAGGCTCCTTCAACCCTCTTCCATTGCTGAGAGGTCTTTCTGTTTAACGAACCCTATTATCCAGGGCATTATATAGTCTCTTCCAAACGCGGATGGGAACTCACATCATCAGTGATGGACACATAGGCCTATCTTCCATTACATCACATTCTTCCACAGCAGATAGGAGCAGGTTCCAGAAACGTCTTCATTCTAGAGACTGGGAGCCCTGCTATATCTGTTTTGTAGAAATGGACAGCACATAAGAGCTTCAAGTTCTATCTAGTCTGCTAATTTCCTATCTATTGCATAGAGCCTATCCCGTCTCAGGCTTCACCCTCATATCTTTGCTTATTTCAAGGTTTCTTTCATTCTGTTACTGTTCATACCTCCACCTGTACCAGAAAGCTGTTCGGTGTACCTTTTGCCCTTTCTGTGGCCCTTTGTTCTAGAACTCCTTTCCACTGGAAAATGCTTGTTCATATGAAGTATTTATACGTTGATGCTTTTGAATGTTTCTGTTACGTTCCCCCTCCCCTGCTCCTCTCCTTTAAGGTATGCGTGTTCAAGATTCGTAAGTTTCATTTCATAAGGGTTTTGGTGCAGACTCTAATTATTTTGGTAGCCCTCCTCTGGGTAGCCTCTACTGTCTAGATCCCTTTGGAGCAATCTAATTAATAATTGTCTTAGAAATAAGTGACTTGTATAGCCTAGAGAGGTAATTTTATAAGGGTGCGCATACACTTTGCTGCTAAGTATGTGCTTAACTGAGGGCTGTTTTAGTCATTGATGTGTGTATGTAGCCACATAGATGCATAAATGGCCTCTTATAAAATACCAACCAGCAGAAAAGTATTTGCTTGCTGGAGGGCATGCACAAGGGTGGAGTTTGGGCAGAGCGCACAAGTACATGTGCAGATTATAAAATACTAAAATTTACGTGTGTACTTGGCAAACTCTAGACATAAATAAAAAAAAATCCTTGTTTGATAATAAATTATAATCAAAATATACCAGAATTACCAAACTAACCCTTAGAAACTCGTTTAGAATAATATCTTTTTGTCAGAACAAGCCGGAGAAGGCATTACCGTCCAACCACAACAAGCGGCTTATTTCATTTTAATCAATTTCTTTTATGTGACTCAAAAAAAGGACACTTAACTTTGTATCATCCGACACTGAATTGAGCAGGTATAAATGCAGTATCATCAGTCAAGCAAGACGTGCACGTTTCGGGACTGTCTCCCTGTTTCAAGTGCTATTTCCTTCCATTAGTAGAAACCGCCATAAAATATCAGGATACACCCATCAGCCATTTTTAAAGGGCATGCTGTGTTTCATTGGCTAAACTGATCTATCACTCATTTAGGAACTTCAGTCAGACGACAGGAAAGCCCCACATCTACAGGGGAAATCCACTGCGTCATAGATGACCTCAAAGTAAACTAGACCAATCAATTTCCTTGTTCAACTCCAAGGGGTGGACCATGTTCAGTCTGAAGATGGAGCTTTGTTCACACCTCTGCAGTGCAGCAATGCGATCACCACCCCTAGGATTCAGGGAAACATGATCATGCACTGTCCATAACAAATCCTCAAATTTATGGTTATATGCTAAACAATGTTCCACAATCAGAGCCGTAGTCACTTGCTGATGGATCCGCGACGCATGTTCACTCAGTCATGTTTTAATCATTCGTGATGTTCTGCCGATATATAGAAGAGGGCAGGGACATTGCAAAACATACACCACAAAGGTGGAATCGCAGCTAGTTGCCCATCACCGTGCAATAGTCCTCCCTGTTATTGGGTGCAACCAAGTTGTACCCGTCAGTGATGTGGCACAATATATACAAGACATGCACGTAAAATAACCCCGATCATTCAAAAAAGGAGGAATTGGTTGATCAACAGGAACCATGGAATGTACCAACATATCTTGCAAGTTGGACCCCGAGAAAAAGCTATCATGAGGGGTTTCTGAAAACATGGATGCAACCCCAAAATATTCCAGTATTTTTTAAGTATTCCAACTACTTCCATGCTAAGACTCATATAGGGAAGAACCCCCACAAAGGCTTCTGGTGGTGCAGTAGTTTTGTCATTTCCAAAGTACTACCTAGCAACCATTCACGATGAGTGTAGGTAGCCCGACGATAGGCTTTCACTATCACTCTTTCCGGATACCCTCTAGCCAGTAGTCGATTTCTCAAATCTGATGCATGACTTTTAAAGTCAGCAAGAGTTGAACATAATCGTCTCAATCGGAGAAATTGTCCAAACGGGAGTCCTCTACGCACTGGTCCTGGGTGGAAACTCTGATATTTAAGTAGACTATTCTGTTGTACACTCTTCCGATATAATGAAGTTCTGAAAAATCCCTCCTCCTTAATTACCACCATATCCAGAAATTCAATCTGGTGGAAATCAACATGTGAAAGTAGTGTTGGATTTTAAATTATTCAACCAACATATAAATTTCTGTAATTCAGAGGGGGTGCCAAGCCATAAAAAGAATATGTCATCCAAGAATCTTCTCCAGAAAAGTACTTGGGCAAAAAATGGGGATCCATATATACGTTTCTGTTTAAAATCAGCCATATAAAGAGTATTAGTCAACGGTGCTACCGATGCCCCTATTGCTATCCCAAAGATTTTCTGGTAGTACTTCCCTTCAGATAGAAAGTAATTATGAATTAGAACCAATTCACGTGCGGGGGAGATGAGGTGGTGCAAACAAAAACGAAGTCGACAACAATGCCATCGCCTCAACTTGATTAATGTTAGTGTAGAGTGCCGCTACATCCAATGTAACTAAATAAAAATCCCATAATGAAATAGGCACTGAAGATAGCTGTTGGATAAAATGAGTGGAATCTTTTATAAATGATTTTACTAACACTGCTTCTTTCTGTAGAAACACATCACAGAACTGGGATAGAGGCTCAAGCACCGATCCTTGACAGGAAACAATTGGTCTGCCTGGGGGAGACACCAGAGATTTGTGAATTTCTGGTACCATGTATATGATTGGAACAATAGGATTCTCGGATGTCAAAAATTTGTGTTCCTTCTTAGTTAACCATCCATGGGATAATCCCGTATTAATCAAGGTTGTTATTTGTTTTTGAAGTTCAGGCATAGGATCAGATTGAAGTTGTTTGTAAGTAAGTTCATCCGAAAGGTGCATTCTGAGGGTTTCAAGGTACATTGTTGTAGATTGCACCACTATCTCTCCCCCTTTATCAGGTCTTCGGATACTAATCGTTTGATCTTGTCTGAGCTGTTTTAAAAAATCACAACTCCTTTTATCCAAATTAAACCACTTCAGGTGTGCCGTTGTTTCCAAGTGCTCAAGATCTCTCAGAACCAGATTCTGAACGGTAAGAATGGAGGGATTATTTACATCAGGTGGCATCCACTTAGACCGTGGAGCCATAACAGAATCATCAGGAATCGTAGGTTTATCCGAAAAATAATGGGTAATGCGCAATTTCTGGAAGAATTTTTGAAGGCACAATCTCATATAAAACGGATCATGTTTCACCGTAGGTACAAACGACAATCCCAAATTGAGGAGTTTTTCTTGCTCGATAGACAGTGATTCTGCCATTAAATTCACCACTATTGATTCGTTTGTCGTCTGGACCGCTATGCACGACGGGTTCCCCCCCCCCCCCCGAGTCTGACCTTGCCGAAAATCCTGAAATCCTGTTGAGCTAGATGTTTTTGAATTATCTGAGGTTCCGCTACTATCATCAGTGTCCTCCAAGGAAAAGTCAAACGTAACCCGTTTTTGTTGGGCTTCCTCCGTTGGTTTATACATCCAATAGTAAACCTTATTGGTTTCATAATCCGTTTTATCCCATAAAAATTTCTTCATTTTAAAGGACTTTAAATACTCAAAAAAAACTTTTAGCTGTCGGTCCATATCATCCATTTTGGTTTGAAACAAATCATCATCAAAAACATTCTTTAAACTGGTCTTAGCCTCCTCAATCTGTTTTGTAAGTGTCTCCTCCTCCTATATAGTACGCTCTAATATGAGGGCTATCAGATCAAAACTGCATTTATTGGAGATCTGATTCCATTTTAAAATAAAATCAGTATCAGCCACAAACATTTTAGGAGCCAGTGTCATTCTTAACCCCCGTGGAATAATTCACGTTTTTAAATACTGAGTCATGGATGCCCCATGTAATTGTGCCCTGGTGAACCTTTTACGAAGTGCCTTAAGATCTGAGACAGACTATCCACCCGTTGCAGTGTTGTTCTCATTATCAGGTGAATCAAATAATGAAGGTCTCTTACGAAGTGCATCTAACTGTTCCTCAGAGAAAGCAAATGTATCCGTAGCCATTGTAATATCAGGGCACCATAGAAATGAATCAAAAAAAACCCTTGTTTGATAATAAATTATAATCAAAATATACCTGAATTACCAAACTATCCCTTAGAAACTCGTTTAGAATAATATCTTTTTGTTGGAACAAGCCGGAGAAGGCATTACCGTCCAACCACACCAAGCGGCTTATTCCATTTTAATCAATTCCTTTTATGTGACTCAAAAAAAGGACACTTAACTTTGTATCATCCGACACTGAATTGAGCAGGTATAAATGCGGTATCATCAGTCAAGCACGACGTGCACGTTTCGGGACTGTCTCCCTGTTTCAAGTGCTATTTCCTTCCATTAGCAGAAACCGCCATAAAATATCAGGATAACCCAACAGCCATTTTTAAAGGGCATGCTGTGTTTCATTGGCTAAACCGATCTATCACTCGTATAGGAACTTCAATCAGATGACAGGAAAGCCCCACATCTACAGGGGAAATCCACTGTGTCATAGATGACCTCAAAGTAAACTAGACCAATCAATTTCCTTGTTCAACCCCAAGGGGTGGACCATGTTCAATCTGAAGATGAAGCTTTGTTCACACCTCTGTACTGCAGCAATGCGATCACCACCCCTAGGATTCAGGGGAACATGATCAAGCACTGTCCATAACAAATCCTCAAATTTATGGTTATATGCTTAACAGTGTTCCACAATCGGAGCCGTAGTCACTTGCTGACGGATCCACGACGCACGTTCACTCAGTCGTGTTTTAATCATTCGTGATGTTCTGCCGATTTATAGAAGAGGGCAGGGACATTGCAAAACATACACCACAAAGTTGGAATCGCAGCTAGTCACCCATCTCTGTGCAATAGTCCTCCCTGTTATAGGGTGCATCCAAGTTGTACCCGTCAGTGATGTGACACAATATATACAAGACGTGCACGTAAAATAACCCCAATCATTCAAAAAAGGAGGAATTGGTCGATCAACAGGAACTGTGGAATGTACCAACATATCTTGCAAGTTGGAACCCTGAGATAAAGCTATCATGAGGGGTTTCTGAAAACATGGATGCAACCCCAACATATTCCAGTATTTTTTAAATATTCCAACTACTTCCATGCTAAGACTCATATAGGGAAGAACCCCCACAAAGGCTTCTGGTGTTGCAGTAGTTTTGTCATTTCCAAAGTACTATCTAGCAACCATTCACGATGAGTGTAGGTAGCCCGACGATAGGCTTTCACTATCACTCTTTCCGGATACCCTCTAGCCAATAGTCGATTTCTCAGATCCGATGCATGACTTTTAAAGTCAGCAAGAGTTGAACATAATCGTCTCAGTCAGAGAAATTGTCCAAACGGGAGTCCTCTACGCACTGGTCCTGGGTGGAAACTCTGATATTTAAGTAGACTATTATGTTGTACACTCTTCCGATATAATGAAGTTCTGAAAAATCCCTCCTCTTTAATTACCACTACAGAGGTGTGAACAAAGCTTCATCTTCAGATTGAACACGGTCCACCCCTTGGGATTGAACAAGGAAATTGATTGGTCTAGTTTACTTTGAGGTCATCTATGATGCAGTGGATTTCCCCTGTAGATGTGGGGCTTTCCTGTCGTCTGATTGAAGTTCCTATATGAGTGATAGATCGGTTTAGCCAATGAACCACAGCATGCCCTTTAAAAATGGCTGATGGGTGTATTCTGATATTTTATGGCGGTTTCTGCTAATGGAAGGAAATAGCACTTGAAACAGGGAGACAGTCCCGAAACGTGCACGTCTTGCTTGTCTGATGATACCGCATTTATACCTGCTCAATTCAGTGTCGGATGATACAAAGTTAAGTGTCCTTTTTTTGAGTCACATAAAATAAATTAATTAAAATGGAATAAGCCGCTTGGTGTGGTTGGACGGTAATTCTTGCCTCCTCCGGCTTGTTCTGACAAAAAGATATTATTCTAAACCAGTTTCTAAGGGGTAGTTTGGAAACTCTAGACATGGGCAGCCTAGGACTGGTGTAAATGTCTGTGCCTTAACTTAAAGCACAGTTTCTGCCACTGAGGCTGCTATTTTATAAAGACAAGCAGATACCTTTCTGATTGGAAGGGCCAGACAAACCAATCTGCATCCCCGCCCCTAAGCTCCATAGATGCCGATGCCGTGTTGGGCCAAATATTACTGGAGTCATGGCCTCTGTAGCCCACCGCTTTCCACTGCCTATGAGGCACCGACTTGTTTTTATCAAATAGGCTTAAAATAGGCACATTAAAAGAGCCTTTAAATAGGTGCCCAGTTATAAAATTGCTCTCATAAGATGCACATATATTCTCTAATCTAAGTCTCTTGCTTTTCAGCAAGTATATATTAGGAAGAAATTGATCTTTCCTCAGCTATCGGTGAGCAGTAAAGACTTCTAGTTAGAAGGGTCAGCTCACCTGTTTCAACTCAGTCTTATGATCTTTTTTCCTAAATCTACATCCTTTTCTGGCCTTATATTTTTAATTCTTGTATCTTCACTGTTTTAATAAAAGATGGGCCAGACACTCTTTTTCGAAAATCTTTTCCTGAGTTCACTCTTGATCCATTTACACCACCAAGCCCAGCGGATCCTTGGTGGTGGGAGGAGTAAAATCACAGATCCAGCAGTGATCTACTGGGAAAATGGATACTCAACATGGACCTTGTGCTCTTTATCTGCCCTTGAGTGCTATGTTTATGATCGCTGTAGAAGAGTTTTTTATGGATGAAATGGGGCTAAGCCTTTAACTAACACAAGCACACTGTATCCAAAGGGATGTGAGAGCGGAACCTGTAAGAAGATTGATTGATTGATTGTTTTTAGCCTGTTAGTATCTAAATATAATATGCATAGGTTAGATAGTCTTTGCGAGGGAACTGAAGAGCTTAATGTTATGACAAGTGCAATGTCCTATTTTGAAATTATCTTCCATTTCCACATGGGTCTGCTGTTCACGCTTCATGCTCCCAGAGGTTTTCATAGCAAATGATGACATGATCCAGTAAAGCATTTCAGTTAAGACCACTCACAAGCCATCTATTTTGACTTTTGCAAAAAAAGGTACAATTTGTCTAGATTATACATACCATTTATAGAATATGCACAGTCCATTGATTGGTATGCCTAATGTAAAAGGTGTGTCTTTTATTAAAAGGCAACATTTAGTGTAGGTTTTATCGTACTTCCTCCAGACTATTTATTATAAGGACATCAGCATGGTCATGAAAATGTTTCAGAGTTGCAAAGCATATAGCAGAGAAGAGACTTCAAAGATGATGTTCGATTGTTTGTGTAGTCCTGTAGGTTTGTAGGTTCTTATATATATTTGCAAGTTGATTTGTGCCTGTGCAAATACCATCAAATACCTCCACCACTGCCTAGAGAAAGCAATAGGATGGAACTGTCGTACACACTCCACTCTGTACCCACCCCACCCTTCCCCTCCTGCTGCTGTAGACAAGAAGAGGCTGAGTGGAGCTGCAGCGAACATCCAACATCCTCTCCCCCTCCCCCCACCGCTGAAAGGATGCAGCAAAGTGGGGCTGTGAAAAACACTGGCCTTTGCCACCAAAGCAGCTTAGAGAGTGGAGCTGTGAGCAATACACCTGCCCAGTGAAGCAGCAACAGACACGCCCCGTCTCTGAGGAGGAATATGAAGAGTGCCAGGGAGCAGCACCTCAGAAGGACCTGCCGACTCTGCAACTACTGAAGACGATCCAGAGGTACAGCACCAGGATAGAGGAGCCTCAGAAAGGGCCGGCAGACAGCAGGCCGTCCGCAGGGATCCCATCCCCCGCAGGCAGAAGAAAAGCTGCGATTGTGGGAATGACCCTTCCTGTCTATCCGTGGGAGATCAGAACTGGAGGGGTCTCTGCCGGTGAGACAGTGCTTGGGACCTTCCGTGCCCCTGAGGTGCCCTGGGTAAAGGCACCTGATAAATGCAGAAATAAGAAATTTCACATTGTTTCGTTTTTTCCTTATTCTTACAGAGCTAAAAGAAATTTGTGAATTGACCGGAATTGAACAGTCCATCCTGGAAAGGGCATTCAGCTTCCGAACAGTGGAGGCCAAGCAGGAAAAAGTTTCAACTACGTTAAATGTGGCTCAGGTAAACCTTGAGATGTCTATCAGAGGCATGAATTTTCTGCAGGCCTTTTATATGGTAGCAGGCCTTTTCATTGAGTATGCGGTCCTAAACTTAAAGGGATTTGTTACCTTTTTAGAGTTAGGCCTGCTATTCATGCAGTTTGCTTCTACATATGGTGGCTGTCTATGCAGCTTTTGGCTCTATTCCTCAACATAAACAGCTAAATTTTGAATGTATATACAGCGGTGTGTAAGCTTGTAGTGCTGTACAAATGATTATTATTAGTAGTAGTAGTTATACAGACAACATATATGCGTTTTCCAGAGTGCTTTTGAATATTGACCAGATAATTTCCATTGAGCACTGTCCAACTCACATCTCCTTTTTTTCCCCTCATTTCACTAGGCTTATTATGCCCGCGATGCCTTGGCTAAGAATATGTACAGTAGGCTGTTTTCCTGGCTTATAAACAGAATCAATGAGAGCATTAAGGTACAGTTTGGGATAATTAATGATATCTGAATATTAGAAACTAAAAATTGGCTATCATTCTTTCATCATATAACTGCCCGATGTAAGTCGTGTACGGAGAAACATTTGCATTTGGAAGTAGTTTTGTTGTGGATGTACTAACTTCCTGTAGTAAAAGTATAGTGATAAAAGAAGGAATTTACATGTTGCTCAGTAGAGATGTAAATATTCCTTGACCTGTACCTTTCGGGCCAGTATTCAACTGCGGTGGTCAGTGGTTTTTAAATGCCAATCGCCATGGCTAAATAAAAGCCAAATATTCAGCACTATCATGTGGATGGCAACCGGTTATTACAGTCAGCCCCGACACTATGCATGTAGCAATGAATTTCAGTGCTGCTGTCCGTATAGCTGTCCATAGAGTGGCATTAACAATCACTGCTGCACAGATAACTTCTGTCGACGCTGCCGGACTGTCCCAGCACTTTCCGGATAGTGCCATATATCTGTACAGTGTCTGAATATGGCTCTCACCGACACTTATCTAGTTAGCAGGTGCAGATGACTGGATGAGTGCCTTTGAAAAGCGACCCATTTGTTTTTAGGGATGTGCATGGGAAACATTTTCAGTTCATTTTTGGATAGTTTCTTGATCGTCAGAAATGTTTTCAGCTCGTTTCACATAGTTGTATTAAAGGATTTTATAACCTGCTAGAGCCTCTTAGCATGCGCTGATATGTTTAAGGTGCACTCTGACGTGAGTGTTCATCCCTGTTAAGTTTAGTGTTGGGTTAGATTATTCGTTCCAGTGAGAAATGTATTGCTTAATGCATTTAAGAGTATTTTACCATAACAGCGAGGATGATCCTCTTCCAATATACTGCTTTACACAAATAGTTTTGATTGTATTTGTTGTTAAAGTTGAGCATGTTTAACATACAAAACATAGTGCAGTAGCCAAACGACATGTTGTAACCTTATCTATGAATAACTGAGAGAAACATTGGAACTGCTCTTCTTCGAGAATCCCTAATCTGTGCTTTTCAATTTGAAAGGCACAAACCAAAGTAAGAAAGAAGGTCATGGGCGTTCTGGACATCTATGGCTTTGAAATTTTTGAGGTAAGGCTATCTTTGTCATACATTTTCCATACTGCTGTTAAGTTTTATCGAAAATACAAAGTCATCAAGCCCAGTCCTATAAATTATTTTTAATATAATTTTTTCAGGTTTCAAAATAATGTCAGTGCTATTGTTCTATGTACAGAGGGGCCTGATTTTTCTCAGTCCCTAATGCAGAATGGTGTTCAAAATACAGTGTTATGTTGGACGGTTGTCAAGGTCAGATGCCAAGAGTAGGGTTTAATATATGACAGCAGCCGGGTGGCTGCCCAGTGATATTAAGTTTCATTAAAATATTGTATGAGAAGAAAGCCAATGGCAAGGATGTCAAGGGGTTAAGATGCAGGAGACTTTTTAATCAATGATTGACCATACAGGTTTTCAGTAAGTGGACCTTAGATTACATTGGAATTCTTTTGCTAAAGTGCAGTATGATTTTGTACTTACCATGCCTTTTGAGTAAATATTAGCATGTGATAAGTGACCCCCCCATACTAAATTCAATATCCAGCCCCCACCACACACCTCACCAGGGCCCTCCACCAAGCCCTGCAACAATCCAAACAGCTGCCAAACTTAGGCTCTGATGCAGTAAGCTACACGGTCCTTTAGCACAGTGGTTTACTCTTAATTTTTCCATGCTACTTCCAATGCAGCAACATTTATCACAGAAAAATCTGAGTAAAACCATTGCACCTAAAGGGTAGCACAGTGCACATGCAAAATTTCTCCTGATGTAAAAAAACTGTGCTAAAATCTAGTGCAGTGTTTAACTCTTCTTGTAGTGCTAAATCTTTACACCAGCTTGGGGGGTGGCATGAAGATGTAGGGCAGGAGCAGAATGGTGATTAGAGGTGAAGTGCGGCATTTCACTTCAGATCACCCAAGACCCCTGGTACCCTAGGTGGGTCCACCCCAAGGCCCCTGACTGCACAAACTGTGTTCCTGGTGGCCCAAGTATACCCTGGATCCCCCGACCTCACAAAAAAAAAATCCTGATTGTCCAAGTAGGCCTTGCCCCAGATTCTCACTCTCTCTATCCCCCCTTGAAACCTCAGCCCCCCATCCACTTGAAAAAGTTGGGAACCACGAGCAGCATCCACTCAGTTCTCCCTCTGGAGCCACCATCTTCCAAAATGGCAGTGCTTGATCCCTAGCAGTGCATCGGGGCACACTGCTTGGGTTCAGGACTGTCAGTTTGGAAGAAAGTGGCACTGGAAGCAGGAGTGAGCGAGCATCACACATGCCTTCCAACCTTTGGAGGTGAGTTGGTGGGTGGGATCAGTTAATGGGTCTGGATAACTACTGGAAGCTCTCTCGGTTGACGGCCTCCCTGACTTGGAGTGCCCTGGATCATATAGCCCCAAAGGGGGGCTGGGACATTTGGGGAGGATGTCAGGGAGCTGGGGGAGATCAGAAGTGACTGGGAAAGGGTCACGGAGTCGGAGGGGGTGGGATTGATTATCTAGTGAATTTGGGGGATGATAAAGAGATCCAGGGCCCACTAGGGCAGCTGCCATTTTTCCAGAGTGAGTCAGGAAGGGATCAAGGGCCCACAGGGCCACCAGGTAAATTTTGCATTGTAGGAGTAGGAGATGGGGAGCAGGAGTCAGGCAAGGCCTCACTTCTCTTATATCTCCCTTCCTGTCAATGTATGTGCCAGTCCCCGCCAATTCACTGACAGGAAGGGAGGCATTTTACTTGCGACGCTTCATGTTTTTTTTCCGACAGTGCATACTTTCTAACACAGGTAATCTTCATGCCATGAGTTTAATGCATGGAAGTCAAACTTTTTTGCACATGCGTTAGAATGATCTTTGCTGAAGCTTAGCGCAGAATTCTTAATACAGCACTTACTGCATGGTGGCCTTAGTGATGTTGTTCCCCAAACGTTTGCCAGCATTGATGGGGTTGATTTCTAGGAAGGTATAGCCTGCTGGTTCAAACTTGGCTACACCATGGTCAGCAGTTTTGGTAGGTCGTATTTCCTTTCTCCATCCTTTCTACCACCTCTCCCCTTCTATCTGTTCTTGAGGGAGCAATACTGAAATCTCCAAGCCCTCCTTATGCCTTTGTTTTATAGTGTGACAGTAGATAAAGATCATTAGGCCCGTCTCAGGCCACTGTGCATCAAGCTCAGCATCCTCTTTCTGCATGAGATACATTTTCATATGCTGAGTCTCCATTGCATGGCAAAGTTATCTCATGCATATTCTTGGTGAATAGTCTGCAAACCACTAATTGTGCATTATCAGGTCAGATTTGGGAAGCCTTAGGTTAGGGTAATGAAAAACAAAACCCAAATGTCAAGAGAGGAAAGCTAAGCTTAATTGGAATAGAAATAATGTGGAAGTCTGTCCCCTGAAAAGCCAAGAAGTTCTTTCAGATTCAGGGTCAGCTGTACCAGTGAGCGACTATGTTGATCGCACTTTTTCAGCCCCTACTGACCTACGCAAATGCATCACACAATGAGTCTCTGTCAATGGCCCCATAACCCTCTGCATCTCCCATAGGATGCCCCATTCAGATTTCACGGCCAGAGGAAGAAAATTCTCTTTCTTCCAAAAAGGAGGCAGTAGGTTATACAACAGGGGGAGCAGAGACTGATTAAGTCAAAGAAGGATACAAGAATGGCCCCTGGGAGGATTTGGAAGATAGTGTTATTGGAATGCACAAGTTAGTAACATGTGAAAAGAAATTATAAAAAGCAAGTTCATGGAAATCATTAATTTCTGAGTGCATAGGGCATTTTTCGTACTGCACTCCTTAGAAATGTCTGTTTTGGCTGCAGTATTGTTTAAACTAGCTGAGTGTGTGTGCTTGATTAAATGAATGTGTGTAGGGAGAAGTGGAGGCAGTCAGCTTGTATCAGCAGAAAAAAATTCCTTAGGAGTGCTCAGTTAATGGAATAGCAGTGCATTGTTCATTTGAACATGAGGATTTAGTTCCAAATCTTTTGTCTTGAATTAGCGGTTTAACATTTTTCAGGAAGAAAAGCTTTCTTTGTGATATTTTTGGTTCTCTTAAATTGTCAGAGAGTTTGCTTACTATTAAGTTTTCAGATGCCTTGTTAAAGGAATTCAGTATAAACACAAACTAAGAGCAAAGGAGAATTATCCTGCTATTCATGGCAAAACTTGGTATCCTTTTATTGTTACGTGAAAAAAAACGTAGAGCGGGGCTGCAATTTAACAGTATTCCCTTATGCATGGATTGCAAGCTTCAAAGAGATGGGGCTGTCTGTCACTGGGGGCAGTGGTCATACTGCCCACATAGCTGCAGAGGATTTCACATGAGTTTCCCTTTGAAAACTGACAGAGGAAAACGTATCCATACACATCTGCACCTCCTTTTTCTGCAGTTTCTTCTCCTGACCAAAATCCTGCCCAAACTACATGCTCTGTTTCTTTCCCTGCCCTGACCTCGCCCCTAGAAATATCATCATTGGGTGTGGGTATAAGTACACGGTGCAATAGCATGTATTCCCTCACCTGCTTACATACTGGAGCTGTCCTCAAATAGCCCAGGTCTTGAGGTCTAATACTGCTTTCCCCACGAGAGCTGTCCTCTGTGCATTTGTGGTAGGAGCTATAAGAACGAAAGAAATTCCAGTGATTCCATGGTTAATAGCGTATTTAGTGGCCAGAGATATGACTGGTAGTTAAGGGCGAGATGTAGCAGCAAAGTGAAGGGATGTGAATTTTTTTAATATTTGGAGTTCTGTATTATAGTGCTGGAGTGGAGGAGTAGCCTAGTGGTTAGAGCAACTGCCTCGTACCCAGAAGATCAAGGGTTCGATTCCCACTGGCACTCCTTGTGACTTTGGGCAAGTCACTTTACCCTCCATTGCCTCGGAAGAAAAGGCTGGCAATCTACTTCCGGTGATACATTGCCAAGAAAACCCAGAGGTAGCTGGGTCGCTATGAGTCAACACTGACTTGATGGCACTAAAAAAAAAAAAAAAAATTATAGTGCTATGGATTTGAAAATAAGCCGCAGCCATATATATCCACACCGCAGCTATTCTTACAAGAATCTTTTTTTAAGAAACAGAGGAATACCGATGCTGCTTCTCATTTCCAAAGGGCTACTGGATGTGCGCCACACTGTTTGCCTGAATGCACGCAGAAAACGTTGGGATCACTATGGCGTCATTTTCAGACATTTTCACTTCCTTTCACACATTCATGTTCAGGAACATTTTTAAGCGCATTTTGACCCATGTATTAGGATGTGTGTGTAGGCATCCTTTAAATCTAAGGAGCATAGCCTACGTTTTATGGTAGGGGGCAATCATTTCCAATACAGGGTGCTTCCCTTCGACCTCGCCTTGGCCCCGAGGGTATTCACAAAGTGCCTAGCGGTGGTCGCTGCCTTTCTCAGGCTTCAGGGGATCTTTGTCTTCCCCTATCTCGACGACTGGCTCATCAGGGGCACTACAGCCCCTGAGGTGCAGCAGGCCACGACACGCACCACCCAGGTCCTTCAACACGTGGGTTTCGTTATCAACTACCCCAAGTCCAGCCTTTGCCTGTCACAAGAGTTGGAATTCATTGGGACAAGGATCAACACCCTTAAGTCGAAGGCCTTCCTGCCTGCAGACAGGGCAGGCAGGTTGATGGCGCTAGCCAAAGACATACAGCACCGTCCCTCAGTGCCAGCAAGGCATCTGCTGCGCCTCCTCAGGCACATGGCCTCCACGGTCCATGTCACTCCAGATGCCCGCCTCCACATGCGAACTGCACAGTGGTGCCTCAGGGACCAATGGTCCCAGGCCACGGGACATCTCCAAGACAGAGTCAGAGTGACCAGGCACCTGGTGCAGTCCCTGACCTGGTGGCTCTCGCCCAGTCACTTGGAGGTGGGGATGCCCTTCCAGGCCCCTCACCACTCAAGGGTCCTCACCACAGATACCGCCCTGCTAGGTTGGGGAGCCCATTTTCAGGGATACCGCACTCAGGGCGTTGGTCCCCAGACAAGAGTGCTCAGCAGATCAATCTGTTGGAACTGCATGCAATCCGTCTCGCCCTGAAGGCGTTTTGGCAGTGCCTAAGCCACAGCTTTGTCCTCGTACAGACGGACAACCAGGTTGCCATGTTCTATGTGAACAAGCAGGGGGGCATGGGGTCCCATGCCCTCTGTCAGGAAGCCCTGGATCTGTGCTCTTATGCAGTCCAGCAGGGCATTCTCCTCAAGGTGGTATGCCTGCCGGGCCAGGACAACTGGCTGGTCAACAGACTCAGCAGGATGCTCCAGCCGCACGAGTTGCAGCTGGACCCGGAAGTAGCCAGCAGGCTTTTCCAGACCTGGGGGGAACTGGTGATGGACCTGTTTGCAAGCCCGGACAATTACCAGTTACCAGTTACCCCGCTTCTGCCCAAGGCAACCGCACTCAGTCAGGGTGGCCGCCGATGCCTTCCTAGTCTCATGGTCGGAGAGTCTTCTGTATGCTTTTCCCCTGACACCTCGGATCGCCAAGACACTGTTCAAGATTCTTCACGACAGAGCATCAGTCATCCTGATATTCCCACCGTGGCCCAGGCTACCATGGTATCCACTTCTTCTGCAGCTAGTGGTGAAGGTCCCCATCTCCTTAAGGTCAGCTCCATGGCTCCTTTCCCGGGGGGGGGGGGGGGCTCTCTTCGGCATCCCAACCTCAGCTCCCTTTTGCTGATGGCGAGGCTGCTGAGAGGGTGCCTCTAGCCCTGCTCCTCCTTCCGAAGGATGTGGAGGATGTTTTGCTGGCTTCACGCAGAGCGTCTACCAGACTGCCTTACGCTTTTAAGTGGCGCAGGTTTGCACTTAACATAAGAGCATAAGATATGCCATACTGGGTCAGACCAAGGTCCATCAAGCCCAGTATCCTGTTTCCAACAGTGGCCAATCTAGGTCATACGTACCTAGCAGTTTCCCCAAAAGACACAGGTTCCACAATGCTTGTACTGGGTCAAGCATTGATATCCTGGGTCACTTCTTAATAATGGTTTATGGACCTTTCCTCCAGGAACTTGTCCAAACCTTTTTTAAACCCAGCTACACTAACAGCCTGTACTACATCCTCCGGTAACAAATTCCAGAGTTTGATTACAAGTTGAGTGAAAAAATATTTTCTTTTATTAGTCTTAAATAGTTTACCCTGTAGCTTCATTGCATGTCCCCTAGTCTTTCTATATTCTGATAACGTAAACAATCGATCTACGTTTACCCGTTCCACTCCGTTCATTAATTTATAGACTTCTATCATTTCTCCCCTCAGCCGTCTCTTTTCCAGGTTAAAGAGCCCTAACCTTTTTAGCCTTTCTTCATAGGAGTATCCTTCCATCCCCTTTGTCATTTTGGTGGCTCTTCTCTGAACCTTTTCTAATAACGCTATATCCTTTTTAAGATACGGCGACCAGAATTGCACACAATATTCAAGGTGTGGTCTCACCATGAAACGATATAGAGGCATTATAATATCTTTTGTTTTATTCTCCATTGATTTCCTTATGATTCCTAGCATTCTGTTTGCTTTCAAGGCGGGCGCTGCATACTGGGCAGAGGATTTCAACTTATTATCCACGATGACACTCAGATCATTTTCCTGGGTGGTGATTCCTAATGTGGAACCTTACATCGTGTAACTGTAGTTTGGGTTGTTGTTCCCTAAGGGGGTCATTCCAGAACATGAATAAGGGGTTTGTACGTGCGGCGGCCACGTTTATGTGCCGAAAATGTCCCAGACTGTATTCTGAAACTCTGCTGACATGCACGTTCACAGCGTTAGCACAAGGATCTCAGAACGTGGGCAGGAGAAGGTGGAACAGGGGTATGGTCAGCCGCGAAGACGTAGAAAGCATATTCAGGAAAGGCCTGTGTACGGATTAAGTGTAACCTGGAAATGTCCACGATATTCCTGCTGAAATGTGGTTTAAGGCTAGGACTTAGAAAAAAGCCTGCTCTTCTCTGAAATGTGGCCCACATTGAAGAGTGGTGATGATAAGTATGTCGTGACCTGGTGTGACTGCAGTCTGGAAAAAACAGAAGATGAGGTCGTAAGGTACAGGGAGCGGAGGTGAGAAGATGTTGTAAGGTATAGACATATTAATAAACACCCTTACAGAAATATTAAGAAGAGCAACAGTGGTTATTCAGGCTATGCACTAATGTGCTGTTTTGTGCTAAAGCAGCCAATCTTTGGGACCCTAATAATTCCCATGTTCTGAAAAATGGGACTGTAATGAAATACAATGCGAGCAGCGAACAATTCATTTATATTTGTCTATAAGGAATGCCCATCAACACAACTATTATTCAGGTAATATGCAGCAATAACAGCTGCAGAAGAGGAAGAAGTTAAATATTTCTATGAACAAGTATAAACTGAAATTGACAGAGCATGCAAACAAGATATACTGATAGTCATGGGCGATTGGACCAGAAAAGTTGGGAATAAAGAAGAAAGTTGGAAAATATGGGCTTGGTAACAGAAGCAAAGCTGGAGTAAGGCTGATAGAATTCTGGAGGACCAAGAATCTATTCAACTCAAACACTTTATTCCAGTAACACAAGCTGTGTCTGCAAAATCAATTCACCACTTTGAATATAAATGACAAAGGAAAAGCAAAAAGAGAGGGGGCAAAATAATCAGTGACAATCCTTTTATTGAGCCTGACATTGCCGTATTTTGGCATATTATACTGCATCAGGGGCAAAAATGGCCATTTTGCAGAATGCTGTATTCATCCTGAACATTGTTGAGTCGGCATTTATTTGCTTTTAGATGTATCTTTTAACCCATTGATTGTCTTTGCATTTCTGCCCTGATGCATGTTGAAACATGGCCGTGTCAGGCTCAATAACGTTTGTTGCTGATGATTTTGTCCCCTTGCTTTTTGCTTTTCTTTTGCGGGGGAGTCCCTTTTACTTTTTTGTTCCTCTAAATGACAGACTACTAGAATAGCTGTGGGATGACATTGAGAAAGTTGTGCTTGAAGAAAGTAAAAATTCTCTGCAAAAGGTGAAAAAGCAAAAACGCCCAAAATGAATGACTGAAGAAACTCTGAAAATTGCTCAGAAATTGCAAAGCCAGAAAGAGAAATGATCCCGAAACTTAACAGAGATTTCCTTTTTTTTATTGATGATTTTCAGTCAATTACAATAACCAAAAGAGTAAGGAAAATCCACAGTAAATATACAAAGAAATACAAAATAGGAATAAGCAATGATAAAGCCCACATCAAGAGATACTGGCTGCGATTACTAAAAGGAAATATAGCAGAATAAGTAAACAAGGCAATGAAGCCCACAATTAGGAGGTACTAAAATCATCCATTATTATCCCCCCGTAAAGTGCCCTGATGTTCAAACAAAACTTTTTCTAAGTGAGATACATCAACAAAAACAGAGATTTCCAATGTGAAGTAAGACAAGACAAAGAAAAGTACTACAATGGCACATGCAAAGAAGTAGTCCCAGAAGCTATCAGAGAAAAAACAAAATCTGCTTTCCTAAAGCTACAAGAGTTAAGGAGAAAGCTCTGGCCTTGAACTGGAATGCTTAAAGATGCTCAAGGATCTATATGGAATGACGCTGAAACAATCGAGAAAAGGTGGAAAGAATACACAAAGTTATTATGCCATAAAGATCAAATAGATCAGTAGCCATTTCAACCTGTATCTTATGGTCAAGAACCATTGGTAATGAAAGAAGAAGTCGAAGCAGCATTGAAAGCATTATCAAACAACAAAGCATTGGGCATTGATGGCATTCCCATTGAAGTAGTACAGCAATCAGATGCAACTGTTACAGTACTTACAAGGCGCTGCCAGGAAGTTTGGAAGACAACATCATGCCCAACTGACTGGAAAGGATTTGGGTTTATACCAGTACAATCACTCTGATCCCACAAGCCAACAAGATTCTACTCATTATCATTCAGTAGAGACTACAACCGTACCTGGAACAAGAACATCCTGGAATGCAACATATTCTTAAAGTGGGCCTGCACCTTAAAATAAAGAAGACAAAAATCCTGACCACTGGGAAAATAAATTATTTCATCCTTGATGGAGAAGAAAATAGAAATAGTAGACAATAATCAATAAAGAAACGACAAGCAGTCAAGAAATCTGATAATGCATTGCTCTTGGCAGGATGGCTAAGAAGGACCTAGACAAGATTCTCAAGTGCAGAGACGTATCTCTGCACACAAAGATTTGATTTGTTCAAGTCATGGTATTGTCAATAACATCATATAAATGTGAAAAAAGACAGGAAGAAAATTGATGCCTTTGATTTATGGTGCTGGGGAAGAACACTGTGTATATCATGGCTTGCCTCAAGAGCAAATCAGTCAGTACTAGAGGAACTCAAACCTAAACTTTCTTTAGCATTTCAAATGGCAGGACTTCATACTTTGGACATATACAAAGAGAATTAGAGAAAGACATTATGCTTGGCAAGGTTGAAGGTCAGTGCAAAAGAGGAAGACCTGCAATGTGATGGATCAATACAGTAACAGCAGCTATAGATACCACTTTATCAACAATTAGCCACTTGACTTAAGACCAAACACTGTTAAAGACAGCTATCCATAGAGTCTCCATGAATTGGCAATGACTTAATGTGACTTAACAAGTGTTCCTTGAGCAATTTAATGAGCGCTAAATTAATTAAAAATTCTTTACTCTTTGAATTAGCATGTTTTCAGTAAGTATGCACTCAAAAGATCTAATGCACATTTAAAAAATCAGGAAAAAAGCCCAAACAAATGAAAATTTATACACTGTGTGCATCTCTAATTCGTTATTCTTGATGTTTCTATGTAAAATTTCATCTTACATCATACAGTAAAAGAGCAGATCATGGTAGATTTGGCAAGTCACTCTATGCATTTTGTTAGTCAACACTGATATAGTCTACCTGCCAACTATTAAATTTTGAAGAATGTAGAATATTTTTTCTTGTTTGCATGAATTTTTGCTGTCTTCCTCTTCGGATCTCCATCTTTCTGGGTAAATGAATACTCAAATTCATGTACCCCAGACCCTGTTAATCACTGCATCCCGCTACACAGCATTGTAGTAATTGAAGCTGCCTTCAAACTCAAGGATTCATTGCTCTGACATCTATCTGCCTTTGTTCCTAGGCTCTTGCTGTTCAGTACCTGGCTACCACCAGCCTTCCACCACTGACCTTATTGGTTTTGGGGTGATTGTAGCCCACTAATTCCTACCTGGCTACTCCATAGCATACAGTTTCTCTTGAAAGAGTAAAGGTTGGCTTGTTTATAATAGTGCAGCCACATAACTTTGCTCCTATATTTGATTGAATTATGTCAAATATTTGGATATTTTTATCATATCCCTCTTTCCTTTCTGAATAACAACTTGAATCAAATTGGACTCCCTCCCCGACACATATACATAAAATCCAGCTTTCTGTGATTTTTACTTATCAGATAGATCGTTCAATCTGGGCTTAAAACTGAAAATGTATACACAGCTTTTTCAGACCAGCATTTTTTTCATGTTTTATCAACACAATAAAACTCTCTATGGCCAGTGTCTTGAAATTATGCAAAGCCAAGTGCATTTGGCGGCACTTGATCTGTAACTTCATACCTAGTTATACCCACACTGTACAGTACAGTCCTTATTTGATTTTATCACAATACATTTTCAGCCAGTTGGAAATGTAGCCTGTTGTAATGAAGCTAATTTATTGTGTGGAATGAAACAGATTTCCAAGCCAATTGAGTTAAAAAGTTAAATGAGACTCGTAATCTGTAAGTGCACACTATGGCCCCTTTGGCAACCTGCTAGAGAAAATTGAAAAATATCTGGAAGTTTTTTGGCCCTGAAACACATTTTTTTTCTAATGCTGCATAAAGAGTATTAGAGCTGGTTTGGGGGATATTTAATGCTGCCCAGTGATTTTATTCCTGTGCATTGGTTTGGCACATCTTTTGATTTTGCAGACTAGAAGCCCCTATCATTTCTGTACAGTAACATTAATTTCAAAGTGTGTGACCTTGCAGCATGTTACCATGCCCCATTTCATAACCGAGATTGCCTCAGAACCATTTTCTCTTCCCTTGATTCATCAGCTACCCAAGTCCAAGACTTGGAACAAAGCCTTTTCAGCGATAGGTCTGAACATATGGAATAAGTTCCCAAAGAATATTCGGTGCATAAACAACTGGTTGCCTTTAAGAAGGACTGTTACATCTTGGCTTTTTAAAATGTGAATTCTAATTTGTTTTAGAGCTGTTATGTGCCCTTCTTCTGCTTTTTCAGTTTACTTTTAAGCTGTGACTGATGTTATTAAAGTGACTGTTCATGTTCAGTGTGATTAGCCCAGTGCCATTTAGGAGCATTTTACAAGCATGTTGTGTTTTTGCACCTAATGTGCGTTTAGCACAAAAAACTGCCATGCTTTAAATGCAGAGCTTTTGCGGTAACTTTTGGGGGTGTGACTAGAATGCTCCTGGCAGTTAACGCTTGGATGAGTACCCTAACTCACACAGCGCAAGTATCACAGGTGTACCTAACGCCACCAGTTGTGGCGTTAATGGCAACATTGACAGCCTGGGATATGCCCCCTGTGCTAACTGCAGTGTGCTCGCTGTGCCCATTTCCTGACCCTACCCCACTTATTTAGCACCCCAGTGTGCAGTTGGCATTATGTGAATCAGCATGCAGTAACCGTCATGCCCCTGTGGTAACAGTTACCATGGGTCCAAGCACGCAATTACAAGGTGTATAATCAACGGTACTCTAGAAATGAATGCTGTAGGTCAGGGATTCTCAACCCAGTCTTTGGAACACACCTACTCAATCAGGTTTTCAGGATAACCACAATTAATATGCATGAGAGAGATTTGCATATATTGCACATACACTCTATCATTCAGAAACAAAAGTCCTGGAGATGTTGAATCTTACAAGGACGTGGAAGTATTCAGTAATTTCACAGCATATCTGCTATTGAATAGAAAGAGTGCTGTAATGTTGTCTTTTCTTTCTTTTGAATGTGATGCTGGTACTCTGGTTCCTTCTATGCCAGGTGGCGTTACGGTTCAGCAGTGTTTATTTTTGGTTGACAGTTGAGTACCTTTTAAAGACCAGTTTTGGTTTTCTAAAAATGTGTGGAAAATTTGGTTTATATCTAAAACTGTTTGTTTGAAATATATTGAGCTCTTGACAGAGAAGAGCAATTACCTAATGCTCCATCTTCATGTCTTGTTGCTTCACTGGCCCATGCTAGCAGCTGGTGTATATGCAGATGTCAAAACATGTGGTGCTGTTTCCTACATGGCCTGTATAGTGGTTGATATAATGCACCCTTACCGGTGGTCCCGACTAGACGTACTGTCTGCTCAGAATCTGCCAAGGCCTCAGCCTTCTATATGTCCTAGCTCCACAATTGTGGAACTCTCTCCCTCTTTACTTTAGGGACGAATCCTCTCTTGGGACGTTTAAAAGACATTTTTGAGATGGGTCCTGTGCTCTCTTTGAACTTCGCTGACCAGTCATGTTAGCAGCCCCTCGTAATGAGGTGGGACACAGCAGTCTCAGCAGGTTTTATTTTCTTTCTCTTTTTCTTAATGACTTTTTAAGTTGTATTTATTAATGTTATATTGTTTTTTATTGCCTTAAAATTTTGTGGTTTTGTTAACCGCTCTGATACCGTGTGATGGGTGTATATTAAATCTGGAATAAACCATAAACCAGCCATATAGCTTGAGGTGCAGACTCCCATCCTAATGTAGTTTAGGCCAAAAGTACTGTTCAGTCTTAGTTTATATGTTGTCTGATGAGCACTTGTTAAGAGATTATTCCCAATAGGCTTATTTTGGTTTCCTTGTAATTGTATCTGTTTGGTAGGGCAGTTTTCTTCTATTTTGGATATCCAGCTGAGTTAGAACTGGCCACTGTTCAGCTATAGCACCATAGGTCTCCATCTGCAGCGTTCTGGTCTTTCCCCCTACCCTACATGCCAGAGTTTTATATGCACCTCCCAACTCATGTGCCTCAGTCATTACAAGAACAGTTTGTGGCTGGAGTTGTGGACCTCAGCTCCCTTCAGAACTCTACTAATAGGGATCCTCGGTGTAGTCACTGGATGTCACCGTGGGTTATTGATGGGACATCTTCTACCTTTAGGGGCTGTGATTGTTGTCTCTGCAGCATCCTTAGCCCTGGATGACCCAAGGAGCAGAAGCTTTGCCTAGGAATGGAAGCCAGTCCTCTGCATGACAGCATATAGCATTTGCAAGTGAAGCATTGAGCCCAAGCCATCTGGTACTACTACTACTTTGTAGTTGTGGACATTTTTATGTACCCTGTGTGCAGCAGGATAAATAAAATGGAGTGGTGGAGAAGCCTAGTGGTTAGAACAATGTGCTGAAAATCAGGGAAGCTGGGCCTTAAATCCCACTGACACTTCTTGTGGTCTTGGGCAAGTCACTTAAGCCTCTGTTGCCCCAGGTACAAATTTAAATTGTAAGCCCTCTAGGGACAAGAAAATCCCTATTGTACTGGAATATAATGTGTCTTGAGCTACTGCTGAAAAGGTATTAGCTAAATAAAGTCTAAATAAATAAATGTTGAACTTAGAGATACAGTATGTTATATAGGCCAAATCACCTTGGCTATACTCGAGAATTACGTGAAACGATACTTTCAGTAGATCTGGATTTGCGCCTAATATGAAATATAGAAAACACAGTTCTTTTTCTTTATTATTTATTTTTATATTTAAAAAGCAGATAATTGTGTTCAGGATATTTAATGAGGTCAAAAAATATGCAGTACAATATGTGCTGCTGAGTCATTGCTGACTCCTGGTGACCCAACAGCCCCTGGGTTTTCTTGGCAAGGTGTGACCAAAGTAGATTTCCAGGCCTTTCTTCCAACTATACAACAAAGCACATAAAAAGCCACACATAAATCACTAAGCACTCATACAAATGGGACAGCTAGCAATATTCCTTAAACCTTGAAGCAGCACCTGACCTCAAATGAGGGGGTCTAGACGGGGGAACCAAATCTATACCAATAAGGTCTCAGATGAGGGATTTGGCTATTGATCAACTAATGTGAAGATCCAGAGCACAGGATATATCCCCTCAGTAATTTCTTTCATAGACCTAGCTAAGAATTTATACTTTTTTTCAAAATGCATTTTAAAATGAGTAACCACTTAGCTGATAGATGTATAATCATCTGAACCATCCGGACAACCAACAATGCTGGACAACAACGTCAACTCGAATTTCGCAACTGTTATTAACTATGGCTGCCTCAGGACTTGTCCAGTACATAAAGCTACCTCAGGTGCAAAGAATACCCACTCTAAAAAGATGTGGACCATTTAAATGCAAACACAGTGGTATATAAGCAGACGAAGGGAACATCTACCCAATATGCATTAAAAGGCCGACATCCACTCTATGGACGCATTCAGCTCATTAGGATGTAGGGTATGCAGCATGAAAATCCATTTGTGTTCCATCCTGACAAGCTGATCTTGAGCCTTGCCCCAATGGAGATCATCTATATTTCAGCTGTGGAGCTGTCATGACTACATTGCGCAGACGTGATTTGTGTTCGCTCATTCTAATCTTAATATACACAGCCCACATAGAACTACAGTCAGTGACATGTTTTAAAATATATTGGCATCCTGTTCTTTGATTAATCCGTGCTGTAACATCTAGAGAAGTTTCACACATATTACAAGTCCCGCATGGAGCATGATGGCCACTTCTCTTTCCAGAGTTACATCGCATTTGATAGCTGTAATGAACAAGGCTGTCCCACAAATTCCTAGCCCTTGAAAAGGCAATACAAGGACCCTCTCGAAAGGGTAGGTGTAGGGCCAGAATGTGCCAATGTCTCTTAATGCTATGAGCTATCTCCATAGCTTTATCTGTATAACACAGCATGCATAGCTGCTTATCCATGGGCATGGTCTGTTGTTTCTGTATTAACAATGCCCTGTTGGCATATCTAGCTCTCAGATATGCTGCTCTAATAACCAGTGCTGGATAACCCTTCTGCACAAAACGCTGGGTCAGTATACTGGTTTGATGTTTAATGTCTTCAACATTGGAACAAATACGTCTCAGAGGAAGAAATTGCCCAATGGGAAGGGCCTTCTTCAGTTTGTATGGATGATGACTCTGAAAATTTAACAGATTGTTCTGATCCACTTTTTTCCTATAAAGGGAAGTGTTTAGGGAACCTTGATGCTGAGAAATCAGAGCATCAAGAAATGCAATCTGTGATACTGAATACGTCATGGTGAACTTGAAGAGAGGATCTTGTTGGTTCAACCACAGTGAAAATGTCAATAAATCAGCCACAGTCTCATGCCAAACACAAAAAATATCAATACATTTGGCCCAGAAACTGATCTGCTGGAACCATACCGAGGGGTTAGAGGCATCTATCTTCAAAACTGGAGACGAAAAGATTTGCTACACTGGGGGCAACTGTTGCCCTTATGGCTACCCCATGTGTCTGTGCATAATATCACCAAATCTAAAATAATTCCTGGATAATATCAACTTTGTCAATGATAAAAGAAAAGCTTTAGAATTGTGGCCAGGGTCAGGGCGAGATGTCAAAAGTTCTTCTCTTAGTTGAATTGCCACTCCCTGAGGAATATGTGTGTATAGCACAGTAATGTCAAATGTTACCAGAGTCGCAGAATGAAAATTTAATTCACACGTCTTCAATTTCATCAAAAAATCAGACGCATTATGTATCTATGAAAATGCAGTCTTGACCAAAGGTTGTAAGAAATGATCAACAAAAATAGCTAGGGACTCGAGCAGTGATGATTTGCAATGTTTGTTGCAACACTCTAATGCCCTTTAGTAAAAGGGTCCCTAAATTTCATCTGCCATTTGGATGTCCAGTCTCCCAATTTCTCGTCCTTCTTTCAATTTTTCACAATCCTGGTGTGATTTAACAGCTTTGAATAATTTTGTAATCTTCAAATTTGATCATCTCATTTGTTGCTATTTCCAGGTCACTTGTATGTTAAAAAGCACCGGGCCAAGCATGGACCCCTGGGGTACTCCACTATTCACTTTTCTCCACTGAGAAAATTGGCCATTCATCCCTACTGTCTTGTTTTCTATCTTTTACCCAGTTCCTAATCCACGACAGGACACTGCCTACTGTCCCATGACTTTTTAATTTTTTTGACAGTCTCCCATGAGGGACCTTGTCAAAGACTTTCTGAAAATCCATATACACTTTATCATCCAGCTCACCTTTATCTGCCTGTTTATTTGCACCTTAAAAGAAATAAAACAGATTAGTGAGACAAGACTTTCCACCCAATGCTATCCTGGTGTTTTACTCTTTAATCATATGTCTGGTGTCCTTGCATCCATCTTTTTATCGTTCTGAATGGGAGAACCCCATGTGATCATAACCTCTTCATTTCTAGTAATCTTCTTAGGGTCATAATCCTAATGTTTTTCCAGTAGAGTGATGTACTGGAAAATTGGAGAGCATCCACATAAAGTTAGTTTTCAGTACCATCTTTATGATGATAACTCTCCGATTTACCACTCTACAGTAGACATCTCTCAAGGAATCCAGACGAAGATCTCAGCCTGCTTGTCTGCCGTGGCTGCCCGGATGTCACGCTGTTGCCTAAACCAACTTCTCTTCTTCCTCCCTTCTTTATTTCGGTAGACAAAACTGTCATTGTCTCCTCAGTTAGCAACCTAAGGGGTCATCTTTGACTCTTCTCTTTTCTTTACACATATCCAACAGAGAGCTAAAATGTGTCGTCTCTTCCTCTACGACATCAGCATAATTTGTCCTTTCTGAACACACTATCAAGACCTTTATATGTTCTCTTGCCACCTCCCATCTAGACTATTGCAAATTGTTCCTTGCAGGTCACCTACTGAATCATCTATCTCTCCTTCAGTCTGTTCAAAACTCATCTGTATGGCTAATCTTCCACCAGTGTTGTCATGCGTTTTAACCCCCTCAAGTTACTGTACTTCATTGGCTCCCTATCTGTTTCTGCATACATTTCAAATGTCTTCTATTTACCTAAAAGTGCATTCATTCTGCAGCTCCTCGATACCTCTCATATCTTCTCTCTCCCTACATCCTTTCTCGGCAACTCCGCTCAGCAAGGAAAACACTTTTATCCATGCCCTTTTCTTCTGCTGCCAACTCCGGACTCCATTTGTTCCACTTTGCGGCACCATATGCCTGAAATAGACTACTTGAGTTGGTATGTCGGTCTCCATCTTGGTCCATTTCAAATCTAGGCTAAAAACTAATCTCTGTTTTTCGATCCTGACCCTCTTATTCTCCTGTCCATACCCATATGCCTTTTAATAATTTCCCTTTAGAATTACCCTGGTCACCTGTTTGTTCTTTCTGTCTTGCACAGATTATAAGCTCTATGGGGCAGGGACTGTCTCTTATGTGAATATGTGCAGCACTGCATATGGGTAGTTGAGCTATGATTGAGAAATGATTTTGTAGTAGTTGTACTATTTACAGAGTTTCCAGTTGATGAGATGTGCCACGTTATTGTGCCTTTCTGTATAGAAATATTATGCTATCAGAACTTTGCAGCCAATTACAAGATGAGTAACCATTTCCATTTGTTTCTTATTTTCGCCATTTTTTTTCCATGCTTTCTGTGAACAATCTCATCCGTAATTCACTGACCTGGACTGTAACAATCTATCAGTTCTTTTTTTTTAACCATTCTTGTGCCTGATTTTTGATTAACAAAGGGTTTCTGGAGTAACACTTTGGGGTATGTTTACTAAAACGCATTAGGCTTTTGCAGCTAACACTCGGTAATAGCTGCAAAAAGCTGGCGTTAGTTGCAAACGTCCCATGGTAGGTGCAGGGGGTATTCCCAGCATTCCTTTGCAGATACCTTGGAAAAACGTCTGGGATCATGGGGGGAAAACTTTGCAGATGCAGCTATCGCCATCCAATGATGTAACGATAGCTTCATCTGTGAAGCCTGCAAACTTTAGCAATTACCACATGATGGTAACATCCCGATAATGGCCCATTGCAGGCACTCCCACTCTCTGCCCTAATGCCACCCAAGCCTGCACTTACCACGTGAAGTGCAGACATTCTGGAAAAGCACTGCAATATCTGCATTTTTCCCGTGTTAGCTCCTACCATTGTACTTTTTGCATATTTGAAATTAACAATGCTGTTAAGTAGGTTTGGAGGCTATGATAGTAGCTCTATATGTATAATCAGTTTCTATGAGGCCTAGTCCTCATTCAGCTCTAGGGATGTACAGTCTCAGCATACACTGGTTCTGATATATTACCTCATGGACATGGAATTTTCTTGTTCACACATCCAGTTTTTCAAGTTCTTTAAGTGGCCAATCTACAAGATCTTTAAGAGGCCAATCCCAAAGCTGTATGAATTGACAGGAGTTGCCAGCTGATTAATGGTTCGTTTCTTATTCTGTAATACTAACGTACTTTCAATAATGATTTTAATCTTCTGTAATAATCTTTACTGATCTTTTCTCTAAATAATTTTTTGCTTGATTGTTGCTCTTGCCCAACTCCTAGATATTTATATACACCTTTCTTTTCTAGTTCCTTGGTGTTACAATCCTCAGCTAGGGAGAGGTTTTCAGTTTTGCTCATCTTTCCTCTAAGGAAGTTGCCCTAGCACATTTCTCAAGGCCAGAAGTCATCTTGAGAAGCTTTTTACTGCACAGAATTCCAGTAGTTAGTCACTGGAATTGTAGAGTTTCAATTAATCTACCAACTGTAAGTGTGATATTACCTCTGGGTTGTTACTTTCTTTAGGATTAAGGCTAAATATATATCCCAAAGAGATGATGAGAATACTGGCGGATTAAGCACCATACAAAATAGAAATGGTGACAGGGAGTCTCCTTGAAATATTCCTTGCTAAATATTGATGTTAGGAATGGCTAAAATGATTATCTTCATACTTCATATGTAGTGTGGTTTGCCACATTTTCATGGTGAATTTGATGTACTTGATCAAGCCAAAGTTTAATTTATACGTTTCAAGGTAATTTATCATCCAAGCGTGCAGAGCATTATAAAAGGCTTCCTTAATAGTCAATCCATGCTATGCTGAGATTTCTGCTTTTCCATGATGGCTTTATTCAATATTAATGTAGTGTCTTTGGTTCCATATGTTCCCCTCATGTTGCTCGTCTACTCTGTTGCCATAATGTTATTGGAATTGATAAATTCATGTATTCTGTCTGCATCTCTTGCGGTGAACAGCTTATAGATTGTAGGTAGGCCAGTTATTGGGCTGTAATTTTTGGGAATGCTACTTGGATCTTTCCTTTGAAAGGAAAAGTATTCTTCGTGTTATAAGCCTGTTTGGCCAATAGATTTTTGTAGTTTGCCAAGCCTTTGTGATGTGATGTAAACTGTTTGAGTCTCTTGGTCACTCCATCTGGGTCAGGCTCTTCCAGTTTAGTGGGGTTTTTTTACCTGCTTTCCAACTCTTTTTTTAACTTCAGGCCATTCCATAGGTTTGATGTTTACCTCTTCTAAATTCTCCCATATGAAGGTCAGCCTTGTGACCGCTAGTTATATTTCATACCCCTAGGCTCCCCCTGAGATGTTCATAATTAAACTCAGCAATCATGATTATCCCAATATCATCCATTCTCAACAATCCTATAAAAATGCATAGAAGAACATCATATTTTTAAATATTAAACTTTTTTTGTATAAATGTATGCAATGAGGGCAATTTCCAAAAGCCATTTCCCAAGTTAATAGGCTATTTGCAAGTTACCTGCACTTCCTGTGATTAAACGTACTTAAGTACTCGCTGACTGTTCTTCAAGATATGTAGCTGTTAAGACCTGTTGTTTTCCTTTGAGTGTCTTTATTTTTTTCTGCTGTCCCCCCTCCCCCAAAGCTGATTCCTAGGCAAATGTCTAATTTGCGTAATGGTTAAGTTGGTCCTGCTAATTATTTCCCATGTAGTTTTGAACTGCTTTTTAAAATTCTTTTGTTGTTTAATGCCTTTTTTGGGGGGTGTTTCTGCATGCCTGGGACTTATTTCTATACATATGCTCTGCTGACAGGAGCGGGCTGTCAGTGTGTCGCTTTCTTTGCCCATGAGAACTGTAGCCGCAGGCTAGGGAGTCAAAACAAGTCAGATCTCAAGGCTGTGGCTAGATAATTACTGCAGACATAAGATGAACGTGTCACAGCCCTTTCACATTTTGAGCTCTCATTACTTTTCAATGGATAAAGGAGAGGGAATCATATTGATCTCAAGTAAAAACAATTACCAAGTGTTGCAACTAGCAACAAACATTCAACAGTATGCTAATAATTAACAATTATTATTCCTGCTCTTTTTGTACATGTTTTGTAATTAATTCCGTGATGATGTTGCCTGTTTTATCACCATGTGAAAACAGTTAAAATCTGCTTCAGTACCTGGCTGGAGAAGCCTGCTTAGTTAGAAAATGTAATGCACATGAAACTTCAGCAACCGACTACAAGTCGAGTTTCTGCATGTTTGTTGAGGAAATTCTTTAGGCCAGAACATTTCCAGCTCCTTGAGGACTAGCATTTATTAATCCCAACAAATTTTGACTCTTTAACTGTTTCCATTCCCATAGAAGTATTACAGCTATCTGATGCAGCTGTTAATGTACTTACAAGGCTCAGCCAAGAAATATGGAAGACAACATCATGGCCAACTGACTGGAAAAGATCTGTGTATATACCAATACTAAAGAAAGGTGATCCAACTGACTGTGGAAATTATCACACAATCGATCTGATTCCACATGCCAGCAAGATTCTACTGAAGATTATTCAAAAGAGACTACAACCATACCTGGAACAAGAACTACCTGAAGTGCAAGCAGGGTTCAGGAAAGGGCGAGGAATGAGAGACATCATTGCGGATGTGAGATGGATCCTTGAAAAGACTAAAGAATACCAAAAGGATATCTATTTGTGTTTTATCGACTATAGCAAGGCTTTTGACTTTGTAAACCATGAGAAACTCTGGGCCACATTAAGAAGCATGGGTATACCAGAACACCTGATCGTACTCTTGCACAATCTGTACATTGATCAAGAAGCAACAGTTCGAACGGAACAAGGAGAAACAGAATGGTTTAAAATAAGCAAAGGTGTAAGACAAGGCTGCATACTTTCCCCCTACCTGTTTAATTTATATGCAGAACAAATCATCAGAGAAGCAGGATTGTATGAAGACAACAGAGGTGTGAAGATTGGTGGAAGACTCATCAACAACCTTCACTGTGCTGATGATACCACATTACTGGCTGAAAGTGAAGATGATCTGAAACATGTGCTCCTCACAATGAAAGAACATAGTCTCAAAATGGACCTGCACCTTAATGTAAAGAAGACAAAGATCATGACAACTAGCATAATCAACAGGTTCATCGTTGAAGAAGAAGAAATTGAAATCGTGAACAACTTTAACCTACTTGGATCAACTAATAAAGAAGCAACAAGCAGTCAAGAAATCAGACGACGCATTGCTCTTGGCAGAATGGCTATGAAAGACCTAGATAAGTTTCTCAAGAGCAGAGATGTCTCTTTCCATACAAAGATTCGACTTGTTCAAGCCATGGTATTTTCAATAACATCATATGGATGTGAAAGCTGGACAGTGAAAAAGATAGACAGGAAGAAAATTGATGCCTTTGAATTATGGTGCTGGCGACGAATACTGTGTATACCATGGACTGCCCGAAGAACAAACCAGTCGTTACTAGAGGAGATCAAACCTAAGCTTTCTTTATAAGCTCAGATGACAAGACTTCGACTTTCATACTTTGGATACATCATGCGAAGAGAGAGATCATTAGAGAAAGACATCATGCTTGGCAAGATAGAAGGTCAACACAAAAAAGGAAGGCCAGCAATGAGATGGATCGATACAATAACAGCAGCTACGGGTACCAGTCTGTCAACAATGAGCCGCCTGACTGAAGGCCGAAGGCAATTTAGGATAGCTATCCAGAGGGTCGCCATGAGTCGACTCCGACTCGACGGCACTTAACAACAACAACAACCATTTCCCTCCAGATAGCAGTTATCGGGAAAGGTTATCTTGCCCCCACCAACCCCCCTTGCACTTAATTTCTGAGATTAGTTTTGTGTGCATTGCATAGTGTATACATGTAACAAAGACCAGACCAAACTTTAAAATGGTGTCATTCAGTTCACTTCTGTATGTAAAGAGCCTGCAACATGCTCTGGAAAGCCAGAATCCTATGAGTAAACATATGTTTCTATCATTAGCGAACAAGAACTACATCATGGAAAAGAAACTTAGCTGCAGGAGGTTGAAAAGTGCAAAACTGCAGATATTTCACATATTTCTATTTTTTCCCCACAATATTTTGGTTTCAGCCATAGCTTAAGTACAATGAACAGCAGTGTGTATCTTAAGATTTTAATTTATTACCAAAATATTCTGTCATTTAAACTTTAAAGTACTTATTACTACTGGATCTGAATGTCAAAAATGAGTCTTGCAGGCTGTGACCGTGGTACCTGCAGCATGTTAGATTTCTAGGACTTCTATTCCTAGGTGTTTATAAATTGTAAATTTAGGTATTTATTTTCCAGCTAATTAGGTATTGTTTGAGAATAGAGATATCTGTGTTTATTGGTGTTTTTGCGCCACAGCTGCTATTGGTAGATACCTTTTCTGGTGGAGTCAAACATGTACATTTGTCTCTTAGCACCTTAAAGACTCAAAAACTGAGTGGCAGATACAAGACAAGCTGGGGAGAGAGGACAGAATACTAGGGAAAGGAGTGTTTTCTGGTATTTATTCAATAAACGCCTAATTTGTTTTGTATTGGGGGCATTTTATCGTTGTTTATTAGTTAGAACCAAAAAGCTGAAGCTCTATGTACTGTATTTCAAACTCTATCACTGAGAACAGCTGCAACAGAAGTTAAGTACCCAATATTCTAACAAGTTGAGCTCCTCAATTTAGGTTTCTAAGTTAGGTGCCTAAATTTTCCCCTATCTTCAGCCAAACTTAGGAGCCTGTGATTTTACTGAAAATGTACCTACATTTAGTAATGGGGAGGGTATAGTCAGAAGCGGCAGCAAGCATCGTTAAATTGGCTGGCAGTCGCCGCTTTAATTTATAACCAGATATTCAGTGCCGGGTCATATCTGCCAATTGGCATTCAATATCTGGTTTGCCTGGATAACATTTTAGCTAGGAGGACAGTGATGATATTGAGCCATTACCCGGCTAGCTAAAATACCTAATGTTAGGATAGCCTACAGTTGTGGTCGACATTATTGGTACTCTTTATGTCCAATATCTCCTAAAAAAGAAAGTGACCAGTAAAATAGTTTTGGACTGTATATGCACACATATTTGGCACATAAAAGAATCAAGTAAAACAAGACCAATTAAAAAAGGAAATAGTAGGAAATAGTATAAAAACTGGGCCATTGCCAGGACATGATTACTATAACTAACCTAACTGTGGTTCATCCCAATCAATACCTATATATAACAAAGAGATAAACTAAATGCTAACAATCTGCCCAACTATTTTAGCTGTATTTAATTTTTGTCAGATCGTTTGCCCTGAGGGGGAACTTTCCCTCTCTCGTAGCAAACCCTCCTTTTTTTCGTTTTTAAAAGAGTGCACTCACCCTTTTGCCGACCGAGGTAAAATTACAAAATAATCCTCAGTAAATCGAGAAACACAAGTAGATCAAAACTAGATTATATGCTAATCAGGCAACTTAACTTGGAGTCCATGATGTTCAGCCTTCAGCCATCAAAGATTTGTCATATTACTGGTGGGTTAACCCATGTAAATACTGAGTATCCCAAACACTAACCGTGCCTTCCTCTATAATCAAATGATGGAGGCTGTGGTGCTCAAAGTATAATAAAGCCTTGTAGTTGTTATTTCATCTTGCTTGTTTCTCGAACTCACTCATTTTCCACAATAGATAAAATTAAATACAGCTAAAATAGTTGGGCAGATTGTTAGTATTTAGTTTATCTCTTTGTTATATATAGGACTTGATTACTGGCACCCTTATGAACAATTCAAATAAGTTTGAACAAAAGAACCACATTCCCACTGCAGTAAAATCAGATGCACCTGTGATCAATTGTCAGTACTCACATGACTTGAATCAACCAATGAATGATGGCTCTAGTGTTTAAAATAGCCACATTCACTCCCTGTTCCATTTTCACAATGGTGAGGACGAAAACTTCCCGATACTGTCAGAAAAGCCATTATCACTAAACATCAAAATTCAAAGGGGTACAAGGCCATCTCCAAAGATCTTAGGATTCCTGTGCCTACAGTTTACAATGTTATTAGTAACTGTCAAGAACCTCCCAGGATGTGGTGGGAGGAGGAAAATGAATCAAAGAAGACTTTGAAAGTTAGTGCGAACTGTTGAAACAACATAATGTACAACATCCAAAGAGCTTAAGGCTGACCCAGAACAATCTGGAGTGATGGTTTCTTCCTGTACCATACACCATGTACTAAACAAAGAAGGATTTAATGGGTGAAGGCCAAGGAGGACCCCACTGCTCAAAGACAGACATAAAAAGGCATGCCTGATCTTTGCCCAAACCCAGCTTGAGAAAGTACAATCCTTCTGTGAAAATGTTCTGAGGATAGGTGAAACCAAACTTGAGCTCTTTGGCACTGCAGACCAATGATACATTTACTGGCTAAAAAATGAAGCTTATAAGGAAAAAAACACCCTTCCTACAGTTAAATATGGTGGCGGTTCCATACAAGGTGGGGGCTAATAAGTCTCTGGCCTTATAACGAAACAAGCCCCCCCCCCTCATAATGTTGTGGGACTGTTTTGCTGCCTCAGGAACTGGAAGCCTGGAATGTATTAAAAGAATCATGAAGTCGGAGGACTACCAAGGTATTTTGGAGTGAAATTTGCTATCTAGTGTCAGAAATCTAGGTCTAGGTCAAAAGTCATGGATCCTCCAGCAGGATAATGACCCAAAACATATATCCAAAAGTACAAAAGAATGGTTAAAAAGGAACAAATGGACTGTTTTAAAGTGATCTTGTTCTCAATCCAATTGAGAATCTTTGGAAAGAGCTGAAATCTGCCATTGCTAAAAGGAATCCTGGAAACATTCATGAACTGGAATAAATCAATTGAAAAGTGGGAGAAACTATCAGCAGACAGATGTACGAAACGTATATACAAGAAACATTTGGAGGCTGTCATCACTGCCAATGGATGTGCAACCAAATATTAGTGAAGGGTGCCATTATTCCTATCCAGATCATATTTTGTGTTTTTTTTCCTCAGAAATTACTACATCTTACTTGTACACACATATTTTTTTTTGTTGTATATCTTTGAACATACTATTAAAATATTGTGATGACATACAGTTGGAATATTTCTGATTATTGCTATAGATATTGTACACAGCATAACCTAAAATGCAAGGATGCCAGTAATGTTGACCACAACTGTATCACCTGTCCTCACTATAGGCATTTTAGTTAGCCGGTTAGCAGATCAATATTGCCGCTGACTGGATAACTAAAGGTGCCATCCCTTCTCCAGCCCTGGAGTGCCCTGTCACTAACCGGCTAGTGTGGGGGCGCTTAACTGTGTTATGAGGGGATAACCCATTAACTGCATTTCATCCAATTAAAGTCTGTTAACCAGCTAAAACATTTTGACGATGCCCTCCTAAGTGCTTAAATTTAGGCCTGCAATTCATTTTCCTAGATTTATGAATCTAATCTAGGTACATAGTGCTGAAAAGCAGGATTACACTGTTAACTCTTTTCCCCTATCCTAAATCCGTCCTTGTTGCCCGGTTAGCAGATCAATATTGCCGCTGACTGGATAACTAAAGGTGCCATCCCTTCTCCAGCCCTGGAGTGCCCTGTCACTAACCGGCTAGTGTGGGGGCGCTTAACTGTGCTATGAGGGGATAACCCATTAACTGCATTTCATCCAATTAAAGTCTGTTAACCAGCTAAAACATTTTGACGATGCCCTCCTAAGTGCTTAAATTTAGGCCTGCAATTCATTTTCCTAGATTTATGAATCTAATCTAGGTACATAGTGCTGAAAAGCAGGATTACACTGTTAACTCTTTTCCCCTATCCTAAATCCGTCCTTGTTGCCACCTACGTTTTAGGCTCCTAAATTTAGTTTAGTGAAATTTTGAACATAAATGTAGGTACTTAGCTCTAGCAAATTTCCAGAAAGTTTGGTTAAGGAGTATATATACCCTTTGAATATCGACCACTAAAAGGATAAAAGATACTATGAAACAAATGTACACCAGAGATAGTTGGGCAATGTAAGCTCTTGTCCATCACTCAGGAGAACGTCTACTAAGTGAAATATGCTTTCACACTGGAGAAGAAACCTATCATATACTACTGAGTTAAAAACTGCTGGAAGGAAAGAAATGTCTGTTATGAGATGTCTTGATAATTAGTATACTAATCATATTCAGGAAGAGTGTATACTAATCATATTCACGAAGAGATTTTCCATAGCTAACTACTAATCATTTACTCCAAAAACCAAGTTAATCCTCCTCCCAAAGAGTTCTATGAATAAGACAAAAAGGGAGCTTATATCACTTCCTTGGTTCTGTGGGTTCCTTTTTGTCATAAACATAGGGCTTTTCCTTTGTATATCTTGGGGGAAGGGTTAACTTGACAGAAGAATAAAGATTTATCTTTCTTTAGAAATAAGTTCTTATTTTTGGAAGAATTTTATCTTAGTGGTTTCATTGGTTTTACCAACTGAATGGTTCTAAAATAAATGTACTGCTATTTCAAACGAAAAAGTATATGATTGATTACAGTTTGCCCAAAAAATATGTAGCTTTTCGGTTTTGACGAGAGGATCATACCCACTATACAAAGCAGAGTCAGCAACCTGAAAGATCTAATTTATCTAAAATTGATGATTTCCTATGATATTTTTTTCCTTTTGTTATTTTTGCAACAGGAAGCTGTAAGTATGATGTGTGCAGTGCAAACCTTTTTGCATGTTCTCTTTTGATTGTATTTTCAAGTGTGCACATGATTGTGCACTGTCTGAATTTCGCTGCAGCCCAAGGGGGTGACGGTCTACAATTTAATTTGGGTTCTGCTTAACACAGCTGTGCCTCCATGGTAATCTGCACATGCCAGTGTCAAATCTTCAAGAATGAAGCTAGCAACTACTCTTTGAAATTAATATGAATGGTTTCATGCCGTATGTCTGCTTGAATGTGCTTTTCTGTCTATGCTGCAGTTCTTAGCAGCTTAGCAACCAGAAAGCCATTTAACTGTATCAATGCTTTAAATAACTACTGTGCATTTTGTTCTATTTTTGTTTCAAACAACAAAGCTCTAAATACTGAAGCTCTTGAGGTGTGGATAATTAATTTTGTTGAATGTAGGAATTGTGAATTGTGTATTCGCAACACCGTACGCATTGATCCTCAAAAATCAGTTTCAAAGAGTGGCCCAATCAATTAAACAAGATGATGTAACTTTGTTAGGCTCCTGTTTGCAGAAGATTTTTTTTTTCATTTGCAGCAAAACCAAAAGATTCTAGAGCAAACATGTCAGACACTTCAGATGTAATCAAACCAAAATATTTTTCCGTGCTTAGCCATTTTTAAAGCAACACTCAAAAATGGTACGTTTCAATGTTGCAATCATAACTTTAACTATTACAATTTTGTCATTCTGAGATATTGTAGGAATAGGACTAATCTAGTAGCAGGGTACCAGTGTGAAAAGTATGAAAAAAACGCCTCTATTATGCCTTTCTTATAAAGGCCAAAAAACCTTTGAGACATAATTTTTTTTTTTAAATCCTATCCAAATCCAAAATATAAATGTTTTATCTGTGAATTGTAATAGGGACATAAAAACAATGGAGTCACTCAGTGCCATTTCTTTTAACTATTTAAGGCTTACAGGAATCTCCAGGAACAAGCAGGAATGAGTCTTCACATATGGGGTTCGTCGGCGCCGACGGAGCCTGCACGGGAATGCTCCCCAGCATCCAATCCGAAGGCTTTTGGGAGCATCCCTCGCGCCTGCGCGGTAGCTTCCCGCCCTTCCCACTGCCTCTCCCCAGTTTTCGTTTTTCCGCGGAGCCGACAGGACGTAACTCCTGTCACCGCAGAAACTTTTTTCTTCTTTTTCTCCTTTTTTGTTCCTGTGGTCGCGGTTTTTCCCCCGCTGACTCTGGCACCTCTGGTGCCCCCTTTTTTTTCCTTATTTTTTGTTTCCTTCGAGGAGCTTCCTCCTCGTGTTATCTGAGGCCTACCGGGCTTTCCAGTATGGAGCCTTCTTCCCTTAAGAAGTGCCCCCACTGTGGAGACGTTGTCTTCTGCTCCGACTCCAACGCCTGGTGTCTCTCCTGTTGGGGCCCTGACCCCTTCTCCCCCGGTTCCCCGGGCTTCAGCGTCGGGAGAAGACCCTCCCTGTTTCGAGTGTCCCTCGATGACGTCTTTCCCTCTGAGGAGCGGTCGTCGGCGTTCTCTCCTCGCCAGGATCAGGTAACCCAACAACAGTCTGTTAAGACTAACCGAGCCTTGAGGGATGAGTCTCATGCGCCGCATGACGACGGCTCCGGCCTTCCCCTCCAGTCCCTTACACCCCGGAGGGAGTCTTCAGGCTCCAGAGCTTCCACGGGGTTTCGGGTTGTTCCTAAGGTTCGCTCCTCACAGAACATTCTCGAGCCATGCCCGAGGGTGGCACCCGCTTCGAGCGGTGCAGATCCCTCGGCATCGGCGCCAGCGTCGAGTGTTCCGCTCTTCGCCAGGGACTGTTGACTGGTGTCCTCAGTGCCTTCGGGGCCGATCGACCCGACCCAGTCGGGCTCTATGACATCCCTGCCCTGCGCGGGGGCGGTACCCGCTTTCGGTGGTGCCGATTCCCCGGCATCAGCGTCGGTGTCGAGCGTTCCACTCGCCACCGGGGATCGTCGGACCAACCTGACCCGGTATGGCGTGCCCACACCCCTGCCATGCGCGGAGGTGGTGACCGCTTCGAGCAGGACCAAGTCCTCGGCACGGGCGTTGGAGTCGGTGGCCCCACTCCCCGCTGGGGATTGGCACCGGGTGCCCTCGGCTCCGCCAAGGCCGATCGACTCGCCCCCGGCTTCCACGGGGGCGGTACTAGTCTTGAGCAGCTCCGCCCCTCCCGCGGCGGTCTCGGGAACAAGGGCCCCGTTCTTCACCAGGGGTCGCCTCCGGGCTCCGCCTGCGGAGCCGATCGATCTATCCTGGTCGGGCGGGTCGGCACCCCCACCTTGCGCGGGGCCGGGGCCTCCCCCGGATGTCACCGACCTCCTGGCATCTGCGTGGGCGTCGAGTGTTCCACTCGTCACTATTTGCCCGCGGAACCCGGGACCTTCGGTCGAGTCGACCCACAGAAGCGCCACGGCCGCGGAGCCGGGGCGGTGCGTCTCGCCCCCCGCTGGGGCTCGTCGGCGGGTTACCTGGGTACCCTCGAGGCCACGTAGTGCGCCCCGTAAGGGTTTCCCACTCAATAAAACGGGCGTGGGAAGAGCCCAGGCGTCTCGAAGGGCCTCTCTCCCGACATTGGAGCCGAATCCGGGTGTTTCCCTCTTCGCCGAGTTTCGGCCTGGGAAGTCCTCGCTGCCCTCGGCACCGCTCGTCACGGTCCCGACTCCACTCTCGGGAGTGGCAGCACCGGCGCGGCCACCGACTCCGGGGCCCCCTAAGGAGGCGTCGCTCGGTTCGATGCCCAGCCTCGAATCGATCTCCAGTCTGGAAAGCGTGGCCCCGACCCGTTTCGGATCCGACCCTGGTCTCTTCCGACGGTGCAGTGATGCGCTCGCCTACTCTCCAGCGGCCTCGGCGCCACTCCAGCCGCCCTTGCGGATTGCCCCAGGGGCGGCACCGAGGCCAAGTCCCGCAGGCCCGTCGGGGACGTCGCTCCCTTCGATGCCCCGCTTGGAATCGATCTCGGGCTCTGACGATGCAGTACCAACTGCCTCGAATTTGGACTGTCAGTACCCTCCTCTGTTTAGAGCGATTCTTTCCGTGCACCAGCACGGGGGGTCCCCTGGTGTTCCAGCGGGCCCCTGCACCTCGGCTTCCCCCGGGATAGCTCCTCTGGGAGAGCCGTCTTTTCAGGACTTCCTCCTTGACATGGCAGACTTGCTCGCCATTCCTATCCCGGGCCCTTCGCTAAGTCCGGATCCTGCGGAACAGGCAGCCATAATGCTTCCTTTACATCCCTCCCTGCGGGATCTCCTGCTCGGGATTTGGCGCTCGCCCTTACAGGTACCGGCGCCGCCTACGGCCATGCATGCCCTGTATCGGGTGTCCCCCTCTCCGGGTTTCCCGACGCACCAGCTTCCCCATCGTTCCATTGTGGTGGAATCGGCCCTGAGGAAGGTCGGTAGCAAGAAGAAGCACTCTTCCTGCCCCCCGGATCGTGCGGCTAAAGCTCTGGACAACTTTGGGCGGCGAACCTTCCAAACGTCCATGTTGGCCTCCAGGATTCTCTCATATATTTTCTATATGAGCCTGGCGCTTCGGGAGGTCACAGAGAGGTTATCCCTCTTGTCTCCCTTTGTGTCGGCCCCTCGGGCCCCTGACTATTCCTTGCTTCTTTACCATTGCAGGAATATCTCTTGGTTTCTTTCTCGCGCTGCCGTGGACTCTTTCGAGTCAGTTAGCAGGTCCTCTGCTGTCGCCATAGGGGCGCGTCGTACAGCCTGGTTGCAGGCTTCCGACTTGTGCAGCTGGATGCAACATAATCTGGGTACTTCCCCGTGCACTGGGGAGAACCTTTTCAATGGCGAGGCCTTGCGTCAGGTTGCTCAGTGCGCCGCCGACCTGTTTGGCGCTGGCCGCCCGCGGACCTCCCCCTCTCCCGGGGGTAGGAGATGTCCTTCCCGACCCTCCTTTCCGAAGAAGAGGAAGTGTCATTCCTCTGCCCACCTGCCGGGTGCGACAATGCCAGGGACATCTCACGCCGGTCGGCGGTGCCTGAGCTCGCACCAGGCTGCCCTTGCCAAGCAGCCTTAGGCTCCGGTATGCGGCAGTTTGCGCTTAACTCCTCTTACCGGAAGTTATTGTCCAGTTCTACACTGTGGTTCTTTTCAGATTGGAGGTTTGGGCCCCCTCCCTCGGGGGGGGGATCCTTCCCACACTAGGTTAGCCTGGCTCCTCAGGGCCATGCTAGTCTTCTTCGGACTTACCCTCGGGTACGTCCCTCGACTCCCCTCTGCCGGGTTCTCCTGGATTGAGGGGATCGTGCACCGAATCTCTTTTCTCAGTGTAGGCTTTGGCCGCTACTCTCCGAGCATGGGCCTCACTAATCCTCGACAGGGACGGGCCACCCCCGTCCTCGGGTCGGTGCCTCCGCTCTTGCAATGAAACCCCTGGGTCTGTCAGGTTACGGTGGACAGGAGTTCCACTGACCCAGGTCGATCCCCGTCTCCGCTCCATGCATTCTTCGGAGCGGCGGAGGGCATTGACCCTACCCCTGAGGGGTGTTTTTATATATGCCGGAGATGACCCCCACGGTCACACCGTGGCCGTGGGTTTTTCTACCCTCCTGCCTTCCCTATGGTACGGAGGACACGGTTTTGGCGTGGCTGTCAGGCGGACGCCTCAGGGGCCTACGTACTCCTGATGTGTTCCTTCCCAACTGATCTGACGGTCACGCAACCATACTGCTACTCTCGCCGATCGGCCTGCCCCACGCACATCGGCCCATCACTTGGATGGTCCTTTCCCTTGCCACCTTCCTGGTGGGCTCCCTCCTGTGGAGCAAGGGCCGGTCCGAGTTGTCAGTATCGTTCTCCCGTGTGCATACTGGGTTAGTAACCTGGGTGGGCGTCCCCGGGCCCACCTATAGCCCGATATACATCTATACCTGTCATTGGATATATATCGGTACAGGTGGGCGCTTTTGGGAAATATTATAGCGCCCTGTGTCTTACCAACTTTCTCCCAATTGTCGGTAATGACGTTCTGTTTTTTCTTACGGGGTCCGGCCGGCCCGCTTGCCTGCGTCCTGCGGCTCGGGTGCTCGGACCGGTTATGCTTAAACTTGCTGTGACGTCAACAGCCCCTTGGTTTACGCCTCCTTGTCTGGAGGTTTTCGAACCCAATGTCTTCCTATCCCTGGCCGGATAGGGTAGGCAGTGTACCCCTCGATATCCCGGGGTACACTCCTGTTCTTCTCCGGGCTGGGTTCTCCCAGATCGGTCAGTCTTCTACTTAGTCCTCTGGATTGGGGACTCTGCTCCTACGGGAGTTCTCAGCTTCTCTTAGAGCTCCTCGTGAAGACCTGCCATCTTTCCGGTGCCGGTTGACACCTGCGTCTCCAGCCCGCCCGGACTGGGGAACTTCGTCCTATCTGCGATGACGTTCCCTTGAAGACTGCGCTACTGCACCCACAGTACCCGTCGCAGCTCTGCCTTCTACATTCCAGTAGGTAAGCTCTAGATTGTGCTAGATCATTAACGGTTTAATGATGTCAAAGTGGTTTTGAAGACTCCACCTGTAGTCTTAGGTGGCTGTGCCTTTGGCGACTCTTCTCAACTCCTACCCTCCATCCCTCAGGGGATGCCGGGGATCCAGGTTGGGCGACGCCGCCCTGTCCAGGGGCGCACATTCTGGGATCTCCTCTGGCACCCTCAGCTAGGGAGTCCCCATATGTGAAGACTCATTCCTGCTTGTTCCTGGAGATAGCACAGTTACTTACCTGTAACAGGTGATCTCCGGAACAGCAGGAATTAGTCTTCACAACCCACCCGCCTCCCCTAGGAGTTGTAACTCTCTCTCTCTCTCTCTTCCTTCCTCTCCTCTCCTTTGGTCTCAGCTATGAAACGCAACTGGGGAGAGGCAGTGGGAAGGGCGGGAAGCTACCGCGCAGGTGCGAGGGATGCTCCCAAAAGCCTTCTGATTGGATGCTGTGGAGCATTCCCGTGCGGGCTCCGTCGGCGCCAACGAACCCCATATGTGAAGACTAATTCCTGCTGTTCCGGAGATCACCTGTTACAGGTAAGTAACTGCTTTCCTTTATCTCAAATGTTCACCAAAATGCCCATGAAGAAATAGTATAAATGTCCCCAGAAGTGCTTGCATATTCCATCAAAAATCTGTTTCAAAGTTCAAAAATGTCACGCAATAAAGGAGGTATGCTTACTAAACGTTATCATGCATTAATAAAAATTAGCAAGAGTCGTGCTGCTATGTCCATGGAAATAGAAGGGCCATGGCGGCACCTGAGGTGTATTAATTTTCATTAATGTGCATTCATCTTTAATAAACAGGCCCCAAAAAAGAGCACTATTCAAATTGTTGCGTTCACAGACCTGATACTTTTGAGGTCAGAGCACATTATAGCTTCCAGCTTAGTACTTCATAATCTAAATATGAAAGAGATGTCAATTATTCAGACACTGAATTCTACCATTATTTTTGAAAGGCTTAAACTCCTTCCCTTGATTCTTATTGGCGGAAGCCGCTGTCTAATTCAGCTTCATCATTGTTTTGATTTACAATGCTGTTTTTTATTTTGTTAAGAAATAACCCAAACTTTCAGTGTGGCTCTCAACGCTATATTAAAAGAATTATTCTTCACATTCATTCTGAGCTTTATCATATCGACCAATTTGAAGATCTGAACGATTTCAAGTAGATATAAAAACACAGATAAAGATCAGGTCAATATTGGCACAACAACATGCTGACCCAAGGGATGGTTGTCCTGAATGGATGGTTTGGTTTTCAGTCAGGCAGCTAATTGTTGATAGAGTGGCATTGGTAGCTGTTGTTATTGTATCGATCTATCGAATTACCGGTCTTCCTTTTTTGCATTGACCTTCAACCTTTCTAAGCATATCTTTCTCTAACAATCTTTCTCCTCACGTGTTGTGTCCAAATTATGAAAGTAAAGACCAGCCATTTGCAGTCCCAAAATTCAGATAAGGTAAAACGACCCCGTTTAAAGAACAAATTCCACTGTTGTTCACATTTTAATACGTAACTGTTAAATACTGTCGCCATCCCTGCCCAAGGGCGGAATTCAATCCATGATCATAGACATCAACTCTGCCAAATGGTGCCATTGTTCAACCCACAGAGCCATCATAAATGTTATGTAATGTCATAGTCATTCATTCTTAAACACCATTTTTAAAGAATTCATACTCCTCTCCCTTCTTTTTACTGGTGAAAACCACTGTCACTTTTAAATGTTCCATGCAGTCAAATCATTGTTCTGCAGTAAGATGTATTTGTATTATTTACTGAATATTTTGCTATAGCTCCCAACCACAGTTTTTTTTATTCCAAAAATAACATGCTCCTTGATGTTGACATGAGATTACTCCAGTGCTCCATATCTAGATCTTATGCACCATCAAACAGACCAGTTTGAATAAACACCCAAAACATTAAGAGGGTTATTTTGGAAGCCCTGTTCATGATTTAAATGTGCCTAATGAATATATACACGTGTCATTTGAATCAAAATGTAAAATGGCCATTTTAGAATAGGTCCGATTTACACATGGATGACCATATTCTTTTCAAAGTGCACAGCGGCATGTCAGGGGCATCTCAGGACTATGGCCAGGGCAGCATCCCATTTTGTCGTGCAAGCCCAAAATTGTGCATGCCTAGATTTATACCTGCTCCGCGCTTCAAATAGGCATTTAAAAAGTGCTTGTTTTGGCCAGTGCTTAACAGGAGGGATTAAGGGGGATATCTCCCTTACTCCCCCAGTATTCACTTCCCCCTCTAAATCTTAATGAGATAAAAATAGAGGCCTTTGTAGGTGCTTAAGAACAGCTGCATGTCTAAGTTTGGTTCTCCAGCTGTGCATGGTTATCACTTCTTGTGTATCCCTCCACTTCCTTCTGCCTGCTGCCCGTGGTTCTCAAGCATGACAGTTTTGGGGGGGGAGGGGGGGCGCAGAGACATGTCGATTTTACATCGTCCTCACACATCCATGCACTCCCTCTCTTTTAAAGCTGACATAAATTTGCCGACTTTTTCACTTCCATTCCCTCGCATCACATAAACGGCCTTTATAAATTGTGCCTTTAATAAAAAGCTAACCATTCGATCTCAGAATTCAAACCAGAAGGAGTGGCTGTATGTAAAGAAAAATATCCACCATTCACATTTTAATAATTTTAAAACCATGTCACCACCTCCTTCTCAAGACAGGGATTGATCAACGATTGCACACAGTGGGCCACCATAGGTACTTCTACAATTTGGTTGACGATTCTGCTTCTATATTCTTTTATTTTCAGCTGGAACTTGCGAACCATTTTTCCTATGTATATCAGGGAGAATGGACAGAGAATTGCGTAAATCATAAAAGTCACACAAGCACAGTAAAAGTTGATTTTAATAGGTCACTGGTTACTGTACCAGATTTCTAAACGCTACCAAATTTTCAAAACCAGTTCTTTCATTAATGACTGTGTCAGCCAACATAACAGAATGAATTAAGAAATCACTTAAATTGAGACCTCTCTTAAATAACTGAGTGTTTTTCATTGTTTTGATGTCCCTATTATAATTCATAGATAAAATATATGCATTTGGGATTGGATACACTTTAAAATAATTTTAAGTTGTTGAAAATGTTTTTGGTGTTTGGTGAAGCATTTTTTTTATATTGTGGGAGCACTACCTCTAGTATTTTATTTTATAGAAGCGGCATAGGAGCCTATGGATTTTTACAAAATACGCTTGTACAATGACCCCCAGTAGTGCATAAATACTCTCGCACAAATTTACACTTACTCTGAAGAATCTGTAAATGTGTGCCTGCAGTCTTCATCTATACACATATTTTACAAAATAAACACATACATCACATCTCTGCCCTGGTCTGTCCAAATTACACTTCCAGGAACATCTGCATACAGATCGCGTATAAGTAGGTGCTGTTTTTCGATGTGCTGATTTTTCTCGGGTAGCTACTCCTGCACAATTTTCTAAGAGCCTGTTTCCACATGTAGAATTTGCTTTACACACAGATAAAGCTTTATATAATTTATTTATTTAACTACTGCTTTTCTAAGAGTCAAAGCAGTTTACAATGAACTAGGCAACATGGGACAGAGCATGGAATAATGGTCTGTCTTACAGAATAACACAAGAACTGTTAGAACAGGGCTTAGGGTGGGGAGGGGGTATGGTTACATAACTTAATTACAGGTGGGTGGATACTGGTTGTCCAAAGAGTTAATAGATTGGCTGCTGTTAATTTATAAGGTTTAGTCTGAGAGATTGGTTTAGTCTGAGAGATTGGAAGGGGCTTTATTCCTGTTGTGAGTCGGGACCATAGAATTCTTGGAAGAGGTGAGTCTTTAGTCTCTTTTGGAAGTCTCTTAGATCTGCAGGTAAAGAGTTCCAGATAGTAGGAGCATAGAACTTGAAGGCGCGGTTGCAAGTAGACTGTCTGCTCTTAGCTTTCTGGAGTGGTATGATAAGGAGGATCTGCGTACTGTGCCTTCTTAGCCTTCCACTACTGGATTTTGTTATTAGTGGTTGCAGGCAATCTGCCGATTGGTTGTGTATTACTTTGAATGTGCTGAGTATTGCTTTATATTTGATTCTAGTAATAATGGGGAGCCAGTGAAGTTGTCTTAATATGGAGGTGATGTGGGAATGCAGTATATGATCCTTGCATCTGTATTTTGGACCATTTGGAGTGGGTATAATGTGTGTTTGGGTAAACCTTTGTAGATTACGTTGCCATAGTCTAGGAGAGGAGCTATTATTGACTGGTATCCTGTACAGAAGAGTCCTGGTATCAGCAGGGGGCGCAGGTTCTTCAGTATCCTCAGCTTGTAATATGCTGATTTTGCGGTTTTTTTGATTTGTGAATGAAAGTTTAGACCTTGGTCAAGAATTATTCACTGATATTTGACTGCTGTTTTGACCTGGAGTTCCTTGTCTGTGATTTTAAGTGATTGTGGAGGGTTGAAGGATGTGTGTGAACCTCTGTCTTTTTGTAGTTGATGGTGAGGTTGTGGAGAAGCAGCCATTGTCTCACTGCCTCAAAGCATTCGTATAATTTTGTATAGTCTGGTTTATTTGTGTAGAATGGTGCATCGTTCATGATATCGTTGGCATAGATTAGATAGTGTATCCTACAGGATTGGATTATCGAGCACAGTGGCTGAAGATAGATGTTAAAAAGGAGGACTGAGAAGGGCGAGCCTTGAGCTACACCTTGGTGTTGGGTGAATGGGTTTGAAGTCTTGAAGCTGATTTTTGATCTGCTAACTGCGATCTTTTAGGTAAGAGTGGAACCAGTTTATCTTGGTGCTGTGTAGGCCGATATCTTAGAGTCTGTTGCAGAGCTGGTGGTGGAGTATGGAAACAAATGCTGTGGAAATATAGAGAAAAATGAGGAGGAAGTTCTGTCTGACGCTTTGTGTGCCGGTGATAAGTCTGTCTAATAATGAGGTGAGAAGGGTTTCCATGCCGTGGTTTGTTCTAAAACCATGTTGATGCTGATCGAGAGGGGCATGCTCATTTATGTAGTTTTGCAGTTGCTCTGTACAGCCTTTTTTATTACTTTGCAATAAATGGGATGTTGGAGATTGGTCTGTAGAATGTCAGGGTAGTGGGGTCCAGATTAGCACTCTTTACTAGCAGTCTGACCAAGCTTTATTTTATTAGGAGGGGTATGTATCCCTGGGTTAGGGAGGTTTGGAGAATATTTAGTATGAATGAGTTGAACTGTGATCTTGTGATCTTGATCAAAGAGACTGGGCAGGGATCAAGTGGGAATGCGGTTGTGTTGAGGTTGGCTATAATATTGTCAAGTTGTTCAATGGTAACAGTGTCGAATGTGGATCATGTTCTCTGGGAGTAGGTGGGGAGTAGGTGGGGGTGAAACATTCCATGGTGTTATGTGCATTTTATTTGATTCGGAGGTGGTACGCCATTTCGTGGGGGCATATGGAGTCTCTCGGTCCTTGGTTACCGGGCTCCTTTAAGTGTCAATTCACATCTTTACTAAAGCAGTACTAATTCAAATAAAAAGTTATGCAGAGCATGTTTCTGAGGAAAGATCAGAGCAGAAAATAAAGTAAGTGAGCGACCTAGAAGGGACATGGGAAGAGGTGCTGGATATTTTGGGGCTGATGGAGTAGCATCAGCAGGGTTGTGCAGACCTTTCATTTGTTTTTTATTTGTACTTCTCTCATTTTGATTAGAATGATGATTTAATGTATTATTGTTTACCTCTTTCATAGCTTTGCCAGGGTAGTGGTATAAAACTAGATTAAATAAATAATCCTGAAGCACATTAGTGGAAAAAAAATGCTCTTATACACGTGAAGCTATGAGGTAAATGGAGGTTGTGACAAGTTGTCCAGCCTGCCCATCCACTGGGCTTCGGTTCGAAAAATACCTTACCGAGTACACATAAGTAGTGACTATTACTGCCTTCTAAATGGAGAGCACATGAAAAGATTTTGATGTATACCCAGGCTGTGTTCCTTCTCAGGTTTCCTTGCCCAAAAACTTCTAAAACGCTGAAATGTTAAACTTAAATTTACCAATTTTAAAACATTTCTTGCCGTTCTGTTTATGTAGCTAGAGAGGGAAAATGCAAGTGTTTTAGTATCTAATTTAGAGAAATCGTCATGCAAAAGAATAAATGCTAGGGTGGTGATTTAAACAAAGACAAGTTTCAAGAAAAAGCTGGAGCCCTTGTTTATCGAAAGGTCTCATTTACCAGTAACCTCGCCTCAGTAAGGTTTGGAGACGAACAGAGAATGTTTTCTAAGCCTTCAATTCCGTGGTTTTATGATGCTGTTCAAATAGTGGCCACACACCTTACAAGCTGAGGTTTTTAGAGATTTATATGTAATTATGCCAGACCTAATTCAGTGTAATCCTTCTATGTGTTGTGCTGCCAATCAGACATTTCTAATTTATTTTTAATGCTGATATAGAAACATTATTTTATTTAATGTCACAATTCTCACAAAATCAAGACTTCTCAAATTTCTTTTTATAACTGTTCCAATCAAAACTAGTGGAAGTAACAGTAAGCGTAATGGCTGAAATATGTGAAATTAGTTTCCTTCCTTTGATGTTAATATAACATTGTTGTTTTGGTTTTTTTTTTTGATAGGATAACAGTTTTGAGCAATTCATTATTAACTACTGCAATGAGAAACTGCAGCAGATCTTCATCGAACTCACGCTTAAGGAGGAGCAAGAAGAGTACATCCGAGAGGTGATAACCACATTCTTCTTGCACGCGCATCCGTTTTATTTATTTGATTCATTTTCTCTTCGATACTGTAGATTTCAATAGTCTCTGCAGTTTCATTCAAACATACACATGATAGAGCACTAATAACATATTATACAATACAATTAAATACAATTCAGAGTATACATTTGAAACCCGGACAGTTTTCTGAACCAGATCAATATAATTAGAGTACTATTTTGTTAATTTTGTGTTAATTCTAGCTTTCCTTTTAGAATTTATAATGCTTGAAAAAAAATAGGACCTGCATTTTTTAAAATTAATTTATTAATTCGGTTTATTAATCACCTTTTTGAAGACAGTCCCTAAAGGGAACAACTTACTTTATATTAGCAGCAGAACAATAGTAAAATGACCAAATGTCAGCATAGTCTATTCTTAGAACATTGAGGTAAACTTGGATACAGGTAAGTAAAATCTAGTATTCACAATAATATGAAATAATGACATTAAAACAACACATTAGAACATTCATGTAACAGAAATGTGATAAATGTCAGCAGAATATCAATGATTCACCATAATCAACAGCAACAGAAGAACATTGAGGTACATAGATATGATGCTCACAATCTCAGCACAATATAAGGAAACATCTTAATAGGAAGCAGAGGGGACAAGTGCACTTGTGACCTCTAGACAGACAAGATGGATAAGACAAAGGCATTGGGATAAACAGCGAGACAGAAGGCGACTTATATGTATAGTTGAGTAAGGTAAGTGGAACTCATCACAGATGCGGGGTATGCAGCAAGCTAGCCAGTTGTGGTGTGAGTGGATAGTCATTTGCCACAGCCATTAAAGACTTGGGAGAAAAGCCAAGCTTTCACCTGCTTCCTGAAGTGAGATAGTCTTGAGTTAGGCATAACCCCTCTAGGAGTGAGTTCTAGAGTGTGGGGGCACTTCTGAGCAGGCTCACTGGTGGGTATGGTCACGTTGCATGATTTCCTTTGATGAGGATAGTTAGCAATGCTCCTTGAGAAGACATCAAGTGTGGAGAGGGCTCACTTGTTCTTTAGATACTCTGGCCCATTTTGTCTGAGAGCCTAGAGTTTTAAATTTGGCTCTGTAGGGTACCGGTAACCAATGCAGTTTTTGCAGGAAGGTTGTGATGTGATCACACCACTTTCAGTCCTCTATCGGTCGCACTGCAGCATTCTGAATTAACCATAGCTGGTGCAAATTCTTTGTGGTCTGATCAATATATAGGGCATTATGGTAGAATAGCCTTGATGTTATCATAGCATGGACCACTTTGGTCATACTTGTCTTCTCGATGTATGGAGAGAGATTTTGTAGTTGCTTCAAGTGATAGAAACAGTTTATAAAGGCTGCCTGAAAATGCGGGATCAAAATAAGAAATGATTCTTTCAATATCCCTAGAGTCTTTACCTGTGATTTTAGGGGGAGTTCATAGTTCCCAAAAAGGATTTTGATTTCAGGTAACCATCCACTTGTGTTAGGAACCCACAGAATCTCTGTTTTACTCGGGTTCAGGCAGAGTTTGTTGGGTTTTGCCTGTTCTTTACTTGCTCTTTGACAGGCAGTCAGTTTACTCAAAGCTGTGGGTAGATTTGGTTCAATAGGTATCAGTAGCTATTCCTTATTGGCATAGATATAGAATTTTGTGTCTATGAATTGAAATAGCTCAGCTAGAGACTTGGAAGTAGACATTAAATAAAATAGGCGACAATCTGGATCTTTGTGGTATCCATGCAGTTCATTACCCATGATGTGGTACTGCTGAACAGAACTGATTGTCGTCGATCTCACAGATAGGATTTGAACTATGCAAGTACTATGCTGCCGATACCCATTTCTGCCAGCCATGCAAGCATGATCTTGAAATCTATGGTGTCAAAGGTTGCTGAGAAATCCTAATATCTAGGTAGATCTCTTATCACAGTTTCTGTGCTGTGGATATTATCAAGCAGGGGCACAAGTACGTTCTTTGTTCCATACCCAGGTCTGAACCAGATTGACATGGGTCTAGCCAGTTTCTTTTTTTTGAGCCAGTCGTTGAGTTGCATGCAAACTCTCTTTTTTATAGATTTTCCCAGAAAAGGGGTATTTGATGCTGACCAGTAGTTTTACAACTTGTCCTGGTCAAGCTTTTTATCAGTAGAGAGCACATCATTTAATAACGCTAGTGCATTGCTTAAGATTTGCTGTGTGGCTAGAAATGAGACTATTTCCTGATTGGTCACATAATAGGAGTGAGCATGGCCAAGATAAAATTCAGCAAATGCTAATTTTAAACCCCTTTTTTCAGTTTTTTGGGCATTATGTTTGTTTCAACTATTCGCTCTTTGCATGTGCGTTGTATGCACACTAGAACTTTTTTAAGTGCACAAATTGTTTGTATGCGTGTTAATTCATAGGTTTGCACATGTACAAGTCATTTGCGTGCTCTTTAAATATTTAGGTTCCCAAACAAACTTAAGGTGTTCTCGTAAAGGTACATCCCTATCACATAAATACTAATAGCTACAATAAAGAGGAATTTAATGGTACAGGTGTATAATCTCTTTATTAGTTATATTACTTAACATTATTGTTCATACTGCACTGAAAATATTCTGAATATTGAAAGACCTTTTTAGTAGTTCATGTGCTTTAATTTTATTTTTTGCTTTGTCCTGACTGCCTTTTTGTTCATCTTGTATTATGGCCTTAAGTTTTCTTTTAAGTGTTGCCCTTCATAAACTAGATTGGATTTGTTTTAGTCTTGCTTCATCAATTTTGCAGCAAACTTAATCTCTTAATAACAAACTTTTTAGCAAAAGAAATCAAGCATGGACACAGAAGGTGTATTGTGTATTTTGGTATAGCTTTAACATTAGCCATGATCCATTATGCCCAGCATCATAAGTACTTAAGATCTACCATACTAGGTCAGTCCAAGGTCCATCAAGCTCAGTATCCTGTTTCCAACAGTGGCCAATATGGGTCACAAGTACCTAGCAGTTTCCCCAAAAGACACAGGTTCCTCAATACTTGTATTGGGTCAAGCAGTGATATCCCGGGTCCCTTTTAATAATGGTTTATGGACCTTTCCTCCAGGAACTTGTCCAAACCTTTTTTAAACCCAGCTACACCAACAGCTTTTACTACATCCTCCAGTAACAAACTCCAGAGTTTGATTACACATTGAGTGAAAACATATTTTCTCTTATTAATTTTAAATTGTTTCATTGCATGTCCCCTAGTCTTTCTATATTTTGATAGCGTAAACAATCGATCTACATTTACTCGTTCAACTCCACTGTCTCTGATAGTGGCCAGTCTAGGTCACAAGTACCTGGCAGACCCTATATAAGTTTATGTAAATTTTGGAAACAGAAGGGATGGAATAGAGAGGCGAGACCAACTTAAATTTGAGATAATTTTTTCTAGTCTTCCTCATTGCTGATGGGGGAAGTCATTGCACATCAGTGAGCACATCAGGGTTTCTAGTTTGCCCTGAAACAGATCTCAGTATTCCTCTGGGAACTGGTTTCCAGGGTTTGCTCTGGAAGTTATACAAGCGATAGCTTGAGGTAGCAAGGGCCTCACCTCGGTGACAAATTCAATCACACCTCTTTCGTGACACATGAGTCATATGTTTCAATCTGAAAATATTTTCCTGAGTGATCTTAAAGATTAATTCTATTCCAATATTTTGTGTATCCAAAATTGAATACATTAATATATAATAGAACAATAATTTATTGCTGCATCTTTCCTTTTTTTCCTGGGTTTCCCCTCCACCTAACTGGTTTAAAAGGTTAATTTTTCAGTCAAGGACTCTTTCAGAGTATCACATAATATAAACCTGAAAAATGCCCACCACGAAGTATCAGTATGTTTACTTGAGTGTCATCATCAATTGCCCCTTTTGCTTTTTGCATTTTTATTTGGACTCAATCTATTATATTGTTTAATAGAAATATAGAGTGGAGGAGTAGCCTAGTGGTTGGAGCAACAGCCTGCTACCAGGAGATCAGCATTTGTTTCCCACTAGCACTCCTGGGCAGGTCACTTTACCCTCTATTGCTTCGGAAGAAAAGGCCTGGCAATCTACTTCCGGTTATACCTTGCCAAGAAAACCCAGGGACTGCTGGGTCGCCAGGAGTCAGTATTGACTTGACAGCACTAAAAAAAAAATAGAAATATAATTTATCTCCTCAAAAGATGCAAAGTATTTTCTAATTGTGGTGTGACCTCATTTGGAGTACTGTGTGCAATTCTGATGGCCACATCTTCAAAAAGAATTTAAATAAAATGGAGTTGGTCCAGGGAGTTGCTATCTAAAATATTCAGTGGGCTTCATCATAAAGCATATAAAGACAGCTTTTTAAGATTTTAATTTGAAAGAAAGGCAAGAGAGGAGAGATATAATGGGGACATTTAAATAGCTTTTTGGCATAAATGTACATCAGGCCGGCCTCTTTCAGTTGAAAGGGGGCATAGGATGAAGGTAAAGGGAGAGACTTGGGAGTAACCTGAGGAAATATTTCTTTACAGAAAGGGTAGTGGGTGGATAGAAAAGAGGTGGTAGAGATGAGGACTGTACCTGAATTCATGAAAGAACAACACCACACAAACCTTCACTAGTGTTTCATGGAAACCTTCACTAGTGTTTCATAGAAACACTACTGACACAAGAAAATCACATCAGCAAAAATATATGAAAAGAGACCTCAGTTCAGGCCATATCAATATGATAGCTATAAATTATGCCCTGAACTGAGGTCTCTTTTCACATAATTTTGTACCATACCTGCTAAGTTCTGTATTATTTGTAAAGCATTGATAGCATGTAAAAGGAGACCCAAATATAGACTATTCTAATAGTCGAGACGTGAAATTACTAATGCCTGGATGACTCCATGCAGATTATTTTGTGAAGTGAAAGGTCTTATCATCTGTATTATACACAATTTATACAGTATTATTTTAACTATTGCTTTGATCTATGATTGCATATTCCTTTGGGTGTCAAGTATGGCTCCCAAGTCCCTCACTTGTGAGGAAACTTGGATACTGTTTTCAGTAAGGAGGCTATTAGCTTCAAGCGGCTCCATTGCTCGGTCGCGAGCAAGGCTTTCCCTGTCTGAGCTACTCGCTCCAATCGGGGCTGTGGGAGGAACGTTATCACCGTTAAACAGCTGCCGCCGTCAGGTGCGCCCGTGCCTGAGGGTCTCGCTAGAGGGCCCTTTGGTGTGGCCTTAGGTGAGGCACAGAACCTGACTAAGCACCAATTGCTACATACTCTTTAATCCATTGTTTAGGTTGTGATAAGGAAGCTTATCATAGCTCAGGTAGGAGCTATAGAAAAGATGATGTGACTCTGAACAAGCAACCTGTCAGTTCTGGTAGAAGCAAGAAAACAGAGTTTTCACATAAAAGACTACCAGTCCCAGAATGCACCAGGTTTCCAGCAGCCATGAGAGGGGCTGAAGTGAGAGAATGTGTGTGCAATCAAGAGAGCTATGAGGTAATCCCTAAGCACTCATCTCAAAGGGCAGGGCCTGATTCAACACAGCTGCGCTGTGTTAGGGAGCAGCACACATTAGGACAGAATAAGAATAGAGCTTATTCTTCAGATAACAGTTACTACAAGCTCCAGCCCAGCTTCAAGGAGAGTTTGAAGAACAGCTTCAGCAAAAGCCAAGCAGATAGAGAGAGAAGGAAACTCTCTGGAAGGAAGAGAAGAAAGGCCATTGGAAGGTCTGGGAGATTCCAAGGCAGTACTCATACTGGGAGGTATTCCAAAAGCCAGCAGAGTCCATTGGACTGGATTCAGCCAGAGGAATGGAGTGGCAGAGATAGGAATCACCAGTGGCTACCTGGAAGAGAGAAGACTGCATGTGGAAGGGACTTTCAGACCAAGGCCAGAAGGTATGTGAGAGAAGATCCAGTGTCCAGGGATCAAGATTGGAAGGCTGGACATCAGAATTGGGTTACATATTGGCCAGGCTATACAGAGAGGAATAATGATAGCAGGAGAGGCTCAGGTATGAACACTGATCCAGACCCTATCTATAACAGAGAATGGCAGCCAGGGAATAAGCATTCTCATGATAGTGCCTTAATGAAAGACTCGTCTGTGCCAATGTATGATATTGACCATATGCTGATTGATGAAGAGGGAGATACAGCAAATTAAACTATTTATATGGACTGTTCTCTATCTAAATGCTATTGCTAGTTTTCTCTGAGCAAACACATCAGCCATCACAAAGAAACCTAACTTTGTTCTTTATTTCCACTGCAAACAGCTCTTAAAGCAGGATTTGGGCTCACACAGTAGCAGCCAGCCAGCTAAAGGCTTTCAGCTGGTCCATTGATAGTAATTAGGGCTGCACCTGATTGTGTGTGTGAGCAAGGGAGAATCACTGCTGAGATCGGCGTGGAAAATAAGCAGAAGTTAACCTAACCAGCAAAGTTTATTCTTTACTTTGTGCCTTTGTATTTGGTAATTACTTGCTAAGAAAACATTAGCTAATTGCCTGACAAGCTGAAGGTTGTTTTCTGGTTTACTTTGTGACTTTTTGTTATCCATTTTAAACACTGCAAGCAAGTAACCTCATTTATAGTGCTATCAAGCAAACATGTGCTGGGTGAATTAAACCCCATCAATAAAAGAAGTATTTTATTGATCTTACCACTTGGTTTCACAACTCAAATTATTGTCATCAGCTGTGTTTGGGAGTGAATGAACTACAATACCCACAATATCTTGCAAGAATCATATGAATATATGCATCGTCAAGATTGTGTAAGTTCTCACCCTAGGCAGCCGTCTGACAAGGTCAGTAACATTCTAACATGTTCCCTACCTCCAATTACCTCTTTACTTTCCTTACAGCCTTTTATACGTTTGTTCCCTATGCACAGCTCTTTATTCCTAACGTATATATTCTTTTCCCCAAAATACATATTATTCAACCTACTTGGTCTTTTTGGTCACCTTGCTATGAGGAATTCCAACAAGCTAATCGCAAAACAAATAATGCCACACGTTTTGTGCCTTCTCATCCCACAAATACTACACATTTTAACCCAATCAATAAAGCCAATGTTAGATGTGCGCTTTTCAACGCTAGATCAGTCAGAAATAAACTAAATACAATCCTTGACATCATACTAAATAGAAAATTAGACATTATCTGCATTACTGAGACCTGGTTGGATGACTCTGACCAATTTATCTTAAATCAATTAACACCACCAGGCTTCTCAGCATTTAATTGCATTAGAACACAGAAGAAAAGGGGAGGTGTACTCATACTAACCAGAAATGAGTATAGATTTAAAGCAATTTCTTCTAGTAACTCGATTGAATCTAGTACAATTACCATTGCAAATAAATTTCTTAGCATCTCCCTAACCTATAGACCTCCAGGAGCCACAGCCGAGTACTTCTCCTCGGTCCTTGAAACAGTATGTGCTAACACCACTAAGCACAAACCCCTCATTGCTTTAGGTGATTTTAACCTACCATCTACATCCACTAAAGAAGCTGCAGCATTCCTTTATTAAAATATTGCCAGATAATTACATCTCCTACATATCAACATGGTTCTATTCCGGATTTGGTTTTCATTCCAAAGCAACTAGTGAAACAGGATAAGGCCACAATAACAGCAATTACTCCGGTCCCTTGGTCAGATCATCATTTAATTGAATTTGCCCTGACATTAAATAATTCCATTCAACAATTGGACAATGAGAGCACAATTAGACACTTCAAAGCCTTTGATAGAGACACATTTATAAATGAAGTCACTCCGCAACTAGAGCTAGACCATGATACCCTTGACTCAAGTATAGACAATTGGAATTACACTTTATCTAATGCAGCATCAGCTCTCACTAGATCACAACCAAAAGTGCATAGGAGATCTAATGCTCCATGGTACTCAAATGATATCAGGATTGCAAAACGCGCACTCCGAAGTTTAGAAAGAAAATGGAGGAGAGTCAAATCTCATGATTTACTGGCCCAATACAGAGTTAAACAGCTTGAATATAACAATCTTATAAATGAACGTAAACAGCAATACCACACCAATCTAATCATGAAATCTGTTAATAGACCAAGGGAGCTCTTTAGCATTGTACTCAAGCTCACAAAAGACTCTATGCAGCATCATACCCACCACATAGACCCACAGGATTTCGCAGATTACTTAAAATCGAAGAATATCATCACTCATACATGCTCCCCCTTAACACTGACAGATGATTATAAAATCGATGATTCTTAACAAATTTGGGAAAACTTCAGTATTCCATCATCCCAGCAAATAGAGGACATAATATATGGACTTAATACAACAACATCACCATCAGACCCATGTCCAGTGTCTTGGCTCAAAGCAACAAATCATCAGCTCTCACCTTACATTCATAAAATTGTTAAGGACTCCCTTTAACAAGGATATCTACCGCAATCCTTGAAGCAAGCTATGATTCGACCAGTCCTTAAGAATAACACACTAAGTCCATCTGAACCAAAATCTTACCGTCCAATTTCCAGTTTACCATTCCTTGCCAAAGTCATTGAAAAATCAGTACAAAATCAACTCCAAGATCACATTGACTTAATCCGTAGTACAAAGCTTACTGTACATATGTTAATAGTTCAAGTTCATATTTCCCTATGTTATCCAAGTTGATTTTCCTGTTCTATGTAAAAACCAAACAGCTTGTGTTATGGTCCTTTGTTTTATGTAAACCGCGCTGATGCTAAATAGTGCGGTATATAAGAGATTGTAATAAATAATAAATAAATAAATAAATGCACCACTGGACATTCACCAGCATGGTTTTAAACTACAACACAATGTCAAAACCTTACTCACTTCTCTCTTTGATAATCTTTTAAGAGGTATAGATGAAATTAAGAAGGGATTCCTGCTAGTATTCATGGATGTCTCGGCTGCTTTTGACACAATATCTCATTTCAAGCTACTGCACCATCTACATCATATAGGTTTACGAAAGAATACTCTAAATTGGTTCAACTCCTACTTGGAAGGCCGTATGCAGCAAGTCAAATGTGACCAAAAAAAATCCTTGCAATTCCCTATTATTCAAGGAGTACCACAAGATTCAGCTTTATCTTCTATACTATTCAATAGTTATATCCAACCTTTATGTAACATCATTAAACTTCACAAATTCCATTATCACCTCTATGCTGATGACATCATGGTATATGCTCCAATAGTCTTACAATCACTTGACACGTCAGCAATTTCTAGATGCCTCCAAGACATGAATACCTGGCTTTTAGAATAATAACTTTACACTTAATTATGATAAAACAGAGGCAATATTCGTTACTAGAAACCCTAATTTCATTCCACCGCAAACTGTTGACTTACTGGATAGATCCATTGTAGTTAAGAATGAGGTCAAATATCTAGGCATAATATTGGATAAGGCTTTGAGTCTTAAATCTCATATTGCTAGAACTGCAAACAAGGCCTATCATCGTTTAAAGATTATTAGAAAGCTCAAGCTGTTATTCCATCAATACCATTTCCGTACAGTGTGTCAAACACTCATCACCCCCCTCCTAGACTACGGAAATTTGCTGTATCAAGGCCTCCCTCAACAAACATTACACCCTCTCCAGATGGTTCAAAATACTGCTGCACGTATCACTAGTTCTGCAATGACAGATCGTATCTCCCCTTTCTTAAAGCAATTGCACTGGCTTCCAGTAAATGTCAGATCTAAATTCAAAACACTTTTAATTATCTTCAGAATATATAATCATCTATCGGCAGATGCACTACAGAGGGATATTATTAATAGCCAAGAAGAAGCAATAATAATAATGACAATAGAATTGGCACTCCTGCTGGATATTGTAAGACCAAACAATCAACTTCAAAAAGAGCTCCTTCATTACTAGTGTCCAGACTTTGGAACTCTCTCCCAATGGACCTAAGGACTATGAGTGATATTAAAGATTTCCGTAAGGCCCTAAAAACCCTGCTTCCTCCTTGTCTCTCCGGGCCAGTCCAGGTAACCTTAGGGTTGTCAATCTCCTTCAGCAGCTGAGGACTAAAAACTAAAAGTTTTGCTGACAGCCTATACCACTCCCCCTGGTGTCAGTGATTCAGTCTGTCAGTCCTCAGCAGCTGAACAGGACATGGGGGCTGACAGGCTCCCTGGAGAGAAAAGGATTTGTTTGACGAAGTTAGTGAGGAGGATTGCTCCAACTGGTCTTTAACTCCAGTATATTTCCCTTATTGGAATAAAGTAAAATAAATAAATAAATAAATAAATAAAAAAAGAAAACTATCAAAAGGGAGACGGTCCTTCGCTGCGGACTTTGACAGCAGCGTGAAAGGGCAGAGCCTGCCTTGTTTCGGAGGACCCGTCCATTTTGAGTGGGAAAGGACCTGGGAGCCCCAGAATCCACCCACCTCTCTTAAAAGTCGCGATCTCTATCTCCCGCTAGCAGCGGGAAAGCAGAGAGTCGTCGGCTCAGTGTGCGGCACTCAGGTGAGTGTTGTTTTTCATTGCTCTGCGGGTTTCAGAGAGAGTAAGGGCTGGCAGCGTTCAGACGAGCATGCGCGCCGTAAAAGAAGTAGGTTTGGGGGCAGTCGGCAGTGCCGGCGGGGCTGCGACTACTTTGCAGACATTCGCCGCATGTTCGGAGGCTCCGGCGGTCGGCCGTTCTGCGGGCGGCGTTTTTCGCGCTTGCTTGAAGGGCGCAGAATGGAAGGCACATCTGCTTCGGGAGAGTTAGAGAGGCCGCAGATCTCGTCAGAAAAGGCGGGAATGGCGGCCATTTTGGTGGAGGCGGCCGTTTCTCCTGCAAAACAGCACAAGCAGGGAAAAAGGAAGACTAAATCAAGTAAGGAGTCTTCTTCTGAAATCAAGGCACAGCAGACGTTGCCTGAGGCTCAGGAGGGTCTTTCTTCCTTGTTTTCCCCAGATTTCATTTTAGCGTTGCATAAGGCCTATACTTTAAAAGTGTCTCAGACTGTCAGCAGTTCCTCGGGTCCTAACCTATTTGAAGGGGTGAAACCTGAGTTGAGCGGGATGGATCCTGGAGAGGGCACTTCCCAAAAGTGTGCAGGGGACAGGGGACAGGCTTCGAGGGCTTCGAGCCATAGGTCTCAGCACCTCAGGTGGTGGAGGAGGGGGAAATCCTCTCTGAGGCAGGCATGGATCCTTGGTCTGGGGAGCTGGAAGAAGGAGAGATTGCACTGGGCGAGGACCCGAATGTGTTTCGGGTCTTTCACAAGGAGGAGCTAGTGACGCTTATCGGTCAGTCTTTGACTGCTCTAAATATTCTCCTACCCACGGTGCCGCAGGAGCCACTGGAGGATCCTTTGTTGCAAGGATTTAAAGCAGAGCAACGCTGTTTTCCCGTACACCGAATAATTAAGCAGATGATAGAGTCTGAGTAGGAGTTCCCGGAGGTGACCCTGCGGGGTAGCTGCGCCCTTGGTCACCTCTACCCTGTTCCACAGGAAGAGAGGGAGTTGTTGAGAATGCCTAAAGTGGATGCATTGGTTTCGGCGGTGACGAAGAAGACAACAATTCCGGTGGAAGGGGGAGCAGCGCTTAAGGATCTGCAGGATCGCAAACTGGAGGTGCTCCTCAAGCAGGCCTTTGATTCTAGTGTGCTTTCACTGCAGGCATCCATTTGTGGAGTGTATGTGTCTAGGGCCTCTATCCGTTGGCTCCAAGGGGAGGCCAGTCCAGATGGAAGAGAAGGTTCTTCCGCAGAGGGAGCAAAGTTGGAGTCTGCGGCAGCTTATCTGGTGGACGCCTTCTATGATTTGGTTAGGATTTCTGCAAAGTCCATGACATCGGTAATCGCTGCCAGATGGTTCCTTTGGCTGCAGAATTGGGCAGCGGACGCATCTTCAAAGTCGAGGCTCAGTAAGCTCCCCTATAAGGGCAAGCTGCTCTTTGGGGAGGCTTTGGAGAAGATTGTAAAGGATTTGGGTGATTCCAAGGGGGGGCCGCTTACCGGAGGATCGGCCTAAGGCAACCAGACCGGGAACGGTGCTACAGGGGCAAAGTAGAGATTTTTGCAGATTCCGAGGGGCACAATTTACTCCTTATCAAAGGGGCCGCTTCATGGCTCAGGGTCAGCCCTTTCGGGGAGCTAGGGGGTTCAGCAGGGGCTATTTCAACGCCTAGCAGAACTCTGCTAAGAAAGCACAATGAAGGTCGGCTGGTCCAGGCGGAGATCCCGGTAGGAGGGCGCTTACAGGGGTTTCTCTCTGCCTGGACCGCAATAACTACGGACAGATGGGTGCTGGAGATCATCCGAGACGGGTATGTGCTGGAGTTTGCTCACCCATTGGTGGACGCCTTCGTGGTGTCTCCATGTGGACTGGGAACAAAGAGACAAGCGATAGTCGACACGCTTCAGCGTTTGTTGCGGCTGCAGGCAGTGGTGCCGGTGCCTCGAGACCAGTGCGGATTAGGTCGATACTCGATTTATTTTGTGGTTCCCAAAAAAGAAGGGTCTTTTCGGCCGATTCTGGATCTCAAGCACGTGAACCTGTCGTTGAGGGTACCGCATTTTCGGATGGAGACGCTGAAGTCAGTTATTCAAGCAGTAAGGCCGGGAGAGCTGCTCTCGTCCATAGATCTCATGGAGGCTTATCTGCACATTCCGATCAGAGCAGATCATCAACGTTTTTTGAGGTTTGCCATTCCCATGGGACATTTTCAGTTTCGGGCGTTGCCGTTCAGCCTGGCGACGGCTCCATGTACTTTCACAAAGGTAATGGTGGTGGTCGCGGCAGTGTTGCGGAAGGAAGGAGTGCAGGTGCATCCTTATCTGGATGATTGGTTGATCAGGGCAGGGTCTCTGCCGGAGGCAGTCGCAGCAACCTCACGAGTGATACAGGTCCTGGAGCAGCTCGGGTGGGTTATCAACCGAGCAAAGAGTCAATTGCAGCCGGTGAGGTGGCTGACTTACCTTGGGGCCTTGTTCGACATGGAAGTAGGGTCGGTGTTCCTGCCCGAAAGCAGGGTGCTAAAGATCTTGGATCAGGTGCAAGCGTTCTTGCGGCTGCAGGCTCCATCGGCGTGGAGATACTTGCAGCTGTTGGGGTCCATGGTGGCGGCCTTTGACCTGGTCCCGTGGGCCAGGACGCATATGCGCCCTCTGCAACGGGTGTTGCTTTTCAGATGGTCTCCGCAGCATCATCCTCTATCGCAAAGGTTGGTCTGCCCGGAGATAGTACGCAGCAGTCTGCTTTGGAAGTCCCATTGGAACACCCAGAATAGGTGTTGGTTACCACGGATGCCAGTTTATCGGGCTGGGGTGCCCATTGTCAGACTCGCGTGGCGCAGGGGGTCTGGTCCTCGGAGGAGAGCACTTGGTCGATCAATCGGTTGGAGCTCAGAGTGGTGCGTCTCGCGCTTCAGCAATTCAGAAGTCTGCTCGAAGGGAGAGCGGTTTGCGTCTTCTCTGACAATGTAGTAGCAGTATCATATATCATTTGGCAGGGGGGCATGGACAGTGCTCTCTTGCTGGAGGAGAGCCAGGAGTTGATGCTCTGGGCGGAAGATCATCTTGTGTCTTTGTCGGCGGCACATGTAGCAGGAAAGGACAATGTGCAGGCCGACTATCTCAGTCGGAATGTTCTCGATCCCGGGGAGTGGGAGCTGAACGCAGCTGTCTTTCACGACATTACGAGGCGCTGGGGGCAGCCGGTTATGGATCTGATGGCTACTCTCGACAATGCCAAAGCGTCTTGTTTTTACAGCAGACGCAAGGAAAACATGTCAGAAGGGCTCGATGGGCTGGTGCAACCCTGACCATTGGGCAAGCTTCTGTATGTGTTTCCTCCTTGGCCTTTTTTTTTTTTTTAATTTTAAAATTTACATTTAAACCAGAATGTTCTTTGCGCGGGGCCCTGTGCAAAAACATTCTCGCTCAATGGACAGGCCGGCCCTGCCTGGCCCTACATGGTGCATCCTGGGATGCACCAGGCAGGGTCAGACTGCCATATAAGGCATTTTCTACCTTATCTTTATTGCATTGTTTAAATGCTGCCCTTCGTAACATCATGGCAACAAAATCAAAAAGGAACTACAATACAATACCTGACAGGAAAGAGTGTAGAAGAGAAAGCAGGAAGAAATAGAAACAGAAAAAGATCACATGGCCTATCTAGTCTGTCCTTCTATATCAACTACAAAAATCCTCTTTTTTCCTTTAGAGATCCTCTGTATTTGTCCCATGCTTTTTTTAATTCAGAGACTATCCTCATCTAGGGGAGATCATGAGACAGTGATGGAAGGTCTAATGCCATACTGAAAAGATGAGTTTTGAGGAGGGATTTAAAATTTGGGTAGGGATGGTTCCAGGCAGAGGGTAGAGGGCCTAAGAAAAAGAAAGCAGATTGACTGGTTTGGTGCGTGGGGGGGGGGGGGGGAGGTGTAGACAGTTGATATGGACTGAATGGAGACTGAAGATTGGACAAGTATTGAGGAGTCTGTGTAGCGACAGCTTTATGAACTGTGGCGAGTAACTTAAATTTTATATGGTACGAGATAGGGAGCCAGTGAAGGTCAGCGAGCAGTGGAATGATGTGGTCATACCGAGAGGCATGTGAAATTAACTGGGCAGCAGTATTTTGAATCAATTGAAGATAGTGGATCTGGAGTGAGATATGATAGAAGTCTATAAATTAATGAACGGAGTGGAACGGGTAAATGTAGATCGATTGTTTACGTTATCAGAATATAGAAAGACATGGGGATATGCAATGAAGCTACAGGGTAAACCTATTTAAGGCTAATAAGAGAAAATATTTTTTCACTCAACGTGTAAGCAAACTCTGGAATTTGTTACCGGAGGATGTAGTAAAGACTGTTAGTGTAGCTGGGTTTAAAAAAGGTTTGGACAAGTTCCTGGAGGAAAGGTCCATAAACCATTATTAAAAAGGGACCCAAGATATCAATGCTTGACCCAATACAAGCATTGTGGAACCTGTGTCTTTTGGGGAAACTGCTAGGTACGTATGACCTAGATTGGCCACTGTTGGAAACAGGATACTGGGCTTGATGGACCTTGGTCTGACCAAGTATGGCATCTCTTATGTTCTTATGATTGGCCGGGTCATTCAGCGCATAGCAGGACACAGGGGGAAGGTGATTCTCATTGCTCCGGATTGGCCCAGAAGGCCTTGGTATGCAGATCTGATACGGCTTTTAGTAGATTCCCCTTGGAGGCTGCCAGATCGGCGCAATCTGTTGAGTCAAGGACCCATTCTAATGCCGCAGGTGGATCGCTTCTTGCTTACGGCTTGACTCTTGAAAGGGAATGGTTGAGACGCAGGGGATATTCTGCGTAGGTGGTGGCCACGATGTTACAGTCCAAGAGAAAGTCGACTTCCTTAGCGTATATTCGAGTATGGCGTGTGTTTGAGTCTTGGTGTGCGGAGCGTAGCATTAGGCCTTTTTCGGCGGCATTACCGGAGATTTTGTCATTTCTTCAGGAAGGAATAGATAAGAGGTTAGCACTCAGCACCCTCAAAGTTCATCTAGCTGCCATAGCTTGCTATAGAGGAGCAGTGCAGAGCCGGAGATTGACAGCGCATGTGGATGTGCAGCGTTTTCTTGTGCGGCCAAGAATATCAGGCCGCCGGTAAGACAAGTAGTGCCGGTGTGGGATTTGAATGTGGTGCTGGAAGCGTTAACGCAGCCGCCTTTTGAGTCTGCGTCGTCGGTGAGTTTGAGAGAACTATTGTGGAAGACCGCGTTCCTCGTAGCATTGTGTTCGGCGCGAAGGATTTCGGTTCTGCAAGCGCTATCTTGTAGGGAACCGTACCTTCAATTTTTGGCAGAGAAGGTGGTGTTGCGGCCGGTGCCCTCCTTTCTGCCTAAAGTGGTGTCATCTTTTCACGTGAATCAGTCGTTTGCGCTACCGATTTTTTCAGATCTAAAAGGGTCTCAGATGGATCGCTCGCTGCTAAAGTTGGATCTGGAGCGAGTGTTGAGAAGGTACCTCAAGACCACAGAGGCCTTTCGAAGGTCAGATGGGCTGTTCGTGCTTTTTGGGGGGCCACGTAAAGGACAGGCGGCTACTAAAGCTTCGATTGCCCGGTGGGTGAAGCACGCGATAGTGGCAGTGTATGAAGCCGGGGGAAGGTCGCCACCCGACGGTCTCAGGGCTCATTCTACTCGGGGTCAAGCGGCGTCTTATTTATTTATTTATTTATTTATTTAACAGTTCTTATATACCGTTATCAGTGCAGTTTCCATACAACAAAATTTTAGCCAGACAGGTAAGGCCTGTCTTAAGTTTACAAATAACAGGGAGCGTAACATGGGCTTAAACTAGAGGAAAACTATTTACATTTTAACAGATATCGTGAAGGTAATTCTATTTGCATTACAGTACATCATGCATAGATACAGATCTATTTGGTCTGTGTTACATATTCTGTAGGCGGTGTATTTGGTTTGGTCTTGTATTTGTATTTGGTTTGTATCTTGTGTTTGTATCTTGTATTTGTATTTGGTTTGGTCTTGGGCGGAGTTTGCTTTGGTTCTTCCGGTGGATATCTGTAGAGCCGCAACGTGGTCATCGCTGCATACTTTCACGAGGGACTATAGGTTGGATGTTCACGCCATGGAGGATGCGAAAGTGGGGGCCTCTGCCATTGTGGCAGGGCTCGCGGGTCCCTCCCGAGTTTAGGTACTGCTTTGGTACTGCTCTAAGGTTCCCTGGACTGGCCCGGAGAGACGAGGAGGAAGGAGAAATTAGGCCTTACCTGCTAATTGTCTTTCCTTGAGTTCTCTCCGGGCCAGTCCAGGGCCCACCCAGTTTTGTCGGAAGGTGTTCTGAGAGGAGGTAGGCCTACCATAGCGCAAGGGCGGTTACAAAGTTGTCTTTTCTGGTTGGCGTGGATTTTGGGGCTTCCTTGGGGATAACGGGGTGGGGGGGTGTCTGTAAAAAAAAAAAAATTGATGCTAGTGAAGACATTTGCAAAGGAAGTATATGTAGCTATCAGTACGGAGGAGAGTTAATGCAACGAGGAAGGCAAGAGAAACGGAAGTTCACATAGTGTAAATGGTTAGGTTTTCTTGTTTTTTATTGTTTCCTAAGTTAGTGTTAAGAGTTAAGCTGCTTTGACAATAGGAGACTGAATCACTGACACCATAGGGAGTGGTATAGGCTGTCAGCAAAACTTTCAGTTTTCAGTCCTCAGCTGCTGAAGGAGATTGACAACCCTAAGGTTCCACGGACTGGCCCGAAGAGAACTCAAGGAAAGACAATTAGCAGGTAAGGCCTAATTTCTCCTTTTCACAGAAACGTATGAGTTAGTAAACAATCAATAGTTTCTACTAATAGGTCTACTATTACATTAACTCGTCTTAGTTTTGTTTAGTGTTATGTATGTTTTATGTACCTTATGTTATTTTTAACCTTCCGTTTGTAATGTGACCACTTTGATTGTAGGATAAGGTGGGATACAAATCTGTCTAAATAATAAATAAGTCGATTGCTCCGTTGCCCATATTCCCTGTAAAATAGTTAGCTCCAAGTTATAATGCCCCGTTCAATGTAATTTCAGTTTGTTCAATGTAAACCGCCTTGATATCATGAAAGGCGGTATATAAGAAATGTTAAATAAATAAATAAAATAAATTGTCCAAGGAGTGATCCAACTTAAATATAATATTTCAGGTGTTTTTTAACATAAGGCAGTGACCTGGGGTTTCATGCTGCCACAACTTAACTTCTATACTGTCTCTTCTCTGTTGCTCAAGTAAGACCACTGGCAGCTGACATCATCATTGGAGCGAGGAGGTCATCTTGCCCTCAGCATCACCCTCCCTCCCACTTAGGAAGCTGTGAAGCCCTATAGTACCCCTGTCTCCTTCAGTGTCCTTGTATAATGTACATTACCCAGTTTAAATTACAATGTAAACTGCTTTGACTGGAATGATAAAGTGGTATAAAAAAACCTGTTAAATAAATAACATAAATACAATTTAACATGACCGTTTTTGATTTGTTATCTTCGGCATATTCTTTCTTTTGCACCATATTCTTTCTTCTCACCTCTGCACCTCCTTCTTTCAAGACTTGTCACTTCACTTTACCACCTTAGCTGTCTTTTCTTCTACTGTGCCTTTGTCATCCTGGTTGCCTTCCTTTGTGCTTTCAGCTTTACCAAATATTCTTCCCCATGCTATTGCTTTTGGAAGACTGTTCTTTTAGGTCTATACTTTTTCAGCTCCCTGGTTAAAAATCAAACCAGTCTTTTTTGCCTCTTACATTTATTCACTTCGTTAACATAAAGATTAGTTGCCCTTATTATAGCTCCTGTCTGTTTGGTCCACTGTTCTGCATCATAAAAAGCTTTGCGTCCCGTCAGTTGGTACTGCTGACGTCCAGGACTCCTCTCTTCTCTGCCCGCTATACTAAACCATACCATTTGATGATCACCTAATTACATGAATATTAGGGAGTAATTTTCTAACAGGGCACTGAGGTTAAATGGGCAGGAAGACGCCTTTTTTATAAAGACACATAGGCGCCTATGTGGCTTTACAAAATACTAGCAACAATAGTGCTTACTTTGAAGGCATGGATATATCACCTGCTTGAGAGCAGGTGTAAATGTCAGTGAGTATTTTATGCATGTACAAAGGGTAGTGGATGCATGTACATGTATAAAATATGGATGTAAATATGAACGTAAATTGTGACTCCACCCAAACTCTGGCCTTGGGCATGCCTACAGTGCAGGTATGAGCCGGATTGCGCTGTGTGTACTTATAAGCATGACCTAATTTTATAAGAACCCATTTATATGAAAATAGTTTATAAAATTATCATCTAGAATATTTTTTCATCTGTAAGTAACCTCTCTCTCATGTAAAAAATATGCATGTGTATGTATGAATATTTTAAATAAAGACAAAGCGAAATATACCGATAGATTAAGAATACCTGTCCTCTTTGGAGCCTGTGGGCCGAAGCTTGCTTTCTTCACTTTCTCTTGACACACACCTACGTTATGCTTTTCCCTGGCTGTCCTTTTTATTGTAAATGAAACCTATTGGTCAACAGTGATAATACCTGTAATTACACCCCAAAGCAATGGGAATTTTACTGGCACCTTTTAGAGTTTCAAACTTTTCTGCAGTATTCAAACCCTTATGAACCCTTATGCCTCAGCCTTCACTGCAACTTATCTGCTATCGGAGTATCTTGCACAGTATTACAAATAACCGTAAAAACAGCAAAAAGAAAGATTTTGTTCAACTAAAGATATCAAAACCTAGGTCTCGGATGTCAGATGGTAATTTTTTTAATAAACATTGCGAGTGTACATAAGACAATATTGACCTTAGGCACAGCTGTACAGATTTCTGGCTTTGATTCAATGAAGTGCATGGGAAATTGACACTGGAGAATGGAATGGAAAGGAAGTCTGGAATTAGTTCAGGGGCACCCAGTTTTGCCTGCTAATGACAATAGTGGAATATTGTATTTCTCATCCCCTTAGTTTACCATAAACACATTTTATTCTGTCTCTTAGATGCAGCTAAGACACAGGAGTGCAGTTTAAAATTGTCGTGCTGGAAATGTAACTGATCAGATGCTTTGCATTAAATGTCTTGGCCCTCCGCTCAGCAATTAACCGTTGTTTATTTCTGTTTTCTAGGGAATAGAGTGGACTCACATTGAGTATTTCAATAATGCCATCATTTGCGACTTAATAGAAAATGTAAGTTGATTTTACTGCTTTTAGGAGACCATGCTACTTTGTCAATGACTTCTTGAATTTTTCTTTTGCTATTACCTGAGCAATTCATACGAATATCGTATAGAACTAAATTACCATCATAATTTTCTGGAGTATATCGATAGCTCAATAACAGTCAAATAACACAATGTCTGCAAAGTACAAATAACATACGATTAAAAGGTAATATGGTAGAACATTCATATGACTTAATAGGATACATCCCAATAGGCAGAAGAGGGGACAGATGGGCAACCAGACTGAATATAAACTATATATATATATACACACATACATATAGATAGATGGATAGATAGATGAATAAGGTATGTGGCCATGGTTACAGGTTCAGGGTGTGCCATAATCTATTTATTGAGTAGTATTTAGCTCATGCACATGCACTAGTTAAGGCGAGTTACATTCAGGTACTATAGGCATTTCCCTATACCCAAAGTAATCTAGTCCTGAAGCAGTATGAGTAAACGGAAAGTCAGTCATCCCTAGTTGACAGTGGGCTGCTGAGGTCTTGCAACTGAATTGTATTCTCACTGTTTCTCATGGTTTGCTTTTTGGGGGCCCACCTGTGGCTTTTTGGGTTTTTTGGTAGCCTATAGTTAGGGAGTCCCATATGTGAGTACTGACTTCATGCTTGTTCCAGAAGAAAGCGTGGTTACTCACCTGTAACAGGTGTTCTCCAGGGACAAAGGAATCAGTCCTCACAACCCTCCCTCCTCTCCATGGAGTTGCAGTCTTGAGCTATGTTATCATACTGAGGCAAGATGGCACCCTTGGGCGGGAAGGCAACCATGCATACCTGGTGGATCTCCCGAAGGTTTTCTTTGAAAGCTGGGGAGAGATTACCACACGGGCTCCGTCGGTGCTGATGTCAGCCATATGTAAGGACTGATTCCTGCTATCCCCAGAGAACACCTGTTACAAGTGAGTAACCACGCTTTACCTCTTTCTCATACTGTTGGGATATCTGAGGACCTTTGGTTTACTGGACCAAAGCAGCTTGAAATAAATGAGGGATAACAGGACTCTCTCCCATCCCATGTATGTCAGAGAATGCTCCTTTTGTTCTCAGCAACAATTCAGTTAGGTGTTAAGTCTGCTAACAGACCCTAACATGGCTCTGTCTTGTTGTGATTCTAACGTGGCTGCTTCCTGGAAAGCTGAAATTCTCCAGGGGAGATAGGTAGTCAGTCAGCCCTGTTCAGTGCTTCTCTTTCTCAGTAAAGGGATTATCCTGCAACACATTCCGCACAGTTTTTAAATCCCTGCTGTTGCTACAGCAGATATCCTGTGCATAGAAACTGACAGGGCTACTGCAGCTAGCCTTTAGTTTCATGGAGGTACATCACAGGTCTTCTGCACAACAGACTGTTGTTATTGTTCCCACTTTTCAGCCTTTGTTTACAATGTTCTTGGAAGGTCTATCAGAAGCAGGTCACTGGAGATTTTGACTTTAGTTGTCTAGGAGGTTCTAGATATATATTCAGTGAAAAATCAGAAGAGGAGACAGAGCTTGCTTATAACACGCAGGGAGGTCAAAGACTGTGTTCTTCAAACAAGTGAAATAAAAGAATACATAAAAAAGACTTACCAAATAAAATAGAGGACTGGTACCTCAACATAAATTGAACAGAAATATGTGAAAATCAAAGGCGTAAACAAACAAAAAGCATATTTTTAACCTAAGCTGCAGGAGCTCGCTGTGAACACAGCGCCTCTCTTCCTTGCATAGTAAAAGACGTTTATCCACCCATAGTTGGGTCCAGAGTGGCTCATATTGTGGATTGTCAAGAAAAGGGTTTGTTACATTTGATTGTTAGAGCCAACATTTGGCAAACTCAAATTCGCCACACTCTCATGGCAGACTCACCACTTGTGGAAATTGGCGACAGGGTTGCCCACTCCTGATCTAGGATATTCATGATGCTTTTCAGAGGTGGGTCACACTGGTGGTAGATGTGTCCTGGACCATTTTATTGGCAGATTTGGTAGATGTTCTTTGTGACTTAACTGTAGATGGAAAATGCATGCTGGCCATAAACATTTGTTTTCAAAGGAAAATATGGAAAAAATGGTAATTTCACACTAAATTTAATTTAGGAGCTTCCATATCTTGTAACGGAGTAATGACATTACATAAACCAGAAAGAAACCTGACTGAATTAGCACCAGCTTGAAATTTCAGAGCAGCAGTACCAGTCATGGAGATCTGGAACTTGGCTCCAGGCCATTCATGAATCTTTCAGAAACATTTCTAATTTAGTCACTTGCTTAAAAACAAATGGCTGATGTTCCAAAGGGTTCATCCGGTTGGCAGGACCTGCAAACCAGATAAACCCCAGCGAGAGGGATCGTCAGTGGCACCAGCCAGATGGTACTGCTGAATATCCCCTCTGACAGCTGCCACAGTCTGTGAAGGGGGCGAGGGTGAGCCCAGCACAAATCCGGTTGCAGTTAGCAGTGATTTTCAATCTGATAACCATATTCATGCCTAAATAAAGTTAGGATAGGTTGTTGGTGGTCTGATTTTATGCAGATTTGCTCTCTGGTCAGTGTCTGACTATCGCAGATATGGTTGGCAGTGAAACTGGAGATTCAGTGACAGACATCGGATTGGCTGTGGCACCGAATATCCTGTTTCAGTTTCCGCTGCAGTGGCCAGAGGCTTCAAACACGCTGACCGCTGCGGTTGACTTTTGATTGAACCTCTTTTATCCAAATCATTAAAGCATTGAATAAAGACAGTAGAAAACCTTGAAACATTTTTATTATTTGCAGAATCAAAATGGAATCCTGGCTATGCTGGATGAGGAATGCCTGCGGCCGGGAACGGTTACCGATGACACTTTTCTAGAGAAGCTGAACCAAATCTGTGCCACTCATCAACACTTTGAAAGCAGGATGAGCAAGTGTTCTCGCTTTCTAAATGACACCTCTCTGCCTCACAGCTGCTTCAGAATTCAGCACTATGCTGGAAAGGTATGCAGAGTCCAACACGGAACGATGGGTCCAAGCATTGTGCTTCCTGTTTAACAAAATTATATCTTCAACCTACTACTATATTAAGATATTACTATTGTGCCATCAGTGTATACAACATTGTACAAGATAATTCACGCAGCTGAAATGTTCTTAACTCAGAGAGTTGACAACAGGGAAGTACACCTCACTTTTTGCACCCTTGTATGTCAAAAGGCACTTGTACCCTGTATATAAAAGGCTACAGGAATTTATCTGCCACATACCTGACAAGTAGCTGAGGCTTTCCACTACTTCTGCCTCTAATATGTTTGTATCAGCTTCTACTCACTGAGCAGGAATAATTAGAGTCTCAGTCCTGCTTAGGGATCGGACTGAGAGTCATAGCTTAGCTTCACATGGATCCTTAGGGCATTGAGCAGTGGCAAACTGATGAGGAAAGGAAGGGAGGTAGGAAAGATCATGATCAGTGGAATGGTACTGTGGATGGAAAGGTTTGGTGAACGAGTCACACAGATAACAAGATGGGGAGGGAACTTAAATGGCAAAATGGTAGCGTAGTAAAGAATGACAAAAGATAAAGAGCAGCGTGGGCCATAGTAAAACAAATGGTAAAACAAAATCCAACATAAAGGGCAGGAAAAGGAGGTTTGGGAAGTGGATAGTGAAAGGAATACAAGGAGGAGGCAGGGGAGGGAAACATATTTGGAGTAAATTTCTACTTTTGGCAAACTTTCTTGCATTGTGTCTTTGTCACAAGTCTATGATAAAATGTGCAGCAAAGCTCATAGATTAGTAGTAATCTGACAGGAACTGCGTGCAGGAGTGCTGTCCTGATGGTTAAAGCATTGAGCAGGGAAGCCAGGATTAAAATCGGCTTCTCTCATGGACATGCCAGGCCTTGAGCAAGTCACGTTACTCTCTATTGACTCTGGTACAAGTTTGGGACCTCATTTACCGATCTGTGCTAGCATTTTAATGCGAGTAATGCTCCTAGGACCAGATTTTATAGAAACCTCTTATATGAAAAGCCCAAAAAGTGCCTATTTTAAGCCTGTTTTATAACGGCAAAATACAGTTGTGGTCAACATTATTGGCACCCTTGTATTTTAGATATGTTGTGTACAATATCTTGAGAAATTGGAAATATTCCAACTGTACGTCATCATAATATTTTAATAGAATATTCAAAGGTATACAACAAAAAAAAAAAGATGTCTGTGCAACTTAGACATAGTAATTTCTGAGAAAAAAGCAAAATATGACTTTGGACAGGATTATTGGCACCTTTCACTAATATTTGGATGCACAACCCTTGGCATTTGATGACAGCCTCCAAATGTTTTTGTGGCTATCTATACGTTTCGCTTATCTGTCTGCTGGTAGTTTTTGCCACTCTTCAACTGCGATTTGTTCCAGCTCATGAATGTTTCCAGGATTCCTTTTAGCGATGGAGAATTTCAGCACTTTCCAAAGGTTCTGCTGGCCGTTTAAAACAATCCATTTGTTCCTTTTTAACCATTCTTTTGTACTTTTGGATGTATGTTTTGGGTCATTGTCCTGCTAGAGGACCCATGACCTTCAACCCAGACCTAGCTTTCTGAAACTAGTCAGAACATTTCGCTCCAAAATACCTTGGTAGTGCTCTGACTTCTTGATTCCTTTCATACGTTCCAGGCCTCCAGTTCCCAAGGCAACAAAACAGCCCCACAACATTATGTAACCTCCACCATATTTAACTGTAGGAAGGGTGGGTTTTTTTCCCTTATATGCTTCATTTCTTCGCCTGTAAATGCATCGCTGGTCTACATTGCCAAAGAGCTCGTTTGGTTTCATCTGTCCACAGACATTTTCCAGAAGGATTATGGTTTCTCAAGGTGGGTTTGGGCAGAGATCAGGCATGCCTTTTTACGTCTTTGAGCAGTGGGGTCCTCCTTGGTCTTCACCCCTGAAATCCTCCTTTGTTATGTGCAATGTATGGTGTGGGTTGAAACTACCACTCCAGATTGCCTCATATCAGCCTTAAGCTCTTTGGATATTGTACGTGGTGTTTTACCAACAGTTCGCACTATCCTTCAAAAACTTTTTAGATTAATTTTCCTCTTCTCACCACGTCCTGGGAAGTTCTTGACAGTTCCATGAGCAGAAAACTTCTTAATAACATTGCAAATTGTAGACACAGGAATCCAAAGGTCTTTGGAGATAAAACAGGAAGTGAATGTGGCCATTTTAAACATTAGAGCCATCTTTCATTGGTTGATTCAAATCATGCGAGTACTATGATCACAAGTGCATCTGATTTTACTGCAATGGAAATATGGTTCTTCTGCTCAAAATGATTTGAATTGTTTATAAGGGTGCCAATAATCATGTCCTGGCAATGTCCTAGTTTTTAGACTATTTCCTACTATTTCCTTTTTAATTGTTTTTGTTTTATTTGATTCTTGTATGTGTAGATATTCCAAAGCCATTTCACTGGCCACTTTCTTTTAGGAGTTATTGGACATTAATGGCTTGAACTGCAAGGGTACCAATAATGTGGACCACAACTGTAGGTATCATACATAGTTACATAGTAAGTGATGGCAGATAAAGACCAGCATGGTCGATCTAGTCTGCACCTTTATAAAACAGCTCCAATGGTATGTATACACATCTACATCTGCTTCAACAATGGTGTAAATGAGTTTGTACTCTGCATGTGTACCCCTGTATAAAATAGCGTTTACAGCAATTCTGCTCTGCTCTAACTATGCCTCAGGGAATATTTGTGCATGGCACACATATTTATACACATGGAGGCCAATTCTGAACAGGGCATGTCCGGCCCAACTGGACATCCAAAATTTGAACGGGTTGGATTTTCAACCGATTCTGAACCTGCGGGAGCTATATATCCCCATGAGAGTAGAATCGGGTGCATCCGGTCAGGACAGGCAGGATGTGCCCCAATTCAAGCCTGCTGCATGTCTGGAATACTTCCGCCTAACCCTCCCAATGCTTCTGCATGGCAGCTGGTGCTGTGGTGTCCTGTCGCCATGGCACAGGACACCATGCAGAAGCCCCGAAACCCGTAGATTTTTAAACGATGATTTCCCGCCACCCGACCCCCCCCAAACAGGCCTTCCAATCCCCTGCTGCTCCTCACCTGCTGTGTGGTGGCCGATGTTGCCAATTGCCCTGACTGGGGGGACCTATTCCACCTCTGAGGTGGAATAAGTTCCCCGACCATCTCTGCTCCCCTGGACATACCGGGCCGTGACTGGAATCGGCCCTGTACGTATGGGGCCATGGTTTCTCCTCCGTGCCACCGAATCTTCTCCTCTGGCCCTTCCCCTTCTGCCCCCATCCAGAGCTCCCCACACATCTCCTCTGTAAGTGCAGGGAGCTTTGGGTTGGGAATCGGCCCCTGGCATTTAGCAGGGTTATACGTCCAAACCAGACATATATCCCCGCTAAATGTGGCGCATAATGACCCCCTTTGCTGTTTTGTTAGCATGCATACATATACATGCATAAATGCAGCATAAATGGTTACACATAAAATTGGCTTTATGCATAAGAAAATCTTTATAAAATTACCCCCTTTGCTAATAAACAGAGAATAATGAGGTGAATATTTACTAACGTGCTAACTTACATTAATGCACATTACTAGGTTAACACAGGTTAGTAAATAAAACCATTCGATTGTAAGCCCTCTCTAGAGCGGGGAAATGCGTACTGCATTATGCTGAATTTGTAGCTCATCTTGAGCTTTGATTTGGAAATGCAAGTAAGTAAATCAAAAAGTTGTCTTGGTGTGCCTGTTTGTCGAGACATTATCAGGTCAGTATTCAAATATTATAGTCTACTACTACTATAATCATTTATATAGCGCTACAAGGCTATGCAGCGCTATACAGATGCATGTAAAAAAATGGTCCCTGCTCGTCAGAACTTACAATCTAATCAGAACAGACAACAGCTGAGAAGAAGGATATAACCAGTGAAAGGCAATGAAACACATAGGAGAACAAGGGATCAGGATCCAAAAACAGCTTCAAAGAGGTGAGTTTTTAGCAGGAATGTGAAAAGAGGCAGAGATGAAGCCTGACGTACAGACTCAGGTAGTTTGTTCCAAGCATAAGGAGCAGCAAGGTGAAAGGATCAAAGTCTGGTGTTGGCAGTAGAAGAGAAGGGCACAGATAGAAGTAAACCAGTCTAAGAGCGGCGTTCACGAGGAGGGGTGTAGGGAGAGAGGAGAGGGGAAAGGTAATGAGGAGCAGTAGAATGAATTTGTTTATAGGTAAAAAGGAGAAGTTTGAATTGAATATGGAAACAGAAGGGAAGCCAATGAAGTGACCTGAGAAGAGGGATTATATGTGTATAATGGGCTGGCAGAAAATTAGCTGCGCAGCTGAGTTCTGAACAATGTGGAGGGGAGAAAGATGATCCAGAGGGAGACCAGCAAGGAGGTGACCAGAGAGAGGATAAATGTCTTGGTAGTGTGTTCAGAAAGAAAGGAGCAAGTTTTGCTAATGTTATAGACAGAAACAACGGGCCTGATATTCATGTAGGTCGGCTGTGCACCGCTATGGCATATAGCTAGCTGTGCCAACTCTGGATATTCAATGCAGGGGTCATATGCCGCACAGCCTCACAGCCCCAGTAACTAATCAGGCAGCAGCGATATTGCATGCTGCTGCCATGTTAGCTCCTGCGGCTAAAAGATAGGCTAGTTTTTGCTGCGCAGGTCACTAACTGGGCAGCATGAACTATTGCCACTGCCTGGTTAGCAACTGCCACCGCCTCCGCTGCTCCCTGGAATGCCCACAACATGCTCTTCTGCTAAGTGGTTAGCATTGGGGCATGTAGGGGAGAAGATCGGGGATATTCGGCAGCACTAATTGTGTTAGTGCTGTTGAATATCTCACTGGGTAGCATTTATATAGTTTAGAGGGCTGTAAACTGTGTAAATTCCTTTCAAATATCGGGCCTGACAGATTATAGCAATTAGTTGGATGTGTGTAGAGAAGGAGAGAGAGGTTTCAAAGATGACCCCAATGTTACAGGCAAAGGAAACAGGAACTAGAAGAATGTTATCCACAGAGATAGAGAAAGGAGGAAGGTGGGAGTTGGGTTTAGGGGGAAAAATACGTTCAGTTTTGGCCATGTTCAATTTCAAACAGCGGTGAGACATCCAAGCAGTGATGTCAGATAGGCAGGTAGAGATTTGGGTCTGGAGTGTCGGAGAAATATCAGGTGTAGAGAGAGAGATCTGAGAGCCATCGGTATAAAAGTGGTACTGAACGCCATGAGTGCACCAAGGGACTGGGTATAGATAGAGAAAAGGAGAGGGCCTGGGATGGACCCTTGGGGTATACCAACTGAGAGTGGGATTGCAGTAGAGGAGGAACCACCGGAACAAACACTGAAAGAACAGAGCCTTTAAAACCAAGTGAGGATAATGTTTCAAGGAGAAGTTGGTGGTCAGTGTCAAAAGCAGCAGAAAGGTCAAGTGTGACTACTTGCCGGTCCTAGGTGGATGCCTAGAGCCGGGTAGCATTGTGTTGTGGAAGAAATAAGGACTCTGTAGTTGTGGTCCAAATGAAAAGATGGGTTTTATTCCCCTTCCCTTTAGGATGTTACAGCATAAGGGACAACATAAATGAACGGTTGAATTCACCAGGTCAAAAAGGGTTTTAAACCAGAAATGATAATACTGCTTTCTCTCAGCAATACAGTCCAGTATTTTCACGGTGCACAATATCTCTCAGTGATACAGTCCAGAATTTCCCTGTGCACAATATCCTCGGCAATACACTCCAGTATTTCACTATGCACAATACCCTTCAGCAATACCGGCTAGTATTTTCACTGTGCACCAAATACTACTTCTTGCTTGACTTCAATAAAGACTCTCCCAATCATCAGGCACCTCTTCCTCACCTTCTGTTGTTACAGGAATATTCTCTGTGCTACAGTTCTCCCCATGCCTGGGGCTATAACTTATTCCTGTGTAAGGACTGGGAGTCTTTATGAAACTGTATCCTGCACCTTGCCTTGGGTAAACCTCAGTAATTACCCTTGAGAGCTGCCTTGGAGAGTCCCTGGTATTAGGAGCTGTTCTGGGGATTCCTTCCCCTGGCTTGGCTATAAGAGAGACCCTTTGTTGGTTGTCTGCATGGCTTTTATCCCTGGGATTCCTTTTCCTCCCCTTTGCATAAACAGAGTAATTATCTTCTATTCTGCCAAAGATAAGTTCCAATCCGTCTGCCTCCAACCAAGGCTTTCTCTCTGCCCTGTACTTCTCTGTGAGGGAAAGCTGTTTGTGAGGCCTGGCTGATGGCCTCTCACTCCCACTTCCGTGGGTGCTCTTCTGTATGGGATCTCTGCTTCCTGTTAGCTGAGCAGTTTGCTTTGTTATGAGGACCTCTCTGGCTGGGGAGACCTGGCTGCAGCTTTGCTTGAGTCTCTTGGATTGGTCAGCCTGCCTCCCACCAGCAGTGGTTCCCTCACGTACCGTATCTTGTGGTAATGGCTTGGGATTTTCACTCTCAGTTTTTCTCCCAGCTTGCCTGGAACAGCAATCAGAGGTCCCTTGAGCTCTGCTCTCCACCTGGCACTTAAGCTCTGGTCTCACCTCTAACTCAGGCTCCAGCTTACTCTGCCAGTGTTCCTCCTGCTGTTTCCCATTCTCTGTCTCAGTTGCAAACTCTGCCTTAGGCTCCAATGCTCCAGCTATCAGCTCAGCCTCCAACGCTCCAGCTACCAGCTCAGCATGCAATGCTTCACCTCCAAGCTCGGCCTCAGTCTGCCTGTGTGAGATTTCACAGCTGCTTTTATCTCCCAACTCACTCAACGTGGAACGTGACTCTGAGTTCAGGTGGGCCTGATTGGCATTTCCAATTCTCACTACGTCACACAGACTCTGTGGAATGTTTGCTTTCCCCTTTCCTGCCTCACTGCTCCGGGCCTGCAGCAACTGCCCCTGAGGCTGCCAGGTAAGCTCTTCTTCTATTTTATTTCCTAATGTTTCATGGTCTGTGTTTTGTAACTCTTGCCAGGTAAGCCCTTCCCCCACACTGTCCTTTACTATCTCAGGCTCAATGCTATCTGGCTTCTGACAAGTGAGCTTCTCCTGTGTATTGTTTCTTAGTGTTTCCAGCCTAGTGCTCTCTATCTCCTGGCCAATAGGCTCATTCTCTGCACTAGCCTTTAGTATTTCACCTTTTATGCTGTCTACCCCATGACACAAGAAGAATGAGGACTGTTTAAAGGTCCTTGGATTTAACCAGGAACAAGTCGCTAGATAAGTGACTGGCCACAACATTTACAGCATCCAGGTATATTCAGCACCATTATCTAGATTTCAAGTGGCACTGAATATACATGGAGAACAGTGATCGCCACTGGCTCTGTGGATAATGGCAATATTCAGCAGCTATCCATGTAACCATGTGGTTTAATGTAGGACATTATACATTATGCATTTTTCATGAGAATTAGTTCACTCTAAATGTTAGTGCATGCCTGTGCTAACAAAGCACTGCATTAACACAGTGGCTTGATGCTTAGCACGTGCTAATTCCTGTGTTAACTGACAAATATGGAATGGGGCGAGGAAATAGGTGAGGACTGTACCTTATACTTTAACATCAAGCTACAGGTGTACTATCTACCTTACACACTGTCGGTCGAACTGGTCGCAGGTACCTCAAGTAGAAACCCACAATGACGCCGTACCCAAGTGCCTTAACCAGTTGTTGCCTTCTCTTAGGTCTGCTCCACAGTGCTCTCACCCTCACATCCTCCCACAATCCCATACCAGTCCTTCAAGGCTCAGGGAGGAGGTGGTCTAGCTTCCCCCCAATGTTCCCTCTAATTTTCTGTAGGCTGTGTGCGCATAAAATATCAGCTGTGCAGTTTTTGAAGGACGGTTAAATTTTTGTGCGCCACATAACGACACTCAGAGTTATATACTTTAAAATTTGACTACACATCAGAATACAGTATGTACACCACATTGATTGCACTAGAAAACATTGTAGAACTTGTGAAAACCGTAAATACATAACTATTAAATTTTAAGACGTCTGTGTTGTTTTCTATCAGAATCAGAACCGTAATTTTTGTGCGCTCTGTTGTAAAGTATGTGCGCTCGTTCGGTGAGGTGTGTGCGCGCGCACACGCTCACAGCTTAGAGGGAACAGTGCTTCCCCCGCCATCCAGCATCTGGGGCTAGGCGCGTGCCAGGCCCACCTCTACTCTACGTCTCCCTTCAGCAGACCAAGCCGTCCGAGCAAGAGAAACATACGCTCCCACACAACCTGAAATGTGCCCTTATAAATGCACACTCGGTCTGGAAAAAATGGCCAGCCATTGCCGACCTAGTAGCCTCCCATGACCTAGACATCCTACTAGTCACCGAGACATGGTTGTCCACATCAGACACAGTCCTCCTTCATCAACTTGTCCCCCCCAATTTTGCCATCCACACCTGCCACAGGGCAGATCTTAGAGGTGGAGGAGTACTCATTCTGACCAAGACAGAGCTGCAATTCCAGTTGGTCTCCGCCAGCAGCACCACGCACCTCGACGCCATCACCATAGCCAACAAGCTCAGCACCATCAACATTGTCTGTCTACAGAGCTCCTTCTCCTTCCCCAGAGGACCTATCAACAATAATCGACTTTGCCTCCAACCCCAAGAACCTGTGTACACCAAACTGGGTGATGGGCGATTTCAACCTCCCTGCTGTCCAAGACACCCATGCCAAGGCCTTCCTCAAAGCTCTTAACGAGCTGGAATTTATACAGATAATTCACACCCCCACTCATGTAAAGGGAAATGTCCTGGATCTGTTATTCGCCCCACAATCAGCCCTAGACCCGAAGCACAACCTTGATCTATCCATCAGTCCTGTACCATGGTCCGACCACAGACTGATAAGATTCCAGATGCCAACACACTCTGACCATAGTAGCACCCAGTCCTCACTCAAGGCTCCCACAGTATCATCAAGGCGTTTCCGGCCATTCAATAAGGAAGAGATCCTGAACAGAGCCCAGCCTCTCCTAAACCCCCCACCTCACAACCTCGACGAGATGATCTCCACGTGGAACACGAGCCTGGATGCCATCGTACACCGACCACCCACAAATAAGCCATCTGGAAGAAGACACACTTCTACATTATCCAGAATCTCTTCTGCTTCGCCTTCATACTTCGCCTCCTATCCATGTTCTTCTTATTTATTTTCCCCCTGCTCTTCGTTCAGAGCTATGGGATGCCCTCTTGCTGACACTTACAGATGTAACCCTAGCTTTTCCTCAGATCCTCATTGCAGGAGACCTCAACCTTCACGTTGATGCCCCCTCCTCCTTTAGGGAGCACGCTTTTCTCACCTTCCTTCATGATCTTTCTCTGACACAGCATGTCACTCTTCCTACTCATCAGGCAGGTCACACGCTTGACCTACTCCTCACTCCCTCCTCTTCCACCTTTTCACTCTCAAATGTCCATACTACATCCCTTCCCTGGTCAGACCATGCCTGCCTCTCTGCTTCATGCTTAGGTCCAGCTGATTCCTCCACCTCCTTCACCCTTTCTTCATCTCCACCAGAGCAGCTGTGCCGCGTCCTCAATACCCATACACTTCAGCGATTTCCTGCAGCTATAGATCTTCTTCCTTCTGATTTTTCCTTACTATCCCCAAACTCCCAGGCGACTCTCTGGTCTTCGTCACTTTCTACTGCTCTCGACCATGTTGCCCCTCTCCGTTCTCGCCCCGGCTGTCATCGTTCTTCACACCCATGGTATCACAGTGGTCTCCGGCTTCTCCGCTCCCAACTTCGTAGAGCAGAACGGTTGTGGCGCAAATCTCCCTCTTCGGCTACCCTATCTATCTTTCATGCTCAACACTCTTTTTACCGCTCACAAGTGCACTCTGCTAAGCGTTTTTATTTTTCAACTGCAATTTCTACTGCCCCAAATCAGACTAGGCATCTCTATTCTGTTCTCCGTACTCTCACCTCTATTCAGGCCCCTCCTTCCACTTCTGCAGTCTCCTCTTTTCCACCTCCTTCACAACTTGCCTCTTACTTTAGCGACAAGGTCTCCTCCTTGCGGGCTTCCTTACCTTCTTGTCCTCCCCCCATTACCTCTCCGCCTCCTGCCCCTTCCCCTCCTCCTACTTTTCGCCTCTCTCACTTCTGGGCCTCATTTGATCTGATCACTGCCCCTGAACTTCTTCATCTCTTATCCACCTCCAAGAAAACCACCTGTCCTCTCGATCCCATTCCCTCCTCCTGGTTGTTGACCCCTTCTTTAGGTTTTCTTCCCTTTATTCTTTCTATGTTTAACTCTAGTCTTTCTACTGGGATTTTCCCGTCGTCCTGGAAGCACGCTCTAATTCGCCCTATTCTTAAAAACACTTCACTTGATCCCCTGGTCCCTGCTCACTATCGTCCTGTCTCAAATCTTCCTTTCCTGTCTAAACTCTTGGAGAAATTTGTTTTTGCTCAGTTATCCCATCACCTCGACTCTATTAACTTCCTTCACCCCCGTCAGTCTGGGTTTCGTTCGGGTCACAGTGTTGAAACTATTCTCCTGGCTTTCACAAATGCCTTGCATGTAGCACACGACCGTGGTGACATCTCGGTGGCGGTTGCACTGGATCTCTCAGCTGCTTTTGACTTAGTTGATCACTCTCTCCTTCTTCACCGGTTACGGGACGCTGGTCTTTGTAGCACTGTACTTCACTGGTTCCACTCTTTTCTATCTTCCAGGTCTTGCGCGGTTCTTTCACCCTCTTCTTCCTCTCCCCCTTCTGATCCCTACACTCTTCCTTGTGGGGTCCCTCAGGGTTCTGTTCTTGCCCCTCTCCTTTTTAACCTCTTCTTGGCCCCCCTTGCGTCCCTGATTCAGCAGTTTGGTGTATCTACTTTTCTATATGCAGACGACATTCTACTGCTCCATCACACTTCTTCCTGTCCTGATCTCTCTGTTCTCGATTCTTGTCTTGCTGCTGTCGCTGATTGGCTGTCAGTCAATTGTCTCCACTTGAATCTTGCTAAAACTATTGCTATCTGGTTTTCTCACGGTGGTTCTTCCCCCACTTTGGCTCCTTCCTTCTCTGGCTCTCCTGTACCTCTGGTTCCCACCTTCTGGTACCTTGGTGTACTTTTTGACTCCGATCTGTCCTTTCATTCCCACATTTCGCACATTACTAACACATCTTTCTTCTTCCTCCGTCAGATTCGTTCTATTTGTCCTTTTCTTTCCCCTTCAGCCCTGGTCACTTTGGTTCTGTCCTTAGTCATATCTCGGGTGGACTTTGCCAATTCCCTCTTTATCGGTCTCCCAAAATGTCAACTTACCCGTCTTCGTCGGATTCAAAACACTGCTGCTGCGCGCCTGGTCACTTGCTCTTCTCCCCGGGATCACATAACTCCTCTGCTTTTTCATCTTCACTGGTTGCCTATCCCTTTCAGGACCACTTTCAAGCTTCTGATACTGACTCATAAAGCTTTCCATACTAGCACTCCCCAATATTTAACGGACCTCCTTTTCTTTCATTCTCCCAGATACACTCCCCGCTCCTTTCATCTTAACCGTCTTACCCTTCCCTCACCCTCCCGTGCTCCCTTGCAATCTACCCGCTCCTCTGCCTTCTTCTTTGCCGCTCCTGCCCTCTGGAATGCCCTCCCCCCCGCCCTCCGTCTTGATCCACAGTTCACTAGCTTCAAACAACAGTTAAAAACCCATCTGTTCTCCTTGGCATTCAACGTTCCCTCTCCTCTTGTATGATTACCTCTCTGCCCTCTTCTTGCTCCTTCCCAGTCTACTCCCTGTCTATGTCCTGTCCTGTCTTTCTTGATTTCAGCTGTCCTGTCAATTATTGTACATTTCTTTTCTTTTTTCGTTGGCCTTGGCCTTCTTTTATTGAATTTTAATTGTACACCGCTTTGCTTCCAGTGAAAGGCGGTTTTTATCAAATAAACATAAACCTAATGCCCCGTGGTATTCCCCTGAGCTTCAGACGTCACTTCTCCACCTTAGAAAGCTCGAGAGACACTGGCATCGCTCACGGGCAACTGAGAGCCATGAGTCATACCTTACTCATCTAGGAAGGCACCGTGCAATAGTTTCAGCCAGAATGAAGCAAATGAGTTATTGCAGCGCTCCCTAAATAAACCACACGAGCTTTTTAACCTAATCAAGTCTCTAACAAAAGAAGCATCCCCCACTCAACCTAGCCTCCCTGACCCACAGGATTACACCGACTACCTGCAGGCCAAAACAAGCAATTCCGGGGAGACCACAAACCCCCCTCTCTCGCTGAGGACACACCACGGAACCCCACCACCCACCCTGACTCTGGACACAAAGGACACCCGCGACTTCCTCACCACCTTCTCGGCCCCAACCAAGAAAGGCATTCAAAACATCATCACAGCCATAAACACTACCACAGCTCCGAATGCCCCCTGCCCAGCATTTTGGGTAAAATCTCTGCATGGCGACCTCAACCCTTTTCTGGCCAAACTCATGGAGCTATCATTCTCGACTGGGACCTTACCTTGAAGCCTGAAGCAAACAGCCATCAGACCTCTGCTTAAGAACAACAAGTTAGACCCAGCTAAGGCGGATTCCTACTGGCCAATCTCGAGCATCCCGCTCTTGGCAAAAATTATTGAGAAGGTCGTCCAACAGCAACTTCATCACCACATCGAGACAAGCGCACCCCTCGACCCGTGCCACCATGGATTCAGGGAGTCTCACGGCATGGAGACCCTACTGACCACTCTTTTCAGCTCGTTGACCATCGGATTGGACAACATCAAACAAGGGTTTGCTTTGATCTTCTTGGACATTGCTGTGGCCTTTGACTCCATCAACCACGAGATACTCCTCACACGCCTCGAGGAGAAGGGCATCCATGGGACAACACTAACCTGGTGCCAGTCGTACTGAACAGATAGATGGCAGCATGTCTGTACCGGCTCCACCACCTCCAAACCTTTCCCGCAAGAGAAAGGTGTCCCACAAGGATCTTCACTCTCGGCCCTACTGTTCAACGTGTACATGCAGCCCATTTGCGAGCTCATACGCTCTTTCAATATCAACTACCTGGTCTATGCCGATGACGTCCTGCTTTAAAAGCCTATCTCAACCGAACATCCAGATCTCTCACCAGTGACATCCTGCTTCAATGCCTTCACGGATTGGCTACACACGCAGATGCTCAAGATAAACTTCAAGAAAACAGAGGTCCTCTTTATCACCAGAAACCCATCATTCACTCCACCCACCGCTCTGAAGGTACGAGATGCTGAGCTCCTCAGCAAACCCACTGTACAGTACCTAGGGGTCATGCTAGACCAACAGCTCAACATGAAAGCCCAGGTGAGCAACATGGTTAAAGCAGTCTACCACAAAATACGAATGCTCCGTCACCTACGACAGCTGCTTGAGCCAGATGACTTCCGGACAGTCTATCAAGCCCTAGTAATCCCAAATTTTGACTATGCCAACGGTATATTACACGGACTCCCGAAAAGCACACTGAATCCTCTACAGCTTGCGATGAATGTAGCCGCCAGATTATTGCACGGGGCCTCCAGGAGAGAACACATAACTCCAATATTGAAGCACCCACATTGGTTACCGGTCCACTGCAGACTCTCCTTTAAAGCTTTACTAATGACCTTTAAGGCCATCAACAGGTGCTCCTCCATCTCCCTCACGGACCTCATCCAGCCCACCCCCCTCAACAGAACTATAAGAGCAGCCTCCGCCAACACCCTGGTACTCCTGAAGGAAATTATGAAATGTGCACAGTCAACCAGGAAAAGAGCTTTCGCACTATATGCACCCACATGCTGGAACTCACTCCCACCGGTCATCCGCGCCATCACTGACCTCACCCAGTTTCGGAAGGCGCTGAAGCACCATCTGTTCCTCCAACACTTCACTGACCAAACTTATATCTCACAGCCAGCCACACTCAGGAGTCAGGTTGTCATCACCTGCACAGCCACCCCACAAGAGCGCAACCCCACACTCTAGACCACGAGACACCCGGCAGGTAGAAGGTATTCCTACTTTGACCTGTCAATCTGTACATAGTTAAACCAGCCTGTAAGTAATTTGTGAGCTGCCCATGTCATCTGTGACAGCCAGCCTGCCTGTACATAGTTACCCTGTTAACCCATGTAAAAATCCCTGTTCTCTGTAAGTCCAGTGTAGGCCCTGCTTGCACTGCACAAATTTGTTAACGGTACACCGCACTGATTTGAAAGAGCGCAGTATAGGAAAGACATTAAATAAATAAATAAAATATGCACTTAACCCTCCGTCGCCTCAGAAAAATTCAAGTTATCCACATCCCTGTTTAATTTACATTAACAAGTTTGTACAATGTAAACCACTTTGACTGAAATGATAAAGCGGTATAAAAAAACTGTTAAATAAATAAACATGCAACATGGTACCGGATATTAACTGTTAACACAGCAAATAACAGAACAGTTAATGCCATCTCAATAGGTGGCATTAAGTGCAACTGTGGTTTTTGCGGTACAGTTAGCAATTGGTAAATGTGTTGTGTCTGCAATGACAGAATGGAAAGATGCCTCTCACACCCAGTCGTGCTTCACCCCTTTATGGGGCCCTTAGCAAATATTTGCGAATAGGGCCTCCCCGTTCGCAGCCCCCTCCCACTGACACTGCTGCTGTCTCTCTCCGGGACGTGTGGAGATGACAGTACATTTAACAAGGCACTGCAGGACCAGAGTTACGTTCTTTCCCAGTTAAAGTGGAATCGGAGGGGGGCAGAAGCGCGAATGGCATTAAGTGCTTTCATGCTAAGGGTGGCAGGCATAGTTAGCCCAGGCCACGACACTAGCGTGGGATTTCTAGCGCTACGGCCCATTACTTTTTAATGCTGCACCCAAATCATGTACTAAACTCCAGATAGCGCACCTTAGTAAACATGCCCCTTAATACATGAGAACAGCAAAATTTTAACGTAGCTTAGTAAAAGAAGCCCTACATTTTCTCTTACATATATCATTTGGTAATTCTGGGTAATAAGATAATATGGTCCCATGATAAGAAATTGGTAGGGCATCTGTTTTGTTTTATTCTTTTCTGGTCTCCTTTTTGGTATTTTATTGCAAAAAGAAATGTTAATTAGGCTTATGACTTAATTTTTCTTTTTTGCTTTCTTTTGACAGATATATTGATGTAACGTTGACATTTTCAGTTCGTGCTTTGTTCAAGTTTATTTATTCAATATTCAATAAAAAGAAGAGTTAAAAGACAGGCAACAAAATAATTGAGTAGAGAGATGATGCTTTTATTAGTTAAATGCAGCACCTCACAAAGCTGGTCCTTGAGATCCCACAGCCAGCCAACTTTTTAGAATATCACCAATAAATGTGCATGAAGTAAATCTACCTGCATTGGGAACCCAGACTATGTATATTAATTTCATGCATAATCATTGTGGCTATCCTGTAAATCTGATTGGCTGTCGGGTCACCAGGATTGCTTTGGAAAGCTCTGGTCTAATGCTTGCTTTACTATTGAAGCTTCCTGAATAACCAGTCCTGCAGTATTACACCATCAATAAAGTCCAGGGTATCAGTGGCATACCAAGGGTGGGGCAGTAGGTGTGGCCAGGTGTCAGCCGGGAAAGGGGTGCACCTCCACCAGGCCCACGGAGGCAGCATGGCAAACTTACTCTAAAGCTGGCTTGCCACATTGTCTCTGTTGGCCTGGCCGCTGCTTTCTCCCAGCCAAAGCCTCATGAATCGCAAAACTTTGGCCAGGAGAGAACAGTGGCCAGGTGTGCCGCACCACGTGAGGGTGGCAAGGGGGCTAGGAACACCACTGCAGGGTATTTCATTTAAGTATTAAATAAGAACAGCACGAGGATGCAAAACTACAAGATTGTAAAGAAGCTAAGCAAGTGCTAGATTGTTTGAGATTTATTTTCCTAATTATGAAGTTTTTCAGTAAAATTTCTTCATGCTCTTAAATACAAAATAAATCACAAATTTTGCAGTTGCATTTATTTCAGGATACACTCACTATGGGGCATGCTTACTAAAGGTCAACGTGTGTGTAATAAAGTTAACATGCATTAAGTGTCACTGCGCCCATAGACATAAAAGGGCCCTGGGCACTTAATGCACGTTAACTTCATTAAATCCTTTAATAATTATGCACCTATGATTTTAAATGTGCCAGAACAAACTTTCTATTTGTATGCAAGTTCCATAGTAATTTATATCATGGGGGTCTTTTACTAAAGGGCGTTAAGGTATTGCACCTAACCCTTCAATAGCTCCAAAACCATGGCGCGTTAGGTGCATCCCCACTGCATATACTGTCAAGGGTATGGACAGCATTGTCCCCTACCGCTCGCCACATTAGCGAGGGTGCACTTAACTTCACCCTTTGAGGTGGCGTTAGATGAACACTCACTAAACACATGGGAGGAAGGGTCCATAAACCATTATTAAAGAGGACCCGGAAATTCCATTGCTTGCCCTGGGACAAGCATTCTGGAAACTGTGTCCCTTTTGGGAACCTGCCAGATACTTGCGACCTAGATGGCCACTGTTGGAAACAGGATGCTGATCTAGCATGGCATTTGTTACGTTCTTATGGATGCAGTAAACATGCAGTGTGTAACTGCACAGACCTCACCATACCCACTCTCGGCACCTATCGTGCCCAGGGCCGGCCTGTCCACTAGGCAAGCTAGGCAGCCACGGCAGCAGCGGCACACAACCGGCTGCACTGCCCCCCCCCCCCCCCAGCTGCTACAGATTTCATTTGGAGGAGGAGGGGGCGAGCAGTGGCAGTAGCAGTATTTCCAAAAGCCGCCGCTTTTTGATATACTGCTGCTGCCTGCCTCCTCCTCCTGAGATGGAATCAGCGGCAGCTGGAGGGGGGCGGAGTCAGCTGAGGGAGGTAGCAAGGCCAAGGTTTCTGCCTAGGATGGCAGAAACCCTTTGGTCGGCCCTGATCCTGCCCACTTGTATACTTAACACAGGCTGAACAGTTAGAGTGGGAATTGGTCTGCGATGTCATGACCCCGAGCTAGCTGGCAAACACATGCCCAAGGCACACACTAGACATGTACTGTCAGCTAGCACCCTTTAATAAAATACATTTTATGGTTTGAAATTAACTTTAAACTTTTGTGAATTCTTGGTAAATGCAATTAAAATGTTTTATCTTTTTGATGAAGGCTTCAAATTCCTTTATATGGATTCCATGAAAACAGTACCATCCAAAAAGAAGCACTCACACTCACAAAAAAACAAAGTAGACCAGGAGCAAAGTAGACCAAAAACTCGCAAGAGAAGATTTGTCATAGAACTTTATTGTTGTACACGTAGAATTCTATTGTAACCAACACGGCTGTGTTTTGACATGCACCTTCATCACCTCAAACAAATATAGATACCAATGATGTGTGATGTATTGTTGAAAGCAAAGCAAAATAATAAATTATTAAGGATAAAATGATAACTTACATAGATAATAAATAGATAAATGAATAAGAATTATTTCATTATAAAAAACAAATCATATATACATAAACAATAAAAAGTCTTGTAATATATATATACACACAATGGCCATTCTAAAACACGAATAGTGGGGTTGGATGTACTGCCCAGATGTCCAACTCGCTCTAAGCCACAGAACGCAATTCTGAGCCAGTGCTCCCTGCACGTACAGAGCGTTTGTGCGGGGAACGCTGGACATGAGTGGGAGGGGGCGATGCTGGGGCAGTGTGGGGGAGCAGCCAGCTGCTGGGATGTAGAGGCAATTCCGGGCATGCCTCTGTATGTTCCCTGGCTCCAACATATATGCCCTGCTTATTCCGCCCCAATTGTGGAATCAGTGTCAGGTACCCCCACATCATGTGCTGCACACACCCGCAGAAAGGTCGTCCTGCCATGCTGTGCCCCTGCAGCCATGATCTGGCCCACAGAAGCCACTGGTGGTGGCCAGAGAGTGGACTGCAGGGACAGATGCATGCCATGACATTCTGAGCCATCCTGTGGACGGCTCGTTGCCATGGTGCCAGGACGCCACGGCTCCCTCACACGAGCAATGGCGTTCTGGCATCTGGATGGGCAGCTCCCCGTATGTCAATCTGCTCAGCATATGGGGAGTGCCTGGGCGTTTAAGTTCCTGATTCTGTCTTCGCGGGTATGTCTGGGGCCCACTGCGGCAGAATCGGGGTCATCTCTGGCATTCCCAGGTTTTGGCCGGGCAATGCGACCAGATGTGCCGGATTTAGAATCAGCCTTCATGAGGGAACACAATACAATAACTGGGCACAACAATACTAATAAAGGAGTCAACTTACAATATAGTATGAATGTGATCCCACCGGTACCCAATAGGGGTTACAAATTGTATTCTTCTCAGCACTCCCAGGAAAACTAAAGGTAAGGTATGAAACCATGGCACATCCTATAAACAGTGCCAGGAAAGTTATAGTTCTCAAAGCTACTCTATACTAGTTACGTGGTACAATAGCTAACTAATTTTAGTAATCCTTAAATTGAGGCAATTGATTACACCGAACAACCACCACTACAGAAAAGACCCCCATATTTCATATGTAATAGCTGACGGTTAACAATATAGACTTGTGAGTCTTTGGTCCACCTCGCATCTGATACAGTACTTCCATGAAAAGTTTCATTTTGGGGGTTTAAAATTGGTCCAAAAATTTTTCCAGTATTAGTAACCAGGTTTCCAGTATTACTGACCATGAAAGTTAAAATGGGTGCTCTGCTTTATTTCATTTTTCACATAACTTATGGAAGTGCAAAATTTGTTTCTCTTTTCCCAACCTGATGGAAAGCTGTGGGAACACATGGAGTTCTATTAGAATCTACAGGCTTGTGTTATCTTCTTGGACATGCCTCTTATTTCTCGTAGACAGCACTGAATTCCACCACACCATAACATGCCAATGTAATTAAATGCTATCTTTAAGTAACAGCCAGTGTTAGGTGCCTGATGATTTCAGTTAGTGGAGAATATTTGTGTGTGTGTGTCGCTAACAGTGTGTGCATTTGATTTGAAGAGGGGGGATGGTAATTTTAAAAGATAATAACTACTGAGATTCCATATTTTTTCAAAATTGATACCACACACTAGAGCTCATAGACACAGGAAATAAAAAGAAAACCAATTAACCAAACACAGTCTATTTTCAATCAGTCTGTGCTGAAACCGGATATTCAGCATCTGAGGATATCCACATTCTGGCCTTGAATATCCAGTTTAACTTTAAATGTCACAGCCAGTGCTTAAAAAACCACCAACCACAGATTTTAAATATTGACCTGTTTGATTATATCTTAAATGACTTGTCTGTGATGTCATTATGTATCTTTCAGGTAATGTACCAGGTAGAAGGCTTTGTAGACAAAAACAATGACCTGCTCTACCGTGACCTGTCGCAAGCCATGTGGAAAGCCGACCATACCCTCGTCAAAGCTATGTTCCCAGAGGGAAACCCTGCTAAAATCAATCTGAAGAGACCACCCACAGCAGGATCACAATTCAAGGCCTCTGTGGCAACACTGATGAAAAACCTACAGACAAAGAATCCCAACTACATTAGGTAGAGAAAGTCACTCCTTGTGTTGAACTATGTGATAACGCTTGGTCTTAGATTCTTGAGTATGTCTCACGAAGACTGGTCTTTAGAATACTGCAGTTCAATTTCTCTGACCAACCTTTTTGGAAAAAAAGGGGGTAATAACTGATTATTCCTAGCAAGAAATAATAGCATATTTGGTAAAGTGTTAGTATGAAAAGACTGGTTTTATGTGGTTTGGGCTTATTTCCAGATAACATGCATGTATGTCTTGTAACAGCTTTGATTTAAGGAAAAGGCGGTATAAAAAACTTGTTAAATAAATAAATATAGAAAACCTTCCTTTGGCAAAATTTCGTTTTGACTATAGAACTCTGAAATTCGGTACTGTCTGCTAGTTTGTAGATGTCCAGTATTTGAATCAACTGTACATAATATGGCTAACTATGAAATGTAATATACAACTTACAGGTGCATCAAGCCAAATGACAAGAAAGCTGCACATATCTTCAGCGATGCTCTAGTTCGTCACCAGGTCCGGTACCTTGGCCTGCTGGAGAATGTTCGTGTTAGGAGGGCAGGTTATGCTTTCAGGCAACCTTATGAGCCTTGCCTAGAAAGATATAAGATGCTGTGTAAGCAGACATGGCCCCATTGGAAAGGACCTGCCAGGTAGGAAAAGAATTGTTAGCTGGTGTATATCTAAATATATATATAGCACTGCCTCTATATTTATCTGATTTCTGTTCAGGCCAGAGCATGAATATGTCATTTTAGATTGTTTTTTTTTGTCTGTTTCATGTCTTTCTATAACAAATGGTATCAAACATATGTTGCAACAGGATAAAATATACATACAGCCACACATTATAAAGATCTCATTGTATACAGTAAAATATAAATGGACATTACTAACAATGCAATAATAAGTCCTGGAATTCTTTACCAGAAGATGTAGTAAAAGCTGTTAGTGTAGCTGGGTTTAAAAAAGATTTGGACAAGCTCCTGGAGGAAAGGTCCATAAACCATTATTGAACTGGACGGGGGGAAATCCGCTGCTTATCTCTGGGATAAACAGTATGAAATCTGTCTACTTTTAGGATCCTGCCAGATAGTTTAGACTTGAATTGGCCACTGTTGGAAGCTTGATGGACCATTGGTCTGACCCAGAATGAAAAATCGTATGTGCTTATGAACAATAAGAATAACTAAAAATGCTCCCAATATATATGCAACGTACCTGCCAAGGGTAAATGTAATGTATGCATTATTACATCACAGATTGGTTTGCTTTGATTACTTTTATTTCATATAAACACAGAAACATAGAATAAGATGGCATATAAGGACCGCAAGGCCTATATAGAGTGGCCCAAATTCATTCCTGGTGCAATGCTGTGGAGCCAAGTCGATATCTGGCATTTCCTTCACTTCTTTCCTTCCTCTGTGCTTATTCCAGTCTTTCTTGAATTCTGTTACTGTTTTGTCTTCATTGCCTCCCTCCCTAGAGAAGTCATTCTTTTTCTTTAATTCTTTTTTATTGATTGAGCCTTTTAAAGCATACAGTATAGCAAAGATTTTCCAGAAATAAAATATCCCAATGCTCCATCCTTGTATAAAATAAATAGTACAGTTATTTCTAAACTTTCCCATAAATTCCTGTGTATTCTCCGTGACTACCAGCGATAAAACTCTGCCATCTCTAGTACCCTTTGTCTACACAGGTAGCTTCCACGTTGCATTTATAATTCCACCCCCCCTCGTAGTCCCCACACACTTATACCATACATACTCTGAGTCCCTCACCTCTCTTCTCATATCAGTCTCCTGCGGTACACCTTCTTGCAAGACTATTAAACATTTGCTTCCCCAGTCTGGCCCTCCAGACACCTTAAAGTATTCCAAAGTTTCTTTTATGCATCCATCCTCTTTGGATCTTTTCTTTATGTGCTTTTAATCCCAAGCAGCCATATCCATCATCCGGGTGTAGCTATCTGGTTTTCCTTCAGTAGTTCCCTCCCATCATTAGTTCCTACCCTTCCAGGTTCTCCAATCCTGCTTGTTGATTCAGTCCAGTATCTGGGCATCACAATGGACTCCTCGCTGTCTTTTCATGGGCACCTTACTTCTCTTGTCCGACATTCTTTACTTGCGCTCTGTCAGATCTGTGCCATTCGCCCTTTTCTCGCCCCCTCTTCTCTGTAATGTCAAGGCTCGACTACTGCCATATTGTCTTTCTGGATCTCCCTCAGCATCGGCTTCACCGGCTCCAGCTCATTCACCGCTGTTCATATCCTTGCCCATGCTTCCCAGTTCGAGCACGTTACTCCCCTTCTAGTTTGTTACCACTGGCTGACTGTCAAAAACCGGCTTCAATACAAACTTCTCACCTTAGTCCATAGGGCGCTACACACAGGTTCCCCCCGCTATCTCTCTGATGTTCTGCTTCTTCACTCCCCACATCATGTCCTCCTCAACATCCATGCAAACTGCTTATATCTTCCCTCCATTCCTCAGGCCTGACTTGAATCAATCTGTTCCTCAGCTTTTTATTTCCTTTGTCCTGCCTCTTGGCATGCACGCCCCCTGTCCTCCAACTTGAAGCCTCCTATCCTAAATTTAAGGCTCTTCTAAAAACCCATCTTTTCCACGTTGCACATGACCTGCCTGCTACGTGAACAGAGGCATGACCTCTATTTTATGTTACTTCCCTTACTCTCCCCACCTCCCCCTTTTTCTCCCTCCTTGCTCTCCCCTCCCTGGTGTGAGTGTTTCATCCTTTTCTGTCTGGAATTGGCATTCCTTTACTACCTATGATTTTAACTTGTTTTAAATCTGTACACCGCCCTGCTATGCTAAGTGAAGAGTGGTCTATCAAGCTCAAATAAACATAAACTTAGTACCTCAGTCCATAACCGCTTCAGTTTACCACATTCTCTGAAAGAGTGAATCCAAGTGGCCTCCTTTATTTTGCATTTATCACAATTGCATCTTGTCTTAATCGCTTTTTCTAAACATCCACTCCATTTTTTTCTATTGCTCTGTTAACATATGTAGGTAAGCTATATATATTGCACCCTTCCCAATTTTGTACCAATGCAACAATTTATTTAGTCTCAATGGCACTTGTACAAAAATGTTATCTAACTCAGTGTATTGGCATCCTTTCTGGTCCCACCCTTTAAGCGCTGCGTAATAATGCCTTACCTGTAGATATTGTAAAAATTGGGACTTAGGAAGTTCCCATTTGGCCTTTAACTGATCAAAGGGAATTAAGCTCACCCTGGTTATTTGTAACAGGTGATCCAAGTCTCAACAACCTTTATCTTCCCATAGTTGAAATTTAGAACATCCCAGTGCTAGCAAAAAGGCAGGATTTCCTGTTAACTGCAAAAAGGGAGATATTCATGTTGCTCCTTCACCCCTACTTCTCCAGCATTTTCATGCCATTCTAAATGATGTAAGTAACCACTTAACCCCCCCCCCCCCACCCCCGAGATCTGACTTTCCTGTTTCTAGGTACCATGGAGAAGGTTTATAAAACTATAAGGGATCTATTTCTGATTCAAAACCCCCCCCCCCCCCCACCGGGCATATTTATAATTGCCTGTGTATGCGTCATATATCCATCACAGCAAAGCAGCTATATTATATAGTCTTGGGTCAGGTAGGCGGGCGTCCCTCTGGTCTCTTTCCAGTATCAATTTAGTCTCCGCTGTTCTAGCATTCTTTGATTTCCGTATGAATTTCCTCAGCAAACGTCTGTACAGCATTTCCTCCTTGTGTTCCACCCAAATTGGTATTGTCTGAATTAGTTTAGTTTATTTAAAATTGGATATACCACTCTTCAGACCAGCAAGCCGGTTTACAATTAAAAGAAGCAATTAGAGAAAGGAAAGGAACCCCGATTACCGTATTGACAAGGAAGATGACCCCATTTACTACAGAAAAAGAAAAGAGGGGAACGGGAGACAGAAAATGGATTAAACAGAAACCATTTAAAATAGTCAAGAGCAGTACAATTATTAACAGGCATATTACATACAACAGTTTTGAAAGGATCACCATTTAAGCAGTTCTGCCCAGCGGTGTAAGAGGCAGATCCTTCCATTTTTGACAAAGCTGTCTAGCTTGTAGCAACTTATCAATAAAATTCTTTTGTATCTCAATTTATAACTTTTGCTTACATTTATACCAAGATATTTAATAGTACCATGGACCCAATTCAGAATGATGTCCCTTCTCTAGGCCTTGGTTACCTCTTCACTCAATGGCAGGGCCTCTGATTTAGTATACTTAGGGAGTCATTCCTGAACATGAATAAGCCCTTTGGACGTGCGGCATAGACATTTTTTTAGCAAAAACGTCTGCGACCATATTCTGAAACCCCCATGGCCCTGCACATACATGGCGCTAGCATGGGGATCTTAGAACGTGGGCAGGAGGGATCATCAGCAGAGACGTCCAATGTGTATGCAGGAAAGATCTGTGTATGTCCTGCGTGTTTCCTGCGGATGTCCACGAACCTGGGGAAATGTGGAATAAGGCCAGGACTTGAAACCTTTTCTGCTCTGCTCTGCAATGCATCCCATAGAGGTGAATGGCTGTGACAACAATGTTTTGAACTAGTGTGTTGGCCATCTGGAAAGCAGAATGCAAAGGTGAGGGAAGGATGTATGGTAAAAACACATTAATAAATACCCCTGCAGAAATATTCAGAAGTGCAATGTCGATTATTCCGGCTATGCTGATAATTGCTGTATGAGCTAGAAGAGATAATCTAGGGCACCCTAATAATTCTTGTCTTCCAAGAAGTAGGACTGTTGATGTAGGAATTGTATGTGGGTGAGAAACGCAGATCAGATTAGTAGTCCTGGGACTCCTTGCCAGTATGTTATACCAGCTGTTTTCTAGAGGTGTGGAGCACCTGTACTGCAGATGTATGTTCTGTGTGACTGCAAGTGAGTGGGTGGGTGTGTGGTTAGAGGGATGCATGGGGGGGGGCCTGGTGTGTGCAACCAGCAAATTTGGGGGGACATCAGTGTCTGGCCAGCATGACCAGGAGCCAGTTTGATCGGCCAGGATACATCAGAAAGGGGTCTCTATGGCTAAATGTCAAAGCATATCTCTGTCAACGAAAAGGGACCCTCAGAATGAGTGCATGGAACAGGGCATACAACCCCATCAGCGGTCTCACAAATGTGCACATTGGTATAGACAGATGCTGCTGCTCTTGGGCATCTAGTGGTGCTGTTTGTGCTGGTGCATGCACTCAATCTGAGGGTCCCTGTTTAATATCAGGGATATGCTCTGACATTTAGCTGTAGAGGACCATTTCTGATTTCTTCTGGTCCATACATAGCATCGTACAGACTGTTGTCAGAGATGACCAGTGCAAGCACAACTAAAATGTTCTCCTACTGCCATGTATGTTTTGCTGCAAGGTATATCGGCCTAAATAGTTTATTTATTTTATTTATTTATTTATTACAATCTCTTATATACCGCGCTATTTGGCATCAGCGCGGTTTACATTATAACACAACGACCATAACAACATGCTGTTTGGTTTTACATCGAACAGGTGATCAAACTTGGATAACAGGGGTAACTATATACATGAGATATTTACATGGTGAGGAGTAACTTGTATAACAGGGGTCAATTATGATATACATGAGATATTTACATGGTAATGAGTAAAATTATCATAGTGAACGTAGGTAATCTCTTCAGAGGGGATGTCTAGGTGCCATTGGTGGTTGGGTAGTATTGGAGGAAAAGGTGGTATTTGAGTGCCTTCCTGAACTGCGATAGGTCGGCAATAGCCCTAATGTCAGGGGGTAGAGCATTCCAGCATTTAGGTACATAGTAACTGAACGCCCTGTTTGTGGTTGATATGTTGCACTTTGATGATTCCTTTGGTATTACTAGTTGGTTTATGGCTATCGCTCTTCTAGATCTGTTAGGGGGCAACATGTGAATAAGATCTGTGAGTGAAAGGGATGAAATACCCTTGATTGCCTTGAATGCTAGGAGTAGGGTTTTAAAGATGATTCTCCCATGGATAGGTAACCAGTGAAGTTGTTTGAGAATGGGGGTCACGTGGTCGGTTCTGGAGGCTCCGTGTAGGACCCTTGCTGCAGCATTCATGGCCAGCTGTAATGGGGCTAGTGTGGATTGAGGGAGCCCTTGTAAGATGGCGTTTGCAAAGTCGAAGTGAGGCAGGATTAGTGCTTGGTATATGGTCCGGAAGTCATCTGGGTCCAGCAGGGAGCGCAGATGTCTGAGTGTGCGGATTTTGTAGTATACAGCTTTGACAATGTTGTTTATGTGGTGTTTCATATCCAGGCGTTGGTCCAACGTAACTCCAAGGTATCTTATTGTTTCTTTGGTTAGTAAGTCTGCTTCCTTAACACTGACATGGGATGGAGGAGTAAAGTCGGGGTCTCTGGAGATGAAAAGAACCTCCGTCTTTTTATGTTGAATGCGTAGATTCTGTGATTGGAGCCACGCCGAGACAGCATTGAAACAGTCTATTAGTGGTGCTAGGTCCATTTGGGCTGTGGAGAATGGCATGTATAAAAGAATGTCATCTGCATATATCAAACAGCTCACGTTAAATGATCTTATGATGTTGCAGATGGGCTGCATGTAAATATTGAATAGTAGAGAGGACAAGGAGGAGCCTTGAGGTACACCTTGTTTTTGATGGAAGTGTTTTGATTCCTCTGGTCCAGACTTCACGTATTGCCATCTTGCTTCCAGATAGGATTTACACCACCTTAGTGCACTGTTGCAGATGCCCTTCTCTTTCAACCTTCCCAGGAGAATTTCGTGACTCACCGAGTCGAACGCAGCGGCAATGTCCAAGAAGATGAGCACAAAACCTTTATGGATGTTGTCTATGCCTGTGATTATAACGTTGAATAGGCTAGTAAGGAGGGTCTCGACTCCATGATATTCTCTAAACCCATGTTGGCAGTGATCTAGGGGAGCTACGGAATCTATGTGATTTTGAATTTGCCGTTGTACCTCTTTCTCAGTTATCTTGGCTAGGAGAGGAATACTGGCTATTGGCCTATATGAATCGGTCTTTTGCGGGTCAAGCTTGGGGTTTTTCAATAGTGGCCTAATGGATGTCTGCTTGAGTGTTGCAGGGAAGTATCCTGTTGTGAAGGAGAGGTTCATTAGGTTTGCGATGAATGGACTGAACACACCACGTAGTTCCTTGATCCAAAAGGCTGGGCATGGGTCAGTCTGTGCAGTGGAGGTGTTGAGGGATGCTATGGTATCTTCAACGCAATTAGTGGAAGGAGTAGAGAACTTGTCAAGTAGGGTTAGGCCAGTTGGTTCCTGAAACTGTACTGCTGAATCCTTTTTGGTTTGAATGATCTTGGATTGAAGGTAGTCAGCGTATTCTTGTGGGTGAATCACACTGCGCTGATCGGGAGATGGTTCTTTCGAGAGGGATTTAACCAAGTTGAAGAGGTCACGTGGTTTATTCAATGCTCTCTTTAGGGTGTCAGTGTGGTATTGTTTCATTTTGGTTGTGATTGCTTCACGATGAATTGAGAGGTGAGTTTGGTAGGCGGTCTGATCTTCAATGGAGAGCGTTCGGCGCCATCGGCGCTCGAGTCTACGTAGTTGAGTAAGAGACGATCGTAGCTCAGGAGAGAACCATGGGGCAGAGCTTCTCTTCATTCTTGCTGTGTTGTTGGCTTCCGGGCGTTGTGCGATGGCATTTAAGTTGGAGTTCCAGGATGATATCAGTTCTTCAAGGTCAGGCGTAGTTTTGTTGAGGAGGGATTGGGTCTCAGATATAATGTGTTCCCTGTTAAATGGGCGAAAGCTTCTTGTGGATGCTCGGGATGCAATGTTCTGATTTCGGCTTCTGTGCAGCTGCTCATTGTTGGTGGGTATCTGGATAATAATTAATTTGTGGTCTGACCAAGGTACATCAATCACTGATGTTGGTAGGTTACGGTTTTGCTCGATAATTGGCTGAGGAGCAAAAACCATATCCAGTACATCCAGTAGTTGAAATGCACTTTCTTTTATTATCAATTCCATAAAAGATTGAAAGCAGGGCTATTTAATTTTAATTGATATCTGCTTAGTATTTGTTTTACTGACATTTTATTATTCCTTTTGCTGATGTTATTTTCTTTGCTGTAAAACCGCACAGAACCATTATTGTTGTGGGATCGTTGCGGTATATAAAATTGTGTTAGATTAGATTAGATAGATTAGAAAATCATATCACTTTCTACTTGCTGTTGTAACATCTCTGAGTGTGCAGAGATCATTTTGCGGTGTTCTGGTCATGCAAAGGACTAGATTCTATGATCTGTTTTGCAACAACACATCTCTGTTATCCATTCTCATGGGTAGTTTGTATGAACACCACACTGTCAGTGTGAGGATCAGCTTCGAGGATGCACATTTTAACTGAGGAGGCATGGCCGCACTAAGACGGGCAGCAGCGGATCCATACATCTTTTCAGAATTCACCGAGGGCAGGGACATATAAGTCGCTTGCTGCGTATACCCATGTCTCGGGATTTCTGCATGCCGCGCCAAACACGTCTGTAGCCCTGATTCCGAACCCACGGGCACGACTGGACCCATGCATGCAGAATTAGGATCAAAGAGGTCCCGTTTTTGATTTAGATGTATCCATGGGCCGAACAAGCACGTTATGGAATTGTGCTCTTAATTGTCAGACCTGTAAAGCTACTGAAGGTCTCTATAAAGTTCATGACTTTACCCATGTCATCTTTTGAGTTGCCAAGAAACAATAACATGTCATCTGCAAACAGGTCGATGCGATATTCCTCCTTATCTACCCATATGCCCTTAATATAATTCAAGGCTCTTATTTTAATGGCTAACTGCTCCAAAGAGGGCAAAAAGAGCAGTGAGGATAGGGGGCAGCCGTGTCTTGTCCCCCTCTGTAACATTGCTTCAATTAATTTCCCATTTATAATGAATTGTGTCAAAGGATCAGTATATAGAAAAGGGATCCAGCTCAAAAAGGCACCTCTAAATTCCTAAGCCTACATAGTCCAAAATCGATGCTCCTACTGTAGAAGATTTTATCAAAAGCTTTTTCAGCATCTAAATTTATCAACACTGCTTCTGGCATTGTCCTCCATTCCTGTACGACTGCCAAGGCCCTTATCAGACTACTTGATGCATATCAACTCTTTACAAATCCGGTTTGCTTTGTGTGTATTAGATAAGGTATAATAGTATTTTACCATTGTATTAAAACTGCAGCTTTATTTTTTGAACGCGATTCAATAATGAAATAGGATTCCATGGCATCTAAGTCCTTTCCAGGCTTGGGAAGGGAAAGAATAATACAAAAGCCAAATCTGGTAGCCTATTAGTTCCCTCTGTATGTAGTACTCCCTCTATTATTTGCTGAAGTGGATAAGCTATATGTTTTTTTAAGATTTATAAAATTCCATGAATAACTGTAATTTTTTAGTCACTTGTCAAATTTTCAGTATTCCATTGAGCATGTTCAGTCTTTCCACATGTTCATTACTTAGTGTGTATCTGTAGGCCCATAAAGGACTTATCGTAGGCCTCTGCATCAATGGTTTCCTTATTATACAATTTTTTATAAAAAGACACAAACTCAGAGGCTATAACCTCCCTTTAATATTTGTGATAACCTTCTTTCCTTTATACGGGGTCTCCAATCTCACAAGCAACTACCCCGTTTTGTTCTCATATTCGTGGAAACATTATTTGTGTAATCGTATATTTGCTTCCGCTCTTTTATTTAGCAGAACATCTAATTCTTTCCTCACTTCTACATACTTTTTCATTGCCTCTTCTGTCATTTTAGCAATATACCCCACTTTGTGTTTTTGTAATTCTCTCGGCAGGCTTAATGACCTCTTATCTAATTGTTTCTTTTTGTGCCTACTAAAAGCAAAGATTTTACCTCTCAATACTGCCTTTGTAGCTTCCCAGTAAGCAGTAATATGTGCTCCCTCATTGCGGTGTTCACATTCATAGTCCTACCATGCTTTCCTAAGAAAGGTCTGAAATCCATGGTCATGATATAAGGAAGGAGGCATTCTCCGAATCCTATCTGAGGTATGCTCAGTTAGACTGAAAGTGATGCTAACTGTGTCATGCTCGGATACTGCCATTGCTTGTATTTCTGCCTCTTTTGGCTTCAAAAACATTGTCTCCAAGACTAAGAAATAATCCAGCCTCATTTATAGCTGCTGAGGCACAGAATAATTGGTGTATTCATCTTCCCCTGATGAAGTACCTGCCATGCATCAGTCCATTACAACTCATTTATCAGAAAATTTATCTCCCTCTATGAATATTCTGTACTGGTTTTATTTCTTTATAATCTTTCACAACATTTTGAACCATGTGAAAGTCTCCTCCTATAATATACTGATATCCATTAATAGCCCCTAGTATTCCCAAAGCAGCTATGAAAAATGATGGTCCTATCTATTAAGAACATAAGATATGCCATACTGGGTCAGACCAAGGTCCATCTAGCCAATATCCTGTTTCCAACAGTGGCCAATCTAGGTCATACGTACCTAGCAGTTTCCCCAAAAGAAACAGGTTCCACAATGCTTGTATTGGAGCAAGCTGTGGATTTCATGGGTCTCCTTTATAATGGTTTATGGACCTTTCCTCCAGGAACTTGTCCAAATCTTTTTTAAACCCAGCTACACTAACAGATTTGACTATATCCTTCGGTAACAAATTCCAGAGTTCGATTATGCGTTGAGTGAAAAAATATTTTCTCTTATTAGTCTTAAATAGGTTATACTGTTGCTTCTTTGCATATCTCCTAGTCTTTCTATATTTTGATGGCGTAAATAAATCAATCTATGTTTACCCATTCCACTCCATTCATTAATTTATAGACTTCTATCATATCTCCCTCAGCCGTCTCTTTTCCAGATTGAACAGCCCTAATCTTTTTAGCCTCTCCTCATAGGGGTATTCTTCCATCCCCTTTACCATTTTGGTGGCTCTTCTCTGTACCTTTTCTAATTCTGCTATATCCTTTTTAAGATATGGCGACCAGAATTGCACACAATATTCAAGGTGCGGTTGCACCATGGAATGATACAGAGACATTATAATATCCTTTGTTTTATTCTCCATTCCTTTCCTTATGATTCCTAGCATTCATTTTGCTTTCTTGGCTGCTGCTGCACACTTGGGGTAGGGTTTCAACATGTTTTTCCTGGGTGGTGGTTCCTAATGTGGAACTTTGCATCATGTAGCCATAGTTTGGGGTTGTTCTTTCATAGGTGCATAACTTTGTACTTGTCCACATTACATTTCATCTGTCATTTGAACATCCAGTTTTCCAGTTTATCAAGGTCCTCTTGCAATTTTTCACAATCCTCTTGAGTTTTAACAACTTTGAATAATTTTGTCTCATCTGCAAATTTGATTACTTCACTCATTATTCCCATTTCCAGGTCATTAACGAATATGTTTAAAAGCAGCAGAACAAGCACAGATCCCTGGGGTGCTCCACTATTCACCTTTCTCCATTGGGAAAATTGGCCATTTAGCCATACCCTCTGCTTTCTATCTTTTAACCAGTTCCTAATCCACAATAATGCACTGCCTCCTATCCCATCACTTTTTCATTTCACTAAGAGTCTCTCATGAAGGACTTTGTCAAAGGCTTTCTGAAAATCCAGATACACAGTATCAACCGATTCACCTTTATCTACGTGTTTATTCACACCTTCCAAAAAAACATGACAGATTACTAAGACAAGACCTTCCTTGGCTAAAGCCATGTTGGCTGTCTCCCATTAAGCCATGACTATATACATGTTCAGTAATTTTGTTCTTTATAATGTTTTCTACCATTTTCCTGGTACTGACATCCGGCTCACTGGTCTGTAGTTTCCCGAATCACCCCTGGAGCCCTTTTTAAAAATTGGCGTTACATTGGCCATCCTCCAATCTTCAGGCATTACAGATTAGGCCCATACATGTTGCATAATAGTATTTTAGTTTAATATATTTCTCCTAGGATAATTACAAATCTTCCTTCAGGAAATACAGTAACTCGTGTAGTAAAGGGAAGGTTTTTATGTATAACAATTTCTACGCCTGTTTGTCTACTATTATATGTAGCTGCAATTACATCTCTCACCTAGTCTGTCTTCAATTTTTTATGTTCTAGCTCAGATAGGTGTGATTCCTGTAGAAAACCTATATCTACTCTTAAGTTTTTAAAGTTGTAAGAACTTTGGTTTGTTTAACTGGGCTATGGATTCCTCTATGTTCCATGTAGAAGCTCAGATTTCACTCATTCCACAGTTTCTGTGGATTACTTCACCTATTATAACAGCCTTCGGAGCCTCCTAGCTAAACTCCCATGCCACCAGTTTTCAGTTTTCTCAACACACATGCCATATTGCTCCCAAAAAATCTTTTCATTGTAGGAGATCAAATATCTTCTTTTCTTAGTCTTATATGTCATTATGTTCTCACATTGGTCGCAATTAAATCAATGGCGTTAAGCTCACAATAGAAAATCTCAACTCTCAGCAAGTTCTATATTTAGCAATTTGTCATCAAAATGCATAGTTGTCAAATATGACGTTTGGCCAAATAGTCAAAGAGCTGCTCTCCACCTTTTGGTTTCTCAATTGCATCTGCTGGCTTTTGTATAAAAAACAAATTAATTCTTAGCTAAGGAAGCTATGACTACCGTTCATACCATTAAATGCTTTTGTAGACTATAGCTGTCTTTCATATCTCCCCCATTTTGATGAGGCATCAGGTCTAGACTCAATCATCCAAAATATGCAGAGATACTCATTGTGCATTACAGAGAATGAAGAGGCTATGATCACCTGGGACATTTCCATTCTGACCGTTAAGAAACAGGATGCGAGAAAACCCAATATAGTGGGAAAGGAGGAAAACACCAGAACCGCATTGATTACAGAGGTGTCTGTTCCAAGTGATTATTCTGTGAATCGCATGGAGAGGCAGAAGAACCAGAAGTACCAAGAAATGCAGTCAGAGACCCAAAAAATGTGGCAGAATGATACGGAAATATTTCTCATTTATTAGGAGCCACAGGCTTAATAAAGAATTTCCAAGCACATCTTGACAAACTACCCGTACATGTTACATCTTACTAACTCCAGAAGGAAGCTCTCTTTGGCATGATGCAAGTATTACACTAAGCTTTAGCAGTAAATTTGAGAGACTGAGATCATACTCCACATACCCTGACTTAGAAGTAACGTTCATGACTGTCCTGGTATGTGCAACACAAAACCATTTGTAGAAACTGCTCCGAGTGAATCCATTGCTTCCTTTTATTACTACAACATAAATCTCTCTTAATCACTGTACTCTTATTTTCTATAGATGGTCTTCATGTCCATATATAGGACCCAATATTCAGTTGGGTGGTGCTATGTGCCATGTAGGCGCATAGTCCGCCCATCATCCATCTAACCCGGATTTTCAATGCTGGGATCATATGCGGCCCCCGGCATTGAAAATCCAGTTGTTGCCGCACAACCTGGAAGCCACAGGAGCTAGCTGGGTAGCACCGATTTTCGATGCTACCCGGTTAGCTCCGCCTTAAAGATAGGCAAGGGTTTTCCACGCCTATCTTTAAGGTGCCGATGCTACCCGGTTAGCACTTCCTCCGCCCACACTCCGCTCAGAATGCCCTGATGCTAACCTCATAGCATCGGGGCACGCAAGAGACAAACTAGGGAATTATGGAAGGCACTACGCATGTAGTTGTCTTTGAAAATTCCCTGTTAAGACATTTATATGGGTAACTAGGGCAGTTACCCGCGTAAATGCCTTTGGAAATCAGACCCATAATGTCTATTATATTTGATTTTCAGCATGTTCCTCCATTCTTTGTCTCATTATTCTTTTAGGAGCTGTTCTATGAAAGATTTCAGTGCTTGTGGTGTTTCATAGCTCAGCGTTTTATTTTTCTATGCAGGCCACGCATGAGCCGGGAATTGCAATGAGAATTTTATACTCCGAGTGTAGAGAGTGAAATGGTAAGATGCCATCACTCCCCTCTGCTCAGCAGCACTAGCCAGATAGTTTTGAAATAGCAACAATTTACTGCCATTATAGTTTCAATCTCTTTCGGCTTGATACAAAGTCATGAAGCGTATTTTATTTGCAAAGTTAAGTATTCTCGCTAAGAATGTTCTAAGACTTGGACCTCTTCAATACCTGTTCCTAGTGGAGAAGGAACCACTAGGACCAGGCCTTCACTCTCACGAGGACCCAAAGCCTCTGGCAACCATTTTCCAACCAAATCAGCTTTTACAGATTCAGCGACGCCAGCAATGCTTATGTTATTGCACCATCACCTGTTCTCCTGGTCGTCCACTTGCACTAGTAAATGCTCATTATGAGCTTCCAACTCCCATATTCAGGGCTCCATTGAAGTTTGCTGTTTTGAATTTGTCTCTTGCACTGCTTCTTCCTTGAGCATAACTACTGGTGATAAGAGTTCTGCCGTCCTCGTGCTGTCTGCCATTTTGCCGTTCCCAGGTCTCGGAGTTTTGTCAGCCATACACTTCAACTCAACAAGCTTCAGACAATGCAGCTGAACCCTGACAAAGGTCATTGTCAAACACCACACTGGTAAATATTTAAAGGCTATGAGTAATGATGTAATAAGCTTTTGCCGAATTAAGGAGACAAGAGACATCTGCACGGGCATCCATTCAGGCATGTGTCATCACGTGATCCCCCAGGGAAGTCATTTCATGCAGTTGCAATCTTTTGGTGAAAAAATGCTTCACTGAAAACATAACTGAATTCCAGAAAAAACTAAAAATTCAAATATTTCAAGAAATGTTTGGATCAAATACATAACTGAACTCAACAATGTTTACAAATCACATATTGACCACTATAAATAGTTCATTGTTAAAGTTATAACCTATGTTAATCGAGAATAATATTGTTCAGAAGTTCTTGTTCAATGTAAACACCTCTTTCAACGCTATTCAATGTAAACCGCTTTGATACTTTAAAAGACAGTGTAAAAGAAATGTTATAGAAATAAATAGATACTTCCTGATGATGATCTTGAATCTGTCTCCTGGGAGCCTCAAGCTGTTATCTCCTGTTCTAAAGCACTTTTCTATGAGAATGGTATGCTTCTTATTCATTTTCTCAATCTTTGAGGAATTTGAAGGCCTCTGTCATATCCCTGCCACCATTGTTCCTCTCCTCTATGTTATAAATATTAAAGTTCTTCCGTCTCGTATGGCTTTTGGTGCAAACTCTGCAACATTTCAGTAGCCCTTCTCTGGACTGTCTCCTGTCTGCCTATATCCTTTTTGAGGTACGGCCTCCAGATCCGGTCATAATATTCCAGTTGAGGTCTCACTCTAAGGCCCTGTTCAGAGGCTTTATTACCTCCTGGTTTCAGCTCGTTATACCTCAGTTTGGATCACCACCCTATCACATTGTCTTAGGACATTAAGATTATCAGACAGAAGCATCTCAAAGTCTTTCTCCTTATTAGTGATATCAATATGTAACGCTGCACCACTTCCAATCCTGCGCTGCCCCCTCGGATGCTGTTATGTCTTTCTATGAAGCCCACTGGAGGGAAACCTATGAAAGACATGCTATAAAACAGCTTCATTTACTTTGGAGAGGGAGTGATTGCGAAGCTGAAAACTGCATAAGCTATTGCACACAGCTATAAATTTTCTGAGAGCTCCCATTTTCAAAGAAGGGTCAACAGATGTTCCGTAGAAGATGAAACACAAGATTTCACTTCCTTTTCCAGCCAATTAGTCTTATCTAATAAATGATTTAATTAAACAGACACATTTTATTATGCATTTGTAACCAGGGGTTAGATGAGGTAACAAGTTATCATAGTTACTGTTTAAGCCTTCTTAAATTAATAGGTTTTAAATTCATTTAAACAGCAGAGTCAATTGTCTTCAAGAAATGACAGGAGTGTATTTCAAACAGCCCTGAAATTGCTTTTAAATTCTTTGGGGGTAAGATTAAATGAGGAGTCAGGCTGTGTGGCTGTGTAGAGATAGATGGTGGGTGGAGGCTGGACTGGGCACTTGTGGGAACCAGGAAAAGTAACAGAGTTTGAATAGATCAGCTTCTAAATGCTTTGCCCCTTGGTGCCTGCTCCTCCTGCCAGTGCTCTCTCACCATCTCAGAGTCTCTACCCCTCTCCACTTTTGTGAGAGGCTCTCCACCAGAGGCATAGTTTGACTGGAGTGGGGGGAATCAAGCAGGTAACATGTCAGATTGGTAGGATGGCAGGGGTGCTAACTTTATCCCTTCCACTCCCTTCTTTGCAATATCTCCCTCTCTTTTTACCTCCCACTCCTATCCTGAAACTTTCCCTCTCTTTCCCCCACCCCTACCATTAAACATCTATCCCGCTTTTTTTAAAATATATCAACTTTATTGATTTTTAAACCAACCCAACATCTCAATCTCCCAGTCACTGGGGTTCAGTCCAGTCTGCAACAGAAAACAACACTCATCTGTCTATCGTTATCAGTTTAACACAGTCAATGACTGTAGGACTACAGGTAATACCATTAATGCATATTTCCATTTCATTGCAATGTCATACCCTCCATTTCTGTAGTACCTGTTCTATAGAGGCATTTGCAGGTGTTGCACCAACCTAACCTTCCCACCTCCCCCTTCCAATTCCTTGGGATATTGAGATTGAAACTGAGTCCATAACCATTTGTATCTAACCCTCTGGGTTTTGGTAAAAACAGCATAGGTATACATGTCGGCCAAAGCCAAATAGTACATCACATTTATCCACTGCTGGAAAGAAGGAGCTCTATCCCCCACCAAGTGTTGCAGGATCATTTTCTTAACACTCCAAATCCCTATCATGAGGAACTGCCCCTCGGCCTTCCTGAACTGCTCCAATAGCGGTCCTTCGTCGCCTAAGAGCAGAATGCTTTAGGTCCAGTTAATAGCTTTCTTTATCAGCTGCTCCATGCTGCGCAAGGTGTTTCCCCATACCTCTATCAGAGTGGAGCATTCTAGAAAAGCATGACAAAAGGTTTCTGCCTGTGCCTTGCATGTCTCGCAGCGATTCCGATCCCATAAGCCCAATCTTGCACCCCTTTCCTTCGTGAGGTACCATCTATGTAAAATTTGGAGTTGCATTTCTTGGCAACACGCAGACGTAAGGACCGCTGAGATCTGCAGAAAATACCACTCGAGGTGTTCATCCTCTACTTCCTCATCCAACTGTGCAGCCATCTTGCAACAGTCTGTACCAGTTACCCATTCCATTCCAGTATGGGGTCAGATTAGGGAAGTCCCTGTCACTATCCCAAAAACCCACCTCCCCTGGGTGAGCCACTTCAAGAGTCTGCCAGTAATGTTGGATCTGCAAATAGGAGAAGGCAAGTCAAGATGACTAATATAGTGGGGTTTAAAAGAAAGTTGGACAAGTTCCTGGAGGAAACTGCCTTAAATAGATAGGAAGGCCATTACTTATGCCTTGAAATGCGCAATGACAAGTTGAACTACTTTTTTGACATTGGCTGGGTAATTGTGCTCTGAATTGGTCACTTTTGGAGACAGGACAGTGGGCTCAGGCCTTGGTCTGACTCAGCATGACATTTCTTCTATGTTTTTAAAGAATGAAAAAGTCAACTACAAGTATTTTAATTAAGTTAATCAAATATTCACATGTCACTGATCCACCAGACTGGCCCTGTGCAGCCTAGATTTTCTGCTTCTATATACCTTTTCTGCTTTGTCACTCCTTTGTTACAAACGTGCACTACATTTATTGAGGAGTAATTGATAAGCCGTTGCCTATGAAAGCCAAATGTGAAGAGAACGATGTCTAAGAGACAGTTCAATTACTCGTACATATGGTAAAAATTCACAGCTTTGGCAATGCGCATTCTTCCTCCCATATCTACTGCAAAGGTTGTATATCTGGCTGTTGGCAACCAAACTGATTCTTTCAAACAAGTGTGCTGGAATCTGCAGTTATAATAGCCAAATTTCACTGGAAAAGAGCTTTCAGATTTTGTGTGCTAAAACTATCCATGAGCCAGATTAATCATATTGTTAATTAGGGCTCCATTTATCAAAGCTTGATCCGAAATAAATGGCCAACGTGGGAAATTTCCCATGCATATACGCTCCAAATTGGCAGATGGGGTATTTTAATAATAAGTAAAGAATCCATCATGTTCTAATATGTACTCTTTTGTGTGCCTGTGTGTGTGTATATATCAGGAAAGAGTGAAACAGTAGGAAACAAAATGCAGCATGGAATCTGTTGTGTATTAGGCTGAGGAGATTTTATATTATGACGTGAACTATGAACCAGTCTGTTCAGTAGACGCTTAAACTTTGACACCTAGAACCGGTTCTGTTTAATGGTACAGAAACTTGTCAGGACCTGATTTATGGCAAGTTTGCACGCTTACTGCTGTTATGGGTAAACAAATTGTAATGTCTTAATATTTCAACGTTATGCAGGTGTTTCAGCTGGGGAAAAAGAGACCCATTCCTAACTTACGTTTACCCTAGGCTGTGTTTGCTCTCTTCCCTCCCGATGCTCCCTTCCTTGACCCCGTACTCTGCTGCATTGTATCTGAATTGAAGAAAAGACAGATGCACAATTTTTGGGATGCTCAAAAGACACTTAATAATGAAAGTATCAGAATCATGCCAGTTTTATCAGTTTTCTTTAAGATGTCCTTTGGGTAGTGGCAGAAATTCAAATTGAGGACCCCCAAGCAAAATTTGGAAAGGGCCCCTCGAAGCAAGGGGGAATCTACCTCAGATGATTATGTGAGCAGTGATAAATGGGCCCCTTCTTTTTCTGGGCCCTCCTGCATTGCAGGGGCAGCTTTGGTGGAATTTATGCCACTGCCTTTGGGGCCCAAGTTCTGATTACCAGATGAAATAAAGACAATATTTTTCATCTCTTGAGAGGAAAGAGGGTCCATGTCTAGAAGGGATGGCCCAAGGGTTTTTGACATCCTAGGGCAGTGATGGCTAACCTTTTTGAGCCCGAGTGCCCAAACTGCCGCACAAAACCAAAGAATTTCCTCAAAGTGCCAGCACGTCATTTGCATAAGTGGTCTTATTTGCATAAATATTTGCATAATGTTACCATACACTAACTTTTAGTAAACATGTCTCTTAATGAGTGTATGGATAAAGAAAGACTAAAAGATTTCTACATTACGATAATCCAGTGCCAACCGCCAGGCACATTAGGAACTACTACAAACGCTGCCCATTTAGAACCCATAGCAAACCCGCCGTATCCTGACAGCATTACCAGGACTCACAAAGCACCATACCCTACCTATCAAAAGGCAACACTGCAAATATTAAACCAATACATTTCAGAGAATACTGGGGAAAGAGAACAAGTGGCAACGTCAAATAGGAATTTCCTCTTGTACCAAACAAAGCGCAGATGTTAATGATGCACATTTCCCAGAGCTGACATATTCCAGTTAATAAATTCAAAATAAAGAGATATCTTTCTACCTTTTGTGCATTTTTTTTTCAGTTGCAATTGGTCCAGCCACCTTCTTCTGGTTTCTTCATGTTTTCTGCTAACTCTCCATCGTCTGCTGTCCATTTGTCCTTTCTTCTCTCTTCTAGTTTTTTTTCCATTCTCTCTCTCTCTCTACATCTGCTTTAACATACTAATCTTTCTCCTTTTGCTCTTTCCTCATTCCTATTTCATCCACACAAATTTTACCCCTCCATCCTCAATCCCCAATTACTCTCCCAATACCTGGCCAATTGTAGATTTTTCATCCCTCCTACACAAAATATTTTTCCCCTCTCCATTTTACTCTCCCAGCCCCATCCCATTCTAATCCTCCCCCAACATCAGCTCCCTTCTAGTTCCAGTCTCACCCAGCATCCATTCCCTTCTAGTCCCTGCATCAGCCCATTTCCAGTCCAAGTCCCTTCATCAGCTCATTTTCAATCCTAGCCCCCCATCAGCCCATTTCTACTCATTTCCTAGCCCCACCATCAGCCCATGTCAAATCATAGCTCCCCTCCACTCAGCCCAATTCCAGTCCAAGCCCCCCCATGAGCCTACTTCCAGTTCTAGCCCCTCCATGAGTCCATTTCAATTCAAGCCCCCACCACAGCCCATTTCCAATCTTAGCTCCCCCCAACAGCCCATTTCCAGTCCTATCCTAGCTTTTCCATCAGCCCATTTTCAGTCCTAGCTCCCTTCCCTCACAGCCCATTTCCATTCCAAGCCCCCTCCCCATCAGCTATTTGCAGTTCAAGCCTCCCCTTCCACTCAGCCCATTTCCAGTCCTAGCAACACCCCAACCCATTACCAGTCCTAGCCCCCCGTCAATCAACTTCCAGTCCTAACCCCCATCACCCCATTTTCAGTTTAAGCCCCCCCTATAACCCTTTACCAGTCCTAACCCCCCATCAGCCCATTTCCAGTCAGCCCCCCATAGCCCATTGCCAGTCCTAAACCCCCCCATCAGCCCACAGCCCATTACCAGTCCTAACCACATCAGCCCACCTCAAGTCCTAACCCCTCCCCATCAGCCCATTTCCTGTCCTAGCCCCCCCATAACCCATTATCAGTCCTACACCCCCATCAGCCCACTACCAGTCTTAACCCCCCCATAGCCCATTACCAGTCCTAACCCCCCCCCCATCAGCCCACTACCAGTCTTAACCCCCCCATAGCCCATTACCAGTCCTAACCCCCCATCACCCCATTTCCAGACAGCCCTCATCAGCTCATAGCCCATTGCCAGCCCTCATCAGCCCACAGCCCATTGCTAGTCTTAACTCCCCCCATAGCCCACTGCGTCTTAACCCCCCTCCCCAGCCCACTGCCAGTCTTAACCCCCCCTCCCTAGCCCATTGCCAGTCTCAACCCCCCTCCCTCCCTCCCTCCCTAGCCCATTGCCAGTCTCAACCCCCCTCCCCCCTCCCTAGCCCATTGCCAGTCTTAACCTCCCTCCCTCCCTAGCCCATTGCCAGTCTTAACCTCCCTCCCTCCCTCCCTAGCCCATTGCCAGTCTCAACCCCCTCCCTCCCTCCCTAGCCCATTGCCAGTCTCAACCCCCCTCCCTCCCTAGCCCATTGCCAGTCTCAACCCCCCTCCCTCCCTAGCCCATTGCCAGTCTTAACCCCCCCTCCCTAGCCCATTGTCAGTCTTATCCCCCCTCTCTCCCTCCCTATCCCATTGCCAGTCTTAACCCACCTCCCTCGGCTCATGGCAATAAAAAAAAAAAAAAGCTGCCCGCTGCCGCGGCGGCGGCATGGAGTGTCCCGCGGGGCTCCCTCTGCCCGGCGGGACTCTCCCGGCGCTGCTCAGCCCCTCTCTGCCGGCTTGCAGAGACGCGAAGGGAGAGAGAGTCTCCCTCGCGTCTCTCTTAAGCCCGCAGGGGCAGATGGGAAATTTCCCATCAGCTCCTGCGGGCTTAACAGAGACGCGAGGGAGACTCTCCCTTCGCGTCTCTGCAAGCCGGCAGAGAGGGGCTGAGCAGCGCCGGGAGAGTCCCGCCGGGCAGAGGGAGCCCCGCGGGACACTCCATGCCGCCGCGGCGGCAGCGGGCAGCTTTTTTTTTTTTTTTTTTTAATGTGCGACCTTCCCGCGTGCCAGCTGCAAGGCCTTCGCGTGCCACAGCTGGCACGCGTGCCATAGGTTCGCCATCGCTGTCCTAGGGAAATCTTTAGCCATGTGCCCTGCCTCTCCAATGAGATCAACAGGAAGTCCCACCCACAAGTACTGAAAGCATCGGGGTGCATACAGGTTGGAATTTAACATGCAAGCCCACAGAGCAGTAGGTTGTGGAGGGACTGACTGTTCTTGCTCGGTCAGCAAAGCAAGAGGTGGAGGAGGGAAGCCATGATGCTTGTATCTCCCGCAAAATGTTGCCACCTAGTTCACCTGGTTGTAGGGTCGGCGCTGTTGTCTCGTCACCAGTAAATTGAGATCTCGGTTTGTTGCTTAGGCACACTCTAGCATTGCTGACAATTCCTGGTTTAAAAGCTGCCCACCTTGTCTGCAAGCAGTCTGTTTAATAGGTCAGGCTATAATGGTGCTGAAAAGTTTGCGCAGTACTTTTCCCAAGCAGGCGAACTCTGCTGCTGCTCTCTCATTCTCATCAGCACACACAAAACTAGAATTATTTTGGAGATTTAACTATCCAGACAAAAAATGGAAGTTGTATTTATATAAAAAGTCTGTATAAAGAAAACAACTATATTTATGATAACTGTTCAGCAGTTGAGTTGCATAACTTTAATCCTATAATACTTTTTTACATATTATCCTCTAATTTTACAAGCTAGAATGAAATGTGATTGTCCTAGCTGTTTAGCTAGATATTTAAACTCTTTTTACTTGGTGCTTTGATTTTCTCTCCTTTACTCTTCTAGGGTTGGCGTGGAAGAGCTGATCAATGAATTGGAAATCCCAAAGGAAGAATACTCATTTGGCAGATCAAAGATCTTCATCCGCAACCCGAGAACAGTACGTGAACAATACTTCCTTTCCTGTTTGTCATGACAAAGCTGACTGTGCATAGGTGATGCTCATTTGCGCAGTGTTCCTTTTGACTACTGAACAAATGGAGGCTGTTTTAGGGTCATATTCCATGTGAATATGTGCTTTGGTTACATAGGCTCTATTCTTTTCAGTAGGGTGTGATCACTAAATAATGTGCATTAACCTGTGTTACCAGTACTACAGGTTAATGCAAAGGGCCAAAGAATATAGATTCTAATCAACAATACACCAGTTTTGCACTTTATGTAACATAGGTAACATCCATTTTGCTTCCATAGTACATGTGCCATTTTCAAGTACTGTAAATATTATTTAAAAGCCTCAAGGAAGCTGATATTCTGAGCTAGAGAGCAAAAAAACCCGTATCTGGATATAGTTATCAGCATAACTTTATCTGGATATTGAATAGAACATATTTGGATAGGTTTTCTGCTGAATATACCCTGATAAGTTACTGTATCTGGATAACGTTATGACAACCTTCTACAGTATTGTGAGCAATCTTTTTCTGGCCAGGGCTGAATATCTGTACTGGGCACATAAAATTTTGCCACACCTCTAGAACACCTTCAACCCAGCCACCTCTAGTACACCTTCAATTTACTGCTGGAGGGTGGGGAGGGAAAACCTCTATGAAAATAATATCGCTAAGACTGGGACAATATTTGAGGCTGGAGTTTGTTTGCTTGTGTGTGGGGATGTGTGGATGGGGTGTGGAACGGTACTGGGGTTTTGAGTGGGCTATGATGGTGGATGGGGACAAGAGAGCATCTGGTGACCATGGGTGTAAGAGTGAACCTTTGAAAAAGGGGTTAGGCGTGTCTGGGGAATAGTTTTAACAGAATGGGATATAGGGTTCTGAATGTACTTAGAGTTATTTATTTATTTATTTATTTATTTATTTCTCTTATATACCGCGCTCTTAATTCAGTGCGGTTTACATATGAACAAATATAAACACAATGGTACAAGCAGCATTGGTTTTTTACATAGAACAAGGTACATAAACTTGGTGAAAATCAGGGTAACTATAGACAAAAAACTATATACATGGCTACTATATACATGGTTATTTGGTTAATTAGATGTGAACAAGAATATCTATAATGCCGTGGGTAAGAAATTAATTAAAGAGCAGAATAAAAATGCCAGAATAAAAATGCCAAATATCGTGATAATAAATACGGCATAGTATAATGAGCATGTAATAAACATCATAATTACCCATTCTCTACCGGTGTCAAGTATGAGAGATCTGCATGAGTACTATTGTCAGATGGAGTGTCTTCGGGGTAGTATGTTAGTGACTGAATAGGAGAGGAGAGAGTACAGGATTTGGAGAAATGGGTACTAAAAGGAGTGGGATGGATGGAAAATGGGGGGAGGGGTAGATAGGGTGTTGTCAGTATAATGGATGTTTTGTCAGACTGGGTGATGGAGTGCGTAAGGTGGGCGGGAGGGGGGGGAGGGCCTTTGCAAGAATAGTTATGATTGAAGATATCGAGTTGTGGGTTCTACCTAATTGGGAAAGCTTGACTTTAAAGTGTTTTCTTTAACATGAAATGTTTGTGATGTGGGGTCTCCAATACAACATAACATTTTAAAAGCATTGTGTAATATCAAGATAGATATTGTGATGTTATAAGAAACGCATATGGATGCTAAAGGACATGATAAATTGTAGCACTGATGGGTGAGGCAAGTTTTTTGGCCTCAAAAAGGGGTTCCATTTGATGTAACCAGAGTGGTAATAGACCCAAGGGAGCAATTTATTATTATTGAAGGTAAACTGTATTCCACGCTTTAAGAAAAGTGGAAGGAGGATGGGACTGTAGAATTTTATAGTTCTTATGGATGGCTAGACTGGATAGGTCATATGGTCTTTATCTGCGTTCATTTTTTTTCTATTTTTATTATGTTTCTATGTAGAACTAGCAATAAATAAACATGCTGTCACTGGAGTAAAAGCTTTTCACCTTCTACTGATACACATTTCTAAGGGTCTGCACCAAGATATTTTTATTTGGCAAAATTTGGATTGTGTTTATTAAACTGCTACTCTAAATGGTTTGTCTCGAGGCAGTGTTTCCAAATGGGTTCGTTTTGTGCATCACAAAAATAACAATCACCTGTTAAAAATCTCCCAATGCTCTTTTATGTTTCAAAAGACTGTATTCAAATACAGAGACGACTCCCGTCTTATGAATAAATGTTATGTAGCTCCAAGCTTTACCAATAAAATTCCTATGAAGAAATATTAAGTGGAAAAGACCCACATTCTACAAAACAAGTCTTGACTATGGAATTAAGTGACAGGTTGATGTCTTTTTCCCTTAATATTTATTAAGTGTTGCAAATGTTGACACTACCCCCAGTTCCTCTTATTCTGTTTATCTGCTGCCATTGACTGGATGGGCCTGACACCAAAGTGGAGGGGCCATGGCACACCCAGACCCACCCTTGGTAACTTTGTAATAACGATTAATACCCAGATCTCCATTAGTGAAGCAAACAATGAATTAAGGTTGTACCCTGGTCTTTTTTGTCTCCTAATAATCTAATATTTGTTTTCAGTTGTTCAAATTAGAGGACTTGAGAAAGGCACGTCTTGAGGACTTGGCCACGCTTATTCAAAAGATTTACCGTGGATGGAAGTGTCGTACGCACTTTCTTTTGATGAAGAAGAGCCAGACTGTGATTGCTGCTTGGGTCAGAAGATACATAGTAAGTCGCTATTTGGTTTGATTTCAATTGATTTATTAACTTGTTATTCCACTCTTTGCATAGCATCATGGTGGATTGCAATACAAATTCACATACAAGCAGAAATTTTGTTAATTTGACAACAGTGTAGGAGACCAAAGTGGGTGAGTCTTACAGCACAGCACAGCTAGGTCAGTAAACTATTCAAAAGTTCATTTATGCAGTTTTCAGGCATCTTTAGATAGACAACAATAACACAAACACCAACTTTGACTTTACAGGCTGAGGCATCAAGAAGCCAAGCTTTTAAGGCTCTAGCAACAGGGTTCAGTAAACCCTGATTTAGGCATAGGCAGCTGCCTAGTGCAATGCATTTGAAGGCACACAGGAGCCTGATTCTGCTTACTTTAAGACCATGCTCTCTGATTTCTGGGGGATAAATCCCCCCTCCTCCCTGTAGGCACCAACATCTTAAATCCAGCTCTGGGCTTCAGCCTTTTGATTGTAGGGTTTGTTGTCTCAGGCTCTGGGGAAGAGTTTGGCCTCTTAACTGTAATCTTTGTAGTTCTTCTCTAGCCTCTCTCAAGAAGGAGATTTTGGTTGGTGGTTGAGCAGCAAACCTCACGCAGCTTTCTTGAATTCTGGCGCCTTAGGGTTTAGGTTCTGGCTGGGAGCTTAAGCAGTGGCTATAGTGAGCAAAGTGTTATGCAACTGTCCATGGATTTGGATTCCTGACATATTTTGTTGTGGTTTGAATAAGAATCAGTGATGCTAGGTATGCCCTGGCCCCAGTGATTAGTGCGTTATAACGCCATAATCATTTGTCACACCTACTCATGAGGGTGACTGCTGGAGAGATAATCCTTGCCCTTGTACTCCCATGTTCACTTGACCCTCATCTTCTTGAAATATAGGCAAATATTCTGATGAACCTAGGCAAATATTTTGCCGTTTTCCCATTCCAGATCATCCTACTAGACCAATCCAGACAAGTGGATTGTGCTGCCTTGCCAGCAGATGGTGGAGATAGAGAAAGACTAGAAATTTCCATTGACATCACTGGTACTAGGAAGCAACTAGGAGCACCACTCAGTATTTCTATGTCTACAACAGATGGTGATTGCTAGACTAATGCAGTATGGATCTTGGAGCTCCTGGGCAGTCTTCCTGTAGAGCGCCTTCCTAGCAGAGCCCACTTCACGGATGTCTTCAAAGTGTGTTTGCAAGCACCACACTGGATTGAGGAGGAGGATGCTAGATTCCCGGTCAACTCCTGAATGGTTGAGCCTTGGTCCAAGGAGTATTTTAGAAGGCTGATTCCCTCACAGCTTTTAAACTTTTGTCTTCTCTTCTCCCCATTCTCCTCCCAAGGCCCCTGTTTTGCAACACAAAAAAACTCCTGGTACTTATGGGCACTCTGCTGATTGACCACAGCCAGCCAGTATTGTACCTGGGCCTTATCTGGGAGCTGGAAGCTGCTGTCTACCTGGGAGTGAATTGTTCATTGTGCCTGCCTGGGTTCCACACCATGGTCTTGGCAGCCATGTGCTGTTTTCCCTGCTGTTAATGCTGCTTCCATACTCACAGACTGTCCATTCCTCTCCCTCTCCCTGCAGTGCCTGCCTGCTCGTAGCAAAAGCAAACCCAGCTGATTCACTCAGGCTCCGCCCCCTGCAATGGGTGCCTGCCTGCTCGTAGCAAAAGCAAACCCAGCTGATTCACTCAGGCTCCGCCCCCTGCAACGAGTGCCTGCCTGCTCGTAGCAAAAGCAAACCCAGCTGATTCACTCAGGCTCCGCCCCCTGCAACGAGTGCCTACCTGCTCGTAGCAAAAGCAAACCCAGCTGATTCACTCAGGCTCCGCCCCCTGCAACGAGTGCCTGCCTGCTCGTAGCAAAAGCAAACCCAGCTGATTCACTCAGGCTCCGCCCCCTGCAACGAGTGCCTGCCTGCTCGTAGCAAAAGCAAACCCAGCTGATTCACTCAGGCTCCGCCCCCTGCAACGAGGTACCCTGTCTCCAGCCTACAAAAGACGAGCGCCTGCGGTGTTGAACTCTCTATGTGCTGTTTTCCCTGCTGTTAATGCTGCTTCCATACTCACAGACTGTCCATTCCTCTCCCTCTCCCTGCAGTGCCTGCCTGCTCGTAGCAAAAGCAAACCCAGCTGATTCACTCAGGCTCCGCCCCCTGCAACGAGGTACCTGTCTCCAGCCTACAAAAGACGAGCGCCTGCGGTGTTGAACTCTCTATGTGCTGTTTTCCCTGCTGTTAATGCTGCTTCCATACTCACAGACTGTCCATTCCTCTCCCTCTCCCTGCAGTGCCTGCCTGCTCGTAGCAAAAGCAAACCCAGCTGATTCACTCAGGCTCCGCCCCCTGCAACGAGGTACCCTGTCTCCAGCCTACAAAAGACGAGCGCCTGCGGTGTTGAACTCTCTATGTGCTGTTTTCCCTGCTGTTAATGCTGCTTCCATACTCACAGACTGTCCATTCCTCTCCCTCTCCCTGCAGTGCCTGCCTGCTCGTAGCAAAAGCAAACCCAGCTGATTCACTCAGGCTCCGCCCCCTGCAACGAGGTACCCTGTCTCCAGCCTACAAAAGACGAGCGCCTGCGGTGTTGAACTCTCTATGTGCTGTTTTCCCTGCTGTTAATGCTGCTTCCATACTCACAGACTGTCCATTCCTCTCCCTCTCCCTGCAGTGCCTGCCTGCTCGTAGCAAAAGCAAACCCAGCTGATTCACTCAGGCTCCGCCCCCTGCAACGAGGTACCCTGTCTCCAGCCTACAAAAGACGAGCGCCTGCGGTGTTGAACTCTCTATGTGCTGTTTTCCCTGCTGTTAATGCTGCTTCCATACTCACAGACTGTCCATTCCTCTCCCTCTCCCTGCAGTGCCTGCCTGCTCGTAGCAAAAGCAAACCCAGCTGATTCACTCAGGCTCCGCCCCCTGCAACGAGGTACCCTGTCTCCAGCCTACAAAAGACGAGCGCCTGTGGCGCTCGTCGCCGCGGTGCGCTCCTTGGGACCGCTCCAGCAGCGGAGGCCACGTCGTTAACTTTACTTTGCTCCTCATTTTCACTCTAGTTCTTTCCCCGCACTGCCTGATTCGTCTGGACGATTTTATTTCCTCCCCGGGCTCCACTCTGGGACTTACTACTTGTGTTTATCCTCGGCTGCTTCAGGTACAGTCTACTGTTTTTAACTTCTCCCATTCCTTTCTCTTACCTCACGATATTATGGCCTCTATACCCACTCTATGGGGTCACCGCCCGCCTAAAGCCCTCTTCAAACGTTCTCGTTGTGCAGCGAATCTTCGTCCCTGCTTAGCTCCTTCTCCCATCCCCACTCACTCAACCCCCCCCTCTCTCTCTTCTTTCCAACTAGGTCTTTTGAACTGTCGCTCTTTGCGATCTAAAACCCTTCTTGTCCAGGACCTCTTTCTCCGTTCCGCTCTCGATGTTGCCCTTCTCACCGAAACTTGGTTGAAGGACGGTGAGGATGCCCTCCTTGCCCGATGTCTCCCTCCAGGCTGCTCCGCATTCTCGGTCCCCCGTTTAGGACGCTCCGGCGGTGGGGTAGCAGCCATCTTTTCCCCTGCTCTCCCCGCCTCCCGAGTCTCCTCCCCCCTGCTCTACTATCCTGAATCCCTTTTGCTCCACCTTCACACCTCACCCCTTCTATACATTCTTCTCATTTACTCCCCCCCTGCCCTCCGGCTCGACCTCTGGGAATCTCTTATCAAAACCCTATCCGATCTCTCCTTAGCCTTCCCGCACCTTCTCATCGCTGGGGATTTCAATCTCCATCTCGATTCTCCATCCTCCTCAAGAGACCAGGCTTTTCTCACTCTTCTTCAAGATCTTTCCCTCACTCAACATGTTCCCATCCCCACACACTCAGCTGGTCACACCCTTGATCTTCTCATCACTCCTGCTGCGTCCCAGCTCTCCTTCTCTAATTTAGTAGCCTCCCCTCTTCCTTGGACAGACCATCTCTGTCTTACAGTCTCTTGTTCTCTTCCACCCCTTCCGTTCTCCACTCCTAATCACGCATACGCCCCGCCCCCCCGGCTTTCCAGACTACTCACTCCTGACACGGTTCGTGACTTTCCCTCAGTTACCACCCTTCTTCCCTCTGATTTCCCTTCCCTATCCCCTACTGCTCAAGCATCCTCTTGGTTTTCTTCCCTCTCTTCTGCTCTTGACTCTGTCGCTCCCCTCCGCCCCCGTCCCGTAAAGCAGCGCTTTTCACAACCCTGGTTCCACTCCGGCCTCCGTCTCCTTCGGTCCCAACTCCGTAAAGCTGAACGTTCCTGGCGCAAAAACCCATCCCCAGCTACTTTGTCCTCTTTCAGAATGCATCACGCCTTTTATCGCTCCCAAACCCTTCAGGCTAAGCGTACCTTTATCTCTAATGCTATAGACAACGCCCCGAATCAAACTAGGCACCTCTACTCCACACTCCGGTCTCTCACTTCCCTTCATTCTAACCCCACCTCCAAGATTGCTTCTTCTGCTCCACCCCCCTCTGTGTTAGCTGCCACTTTCAGTTCCAAAGTCAGCTCTTTAAGAGCCTCTTTGCCATTTTGCCCCCCACCCATCTCCTCCCCCCCTCCTATAGCTTCCCCTCCTCCTTCATCCCTTCATTCTCATACCTGGTCCGCATTTGCCCTAGCCTCCTCAGCTGAACTCCATAAACTCATCTCCACTTCTAATAAGACTTTCTGCTCCCTTGACCCCATCCCATCCTCGTGGCTCCTCACACCTTCTCTCTCCTCCCTTTCCCCCATCCTTTCCATCTTAAACAATAGCCTATCCCTGGGTATCTTCCCCGATCCCTGGAAGCACGCCCTAATCCGCCCAATTCTCAAGAAATCCTCCCTTGACCCTCTCGACCCATCAAACTATCGGCCCGTCTCACATCTTCCGTTTCTCTCTAAGCTTCTGGAAAAGATTGTATTCGCACAACTTTCCCACCATCTAGACTCCACTAACTATCTTCACCCTCGGCAATCAGGTTTCCGGCCAGGTCACAGCGTCGAAACTATTCTTCTTGCCTTCACAAACTCTTTGCATGTAGCACATGATCGGGGTGATATCTCGGTTGCGGTAGCACTTGATCTTTCTGCGGCTTTTGATCTGGTCGATCACTCTCTTCTCTTAGCCCTTCTCCATGAAGCTGGTGTTCACGGCACTGTCTTTAATTGGTTTCACTCTTTTCTTCACGCCCGGTCTGCCTCTGTACTAGCTACATCACCCTCTTCTCTACCTTCCGCCCCTTTCCCTCTACCATGTGGGGTTCCCCAGGGTTCTGTCCTGGCCCCCCTCCTTTTTAATCTTTTCCTGGTACCCCTCACACTTGTCATTCAACAATTTGGGATCTCTGCTTTTTACTATGCCGATGACATCCTTCTTCTTCACCACACTTCCCCACTCCTCCCTGATCTGACTCCTCTTAACAACTGCCTCACTGCTGTCACCCACTGGTTAACCCAAAATTGTCTTCACCTTAATCTGGCCAAAACCACCGCTATTTGGTTCCCCTATGGTCATCCCCCCCCTCGTTAGCTCCATCCCTTTCTAACACTCCCATATCCTTAGTCACTACCTTCCGCTATCTTGGTGTTCTCTTTGATTCAGATCTTTCCTTTCACGCTCACATCTCACACATTACAAAGACTTCCTTTTATTTTCTGCGTCAAATCCGTGCTATCCGCCCTTTTCTTTCCTCTTCCGCCTTGTCTACCCTACTTCTCTCTCTTGTTATGTCCAGGGTTGATTTTGCTAATTCTGTCCTTATTGATTTGGCCTCCTCTCATTTATACCGTCTTCAAAGAATCCAAAATACCGCAGCCCGCCTTCTCTCTCACTCATCTCATTCTCACCATATAACCCCTCTTCTTATTCACTTACACTGGTTACCTGTTCCCTTCCGCTCTCAATACAAATTACTTACTTTGGTTCACAAGGCCCTCCACACCAACTCCCCACAATATCTAGCTGACTTAATCCACTTTCACACTCCCAGATATACCCCCCGCTCATTCCACTTAAACCGGCTCATCCTTCCCCCTCCTTCTGCTGCCCACTTACAATCTACTCGTTCTTCAGCTTTCTTCTTTATAGGTCCCGCACTATGGAATTCTCTCCCCTCTGCTATCCGATTAGAGTCTTCCCATTCAGCATTTAAACAGCAGCTAAAAACCCACCTCTTTTCCCTAGCCTTTAACCTCCCCACTTCTCCCCCCTCTCTATAGCCTTACTCCTCTCCCCCTACCCTCTCTTGCCCTTTCTGTCTCTCTTTTTTTTTTAAATATGTAACTTCCTTTTCCTTTACTGGCTTTGTGCCCTATTTTTAATGGATTTTATGCATTGTAAACCGCTCTGCTTTTATTGTGAAGGGCGGTCAATCAAGTTTTATTAAACATAAACATAAACACAGGTCTGAAGGGCAGGTCACATCACAAATGCTTCCCATGCTGCTGGAAAGCAGTGAGAACAGATGTGTCAAGAGGACCAGACAGGACCAGATCAGCACATCATGGGCATCGAAAATGCTGAGGCAGATTATCTCAGTCGGCACACGCTCGATTTGGAGAGTGAGAACTTGCGCAGTTGGTGTTTCAGCACATCCTGGACTGCAGGGGAGCACATCCATGGATCTGTTAGCAACAAAGGCCATTTCCAAGATGCCAATGTTTTTCAGCCATTAGAAGGAGAACAGCTCCAGCAGGATAGATGCCCCACTACAGCCCTGGCAGCAGAAGCCCCTTTGATAAATATTTCCACTTTGGCCCCTGATAGGGTTTGGGATTCACAGGACAGGGGAAAGTCAAGGGCTGATGGCACTGAAAGGACTGCGGAGGCCTTGGTATGCTGTCTTGATGAGGTTTCTGTGGACATACCCTTTCCATTAAATCAGGAAGGGGGTAACTATGTCAGGGTCCAGTCCTTGTGGATAACCCAGCTCCCTTCATGCATACGGCCTGGCCCTTGAGAAGCAGCACTTGAGGCAGAAGAGATATTCATTGGCCATTATATCCATCCTCTTGAAGGTGAGACATGGCTCTCTCTTTGTCCTATGTTCGGATTCGGTGCATCTTTGAGACGTGGTGCCATTAGCCTGGCCTGTCACGCTGGCAGATGGATGTGCCCTCCTTGTTGGCATTTCTTCAGGATGATCTCGACAAAGCCTTTGTTTTTAGCGCCTTGAAAGGTCAAGTCACGGTATTGGCATGTTTTTGGGAACTGGTGGCAGGTCACCCAGTGGCTTCTCATCTGGATGTCTGTTGCTTCCTTTGAGAGGTGTAGCATTGTGCTTCCCCCCAGTGCAACCCACAGTGATCCTGCTGTGGGATCTTAGTTGATTTTTAGAGTGTTGACTAAGGGGGTGATTTTAAAAGTCCTAGTTGTGATTTGGATGCCTGAAGACATGCACATGGATGGCGAAATCACGGAGATGTCTCCAGAGCCATTTTACAAATGATATTTGGAGACGTCTCTAGTGTGGGGATGGATGTCCAATTAGACTGGGGGTGTGGTGGAGATGAATTTGTGGAGACGCAATGAAATTAGACATCCCCATTCGATTTCAGAAACGTCAGGAACATCTGCAGGCATGTCAACATTTAGAACTGCTCCAGGCATGAACAGGCCTCAGGAAAGTGCTTGTTGTGGCCTTAAAACATCCAAAGAGTGTAGAGAAGATGGAGAGTTAAGTGACTGGTTTAAATTCACAAAGGCCCACACCAGGATTTAAACCCTGGCCACCCTGCTTCTAATCCACTACTATTAACTATTATGCTATTAGACATCCATGTTCTGAGATGCTATTCTGGTGACGTCTATGTAAATGTCTCCATAGATATCTATATTGGGTACATCCACATTTCTGAAATCATGCCTGAACTTGCACCTGCTTTTTTCCCCAGACTTTCTGGCTTTGACATCCCAGATTGCACTTGTATGTCCTTTGTAAAATGTGTCTTTATGTCTTATTTTGAGTCTTTGAAGCGAGCCACTGTTAAGGATTTGTCCCTCAAGACAGTGTTTTTAGTGGCTATTTGCTCATATGCTACATCTCCGAGCTACAGGCTCTCTCTTGTTGGGACCCTTACCTGACCTCAATGGTGGGGGTCTCTCTGCCTAGTTCCCACTTTTTTGCCCAAAGTCGCCTCAGCATTTCATATGAACCAAGTAGTGTCTCTGCTGTTCTTTTTTTGAACAATTGTACTGGTTCCGATGATAGTAGGGTGCTTTTGCATTACTTGAAAGTGACTAACCCTTTCCAGAGGATGGACAGGCTTTGGGGCGTTGGATTAGGGAAGTGATGCTTTCCGCTTATATGTTGAGGAATTAGCCATTTTATTGCACCCCTGAACATTTTCCAGGCAGCAATGTAGTTTTCCCTTTCAACCTTTGTCAATTATCGCTTGGATCTCCATGCCAGAACAGATGCAACTTTTGGGACAGAAGTCTTTAGGACAGCTTTGTCTTCCCACCCTGCTGAGTTATTGTTTTGGTACTTCCCACCGCTCTGAATTGGTCTTGCAGAATGATCTGGAAGGTGAAATTTTACTTATCAGATCATTTCCTTTCCTGGTGGCCTACTAGACCAGTCCAGAGGCTACCTTGGGTCTGACTACTATCTCTGTGGTAAGGTTTCACAGGTTAGTATTTGCATAATTCATGTGTATAGTATGTATAGTTTAGGGCTGGTTAGCCCTTGTCTTTCTGTTTTGTTCCTTTGAGCCATTTTTGAAGGTTGTGTGGGGTTCTGGGGCTTGCCCTCTGTTTTGTTGGTTCTTACTATACTGAGGGGTGGCTCCTAGCTGCACCAGCCCTAGTACCACTGATGATGTCACTTGATGGAGACAGAGAAAGACTAGAAAATTCATCTGCTGTCAGAGGGCACAACACACTGGTCTGGACTGGTCTGTCAGGTCTGCAGGAAAGGAAATTATCCTGTCAGTAAAATGTCACCTTTAAAATCTTCAGGCAAATTGCACAAATATGTTTAAGTTTCCTAGCTTCAGTATTAAATTTATCCTTGTTTGGTAGCTAAAATGAAGGGATAGGGAGTCTACTCTGATGGCTCTGTGGCAATGCTGTGCACTGCCAATGAGGAGAACCAAATTCAACTCTTGAGCTTGGCCACTGATCCTTTGACCGGGTTCTACAGCTGGTTAATAGAGGATTTATGTCAGGTTCTGGAGATAGTGTTTCTGCCTTTCTGATAGACCATTGGCACTGCCTTTTCTGTACTAGATCAGTGTGGATTAAAAATGGGACAGGGTGAACCAGACAGCTGTATATTTATTTTATTTTATTTGCATTCAGCTCATGTCTTTCCAGTGGTAGTCCATGGCGAGTTACTTTCAGGTGCAGTAGGTACTTCCTTCTCCCTGGAGGGCTTATAGTCTAATTTTATGAAGGTCCATAGGGACCAGGAGCAAGAGGAAACCGATAGGACCCCTTCTCCTTCACACACTCCTGAAAATGCTAAAATAATGCTAGTGACTGTAAACTGACTTTTTCCTTCCCAGATAAATATTTACAGCTCAGTACCAAACCACAGCGGTGAGCATGTTTTTTAAAGGTTGCCTACAGAATTTAAGAAAAATACCTATATTCAGTGCTATATCTGGATAGATGGTGGAGAGTGCTTACTGCTGGTCATGCAAAGGTTAATTTTATAATGGGGTGCCTAGGTTAGGCAGCCAAAACATGCTTATTCTATAAAGACAAATAGGTGCCTTCTTAACCATAAGTGGCAGAGATCATGCCTTAAATTTAGGCTAGGACATTTACACCAGCTCTATAACAGGTGTAAATGAACGCACCTAAAGTTTGCAAGTATGTGCTTAAATTAAAGTATTTTATACTCAACGCTCATACTTTTACGCTAGTTGTTATTTTATGAGAGGCCATTAATGACTTTATAAAATGATCCCCTGTGGGGTAATTGGCATGTAAATGGCCTCTTATAGAGGACCGATGGTGTAAGAGTGTATATTGTGACATGAAGGTATAGCTAGGGACTGCCTGGGTGGAATGCAGATACACGCATAGATACAAAATACCTTCATCTACGTGCATAAGGTACTATATGTGTGACCATTTACACCTACTTACTAGGAAATGTAAGCAATTGCGCTTACATTTAAGGCACGTTATAGGAGGCGCCTACTTGTCTTTATAGACTAGAACCTATGTAGGCACCTGCCCAGGGCTCCCTGTTATAACATCAGCTTTTCTCTATATATATGGTAGCAATATTCAGCTGTTTTTCTGTCCTAAATCAAACCACTATAGGTATAGCTGGTTGCGCCACCCTAACAATGCCTCAGTACTATCTATATGGTGCCATGATGATTAGAGAGATTTCCACCAGCCCTCTGTGGCTAGAGCTGCTGAAAATCCACAGACAGGGAAATCTGACGTTCAGCCGTGGCTGCTAAATATATAAGCCCTTTTGAATACTGACCTGATAGTTGCCTTCTGTCTCATGGTAATTAAAGCTGTGGTTCTTTTTAGTTGAAAATATTTAGAGCTTCATAGAATTGCTGGTTAGAAGAAGGCCAAATATGAAATAAGTGTCTGTGCACGGCCCATGGTAGACATACCTTGCTGTGGCATTGTTTCATACACATGGAGGCCTATTCCATTAAGGGTGTGCAGCCCCTGTGCAGCCGATCAGAATTGGTGCACACAGAGGTAGACTCAATTCTGATCCTGTGGAGGCTAGAAGTGCCCCCAGGATCAGAATTGGGTCTACAGCCTGGACATGTAGGCTGGGCCCCGATTTTGATCAGCCTGCATTCCCAGCCAGGCTACTGAATGGAGCCGCAGTTTCATGGTGTCCTGTTGCTGTGGCACCCCCTGCCGCAGAAAAGAAACCCCTTTCCACACAGCCTGACCCCCCAATCCAGCCTCCATGGCCAGGGTCGGGCTGCAGGAAACCCCCTGCTCCCCCACACCTGCTTCCAGGGGCCCGGCTCAGGGATCTCACGACATCCAGGGGGACTTTTTCCACCTTCGGGGTGGAATAAGTCCCCCATCTGGATTCGAGGCCCCGGACGTACAGGGCCAACCTCTGAATCGGCCCTGTATGTCTGGGGTTGCAGCCCGCCCATGGCCCACCCTCATTCCACCACCGGAACACCCCTTCCACCTCCATCTAGGCCTCCCTGTACAAACCCGTTGTTTGTACGGGGAGGCTTTTGCCGGGGCTGGCAGGGGGATGAATAGCATGGATGGATGTCCCAATGGGACATCCATTTTTGCTATTCGCGGGACAGAATGACCCCCATAGCACTTGCATGTAAAGAAAGCAAGTACATTGTGTTTTTCTATGGAGGTCTTCATAAAGATGGGCACCAGTTATTGGGGATGGGGAAGATGCAACCTGGTTGTCAACCTAACCTGGAGAATAAATGATAGCAACAGAGAGCAAAGTTTAGAGATTTCCTTAAGTGTTCACAATAGGCTGAATGCTAGCCTTGGCCAATGATGTCAGCTCCTGAAAGAATCATTCCATGTAAGTCTAAAAGCCCTTTACTGATTTCTAACTAAAGTGAAAATGTGGTCATGGTCGTGGTCTTTGTTTTAAGTCAGCACACTGAGCAGCTGATATGGAGCTCTGCCTTGCCTTATTTCTAGAAAAATATTTAAAATCTTTAAAATGTGATGTTGAATTCACTTGTTTGTGTGCATTTATTTCAGTACTTGCCTCTGAAAAAATATTTTTTATTCTCTGTTTTCTTCAATACAGCAACAAAAGAAATATAAAAAAATAAAGAGTTCGACCATTGTACTGCAGTCGTATGTAAGAGGGTGGAAGGTGAGTTTTACATATCAATATTCTTGTTAATCTTGGACTATTTTCATAGGAGCATGCTGCATTTCTACCAGAATAGAAACATAGAAACATGACGACAGAAAAAGACCACATGGCCTATCTAGTCTATCCTTCCATATCAACAACTACAACAGTCCCCTGTTTACCTTTAGAGATCCTCTGTGTTTGTCCCATGCATTATTGAATTCAGTTACTGTCCTCATCTCTACCACCTCCACTGGGAGACTATTCCATGGATCCACCACTCTTTCCATAAAGAAATATTTGCGCAAATCACTCCTGAATCTATCCCCCTTCACTCTCATCCCATATCCCCTCGTAGCAGAACTTGCTTTCAATTGAAAGAGGCTCTCCCCCTGTGCATTTATGCCATGGAGGTATTTAAACATCTCAATCATATCACCTCTATCCCGCCTTTCCTCTAAAGTGTACATATTAAGATCCTTAAGTCTGTCCTCACATGCTTTATTTATTTATTTTTTTTATGCTTTTATTGATCAAATAATACGACCAAATACAGTATAGGAAAAAATCAGAAACATGTCATTAACAACGAACATAACAAGTTCATATACAAGAAATAAAATCACATTCCTGATCGTGTAACCGGTCTAGTCCCGGACCTCTGGGTTCCCTATCTCATCCAGCAGCTTTGGAGACTGAGAAACTCCTCCTTTTTATGATGTCACAGGTATATCTCTCCAGGATCCGCCTCTCAGCACCAGTTACCTCAGTCTCCAAGCAGCTGGATAGATAGGAGCCCGGACAGCTGGGCTCACTGGAGAAACTGTTTAATTATTTTCTTTACTTATTTTCTTTATTTCTTCCATTTACTTACTTTATTTTTTGTTCGGTATTTCTTCTTTGGAGGAGAGTTGGTCCTTAACTGGACTGTGCCTTTAAGTTGCAGCAGGCTGTTCTCTCTCCTTCTGTCTCCCTCTCTTTACCCCCCCCCTTTTTCCCCCTCCCTCCTCTCTTTCGGGGGTTCAGTGGGCCTTATCCTTTATCACTCTCTGGGGTCCCACTGATCGCTCAGCTGCCTTAATGGGAGAGACCCGGAGGTTTGCCTAGCCAGCGCCACACAGAAGCTTGCCTGTAAGTGCGCTGGCAGGCCCTCCCGTTTGCCGGCCGAATTGAGCTGTGGGAGAGTGTGCTGAATCCGGCGTTCTGACCGCGCTCGGGGAGCAGAGCGGTGCGATCCCGGTGGGGGTGCTGCACTTCTGGCCTTTACGGCCCGCACGTAAGAGGGCTCTTGTTTCTGGGCGCGGGAGTGCTAGCAGGCAGTTTTTTGGCACCAAAGTGGGGCGAGCAGGCCTGACCGCGTGGCGGCTCAGCGTGAACGCGCCGTTTCTGCAGGGAGCAGACATTTGGCGGCACTAATCCTCTGTGACGCTTTAGGGTGCTTGCTCCTGCCCTGCCCTCTTGGGAGTCCTATTTTCTGTCCTGGCTGGGTCTTCCTGCTAGTTGGCTGAGATACTAGAGCCAAGCAAAAAAAAAAACCCGAGGGAAACGGGGCCTGTTTGTCTTCCTGCCTTCCCTGGAGTGGGTGCAGTGTTTCTGGTGGAGAGCTTTGGCCCTGGACAATTTTTCCTCCCATTTCTTTTCTCTTCCCTTGGACATGCCTTCTAAGCCCCTGTGCCTAGTCTGTGGCATGAAGAAGGAGTCTTCTACGGGTGTGTGCAAGTCCTGTGCCAGGGACACGGACGCCCGGGAACCTTCCGGTGCTACTTCAGGGGACGGTCCGAGCGGAGCGTCAGAGACCTCTGGCGCGCAACTCCAGGATTTGCCCGTGGGGGATCCGGTGGCAGGACCCTCATCAGCTCCGGTCTTGTCACCTCCTCCTTCGGCGTTCCCCGGGGACTTGTCTGCCATTTTTTCTGCGTCCTTTATGGCACTCCTTCAACAGTCTTTCCTAGCAACCCCTCCGCTGGGCAAGGGCCCGGAGGTCTCGGGGGGACTTAAAAGGTCTGCGCCCCCGGCCCCGTCCGAGGTCCTCTCCGGTGCAGCCAAGAGACCGCGCTTGGAAGGACCGCTGGCGGACTGTTTGGTGGCTTCCGAGGGGCCGCTGTCGGATGGCGAGGTCGCTGATTTGGACGCTGAGGAGGAGCTGGAAGACGGTGAGCTGACTGAGCGGGAAGACCAGGCGCGTGTAGTGCGTGTCTTCCGCAGGGAAGAGCTTCCTGCGTTAATCTTGGAAGCCCTCAAAGTTTTAAATATGCCGGTTCCCGGGGCCACAGAGGATGACTCTTTGGAGGATCCCCTGCTTCAAGTTTTTCGGAAGACTCAGAAAGTGTTCCCCGTTCATAGGGTCTTTAGTGAGATGATACAAGAGGAATGGAACCTGCCGGAATCACCTTTGAAGGGGGCCAGGATCATGAACCGCCTTTATCCTTTATCAGATCAGGATAAGGAAGTGTTTAAGTCACCCAAGGTGGATGCGGCAGTCTCGGCAGTCACAAAGAAGACTACCATTCCGGTGGAAGGTAGTACGGCTCTTAAGGACGCTCAAGATAGGAAGCTAGATGTGCTCCTCAGACAGGTGTTTGATGTCAATGCGCTGTCGCTTCAAGCGGCTATCTGCGGTGCTTGGGTCGCTAGAGCCTGCCTTCGCTGGTCGCAGCGGGTTCAGGGGAGCCCTGAGGAAGCCGAATCGGGTGAAGCGACCAGGTTGGGGTCTGGCGCAGCCTACCTAGCAGACATCCACTATGATCTTATGCGGGGTTTGGCCAAGAGCATGGCGTCCGCAGTGGCGGCTCGTCGGTATCTGTGGCTCCGTAACTGGGCAGCGGATAGCGCCTCGAAGGCCAGGTTAAGCAAGCTCCCGTTTAAGGGTTGTCTCTTATTTGGGGAAGACTTGGAGAAGCTTGTTAAGGACTTAGGTGAATCTAAAGGGGGCAAGTTGCCGGAGGACAAGCCGCGGTCTGCCCGGCAGTTCTCGGCTGGAAGGGGGCAGCAGCGCGATTTTCGCCGTCTTCGTTCCCCCAGATTCAGTGCTGCCCAGAGGGGACGTTTCTTTAATAGAAGTCAGCCCTTTCGGGGGTTCCGCGGTGCCGGAAGAGGTTTTGGTCCTCCAGCCTCCTCCTCCTCCTTCGCCGCCAAAAAGCAACAATGAGATACGGGGGGCCCAGGCGCCCTTACTCCCGGTAGGGGGACAGTTGCAGGAGTTTTACGCTGCCTGGGCCCGATTAACATCGGATCAGTGGGTGCTGGATGTTGTGCGAGACGGGTACACTCTCGAATTCTTGCGGCCGGTGCGCAAGTCCTTCGTGATGTCCCCCGGAAAGTCTCCCGCCAAGCGCGAGGCGTTGCGAGTGACGGTCCGGAGGCTTCTCGACCTCAGGGCTATAGTGCCCGTTCCTCCCGACCAATGCGGCACCGGTCGCTACTCGATTTACTTTGTCGTCTCCAAGAAGGGCGGGGGCGTCCGTCCGATCCTGGATCTAAAAGGAGTGAATCGTTGTCTCCGCGTTTCCCGCTTCCACATGGAAACCCTTCGGTCGGTCATTGTAGCGGTGCAGAGCGGGGAGTTCCTCACCTCGCTGGACTTGTCGGAGGCCTATTTTCACATTCCCGTATGACAGGATCATCACCAATTTCTCCGTTTCGCTGTCCCCTTCGGTCACTTTCAGTTTCGAGCGTTGCCCTTTGGCCTGGCGACGGCTCCTCGCACCTTCACCAAGGTTATGGTAGTGGTGGCGGCGGCTCTCCGAAAGGAGGGGGTCTTAGTGCATCTGTACCTGGACGACTGGTTGATCCGTGCAAAGTCCAGGTCGGAGAGTGTCTCGGCCACGGCTCGCGTAGTGTCTTTTTTGGAGGAGCTCGGTTGGGTCGTCAATCTGGCAAAGAGTCACTTGGTTCCCTCTCAGACTCTGGAGTATCTCAATGCTCGTTTCGACACCAATGTGGGCAAGGTGTTTCTGATGGAGGGAAGGGCAATGGGTCTTCGGAAGCTGGTTGCCCGGTTTCTTCGGTTCAAGGCGCCTTCGGCGTGGCTTTATCTTCAGTTGCTGGGCACGATGGCAGCAACGATAGAGACCGTCCCGTGGGCGAGGGCTCACATGAGACCTCTGCAGAGAGCGTTGCTGCGCCGCTGGTCGCACCAACAGCATTCTCTGTCCCGGAGGTTGCCCTGTCCGGAGGATGCTCGTCAGTCCCTGCAGTGGTGGTTGCTTCCCGAGTCCTTGGCGAGAGGCCGGGAGCTGACTACTCCGGACTGGGTGCCTGTAGTGACCGACGCCAGTCTCCTCGGCTGGGGCGCTCACTGTCTCAGGGTGTTTGCGCAGGGCCAATGGACGACGCCGGAGTCGGAGTGGTCCATCAACCGGTTGGAGTTGCGGGCGGTAACGTTAGCGCTGCGGGAGTTTCGACAGCTGATTCAGGGCAAGGCGGTCCGCGTGTTTTCCGACAATGCCACGGCGGTCTTGTACGTCAACCGACAGGGAGGCACCAGCAGTACGACGCTGGAACTCGAGGCCGGAGTCTTGTTCGAGTGGGCCGAGGCGCACCTCCTGGACCTGTCAGCAGCGCATGTCGCCGGAGTGGACAACGTGCAGGCGGATTTTCTCAGTCGGGTTCGGGTGGATCCGGGGGAGTGGGTCTTCCATCCCGAAGTCTTCCAGATGATCGTGCGCCGTTGGAGAGCGCCGGTCATGGACCTCATGGCGACCTTTGCCTCGGCGAAGGCCAGCCGTCTTTTCAGCAGGCGCAGAGAAAGGATGTCAGAAGGCTTGGATGCGCTCGTCCAGCGGTGGCCAGTAGGACAGTTGCTGTATGTGTTTCCCCTGTGGGTTCTCATCGGCAGAGTTCTGCAGCGGATCGAAAGGTTCAGGGGTCAGGTCATCCTGATCGCTCCGGACTGGCCTCGGCGGCCGTGGTACGGGGATCTGATGCGATTGGTAGTGGCGAAGCCCTGGCGGCTCCCGTCACGTCCGGATTTTCTGTCGCAGGGACCTCTGTTCATGCCGCACGTGGATCGATTCTCGCTTACGGCCTGGCTCTTGAAAGGGCAAGGATGAAGGCACGGGGCTATTCATCGGCGGTTATCTCTACCCTTTTGAGGGCTCGGAAGAGCTCCACCTCGCTAGCATATGTCCGGGTCTGGAGGGTTTTCGAAGCCTGGTGCCTAGACCGGAAGCTCGAGGCTTTGAAATCCTCTGTTGCGCAGATCTTAGATTTTTTGCAAGATGATTTTGCTAAGGGTCTCGCAGCGGCGTCGTTGCGAGTCCAGGTTGCGGCCTTGTCATGTTACCGAGGCAAGATAGGGGGCCAGTCGCTCGGCTGCCATGCAGATGTTAAGCGTTTCTTGAGAGCAGGATCTTTACTGCGCCCGCCGGTGCAGCCGATCGTCCCGAAATGGCATCTCCCGTCAGTTTTGAACGCGCTGGAGCGCGCGCCTTTTGAACCTCTGTCCCGAGCATCGCTCAAGGACCTCACTTTGAAGGTGGTGTTTCTAGTGGCCATCTGCTCGGCGCGGAGGGTCTCCGAGTTGCAGGCGCTCTCCTGTAGGGAGCCTTATCTCTTGTTTTATCCGTCAAAGGTGGTGTTGCGAACGGTGCCGGCCTTCCTTCCTAAGGAAATTACTTTACCGGTTTTTTCGCAGTCTTCGGATTCTTCGGGTCAGCGGAGTTTCCATTTACCAGATGCTCGAAGAGCGCTGAAGCGGTATCTTCGGCGCACGGCCGATTATCGCAAGTCCGACAGGCTTTTTGTCCTTTTCCCGGGGCCCAGGAAAGAGGAGGCGGCGTCCAAAGGGTCCATCGCGCGGTGGATCAAGGAGGCGGTTGCCTCGGCCTATATCTTGGGAGGTCGTCCGGTTCTGGAAGGGCTGCGGGCTCATTCCACTAGGGCGCAAGCATCCTCCTGGGCCGAGGTGCGTCTCGTGTCTCCAGTGGAGATTTGTAGGGCGGCGACTTGGTCGTCTCTGAATTCTTTTGCACAGCATTACCGTCTGGATGTTCAGAGGGCGGAGGAGACCGCTTTTGGATCAGCAGTACTTCAGGCTGGTCTTCCGAGGCCCTCCCGGATTTGAATTTTTCACTGCTCTGGTACTTACCCAGAGGTCCGGGACTAGACCGGTTACACGATCAGGAAGGTGAAATTAGACTTACCTGAAATAATACGACCAAATACAGTATAGGAAAAAATCAGAAACATGTCATTAACAGCGAACATAACAAGTTCATATACAAGAAATAAAATCACATTATAGTCCACATCACGGGAGTATAAACTGAACAAAAGAAAGGAAATACAATCTCATGGAAGCCAAGGTCAAAAAATTGACCCACTCTTTGAAGGGACATTTCAATCAGACTGCAAATTCCCCTCCACACCCTTTATGCCTTTCCTGTCTGTCAAAACTTTCTCCAGATGAGCAATATCCACAAAAATAAAGAAAGTGCCATCATACTTAATGACACATTTGCAGGGAAACTTTAAAAAAAAACGTAGCTCCCAAGGCCAAAACCCGGGGCTTCAAAGAGGTATTTAAACATCTCAATCATATCACCTCTATCCTGCCTTTCCTCTAAGGTGTACATATTAAGATCCTTAAGTCTTTCCTCACATGCTTTATAATGAAGACCACTAACCATTTTAGTAGCCACCCTCTGCACCGACTCCATCCTGTTCACATCCTTTGAAGGTGCGGTATCCAGAATTGCACACTATACTCCAAATGAGGTTGCACCAAAGACTTATACAGAGGCACTATCACCTCCTTTTTTCTGCTAGCCATTCCTCTCCGTATACACCCAAGCATCCTTCTAGCTTTTGCTGTCGCCTTTTCTACCTGTTTAGCTACTTTAAGATCATCAGACACAACCACGCCTAGGTTCCTCTCTTCTTCAGTGGACAAAAGTACTTCACCCCCTATACCATATTGCTCCCTTGGATTGCTGCAGCCCAAATGCATGACCTTACATTTTTTAACATTAATTCCCAGCTGCCAGATTCTAGACCATTCTTCAAGCTTAGCTAGATTCCTTCTCATGTTTTCTACACTTTCCTGGGTGTCTACTCTATTGCAGATTTTGGTATCATCCACAAAAAGGCAAATCTTACCCGACAGCCCTTCCGCTATATCACTAAGAAAGATGTTAAAAAGAATCGGACTGGGGGCGGAGCTAGCCACGGTGCAGAATGGACATGTGAGTTACAGCTCCCGAGGCTACTGAGGAATCCTGAGCTTTTCCGGGGCAAAATTTGAGTTCTCAGAGTTCCCTTTTGCGGCATTAAGAAAGGAGAGCTATTGATGATGTCAATTTTGAAACTAGCGCGGCTTGAGTTCCAACAGGGAACGGGTTCGGCAGTGAAGCACTCTAAGTCGGAAGCCGGGTCCCCACAGAAAATGGCCGTGGCAGAGAAGGAGAGTGCAGCAGAAGGCCTACGGGAAATACTAATGGAACTGAAGAGCGTAAAGGACATGATTGCCACAAACGCGGCATCGCTGATTGCGATTCAAGAAGATGTAAGTGAAGTGAAAGAAAAAAATGACGGAGATGAGCTCGCGAATAAATGTGGTGGAAGGGAAAATATAAATGCATGAAAGTGTGCTCAGTCAAGTAGGCCCCTTGATTAAACGTGTCAAACGGATGGAAGATTTGATGGAAGATCAAAATAATTGGGCCCGACGTAATAATATCAGGATGGTGGGTGTTCCAGAGGGAGCGGAAGGCTCTGACCCGGTTGCCTACTTGGAGAAAACCATACCGGAGGTGCTGCAGCTTGCTTTTGTGAGACCTTTCGAATTGGAGCGGGCTCACCGCGTTCCTACACATAAAGCAGAGAATGTTAGGTATCCCAGACCCATAGTGTTAAAAGTGCTTCGACATTCGCAGGTGCTACAGATTTTGCAAGCAGCTAGAAAGAATCCATCGCTGCTGATTCAGGGTCAAAAAGTTGCTTTCTATCCAGATTTGAGCAAGCAAACCATGGATCGCAGGAGGGAGCTACTGGCGTGTAGGCCCATGCTGCAGAGAGTACAAGCAAGATACGGCTTGTATTATCCGGGAACCATGCGAGTGACGCTGCACAACACGACGAGGAATTTTGTGGATGCTGACAAACTGCGAGCCTTCCTACAAGAGCACAGTGGTATGGAGTCCTAAGAGACTATGCTCCTATGGGGTAGGCTTCCGATAGCAGTGTGAAATATACTGCAGGGACAATGGAATGGGTCTATATGGATGTATTTAGCCTCTGTTTTAGGTGGAATTGTTTCCCCTGTTTTACCATTGCTTGTCATGTGTCTGATGTTAGAACCACTTTAAGACTTAATCACTAAATGTCTTGACGAGGGTCATGTAAAGGATATGGACATCACCTAGATAGAATTTCGGGGACTAACTGTGGTAGTTCTACATGATGTTTCGCACGGATTTAGGTATGCAATGTGAAGGGTAGCAAGGGGGGGGATGTAGGAACTGTTTTCTGGCACGGGGGGGGGGGGTAGTTTTCACCTTGAAATGTGTATGTATAAAGTTTGAATGTTTGTTTTGGCCAATCCAACCCAGTGAAGTGCTCACGCTGCGAGAAGTAGTAGTCAAAGAAATCAATGGACCCCTTACATATATAATCATGCCCAATGTCAGAGATGGCACTTGACTTGATTGTGCTCACTTTAAATGTGAAAGGGATTACTGACCCAATAAAAAGAAAGAAAATACTATCCTATTGTCAACGGAAGAAAGCAGATATAGTATATTTACAGGAGACTCATTTATCGGAGAAAGAATCGTGGAAAGTAACATCGAATGTATATCAGGTAGCAGTGGTTGCACCAGCTGCAGGACGGAAAGGAGGAGTGTTAATATTACTACGAAGAACGCTAAATCCCTCTCTCAAAGACACGAAAGCAGACCCTGCTGGCAGATGGGCCAGAGCTACACTACAAATAGACCAGACTTTGGTTACATTCCTGAATATTTATGCGCCAACAGTTGAAGATCCCAGCTTCTTCAGAAGTGTTGCCATGGAATTAACTGAGGTGGCTAACACAAGCATAGTCCTGGGAGGAGATTTTAACCTGATATTAGATCCATTGCTGGATAGGACACCGTACAAAGCAGTCACCAAAATTAAATCACATGCAGTATTACAGGGAATGATAGAGGAATTGCGTTTAGTGGATCCATGGCGACTCCTACACCCCACCGATAGGGAATATACGTTCTATTCAATGCCGCATGACACTCAAACTAGAATTGATTACTTTTTGATTTCTGCTGGTCTGCTTAAGCAAGTGGTGGCAGCAAAAATACATGCTGGAACGGTGTCAGATCATGCTGCGGTTTCCCTGGTCTTAGAACCGGGACAGTCTCAGAAGGTATCCCCCAGGTGGACCTTTGATAAGTCGCTGCTGCTGGATGAGGCCTTTGGGGTCTACATAAATACAGTGATAGAGATGTACCTTCAACACAATGATCCTTCAGATACCTCAATATGGGATTGGTGGGAAGGTTTTAAAGCGATGCTCCATGCCCATATCACCATGTACACCATACGAAAGAATAAGAGCAAGAAGACGGAACGGGAGGAGTTAGAGGTGCAGATAAAAGCTGGGGAGCGACTATTGGCAAAGAAAACTAATCCGATGGTTTTGATCAGGTTACAACGATTGAGATATCGATATAACACTATGCTTCATAAGGAGGCACATTTTGCGGTTTGTATCCAGCAAAGTACATATTATCATGAGAGTAACCGAGCGGGCTCACTGCTAGCCAACTTACTTAAAGCTAGAAGGAACATGAAGCGTATTGCGGCACTACAAGACCCAGGAGGGGACCTTCTGGTACGAGATGAACAAATATTGATGCGCTGTAAAGATTTCTATGAGGAATTATATCGCTCGGAAGTAGACTGCAGTGAGGAAGCCTTTGCAGACTTTGTCTCTAAAATAGCAGGACATAAACTCCCAGCTAGCCAGATCCAGGAGTTGGAGCGGAATGTATCGGCAGCGGAGATACGGAAAGCAATTGGGCAGATGGCTCGGGGCAAGGCATCAGGGCCCGACAGTATCCCGTTGGAATTATATCACAAGTACCAGTTATTGATCGTACCGATGCTACAGATTTATTATAATGGCCTATATGAGGCAGAGCTGGAGGTAGGAGCACTGGCAGAAGCCACTGTAGTTATTCATCCGAAGCCGGGGAGAGACCTGCAGAAAATAGAAAATTATAGGCCCATATCGCTGCTAAACGCTGACTACAAAATCTATGCTAAGGTACTTGCTAATCGGCTAAATCTGGTCCTGAATGATCTGATACATGCAGATCAGTGTGGCTTTGTGCAAGGTAGATCTACCACAGATAATGGGAGACTGCTGGCTCATGTCTTACTTACGGCTCAGAAGATGTCGGAGCCTCTCATAGGACTGTCATTAGATGCCGAGAAGGCTTTTGACAGACTGGAGTGGTCTTTTTTGTTTCAAGCCTTACGATGGTTCGGGATTGGAGAGAAGTGTCTTAAAAGAATAGCACTACTATATGCTAAACCAACGGCACGAATTGCAGCTAACTCTGGTTTATCAACTCCCTTCGAACTCCAGAGAGGAACTAGACAAGGATGCCCTCTATCCCCGCTTCTTTTCAATCTGGCACTGGAATTGCTGGCGATTGTAATTCGACAGCACGAGAGTATTGTGGGAGTGGAGCTTGCAGATGGGCAATGTAAACTGTCAGCATATGCGGACGATCTTCTGCTTTTTCTTCGGCCGGAAGCTTTACCAGCAGTCTTACAAGTTATTGATTGTTATTCTGCTATATCGGGATACAAAGTAAATCTAGCAAAGACAACAATAGTCCCTATGAATAAACATGTAACTGTAGATATGTTACAAGCTTATCCTTTTCAATTTGCGCCATCATCCTTCAAATACCTGGGAGTGGTCTACGGCTCTACTATTCAGGAGACATTGCACCTTAACATGACCGCTTGTAAAAAAGTGGTTAGTGATTGTATTAATAAATGGACCCCACTGCATTTAACCTGGTGGGGGCGGTTGGAAACCATAAAAATGGTGCTGGTTCCCAAGATCAGCTACATCCTGAGTATGATCCCAGTACTGTTCTCTCAGAGTTTCTACAAACAGATAAACAGTATGATGGTGTCTTTCTTATGGAGCAGTAGAGTCCCTCGGATTGCTGCATGGAAATTAAAACTGCCAAAGGACAAAGGAGGAGTTCATTTTCCAGATGTTGAGTGGTTGCATTTGGCCTCGTTACTGCGACAGGGTTCACAATGGACTGCAGTGGAGAACGAAGAGAGTGGACCTAGGTGGCTGAAGGTTGAACAAGCTATGAATGCCCCTTTGCAGACTTGGATGATGGTAGGGATGACACAGATTTCGGGTAAGCCACAGAATGTAGTTGTGGGGGCAACGCGGCAAGCATGTAGGAGTATTGCAAAGTGTATTGAAGATGGTGACGTCTTTTCGATGGAAATGCCCATATGGATGAATCCAAGGTTTTGTATGGATGGGAAGCCAATGAGATGGAAGAAGTGGATAGAGCATGACATTGGGATACTTGGGCAATTGATGCTGGGGAAAGAGTTCAAGACCTTTGGAAGGATGAGGACGGAGTTCGGACTACCACATACCTGCTATTTTCAATGGTGCCAGCTTAGGCATTGTCTGAGTAGAGCGGGTGTATCGCCTGTATTGATGAGGCCGGGATGGCCACTGTTGCAAAAACTTCGTGAGATACAAGAGGGCACACAGGTCGTGTCAAAGTTTCTGGTATTGTTTCGATCGCGAGGGGAGAAAGAATGTGTGAAAGTGCAGTCGGCATGGCTTGATGACACAGGGGATTGTTTGCCTACGGAGCAATGGAGCACTTTTTGGGAATCTCAAATACGAATTACTAGAGCTGCATCTCTAATGCAATCTATGTACTTCCTGGCACATCGCGCTTACCTCACTCCACTATGAAAGATGAAATGGGCAAAGCAGGATGGGAATCGCTGCTGGTCCTGTAATACAGCCATTGGAACGTTAGCCCATATGCTCTTTTATTGTGAACAGCTACAGATATTTTGGAGTAGGGTTTGGCAGCGTGTGTTGAGTATACTGGCCATACAGATCCTGATCACATATCAGATAGTAGTTTTCAAATCCATGCTGATCAGGCCAAAGCTGACTAAACCGGATAGCCAACTGTTGGATCTTATGTTAAGTTTGGCTTTAAAGGTCATTCTGACGCATTGGAAGAACTTGGAAAAGGTGCATTTCGAACTTTGGTGGAACCTGCTGTGTCTACATAAGAGCTATGAAGAAATATACATAGTAAAGCATCCCTATGCAGGTAAACTATGCAAGAAGTGGGACGCTTTGAGTAGATACGTTGGGGAACGACATTAAAGCGTTTTTGCTGTTTTTCACACTGGCGACGGGGCGGAACGCTGAGTTGGATTGGTTATGGCTTGTTTTTTGCTTGTTATTCTGTATTGATTGTTTATCTTGTTTTGCTGCAAGCTGTGGTTGGATATAGACGAATGTGAAGAGATACAGTATGTAATTTTTCCATTTAATGTATGTATGTTTTTGAAAATTTGAATAAAGAAATGTTACAAAAAAAAAAAAGAATCGGACCAAGGACAGATCCCTGGGGCACACCACTGGTAACACCCTTCTCCTCAGAGTGAGCCCCATTTACCTGTACTCTTTGTCACCTCCCACCCAACCAATTTCTAATCCAAGCAGTAACTTTAGGGTCCATCCCTACGGTGCTCAGTTTGTTTATAAGTCGCCTGTGAGTAACAGTGTCAAAGGCTTTACTGAAATCTAAATACACAACATCTAGGGCTCTCCCTCGGTCCAACTCCCTGGTCACCCAGTCAAAGAAATCAATCTGATTTGTCTGACAAGACCTGCCTCTGGTGAATCCATGCTGCCTTGGATCCTGTAATCCGCTGGACTCCAGAAACCTCACTATTTTCTCTTTCAGCAGCGTTTCCAATAATTTACTCACCACCGAAGTTAAACTAACCGGCCTGTAGTTTTCAACCACATCCTTACTTCCGCTTTTGTGTAAAGGCACCACATGAGCCTCTCTCCAGTCCTTTGGTACCACTCTCGACTCCAACGATGCATTGAAAAGGTCAGTCAGTGGAGCTGCTAGAACGTCCCCAAGTTCCCTCAGTATTCTAGGGTGTATCCCATCCTGTCCCATCGCTTTGTCTACTTTAAGTTGAGCTAGTTTCTCACGAACAGTCTTCTGAAAATTGTTCAAGATGTCCCTCGCTTCTGTTCATGTTTGTGGGTGTTTTCTGAGGTGCTGCTCCTGGTTCTTCATCTGTGAACACAGAACAGAAATATTTGTTAAGCAATTCCGCTTTATCCTCATCAGCTTGTGCATATTCCTCCCCTTCACCCTTGAGTCCGACAATACCACTTTTGCCCCTCTTCTCGCTAACATATCTGAAAAATGTCTTATCCCCCATTTTATTGCATTGGCTATTTTCTCCTCTTTTTGAATCTTTGCTTTCCTGACTACTTTGCTAGCTTCTCTAAGTTTTTCCAAATATAGATGCCTGTCTTCCTCTCTCTGTGATCTCTTGTAATGGGGAGGATTGGCACAGCAGTATAGGTGGTACTACTGTGCACTATCATACAGAAGGTCCTCAGTCTAATCCCCAAGTCAGCAGTGGCAGCCCAACCACCAGGCAATCACCTAAGACAGTGGCTTGTTGGTGAGGCAGGCAGGCAGGGCTGGTCCAAGGGTTTCTGCCGCCCCACTCCAGCTAACGCTTTCGGAAATACTACCACTGCCCGCCGCCTCCCCTCCCAAACGGAATTGGCGGCAGCTGGGAGGGGGCAGTGGCGGCATCCGCCCATGTGTGCCACCCCTGCTGCTGGCCACCTATCTCGCCTAGTGGACGGGCCGCCCCTGGGGGGGGGGGGAACCAAGAGCAGTTACAGTTGAAGCAAAACAGTGGACCCTAACAGCCACAAACTCAGAGACTCATCAGTGCTTGCTTTTACCTGCAGGAAGGATGGGCAATATGCAAATAGTCTCTTTATCCTTGTGTCTTTTGGAAATTTCCCTCATTATGTATATATTTACAAAGCAAAGTTTAATTTTTAAAAGTATGATGCCCAAATATGCATTTTTATGGAATTTTCTGGGAGGGATGGTGTTGAGATGATTATGATTGAATTTAATGATTAGAATCTTAATGGAGGGGTTGCTAAGGGTCTAAAAGCTCATTGTGAGGGTTGCAAGGCTGATGGTTCACCTAGGAGATCTAATAGCCTTGTACCAGACTTCTGCCGTCTTGAGTTTCCTAGAGCTGAAGGTGTTGTGAAGGCTACATTCACAGCCCTCAGGTGGGGAGCAAATCTTGGGCATTACTTAAAAGATTGTGGAGAAAAGCTCCCAGAGCTAATTATTTGTCTGTCCAAATCAGCTTTATTCTCCAGGAACAAGCAGGAAGTCAGTCCTCACTTATGGGTGACATCGACACCGACGGAGCCTTCGTGAAGCAATTCCCCATCTTTCAAAGAAAGCCTTTGGAATTGCTGCCACGCATGCATGATCCTCTTCCCACCCAAGGGTGCCATCTTGCTCAGTCTCCCTTTTTCCGCAGAGCCCTTCGAACACACATTTTTTTCACGCCTTAACAGGCTCTTTCTCTTTTCCAGTTGCACCGGTCCTCTACCCGTCCTTCCCCTGCTCTCCTTTTGGAGCTCTCGGGGATATATTTTTTACTAATTTTTTTTTTCGGGCTTCGCGCCCTTTTTTCTCTCTAACCGCTGGCCGTGTGGGTCTTCGACCTCGCAGGGGCCATTTTTGCCCTCATGGCCACTGGATTTAAAAAAATGCGATAGATGCTCTAGAAACATGTCGCTTACGGATACTCATGACTGTTGTCTGCGGTGCCTGGGAGCCGACCATGACCCAGAGCTCTGTTCGCTCTGTAAGAAAATGTCCTCTAAGGCCCTGCTTAGCCGTAAGCAGAAGTACGAAGGTTTTCGAAAAGGCCGCCTGGTAGTCCCCGGTGGTTCTCCCTCTGCAGCCCCACGTTCCCGGCGGCACTCCGACCAGGGGTCCCTCATGGTGGAATGGCGCAAGAAGAAGAAGGCCTCAAATTCGCTATCCGGGTCTTCTGACAAGCACAAGCGCTCCCGCACCTGGTCGCTTAGCCCCTTCAGCATTTCCGAGAGTCGGATAAGGAGCGGCCCTGCAAGGTACCTCGCAGAGAAATGGAGGCCTCCGGCAAAGGCGCCCAGTCTCCTGAGGGTCATCCCGGTGAGGACTCCCTCTTCTCCTCGACGCCCGATCCGGTGACCCTGGTTTCGGCATCTCAGGACCCCACACCCGCGTGGGAGTCCCGTATGCTGGCACTTAAATGCAGTGTTTCTGCGTTCATTGCTTCCCAGCAGGCGCTTATGGCCAGCTTTGCTGACTTGCACCTAGAGACCGCCGGTCCCTCGCATGGGACACCCAAATCCGTCCAGGAAATCCCTGAGAGCCGTGGTCCTCGTGAGGGTCCTCGACATCTGTCTCGCTCGCTTTCTCGTTCCTCGGAGGCGAGATCGTCCAGGGCCTCCAGCTCCAGGCCGCCAGCCATCGGACATGGCAACCCGCCCGGCTCGGATCCCTCGACTGATTTTTTGGACTGGGAATCCGATGGGGACACCTCCCCGGATACTCGTACCCACTGGGATCTTCCATCGGACCCCTCGCCGCCTGCATTACAGCGGCGTTCACCACCCAAAGACACCTCTTTCTTGGTGTTTATCCAGGACATGGCTCGGGCCCTCAACCTAGTCACCCAGGCCGAGGAGGACCCTCGTGCTGAAGAACTCGACATTCTTCAGTACGAGTCCCCGCCCAGGGAATCCCTCACTGTGCCTGTACCGCCAATTCTATCTCAGCTGCTGCTCTGCATGTGGGAGGCCGCAGCTTTGGTCCCCATTGTGAGCAAGGTGCAGCAAGCGCCAGGTTTCCAAAAGACCCAGCTTCCACGCACCTCAATGATGGTGGAATCGGCTATGTGGAAGCAGAAGAGCCCGAAATCCCACTCATCGGTATCACCAGGCTGAGAGTCGCGAGCCCTTGATGCCCTGGGCCACAAGGCTTATCAAGGTTCCATGCTCTCTTGTCGCATCCAGGCATATCAACTCTACATTGGTATGTTCCTGTGCGATTTGGCGAAGGAACTTGGGGGTTTCTCCGCGGGCCTCGAAGGTAAGCCCCTTGACAGATTTCGTGCCTTGCTAAAGTCTGTGGCCGACTGCTCCAAGTACATCTCATGAGCCTCCTATGATGACTTTGAGACATCGGCTCGGGTGGCGGCCGTGGGCATTGGAGCCCGCCGCCAGGCATGGCTCCAATTCTCGGATTTGGAGCAGTGGATACAGGAGAAGCTCCTGGACGTGCCATGCCTCGGTGAACAGCTTTTTGGTAAGCCGATGGAGGAGAAGACTGCATAAATCGAGACGGAGTTCGTTACCGGGACCCGACTCTCCCACAAGACATCTACCCTGCCTCAGAAGAAGCAGCCACCAAGAAGCCCTTCTTCCCTAGAAAAGGTCTCCAGTACTGCAGCTACCCACCATATCCAGCTACCCCCATGCTGACTACTCCAGCGCAGGGAAAGCCTGGCCAGGGGCACTGTAAACCAAAGGGCCCAAAGGCCCAAACGCCGGCCCCCCCTCAACCCACTCATGGCCCCTCGCCCTCCGGCGATGCAGCAGTCTGTAGTGGGACGCCTGTCCTGCTTCGCCCCATCGTGGGCGCTCATCACCTCGGAGACTTGGGTTCTCCAGGTCGTCCGGGAGGGCTATCGCCTCCACTTCAGCGGGCTTCCACCCTTTCTCCCCGGCGGAGCCTCCTCGACTCCCTGTACACCAGCTTCTGCTGCAGCGAGAATTGCACTCCCTCCTCCCAATGGGCAGTCGAGAAGGTCTCTCCCCACCTTCGAGGTCAGGGCTTGTATTCTCGGTACTTCCTCATCCCGAAAAAGACGGGGGGTCTGCGGCCCATCCTCAACCTTCGCAGGCTAAACAAATTCCTGGTGCAGGAGAAATTCAAGATGTTATCTCTTGGCGTGCTGCTGCCCTTCCTCCGGCAGGGCGACTGGCTATGCTCCTTGGATCTGAAGGATGCTTACGCCCATATCTTAATCCACCCCCAACACAGGCAGTACGTACTTTTCAGGGTACAGGGAGAGCACTTCCAATACAGGGTGCTCCCCTTTGGCCTTGCATCCGCCCCACGGGTCTTCATGAAGTGCCTCGTCATGGTCGCCGCTCACCTTCGGCGTCTGGGCGTGCCGGTCTTCTCCTACCTCGATGACTGGCTCATTACAGGCTCATCCGCTGAGGAGGCCCTGCAAGCGATGTCGCGCACTGTCCTCCTTCTGGAAAGCTTGGGGTTCTTGGTCTACTACCCCGAAGTCTCACCTCGAGCTGGTGCAGGCCCTCAAGTTCATTGGGGCGTGTCTCGATACTCAGCAGGCCACTGCCTTCTTGCCAGTGGATCGCTCCACCCGTCTCCGAGCTCTGGTGGCTCGCATACAAAGTGCCCACCAGGTCACCACTTGGTCCATGCTACTTCTCCTGGGCCACATGGCCTAGACCGTGCATGTGGTTCCTCACTCCCACCTGCATATGCGAACGGCTCAGTGGTGTCTCAACACCCAATGGAGCCAGTCTCTTGGACACCTCAGGGACCTTGTCATGGTTCTCCCTGACCTCTGCTTGTCCCTGAACTGGTGGCCAAACCTCCGCAACCTTCTGCGGGGATCTCTCTTTCAGGCCCCATGGCACAATGCGGTGCTGACGATGGACGCTCCCCTGTTAGGGTGGGAAGCCCATTGCAGGCCCCTCTGCACACAGGGGCAATGGTCACCCGAGGGGTCTCAGCAGCAGATAAACCTGCTCGAGCTCCGGACCATTGGGTGGGCCCTTAGGGCCTTCGAGGATCACCTCATCAGAAAGTCAGTTTTAGTACAGACCAACAACCGTGTAGCTATGTTTTACATCAACAAGGAGGGAGGCACGGGATCGCGCTCCCTCTGTTGGGAAGCGGTCCTTATCTGTTCTTTTGCTGCCCGACGGAGGATATCCCTCAGTGCTGCGTACCTCCCGGGTCAGGAGAATGACCTGGCGGACAGGCTCAGCAGGATCCTTCACCCCCACAAATGGTGGCTGGATCCCAGAGTAGCGGGCTGGCTGTTTCTACACTGGGGGACCCCGGCGATAGACCTCTTCGCCAGTCCCCAGAACATGCAGCTTCTCCAGGACCAAGCAGGAAGTCAGTCCTCACATATGGGTGACGTCGGCGCCGACGGAGCCCTCGCGGAGCAATTTTCCCCAGCTTTCAAAGAAAGCCTTTGGGAATTGCAGCGCGCATGCGCGGTCTCCTTCCCGCCCAAGGGTGCCATCTTAGCCAGTCTTCTTTTTTCCGCGGAGCCCTACAGACGTACCCGTCGTGTCCCCGCTGAAAAAGTTGATTTTAGTGATTTATTTCTTTTTCTTTCTTCGGTTCGACGCCGGTCTTTTTCCTGCCCGGACTCGCGACGCCGTTGCGAGTCCTTCTGTTATTTTTCGGTTTTTCTGATTTTTGGTCAGTTTCGTTTTCGATTTTTCGCTGGCAGCCCGGTCCTTTGACCTTGCAGGGGCCCTTTTTCCCCCGATGGCTGCCAGTGGTTTCAAGCGGTGTGTTCAGTGTGACAGAAATATGTCACTCACTGACACACATGATAATTGCCTCCGCTGCCTCGGCCCGGATCACGAAGAACTGATCTGTGGGGCCTGCGGCAAAATGTCCTCCAAAGCGTTAAGGAGTCGGCGGCACCAGCGGGAACGAATCTTCGCTGACCCCGGCCGTACCCGGACCTCGTCGGAGGCCTCGGCGTCCAGAGGTTCCAGCTCTGACCATCGCCGAAGTTCCTCCGACAGGGGTTCTCCCTCCGGGGACCATCGACGGAAGGTAAAACCCGCGAGGGCGGCGTCGGTGGACGCTCCTGGCTCCGCGAGGGCCAGGTCGCATAGCCCCGATAGCCGTCCCGGGTCTTTGGAGAAGGAGCACCTCCCAAAGCGACCTCGTCTGGAGTCGGAGTTGCCTGCTCGGGTAAGTCCTGTAGTCCTCCTGGACTCGCCTCCGAGGGGTCCGACGTCGGGCCCGACGCCGTCGGGGCCCGAGTCGGGGGCTGCTGGGTCACCTGAGGTCGGACTCAGGTTGACGGCCTTGGAGAGCAGACTATCTGCCTTCATGGACCAGCAGCGGGCACTGCTCGCTAGCCTCGCTGGCGCCGCTGCCCCGACCGCCGGGACGTCGACGTCTAAGTCAACCCCGGAGACCGAGCCGATCCTCGAGTCCATGCGAACTCGAGTCGATCCTCGGTCGAGGTCACCCTCGGCCTCCCGTTCGGGACCGAGGTCGTCGACGCCGACTCCCTCGGTGTCGGGGCAGCCGACGCCGCCTGCCCGAGCCGACCCCACCGATTCCTCCTCGGAGTCGGCCTGGGAGTCTGAAGAGGAAGAGTCACCTGATTCGTTTCGGACTCGGTGTGTCCCCTCGGACTCACCTGAGTCCGAACCTCGGAAGCAGTCCCCTCCGGAGGATGCCCGGTTCTCGGACTTCGTCAGGGATATGGCCAAGGCTTTGGCCTTCCCGGCGGATCCCGAGGAGGAGCCTCGAGCCGAAGAGCTCGACGCCCTTCAGTATGACTCTCCCGCCAGGGAACACTTTACTGTACCGGTTCCTCCCATGCTGGAACGACTACTCTTCCGCATGTGGGAGAGTCCGGCATCGTCGCCGGTATTAAGCAAGCGGGTCGATTCCATCTATCGAGTCCGCAAGAGTCCCGGCTTCCAAAAAGCACAGCTACCGCACCATTCCATGGTAGTGGAATCGGCCATGCATAGGCTTAAGAGCCAGAAGATGCACTCCTCGGTGCCTCCTGGCAGGGAGGCCCGTAACCTGGATGGCCTCGGTAAGAAGTGTTTCCAGGGCTCTATGCTTGCTTGTCGGGTCCAGACCTACCAGCTCTACATGGGCATGTATCTCAGAGACCTGGCTAAAGAGGTAGCCGGATTCTCCGCTGGGCTGTCCGAGGAACCTTTGCGGAGGTTCCTGGCCTTGACAACTGGCCAAATTCATGTCCCGAGCAGCCTATGATGGCTTTGAAGCATCGGCTCGTGTGGCCGCAGCCGGCATCGGTGCCCGCCGACAGGCTTGGCTTCAGTCGTCTGACCTTGAACCCTGGGTGCAGGACAAGTTGGTCGATGTCCCCTGCCGAGGTGAGAACCTCTTTGGCAAGCCCATGGCTGAAAAGGCTGCACAAATCGAGACGGAGACTCTCACCAGAACTAGGCTTTCTAGGAAGACCTCCGCCCCTTCCCAGAAAAAGAAGGGCTCGGGAAAGAAGTCCTTTTACCCGAGAAAGGCGGCTGCCTATAAACACTACCCTCAATATCAGGCCTCCGCAGCTCCCCAACAGGGTCAGCAGGCCAAGGGACGGGGTAACGGGTCCCGTAGGCAGCAAGCCCCCAAGCCTGCACCACCGGCCCCTGCTCAGCAGGGTGGGGGTTTTTGACTTCATCAGCATAGCCTCTCCCCCTCAGCTGGTTCCTCCCAGCACCGGAGACCGGCTGGTTCACTTCGCCCACAGGTGGTCCAACATCACTTCAGATGCCTGGGTGCTTCAAGTCGTAAGAGAAGGCTATCTTCTCCACTTCCACCAGGTCCCTCCCTCCTATTTCCCGGGAGAACCTCCACGACTCCCTCTGCACAGGGACTTACTCCTTCAGGAGTTAGCAAGTCTTCTTCAGGAACAGGCTGTGGAACCGGTGCCCCACCACCTGAGAGGTCAAGGCTTTTATTCCAGGTATTTCCTAATACCAAAAAGAACAGGAGGCCTCAGACCCATCCTGGACTTGCGCAACCTCAACAAGTTCCTCGTGAGGGAGAAGTTCAAGATGCTTACCCTTGGAATCCTTCTGCCCTACCTCCAGCAGGGAGATTGGCTATGCTCCTTGGATCTAAAGGATGCCTACACGCACATCCTCATCCACCCAAGCCACCGCCAATACCTAAGGTTTGTGGTGGCAGGAAATCATTACCAGTACAGAGTACTACCCTTTGGCCTATCCTCCGCACCGCGAGTCTTCACAAAATGTCTCGCGGTGGTGGCGGCTTATCTCCGGCTTCACGGCCTCTATGTCTTTCCGTACCTGGACGACTGGCTCATCAGAGCATCGTCCTCTCCGGAAGTCACCAATGCCACACACCGCACTGTGACTCTTCTGCAGTACTTGGGCTTTGTCATAAACTTCGCAAAGTCCACTTTGCTCCCCTCACAGGATCTCGAATTCATCGGCGCAAGACTGCACACTCCTCAGGCACGAGCTTTCCTGCCTCTCGACAGGGCTCAACGTCTCATGGACCTAGCCGGCCGTTTTCGCAGCCAGTCCCTGGTCTCAGCCGGGCGCTTCCTGAGACTACTTGGCCATATGGCTTCCACCGTCCACGTGACCCCCAATGCCCGCCTGAATATGCGGCCTGCTCAATGGTGCCTTCGCAAACAGTGGCAACAAGCCACGGGCGGCCTAGCCGACTTAGTGCGCGTCTCCGGACCGCTAGCCTCTTCTCTACAGTGGTGGCTTCATCGGCCGAACCTGGTGCTCGGAATGCCTTTTCAGTCGCCTCAGCCGGCTCAAGTGCTGACGACCGATGCTTCTCTCCTAGGGTGGGGAGCACATTGCCAAGGGGCATGTACTCAAGGTCTCTGGACCACGTGGGAGTCTGCTCAGCAGATCAACTTCCTGGAGCTCAGAGCAATCCGTCTGGCTCTCAAGGCTTTCTCCCACCTGACTTCTCACCAGTCCGTCCTTGTCCAGACAGACAATCAGGTTGCCATGTTCTACGTAAACAAACAGGGAGGCACGGGCTCCTTCCTTCTCTGTCGAGAAGCACAGAAGCTCTGCTCTTGGGCCGTCAGCCACGGCATTCTTCTCAAGGCAGTTTATCTCCCAGGCCAAGAAAATTGCCTGGCCGACAAACTCAGCAGGATCCTCCAGCCGCACGAGTGGCGCCTGGATCCCTTGGTAGTTCAGAAACTTTTCCTGAAGTGGGGCCTCCCCACGATGGATCTCTTTGCCAGTCCTCTCAACCGGCAACTTCCTCGCTTCTGCTCGCGTCAGCCGCATCCACTTCGAGTAGCGGCGGATGCTTTTCTGCTCTCATGGTCGAAGAGCCTTCTGTATGCCTTTCCTCCCATCCCGCTAGTCTCTCGAACTCTTTTCAAGGTTCTCCGAGACAAAGCTTCCATGATCCTGGTAGCTCCTCGCTGGCCCAGACAGCCGTGGTTTCCACTCCTGCTGCAATTAGCGGTAGAGGATCCGTTCCCTCTGGGGTTTCAACCAGATCTCCTGACACAGGATCAGGGGTCCCTGCTACACCCCAACCTCAGATCTCTACATCTGATGGCCTGGCTGCTGAAAGGGTAGTCCTTGCCCCCCTTCTGCTGCCGGCAGAGGTGGAAGAGGTCGTCCTAGCTTCTCGGCGACCTTCTACCCGCAAATGCTACGCCCTTAAATGGCGTCGCTTTTCCACTTGGTGTACCCAACAGTCTCAGGATCCCTTCTCCTGCTCGGTGTCGGTGATCTTGCAGTACTTGCTCTACCTCTCTAATCTGGGACTTAAGTCCAACTCCGTCAAAGTTCACCTCCGTGCTCTTTCAGCACTTCATGTGCCGGTGGACGGCAGACCTCTTTCCAGCGACCCTCTCGTAGCGAGGTTTCTCCGAGGTCTCCTTCTACTTAAACCACCTCTGCGCCCGCCAGCACCTGACTGGGATCTGAATGTGGTGTTACAGCGGATCACCTGTCTGCCTTTTGAACCTATGGCTACCTTTTCTCTCCGTTTTCTTTCTTGGAAAACTTTATTCCTGATAGCCCTCACTTCCGCTAGACGCGTGAGTGAATTGCAGGCCCTCGTGTCTGATCCCCCTTACACTCGGTTCTACAAAAATAGGGTAGTCCTACGGACTCACCCAAAGTTTCTTCCAAAAGTGGTCTCCCCTTTTCACATCAATCAGGAGGTGGTACTTCCGACCTTCTTTCCCAGGCCACACTCCAGCCGAGCTGAAATGGTCCTGCATACCCTGGACTGTAGAAGGGCATTGAACTTCTACCTTGACCGTACGCGGGAGCACCGTAAAGCTGCTCAGCTTTTTGTCTTTTGACCCCAATAAATTGGGGCTCCCGGTCTCCAAGCGTACTCTGTCCATCTGGGTTGCTGACTGCATCGCTTGGGCTTATGGGGCAGCCGGACTCTCGTTAGAAAGTCGAGTCACGGCTCATTGTGTTCGGGCGAAGGCTACGTCAGTGGCTTACCTCCGCTCTGTTCCGCTGGCAGACATCTGCCGGGCCGCTACTTGGTCTTCGAGCCAGACGTTTGCGGTCCATTACTGCCTCGAGAGGGAGTCCCGCAGGGACAGTGCTTTCGGACAGGCAGTCCTCCGAAATCTCTTCGAGGTTTGAGCAACTCCTACCCTCCATCCCGGATGGGGGCTACCGGTGGGTAATAATTCAGTGAAGATTCCTTCCTTCTGTGCCGCTGAGCTAGAGGGAGCTCATTTTTGTGCTTAGGGTCTCCGGTAGCCTTAAGCTTGGGAGTCCCATATGTGAGGACTGACTTCCTGCTTGGTCCTGGAGAAAGCGTAGTTACTCACCTGTAACAGGTGTTCTCCAGGAGCAGCAGGAATCAGTCCTCACAACCCTCCCTCCTCCCCTTGGAGTTGCAATCATCTGCTTAAGTTTTTTTGCAAATTTTTATGCTGTCTTTTAGCTATGTCATCAGACTGGCTAAGATGGCACCCTTGGGCGGGAAGGAGACCGCGCATGCGTGCTGCAATTCCCAAAGGCTTTCTTTGAAAGCTGGGGAAAATTGCTCCGTGAGGGCTCCGTCGGCGCTGACGTCACCCATATGTGAGGACTGATTCCTGCTGCTCCTGGAGAACACCTGTTACAGGTGAGTAACTACGCTTTCCTCGCTTTTGCGGCCCAGTGCTGCACCCGGGCAGGGAGGGCCCTGATGCATTTCTCCTGGACCGGTCCTTCAGCCTCCTATATGCATTCCCTCATTTCCCCCTCATTGCGAGGACTCTGTTCAAGGCTCAACGGGACAAGGCATCGTTAATTCTCGTGGCTCCCTCGTGGCCCTGGCAGCCTTGGTTCTCGCTCCTGCTTCAGCTGTCAACAGAGCCTCCGGTTCCTCTGGGCTCTGCCAGAGGCCTGTTAACACAGGAGGAGGGTTGGGTGCTACACCCGAACCTAACCTCCCTATCCCTCACGGCCTGGCGGCTGAACGGGTCTCCCTAGCCTCTCTGGCCCTTCCGGAGGAGGTCGAGGAAATCCTCCTCGCCTCAAGGAAGGACTCCACTAGGCTTACGCCTTTTAGTGGAAACTCTTCTCCTGGTGCTCGGAACACCAGATTGATCCCTTCTTGTGCACAGTTTGATGGGTTCTCCGGTATCTCCTCCACCTCTCGAGAGGAGGACTGAAGTCAAACTCTGTTATTTGAGTACCATCTCGGCCAATCATCTTCTTATCGAGGGAAAGCCTCTCTCGGGGCAGCCATTGGTCTCCCGCTTCATGCGGGGCCTTCTACTATCCAAGCTGCCCATCCGTCCCCTCCAGAGGAGTGGGACTTAAACGTGGTACTCAGGCAGCTCACCCACCCACCTTTCGAGCCAATGGCGACGTGTTTGCTCCGACTCTTATCCTGGAAGGTGGCCTTCCTGGTGGCGCTGACCTCGGCCCGCCAAGTCAGTGAGCTCCAGGCGCTCATGGCTGGCGCCCCTCATACCAGATTTTATCGGAACAGGGTGGTTCTCCGTACCCACCCTAAATTCCTACCCAAAGTCGTTTCAGACTTCCATCTCAACCAGGAGATAGTGCTGTCGACGTTCTTCCCGAGGTCTCACGCCGACCCTGCGTCGGCGGCTCTCCACACCCTCGACTGCAAACGGTCCCTCACCTTCTATTTGCAGCATACCCAGACTCATCGCAAATCTGACAGACTTTTCATGAAATACGATCCCAATAGACAGGGGCAAGCAGTCACCAAGCACACCCTCTCGATTTGGGTGGCGGACTGCATCGCTTTTGCCCATGCGAAAGCAGGCATCCCTCTGGATCGCCGAGTCACCACACACACGGGGTCCGAGCCAAAGCGGCCTCGGTGGCCTCACTGCGTTCTATGCCCCTGTTGGACATCTGCCGGGCGGCGGCCTGGTCGTCCACGAATACCTTCACTGCCCACTACTGCCTGGGGAGGGAGTCCCACCGGGACAGTGCTTTTGGCCAGGCTGTTCTACGTAATCTGTTCGGGGTATAAGCAACTCCTGCCCGCCGACCCTTCTCATGGCTACCGAGGGCTTCGCCCCGAGGACCCAAGGACTCAGGCTCCTTCGTGCTTCGGCTTCTGCTTATGGCCTCGTGGAGGCATTTTTTGGTTACAGGTTTCTGTAGCCTGTGGCTAGGGAGTCCCATAAGTGAGGACTGACTTCCTGCTTGTTCCTGGAGAAAGTGTAGTTACTCATCTGTAACAGGTGTTCTCCAGGGACAGCAGGAATCAGTCCTCACTACCCTCCCACCTCCTCTGTTCAGTTGCTGAATTTTTGTCCTTCCCTTGCCATTTGCTTGGTAGAGCTCAAGCTAAGGGACCTGACTGAGCAAGTTGGCACCATTGGGCGGGAAGAGGACCATGCATGTGTGACAGCAGTCCCAAAGGTTTTCTTCGAAAGCTGGGGAATTGCTCCACGTGGACTCCGTCGATGTCAACGTCACCCATAAATAAGGACTGATTCCTGCTGTCCCTGGAGAACACCTGTTACAGGTGAGTAACTACGCTTTATTGTTAAAAAGCAGATCTGCTTGAGAGAAGGTCTCTACAAAGTTCAGAGACGGTTCTCTATCCCCTGCTTAGGGGTCAGAGTCCAATTCATCCATGTGCATGATATGCACTGCTCCTTTCTTACGAGATAGCCTTTACTTTCTAGAAATTTCTGTACTAGAAATCATTCTCTTTTAGCAATGCATGTGCAGTATAAGAATACCTTGGGTTATAGACACGGATACTCAGTTATGCAATCTTCATCAGGTATAACTCTTGGTTGGATTCGGAGCCCATGATTGCGGGATAGTGGATGGAGTCCTGTATGTCTCCCCCTCCCTCCCCTCCACAATCTAGGCCTGTTACCCCAGTACCCAGACTAAAACTACGTTCTAATGTGACCTTGGCACAACCCATCTCTACCAGAAGAGAGAGCCAAAGAGATAAGGTAGCAAAAGTTCAGTTATTTGCTGAAAGTATCTTACAGTGCTACTGGATGTACTCAGCCCTGTGCAATGGTGGTAAGTATTCAGTTATAATAAGCTCCTATCCCAACGATCTTATAATTTAAGTGGACACCTGAGAGTGGGAGATAAAATTAAGTGAGCAAAGTCTCAGGGAATGTAAGTGGAAGAAGTGAGATTTGAATCCATGGTTCCCACCTCATTGCCTTAACCCCGGGCCACTCCTTTTCCTGTACTAGAACTTATTTCAGTTACATAATAATGACAATTCATGAATCCGAGTAAGAACCATGTTTTCCTTTTGGACAATCTTCACAGACTATTGTGCAAGATAGCTTTGTCTAACCTGCTTTCTATGTAATAGTCGGAGAAACTTTGTAAGGCCATAAGTGCTCTACAGCTCCACATGTCCTTTTTTTGTTTTTCAAACTTACCACAGGCTCGAAAACTTCTTCGAGAACTGAAACACCAGAAGCGTTGCAAGGAGGCCGCCACCACTATCGCAGCTTATTGGCACGGCACACAGGTAAAAGCCTCTGAGCAACCTTTAAACCATGCAGAGTGGATTGTGCAGTCAAGGACATCTTGAGCACAACAAACACGGAAAAATCCAGTTTTAGTGGCTTTTAACTGCTCCCCATTTCTCCTCACTGCTTCACAGTGATTGACTGGAAACACTTGCAAATGGTTCATATTTATATGTGTTGTAGACCAGTTTCTCTCTGGCACTCCCTATCTCCATTGGGAACCTGAAGTAACATTTTCTGCTTTAACCGTTTCTCTAACCTCATTTTCGAATGCACCACAGGCGCGAAAGGAATTGAGACGGCTGAAGGAGGAGGCTAGGAATAAACATGCTATTGCTGTTGTTTGGGCTTACTGGCTTGGATTGAAGGTATTTCACGGTCATGTTTCTTGTACCCTCCATTACTCAGTGATCCCTTTCCCTAATCAGTAGCCAATAGAGAATTAACCACTAACATCGTTGACTTTTTAGCTCTTTCATGCATGATGTTGCCTGCTTCCATTTGCATCACTTGCAAGTGCCTGAAGACGTCCTAAATGGGCAGTCTTGCATCCCGGCAGATGTACGCATGCCAACTTGAGTGGAACTAATGGCTCACTAATAATTTTGTTGTTTAAAATTCCATTAGAGAATGAGTAGTAGCTAGGCTTAAACTCAGCCTGCATGTGGCAACATACCGGTAGCATGTCAGAGTGGTAGTATTAGAGATCCAAAATTGCGGGCAATGTAACACAGGTAACGTATAGCAGCTCTTTTTACAACCGTGGTATTAATAGGGACAATTTTTTTTCATAGCTGCGAGTGAAGCATCAAAAGCGAAAGTGAACATGATTTTGTTTATCCATTCTATGTCCCTTTACCTGGCATATTAAGTATCACACAACTCAGCGTAATTGTTGAAAAACCTGTTTTTTTGTGTAGCATTTCAAAATGCCTGAGCAGCAAAGGTTGTTACTGCTCCCTCCTTAGTTACTGAAGTATTTATAATAGACTGCATGCTCCGGTTTTGGGTTTCAGAAACATTTAAAAGTCCGAAGTGAGAGCTTTCTTTTTTACCTTTTGGCTGGGTACCCACCCAGTCAACCTCTGCTCCCAGCCTCTTATTTGCTGCTTATTATAGAGGAGTCTTGGGTGAGGCACCCTGGGCTTTTCTTTCGTGGCAACCTGGCTTCTATCCTTTTAGCCACCATCTCCTCTCTACACTTTCTTTACTTATCTGATGTTGTATCAAACGAGGAACAATGACTAAAGCACCCAAGTGACAGATGAACCATTTTAGTGACCAAATATTGTTTGGCTCTGTCCCTCAGAAGCCCTGCTTTTCCTTTGCCCTTCTTTTTTCTCTTCTCACTGTGCCTCTGGTAGAGAGAGCGGTTTTCTCTTCCCAGATAATCTCTCAGTTCCTTTCTCTTTCCTTACCCAAGTCTGTGTCTGTTTTCTCAGTCCTGGCTTGTCTCTCTACGCTCTCACAGTCTCTGATCTAGACCTCAGTTCCTCTTCCCCCAAACTGCTCCCCCCCCCCTCATATTTTACTAGAGACGCAAATGTTAATGGAGCCGTGCAGCAGTGTTTGGATTCCCTTCACTGCCCTTTCTCCTGCAGGCTTTCCTCTTCCTGCTCTCCGCCCTTCTCTTGCTTCTGCCTCTTGTTTTCTCTGCTTCCCCTTTCCGCCCTGTTTTGACTTGCTTTTCCCTCCCAGTGCCTGCCTTGTCTCCTCTCCTTACCTACTGCCCTAGCAAATCAAGTTGAAGCAGAGGGTTGGCGGTTGCAGTACTTGTGCATGTGGGAGAAAGGATCAGCCCACTCTGGTTCAGAAGTGGCAGTAGTGGACGTGGGGAGGATTGTTTGCTCCCACAGCAATGGTGGGAGTAGGTCATAGAGTGGATTCCTTCCCCCCTCCCCCACCCTCCAAATCACCAGAGGCAGCAAGGGGAGAAGCCAAATCCTTACCCCTTACAGTAATATAGGTGGAATCATAGGCCATGGACTCAAGTGGAAGGAGATCCCCCCTCCCGCCCCTTCTCACCCAGCCACTGTCTAGAGGGCAGGGGTCTCATTCATAAGTGCCCTGTGCAACCCTAATGCCTTTTTTCAAGCTGGCCTGGTACCAGAGACTGAACCTGCTACTTTTACATCCATCTAATCTCTGCAGACTGTTGATCGAGGGCGAGAGGGCTCAGCTCGTACCTGCTGTACCAAGCCTGAATGAAAAAGGTGTCAACTGAAATCATGGTTGAAAAGAATAAAAATGTTCTAAACAAAATGGAATATCCAAACTAAAAGCAAAGCTTCTGGCTAGAGGTTTGCTGCCCATATGATCATTCATAGCAGTTTTTCATAATTAAAAAAAATCAAACGTTAGCTCCCTTTACAAGCCACAGTTGTTGGGTTGACGGAGTGTGCAGGAGACACTGACTATATTTTCAGTCCTGAACCCTTCTCATCATGCTAATAGAGCAGAGCACTCCAACACAGCACTCACAACCCCTATGAGGAACAAACTGGGGGACCCTCAAGCCCCACCCAGTCTGGCTTCCAGGATTATCTGCAGTGAATACATATGGGACCTTTGCATGCGATGGAGGCTGTTTATGCAAATCTATTTCATGCATCTTAATTACAGGTATTCTGAAAACCTGACCGGCTGGAAGTCACGCAGGACAGTTTAGGAACCATTGCCTAGATGTCATTTATAGACACTTTGAGGGTGGCTAGTTAGCCATCTTATTGGTAGGACTTGTATTCCTAAATGTTTACAGATTTTAATGTAATAGGTTTATTTTCCAGCTTACTTGAAGGTACAAAAAAAAATCAGTGCTTAGCAGTATTTTGGCACCATGGGTACTCTTGGTGGATACCTTTTCTGGTGGAATCAAATATGTACATTTGTGTCACTTAGAAATTGTTAACACAGAAAAGACAAAAACTGAATGGAGGATACAAGACAAGCCAGGAGAGGGGTCAGAAAGTACTGGGGAAGTGGTGTTTTTCCAATAAATACTTATTTTAATTTTTTTGCATCAGATATGTTTCATCTGTGTTTATTGCTTAAAACCTAAAATCAGAAGCCCAATTTATATGTCACACATTAAAGCCAAATATTTTGTGGCCCTTTTTTTTTTAAGTGCTGTCAAGTCAATGCTGACTTCTAGTGACCCAGCAGCCCCTGGGTTTTCTTGGCAAGGTATGACTGAAAGTAGAGTGCCAGGCCTTTTCTTCCAAGGCAATGGAGGTTAAAGTGACTTGCCCAAAGTCACAAGGAGTGCCAGTGAGACCTGAACCCTGATCTCTTGGGTACTAGGCTACTCCTCCACTATATGTGTCCTATTTTAGGACTATATCCCTAGATCACAGAGAAGGCTGTCTTATTGAAAAGCTAAGTTTTATAAACATTTTCCTGGTGGAAGCTGCCCACACTGCTGTAAGCCTCTAGTTTTAGGTTTGTATAAGAGCATAAGACACGCTATGCTGGGTCAGACCAAAGATCCATCCTGTCTTTGACAGTGGTCACAAGTACCTGGCAGGATCCCCCAGAGCATTTCCGTTCTTTATTGCTCACTCCTATAGATAAGCAGTGATTTTCCCCAAGTCCAACTAATAATCATTTATGGACCTTTCCTCCAGGAGCTTGTACAAACCACTTTTAAATGTAGCTGTGCCAGATGCCTTGAACATATCTTCTGACAACACCCTCAGACATTCACTATCACAGCGCAAAAATGCAATGAATGTCTTTGAGTCGGTGCTGCCCCAGCAGCTCCTAGGTTTTCTAGGCAATGTGACCAGAAGTAGATTACCAGGCCTTTCTTCCAAGGCAATGGAGGGTTAAGTGACTTGCCCAAGGCCACAAGGAGTGCTAATAGGAATCAAACCCTGGTGTCTTGGTTACCAAGCCAGTGCTCTAACCACTAGGCTACTCCTCTATATCATAGCACACCTTCAACTTATAGCCTTGCAAGCAGACTGATTTCCGATTGCCTGCTGTTCCTACCCTGTCTTATAGAAGGAGGTCAAATTCTAAAATATCTACTCTTTGGGAGGTTTCCTTATATAGCAGTGCCAAAGCTGCCTATGGTTCAAAAGAGGCCATTTCAAGCATTAGTTATTTCCAGTCGTTTCTTAACAATAGCTTCCATCATCTTATCTGGAACTGATGTTAAGCTAACAATAATTATTGTTGTTAATTGCCGATGAATGAATGTCGACTCATGGTGACCCTGTGGATAGTTGTCCTAAGTTGTGTTCGGCGTTTATTTTATAAGCCATTGCTGTGCCTGTATCTGCACATAAAAGCATGCGCAGACAGCTTACCTGTTCATACGTTTACCTGGAATTAGTGTAGGTGTTCCTGGGACTGAAGGCTGAATGACGTTAGAACTTGCATGTGTTTACACAAGCCTGAGAACAGGTGTAAGTTCGGGCACCTATTTTCAGGGGGAGGGCAGGAAAGGCACGTTACTCTATAAAATAGCTGCAACGTGTGCCTTTATCAAAATGCACCATGGAAAGTAGGTGCCCACATTTACTCCTGCTCTAGTGCAGATGTAATTATGTGACTGTAGGTTTCTGTAAGTATAGGCATATATGTGCATATTTTATTTAAGATGCGCATAATACCAGTCCTGCCCCCCGTTCTACTGATTCTCTGTCCCTGGAATGCCAATGCTGTATAGGGACTGAAGCTGCATGGAAAGTATTGTCTCTATTTTAAAGGAGTTCCGTACGTGAATGAGCGCTTATGCATGTACATTAGGCAGTCACTGTTCTGTAGGTGTGGGTGTAAGTTCCATCACACATACTTTCAGTTGGGGTGTGCACAGGATGGAGCTTGGGTGGAGCATAGGCAGGGCTTATATTTATGCACTTAAGTTATAGAATATTATGACTTTACCTGTGTTGCCGTCCAGTCTAGGCATGGGCTGGTTTTTCCTGCTCTAGGGTAGGCATAGCTGCATCTAGCCACGCTGTTTGCCAGTTTTCCGCTAGTATTTTACAAAAACACATAGATGCCTATGTGTCATAAAATAGGTCAAGGCAGAGGGTTCTGGGTGATGTCATCAGAAGATGACAGCATAACTTAGAGGCTTCAAGTGAAATGCACATGTCTAAGCATAATCTTCTTTAATAAACCCCATCCATAAGCAATAAGGTGCTGTTCTGATTCTGCGCAGTCTGCACCATGACTTTCTGAAAGAAAACAGGAGATCTAAAGACTTATTTTTAGCCAGATGAGTGGGAGGTCAAGCTGTACAACATATGCAGCAGCCTATGAGTCTGAGGTGGAGCAGTCGGAAAGAGAGTAGGGGGAAGGGAATCAGCATTAAGGTATGCTTACAAAGGCAGACCTGCACAAATTCTTAGTGGAGCTAAAATAATTTAAAAGAAACGCATAGCATTACGTGTGCAGGAAGTAAAAAAAGTTGTTAACTATGCAGCAGTCTGGCAGACATCTGCTTGTGGGTAGAAGAGATGAAGCAGAGGACAGAAGAGCAGACTGAGCTGCTGGTAGCTGACCTTGATGGCTGCAAGGTTGGAGATGCAGAACGGGTCCCTGTTCAACAAGATAGAGGACCTAGAGAATCACTGTAGGCATAACAGCTTGTGTATATGGGGAGTCCCAGAGTGTGAAGGCAATGAAAATTGTGACAGGCTGCTGAGACATTTGCAGGGCAGTGCTGGTTGGAGGAATGTGGGGAGGCCTCCGGAATGCCCAATTAAAATTGAGAGGGTGCATCATGCGCTGGGACCTCATAGAACTACCAACACTCTTTGGGACATCAGTGTGCCTGCATAGTTTTGTCAACAAAGAGGCAATGCTGACCAAAGATTGGTGCATGGGGATTATAATATGGAAAGACTCATAGGTGGTATTGTACAATGATATTTCCTCAACAACACTGCAAAAGAGGAGAAAGCTAATGGAGCATTCAACCAAATTAAAAAAGAAGAATGTAAGATATCAATGGTCTTTCCTTCTGGGATACTGTTTACTATCAGCGGAACTACCTTCAGGATAAAAACTCCTGAAGAAGCACAGAAGGTTATGGTCAAGATGGGGATGCTCCAAGAGGATCTGGGTCTGGACAGTGGGGCAGAGTCACACAGGGGAGAGTCACCAAAATGGCAGAAGTCGCTGTGGGAGGAAAAAAGCTGAAGAGACATTTGGCATCCACACCTACCTCTGAGTATTTCAGGTGACCCAGAGGATAACATCATAAACTTCAAGGAGGTGATTATCTAGAATCAATGTAAAGATTGAGCCTTGAACCGGGACATTGTATAATGACAATTATATGTGGATCCTGTGTCCCTTTTTTAAAGCATGTATAGAGAGCAGTAGATTAATGATGCAGTTATACCAGGATTTCAGTGGTGTATGTTGAGTATGAAAAGTAGAATGGGTAATAAGAGGGGAATCAGAGCAATTGTGAGATGGGAGATTAGAATTTGACACACTACAAGGCATCCCACAAGGACCCGCTGTGTCATCCATCCTCTTTAACCTATACATACAGCCCATATGCAATATCATTAAGCAACACAAGATGCACTACCACATATATGCAGATGACATCATGGTCTATACTCCTATCAACATACATGCACCTGACCTGGTGCCCTTAACTAAATGCCTGGAAGAGATGACCCTATGGCTCACCAACAACAACCTGTCAGTGAACTACAACAAGACAGAAACATTGTTCATCTCCAGAAGTACCAGCTTCAACCCACCACCAACAATCAACCTCCAGGACAAAACTATAACAGTGAAAAAGAAAGTAAAATACCTGGGCATTACTCTAGACAAGAATCTGAACCTGCAGACCCACATCAGCAAAACAGCTGCAAAAGCATTCCATAGATTGAAGCTCATCAGGAGGCACAAACCAAAACGAAACCAAGAGCACTTCTGCTCGGTATGTCAAGCAGTCACCACTCCTATACTAGACTATGGTAATTCACTATACCAGGGTCTCCCTAAACAATCCGTCCACCCCTTCCAAATGGTGCAAAATATGTCAGCCCGGATCATTACAAACACAGCCAGAAATGAGCACATCATACCAATACTCCAAACAACGCGCAAGATATAAAGCAACCCTAAATATATTCAAAATCATTCACAACATCTCAGCTACTGCCCTTCAGAACATAATAACCAAGGACTCCAGCACAAGGCCCAGATGAAGCAGCATGGAAAACAAGCTCATTACACCCTCAGAGAACCAACCAAGCCACATACAGAAGAGCGCTGTCACTTTCTGTACCCGCGCTATGGAACTCACTTCCTGAAGCAATGAGAGCCATGAGCGATACCAGGAACTTCCGAAAGATGCTCAAGACCCTGCTATTCCGAGAATACTGTGGGCACTCCCAGAGTCCATAGACATGGCTATGGACATAATCACATGCAACCTACAATTGACCTACTTGTAAATAGCTGTACAGATACACATAATTTCACCACCCTCACTTCTCTCCCCTCCCTACCTGACCTCCTTAAATGTATCCAATCAAGTTATACCGTTAACCACTTTGATTGGAGGTTAAAGTGGTATATAAAACTGGTTAAATAAATAAATAGACATATTCACTTGGTAGGACATGGAAGAATGAGCACCAGGGTGCGTGAGCAGGAAAGCCAGAGAGTTTGTGGTTGGCTGGAGAGACATGAGGATTAGGGTGATATTTGAGGAGCAGTGTGGATGGGAGTGGCATGATATGAGGATCATGAGGAGCAAAAAGAATAAAGTGGACGAAGGGTTGAGAGGGAGGGGGACAGTAGATGGGTGGTCAAGAGACACTATGAAAGGATGGCCATTTGGGGCAGAGGTCAGCAGCTCTATGGGATAAGGAAGTTGAGGGGTGGTTTTGGGCTTAAGGGTGCAGGAATAGCCATACTGATATATAAAGCAACCCCATTCACGGAGTGGAGAGTGCTGAAGGATACACATGGGAGGTGGATAATAGTGCAGGGAGAGTGTACAGGAAGGAAATGTTATTAGTGTCGCTATTTGATCCTTATGGTTCTGATCAGAAATTCTTTCCAGAGTTGCTCCAAGGTCTGATGAAGGATATGTGTGAACCTGAACATACGATCCACATCAACTAAAGATGCACTTGCCTTCTTGGACACCATGGAAGCCCTACAATATACACAAATAACAGATATTCTAACTCATAAAAAAGGAGGACTACTAGACCTCATCTTTGTACCAAACCAATTACTAGACCAATTCAACTCGCCCTACTGCGACACCGGTTCGCTGATCAGACTACTACTACTACTGAGCATTTGTATAGCGCTACAAGTCGTACGCAGCGCTGCACAGACATGTAAGAGACAGTCCCTGCTCATCAGAGCTTACAATCTAGTCAAGACAGACAACACAGGAGGTGTAGAGAGGGATAAAACAAGGGGGAAAGGTAAAGAAACAAGATCAGGTGCTTAAATTAATTTTTTTACTTAACACATTTTGATATATCATTTTTCTACAAATCAAAACAGTTTACATAGAACTGAGTTGATACAGTGAATGGTTGTGGAAAAACAATTGACAATAAACACTGAGAACATTACATCTGTGAACAGTCAACGAATAACGTTTTAAAGCTTTACAATAAACTTTACCATAAACCTGCCCACAACTATGAACACACCAAAGGAACATAGAAGATTTCATCATTTCAACAATGAAACCTTCTTGCACCAAGTTCTACCATAGCTTGATTGTAACATGACAAATTTGGAAGACATCATTGCCAACTGGAATATCACCTTGTAAAAAGCTGTGGCTACACCATACAAGAAACTACACAATAATAGAAAGCATGCAGCACCATGGTACTCAAAAGAAGTCAAGAACATGGAGAATGCTACAGGAAAAAGAACACAAATGGAAGTAAATGAAAGGCCAAGAAGACCTACAGAAATATACCTCAATGCTACAAAAAAAACATCTTCAAATAAATACTTGCAAAAAGGAATATCATATGAATCTCATTATGGGCTCCCTCAATAAACCTAGTGAACTGTTTGAAATGGCACGGTCACTAATAAAAGAAATCCCTGAATAAAAAGAAGCTAACACACTAAATCCACAAGTTATAGCAGACTTCTTAGAACTAAAATTCAAACCCAATCCAGCTCAAATTCCAATCCAATTACAAGACATACTGTCTCCACAAGCATTCACTAACATATGGAATTCCTTCCACATAACAGCTGGAAAACATCATAGCCAACATCAATACATCTACATCGCCCCCTTGATCTATGCCCGGTCTCATGGATTAAGATGGTGAGGAAACAATTAGGCCCTGCTTACTAAATATCACGAGGTTATCACTCATACAAGGGCTCGTACATCCTAGCCTCAAACGAGCAACAGTAAGACCAATACTAAAAAAAAACAATCTAGACAGCAAAGACCTTAACTCATAATGGCCTATCTCAAGCCTGCTAATTATAGCTAAGGTGATTGAAAAAGTGGTACAAAACTAATTACATGACTACATAGATAACTACGCTCCACTGGACCCCCCACCAGCATGGCTTCAAATCTAACCACAGTGTAGAGACACTCTTCACTTTTCTACTTGACAGCCTCGTAACTGGCTTAGACAATATAAGAAAAGGCTTTTTACTGATCTTCATCAACATTACGGAAAGCCTTTGATTCAGTAAACCACCCCATCCTTTTACAATGTCTACAGGAAATAGATCTCCATGGAACCACCCTGCAATGTTTTACCCCTACCTAACACATAGAAAACTGCAGATAAGATCTGGAGTGTACCAGTCAAGACTAATTAACCAACTTCAAAGAATCCCTCAAGGATCAGCCCTTTCTACATTACTCTTCAATATATATCTGCAGCCACTATGCAACATAATAAATGAATATAATTTCCAGTACAGAATATACGCTGATGATATCATGGTCTATGTTCCTTTCAACACAGTTCAACCTGAATATGCAAAGATAATAACATTCCTGGAGGCTATGGCAAACTGGCTGTACAAACAAAACTCCGAGGCTCTTTTCATAACTAGGAGCACATCTTTCATCCCACCAAAGACCCTGACAATTCTCCATAATGACATAGAAGTCAAACGTGAAGTGAAGTACCTAAGGGTGTACCTAGATCAGAATCTAAATTTCAAGTCACATATAAACAGAACAATGAAATCAGCTTATCACTAATTAAAAATAATTCAAAAACGCAAAGCTTTACTCAGTGACAGCAATCTTCGGATGGTCTGTCAAGCCAGGGCAGGTACCGTCTCTTATATGTATCTGTACAGTGCTGCATATGCCTCGTAGTGCTATATAAATGATGAATAGTAATAGTAGTAGTAGTAATAGTAGTGATGATAGGGAAAGCTCGTCAATGAGGTCACAAAAAGGGGTGCACTGGGGCAGGAAGCTTCTTAGTTTGGGGTTGGAATTGTTGGATGGAGACCCTTTCACTTATCTGAAAAGGAATATACACATGTATTGAGGGTGCATGCTATGCAGAAGATATTGGATTATATTCTGATCACTGAGCGCCTATTTTCTAAGATGATCTTGGTGGATATAGGAGCATTGGTCATTTTGGATCATGCCCTTGTGTGTATGTACTATAGGTTTATCAGATTGTATCGTACTCCCTTGTGGAGAATGCCCCAAGATTTGATAGGTGAGGAGGAAATTCAGGAGCATATTATAAAGAAATGTGAGGATTTCTTGGTTCACAATCAGCAGTATGTGGACACCCAAATCCCGTTTTGGGTAACTGCAAAAGTGGTGCTGCGGGGAAAAATCATCTTCTATGAAAATCATAAGAGAAGAAACCTGAATAATAGCTCAGAGTAGGGATTTCAGGCAGGCAAAGATGGTGATGACTAGAAGTATGACCTTGGCCAATAAAGAACAGTTTTTTCAGTAGCAGCAGAATTCAAATTTCAAATGAAATTCTGCATAAGCATTGACAAAGCACACCATTATTTAACAAATATAGATTTTTAGATTTGGAAACAAATCTGGGTCCTGTCTAGGCAGGATGGTTAGTAGTGGAAGGCCCAAAGTTCATTCCAGTGATACAGAATGGGAAGAGGCAAAGAGTGTGATCCAACAGGAGCATCAATGAATGCTTTATTCAGCAAGAGAAAAGAATGAAAGGACATAGACCTTTCTGAAAGTTTGCATTTACCACACCTGGCTCCAGAAAACCTGGGAAGTTAAATGAGCTGATAACAGGCAGGGAAATATCCTCAGTTATTAAGCAACTTACAACTCAAAAGGCTCATGGGCCTGATGGGTTTCTCATGGAATTTTATAAGTTTTTGAGGCACCATGATAATATCGATTTTGGAGACTATCTTTGAGGAGGTGATAAGGGCTAGTAACTTGTTCCTCTCCTCTAATGTAGCACCGATTAAAATCTTACCCAAAAAAGGGAAAGCTGTGATACACGCAAGGTCTTATAAACCCATATTTCTTTTAAATGTGGATGTGAAAATATATGCTAAGGTACTGGCACATAGGATTAAGGATATTCTTCCTTTCTTGATAGGTAAACTTCAGGTGGATTTGTTAAAAGATGTAATGTGGTAACAAATATAAGGACAGTATTAGTGATAATTACAGTGTTTCAGGAATACATGCTGGAGGTCGCATTAGTCAGCTTTGATACTGAAAGGTTTTTGATAGAGTTTTAAATGAATATCTTTGGTTTGCCTGAGAAAGTATGGGTTTGAAGAAGAGATTCTGAGGTAGATATAAGGACTTTATGCAAGCTAAAGAGTACAGGTGATTACCAGTGGGATAGTTTCTGAACTCCTTTCTTTCGGAAAATGCACGAGATGGGGGTATCCACTGCTGCTTGCATTTTTTTTTATTATGCATAGAGCCTTATCTTAGTAGATTGTGGCAGTGTTAGCAGAGCAGAGTTTAGAGAATTATCAGTTTAAATTAGTGTTATTTACAGATGATTTGTTACTGGAGGTGTAGGAGGAGGTAGGATACAGCAGAGCCACCTCAGCACACACATGGGTGAAAGGGAGGCACTGTGCTCTTTTGCCTTTTCCTATGCTGGCGCCACTGCTTCCTAGACATAGTGGGGCTGTGGGGGGGGGGGGGGTTGAGAAAGGACACTGATGAGAGATGCTGGACAACCGGGGGGGGGGGGGACGACAGAGAAGAAGATAGAAAGGAAATGCTGGACATGGGAGGAGGGGGAGAGAATAGGAACACAGAGGGAGGATACTGGACAGTGGTGAGATGCCTGACATGGGGGAATAGGGACCAAGAGGGGAGATGCTATACACAAGGGAGTTTGGAGAGAATGAGGACAAGGACACAGAGAGGAGATGCTAGACATGAGAGGATAGGGACAGGGACCCGAGGGGAGATGCTGGATGTGTGGAGAGGATAGGAACAGGGATACAGAGAGGATATGGATGCAGAAGGGTATGCAGAACATGGGGGAGGTTAGGTTCAGAGATACAGAGGTGAACTGCTGGACATGGAGAAGGTTAAGGACAGGGACACAGAAGGGAGATGCTTGACACAGTGGGGATAGGGACACAGAGGGCAAATGGTGGGCATGGAGGGATATGAAGCCACTGGATGAAGGAGGGAGAGAGGGGGAGATGCTGGATAGGAAGGTGGATGATACTGGATGGGGGAGGGAGATTCTGGACATGGGAGAGAGGGGGAAGTTAATGAAAGATGGAAAGAAGAGGCTTGGGAAGAGAGAAATATAGGGAATGGGAGGGCTGGGTGAGAGAAGGAGATGGGAAACTGTAGGTAGATGCAGTAAAAAGAGGGAAATTGAAGAGTGGTTGATAAGAAGGAAGAGTAAAATGTAGATAGAGAAGCAGGAAATTAATTGGAAGAAAACTGAAAGGAAGAGTTCAATGTAAGGGAGGAAGTTAAAAATGAGGAGAGGGAAGAAATGGCAAATTGACAGGAGATTCGGGAAAGAGAGTTAAGAGAAGACAGAGGAAAGCAGAAACCAGGGAATAGGACCAATAGAATCAGAAAAATAAAATGATCAAACAAATGCAGAAAACAGAATTTTATTTTCTATTTTGTGATTGGAATGGTTCAGTTTTTGGAATGTATATCTGTTAGGACTGGTGTTAGACATGGCTGGGGCCAGATCCAGGGCAAAAAATTTGGGAGAAGGCTCCAAGGCAGAAATTTGGGACAGGGTGGATTGCCTTATCAGGCATGCCTCAGTGGGCCAATTGGTCTGGTTACATGCAATGTTGCGGTATATCAAATAAAATATAACCATAACCATAACATGGAGGCTGTCAGTAGGGGCAGGCTGCATGCTTCCCGGTTTCCACCACGAACCAACTACATACTATCATTTATCTTGCTGCCTTTATCTGTTGCCCAGGCTGGGGTTTCAGCAGCAGGAATTTATTTATTTTATTTATTTATTTTATAACTTTTATATACCGCGCTATTTGTTATCAGTGCGGTTTACATACAACAAGGGTGCACAGTCAGAAGTCTGTTCTGTGCTTACATTGTAACAGGAGTTTAAACTTGGAACATACATTGCCTGGCACTGGTGTTTTAAAGGTCCTTTGGCAGCAGGGCACCTGTTTGAATTGTGCAGTACTCTAACTATGCAGATCCACAAGGTTCCAACAATTGAAATTTGAGCCATGCAAGCCATGGGGGCTCAGAAAAGCACATAGTCAGCTGCTGAAAGAACTTTAAAAACTAACCGAAACACGAGTGTTGGGCGGGAGGAGACTGCTGCTGAAGGACCTTAAACTGGAGCTTAGCTAGAGGAAAAGTGCAGTATGGTAAACCGAGGCACCTTGTAAAGAAAAGGGAATCAACAATAGGCCAGTATTTAAAAAAAAATCCCAAGGCCAATATTTTTCTAAAATCCTTCCCTGGGAGGGGATCCCAAAGCCCATTAGCAGACAGTGCTGTCTTCAGCTTCAGACAGGTTTGGAGCACTCTCTTACATAAGAACATAAGATATGCCAGACTGGGTCAGACCAAGATCCATCAAGCCCAGTATCCTGTTTCCAACAGTGGCCAATCCAGGTCATAAGTACCTAGCAGTTTCCCCAAAAGACACAAGTTCCACAATGCTTGTCTGAGGGCACAGGGCAGTTACCTTGTTACATCCCCCCTAATGCCAGCCTCATGTGCTGTCTATATTTGAACAGTATAGGAAAATACATCTCTTTCTGTTTCTCTGCTGTTCCACTGCATGCTGCATCTTGCTTTTTGGGATTTCAGTTTAATTTTTATCATACGTATTTATATTTTCACTTTGTGGTCCCTTATTCTGTATTTGGTGAGGGTCTTTCTGTACTGTGTGTGTGACTAAGACTAGCTATTCTGTTAACGTGCATTTTCTATATAACAATTTATAGTAATCTGGCTTATTCAGTTTTCCTAATAGGTGTGTGGCTTTAGGGTCCACTTCAATATTTACGGTGCTGCCTTTTTCTGAGTAGGGTCATTCTTGTATGAGTTTTGGAACTTAGTGCTGGCATGCATGGTAGACTTGATCTAGGTCCTAAGTGACTTTTTCATAATGCTTTGTATTGCTTTACAATATGCCTGGTACTGAGAAGGTTTATATTGCTGTTACTGAGATGACACTAGAATCAGAAATATTTGAATACTGTATGGTGTGTTTTATGGGGAAATGTCCTATCTCTGCTCTGTACAGATTGTTTGGGGAGAGTCCGTGGGTTCTGTGGATGTAGCATATGTGTTTGGATTTAATACCATATGAGGAAGCATATGTGTTAAGGGACTTGGAGGGGGGGGGGGCTGCAGCTCCATAGCTTATACTCCCCTCCTCCTCAGTGGCCACAGGCACTGAAGCCTGCACTGCTGCCCCTGCCGCAGTTGTTTGGTGGAGAATGGCAAGCAGCAGGGGCAGAGCATGGGTAGCTGCAGGTGACAGATTTTTCTCTTTCAAAAAGTTGGCAACCCTTTTGCATGCCCTGATCCCAGCTTTCTCCTGCAGCTCATCCTCTTTGGTGTTTTCCCGCTGTTCAGTAGAAAGTGATTAATCTTCAACAAGAGCTAGATTTTGCAGCCCTTGCCCCGGAATCATGGAAAACCAGGAGCTTTGCTCATGAACTGAAACAATCTGGTTACCCCAGCTTCAGTGTTAAATGGGAAGGACTGATACGTTTTGTTTTAAGACTTACATATTTAAGGATGCCAAGTTATTGACTTCTCAAATGGGGAGAGGAGTAAAACACCATGAAAATTTATCTTTTACTAGTACGAGCCCCCAACCCTGTTTTCTGCACCTTGGGCCTGGTTAGATTTCCATTGCTGCCATTTACCTCATAGTCACAGCCTTCCATAGCATCATAGATTCTGCATAAGAGACTGCAGATCACTGCAAGGATTACCTGACTGGAAACCTGCCTTAAGTATTTCAGCTTTCTTGTAGTTACCTTGCAGAGATTATCCAAGTGAGTTGAAGAGGTTGGATTTCATGGACTTCTCAAAGTTTTTCAGGCTAAGTAGCTATGAGTTGACAACGACGTGACAACACTTAACAACAACTATTGTCACATGCCCGGGTCTGGCGTGCACTACATGGGAGGGAAAGGCATCCTAGATGTAGTACCAGCTTCAAGGTTCCGTGCGCTACTTCTGGCAACTGACCTATCAATCCCTCGTGACCATCTTAACACAATCTCTGGCACGACTGGGGCACAGCCAAGCTCTGCAACTCCAATCATATTCAGGCAGCAACAAAATAGTCCATTAAACAAGTGAAAACCAAAGCAAAATGTGGTTACTGTAGGAGCAGTCCCTGTAGTAACAAGCAAAGCCTCAAAGTGAGCCAGTCCGGGTTATCCTCCCAGCCTACTGCACAGAATTAGCTGGACACGCCTTCCTGGATGCCACACAGAGTGACCAGACTCTCACTGGCTCAGCCCCTTGCTGATATCCCTACAGCTATTATCAGTCCATAGCATCCAAGACAGTTTATCAGTAGTTCAGTCCATTCCGGTGTTTTAAACCACTATTGTAAACCTGGGCAAAACCGTACTCCTCAATGGTTGAAGTAGGGTTTGGGAGGAAGAGGAGCCCCCCGGTGCTTGGGAAGTTGCAGTACATCCTCCTCATCTTATCGGGGAGGAATATCGGCTCCACCCTCTTCCTCAAGTGTTCTCTCCATAATTGCACCCGAGGGATTCTGGGACCTGTAGTGCCTGACCCTGTCACACTATGTAATTAACCCTGTAAGAGATAAATCTGAATGTATTAATAATGTCCATTATCAGAGAATGTGCAGGATATTCTTAAAGTTCAAATTCATTTTTTGAGAGAATTTGTTATAGCGCAACACAGAATATTTGGCCGCGTTACAGATACGTGTATTTGTGGTATTTAATGCTGGTTTTATCCAAAGAACTATTATGCAAACAGGGCATACAGTGTTTTTAGATTTTGTATTCAAACAGCGTACTGTAATTATAGTGACTGCCATTGTGTTTTTATGCAATCACCCATAGCACCCAAACTGTTGTACATGCTGATATATATTTAAGTTTGACAGATGAGCCATTGAGATGTCACTGTTAGCCAACCAAAGCTACTGTTCCCAGTTGTAATATCACACTCATGCACAGTACAACACCTTCCTACAGAAGGCACATTAATAAGTTTTTGACAGCATTCAGCCACCTCAAGAAATACTTCGAGCCTGCTTTACCAATGCTTTTCACCTATTCCCTGTCTTTGAGATAAATGCATGAAGGCATATTTTAGCTAGGACATGGAGATGAGAACTGAGAAGTCAAGGTCAGGACACGCTTAAATCTGATGGCATTTTAGGAACAGCTCTCTAAACACAGTGCCGTTTCTAAAATACACATTCATGTGCAGCACGAGAAGCCATTCTGAAATATACACATGGGAAAAATCGATAGCGAGAACTTACATGTGTAATTGCTGGCATTTCACAATGAACTCGTGTAAATGTCAGCACTTTCATGTGTATCTGGGCCACTTTGCAAACGCAGATGTAAAGATACTCCTAATTAAGTGCAAAGGAATCTCTCCCACTCGCAATTTCAATTTGGAGGGGGAAATAACCACTGCAAAGGGATGATCAAAAGGAGCACTTTTTAAAATTCTATTCGTTCCTGGGAACAGGTGTAAATTTGGGTGTGGACAATTTTTGGGCTTATTCTTATATACCCTACATGAAATTGTGACTATGCCTGTAGATTTCGTCACTCCCATGGCATGCTCCTGAGACACCCATACACGTCCTGTCTACTTTTGATGTGGTATGTGTAAATTTCAACTGTTCTAAAATGGCAATTTACTCGCTTCGAAAGAAGTGAGCTAAATATTAATACATAAATAAATAAATAAGGTGCATTTCATTCAGGTACCGTAGGTATTTTCCTGTCCCCTTAGGGCTTACAATCTAAGTTTGTACTTGAGGCAGTAGAGGGTTAAGTGACTTCAAGATCACAAAGAGTGACTGAGATTTGAACCTGGTTTCCCTCATTGTCAGCCCACTGCTTTAACCATCAGGCATGTTCTGGTGTTGTAATGTACAATTAACATGCATTATAGAGTTTTAACATGCCTTACTTGCACTTTAATTTACATTATTGCCATAATGCAGCTTTGTAAATAGATCTCTCAATTTGTAACTGAGTCAGCAAAGGACTGAATGACTTGCCCAATATTACAAGAAGCAGCAAAATTTAAACCATGGCTTTCAGTTCAGTGGTCTAACCATTAGGTTACTCCATCACTCTACCTCCATAGCCAGTTTCACTGCTGTGGATGCATGTAATGTTCTTTCTGCATCACTACAATTCTTGGTTTATCTTTTTTCCAACTTTTGGAAGTTATTTTCCGACCTTGTCATTGCGTGCTGCATGTGGGGTCCTCTTAGCTTCCTTAGTTAGATTTTCAGTCAATTTAAGGTTTCCTTTATTTTCTTGCATCACCACTATAGACTGCATTTAGATCTTAGGCAATCAGGCTGTGCTGAGTATTTTTTTTTTGTACTTTTCTCCTCGAGTTATTTGCTTTCATAACGGCTAATCTTCTGGACGATAAGTCTCAGAAATCTGTGGGTTTAAAAAGTGCTTCCAGTTCAGAAGGACTATGTACATTAGGGACACCCACAAATGGTGCCTGCCCAACCATAAGTCTTTTTCTTGTCTTTTGTGTTTACAGATGAGAAAAAGAGGGCTTCAGGTTCGAGAGAAACAGTGCAAACATATTTTTGGCGCGGGGAAGTCCGATCCGATCAATCATCTTCGGCATCAGTGGCACCAGTTTCCATGGGCTTGGGAGCTGCACCTGATGCCAGCAGAGCATCATCATTGGGAGCCCTCGAGCTCAATCAGAGCAAAGTTCCAGTAGGTTGCCCCAGCATTGGTCACCCACCAATACCACCTTGAAGAGGAAGAGTTTGCCTTCATCTTTGGCATTTTGGACTGAGGACATTGAGCATAAGGCGGAGGCTACACTGCATTGATGCAGAGGTTCATTGGACCGTGATGCTGAGAGCACCAAGGGTTCACAGTATTGAATCTCAAAGTAGCCCTGATACAAAAACTACTCATCCTCCTTGAAGAGGGGCCATGTTAGACTCCAGGAAACAGAGACCAGCCTGCCGATATTTCCTTCAGATTCAGGGAACACTCACCAATTCTGCCATAGACACCTTGCCTTCAGTGATAGCAGTCCTTGAGAAGCAGCTGATGAAGGGTCTCAAGGACAGAATTTAGAGTTCACCATATGCGAGCTTAAAACTCTGAAAGCATTGACCTGGAGACCCACCACCTGCCTGTGGTAGAGGCATTGTCTTTGAGGCATCAAAGAGTCTCATCACTGATGCTTGACCAGCTCATATTATTATCCAATGCATTGGCAGGTGATCACTCCCCAAGGTGTCAGCAGTCATCGGTACATAGGCACTCCTGAAGAAGCTTTGCCTCCCATAAGAGACAGAGTCTCCAAACAGAGGCTCAGATGTCATTAGAATACCACTCTGAGTTGAATTCAGACTGTTCATGGGATTCTGGGTATGACTCTGTAAGCCTCAGATCCCTCACTCCCTCATGCAAGGAGTAAGTCCCTCCTTGAGGAATTATCTTTCCATTATTTTGTGAGGGATATGGCTAAGACCATACCATTTCTGTTAGAAAACAAGGAGTAGCCCAGGGTTGAGGAGGTGGATATCCTCCAGTATTCGGTTACCCCTAAGGAAGCACACCACATCTTTCAGAGGATATAGATGAGAATGTGGGAGAGCCCCCTCTTTGTGTCTCCAGTGAGTAAAGTCAAAGCTATGTATACAATCCAAAGGTCTTCCGAATTCAAGAAGCTCCAGCTGCCACACTGCTCTATAGTCGTCATATTCGCTCTCAAAAGAGCCAAGAGCTCCAAGTTGCACTACTCAGCACCCCCAGGGAGAGAGGCCCAGAGATTTGATTTTTTGGGAGAAAGATTTTTCCAGAATCCTATGTGGTGTCTACTAGGTCTTCATAAGCATGCACTTATGGAACATTATGGGCAGCCTCAACAATATATCTGACTATCTCCTTCCAGAGAAAGCGAAGCAGTATCATTCCTTTCTGAGTCAAGGGAAGGTGTGTGGAAAATACATTGTCCATGCAACATATAATATTTTTAATATGGCATCAAGAGCTTCCTCTTTGAATATTGGCATCCAGAGACTCTCCTGGCACCAGGTCTCAGACTTGCAGGCCACTTTCCAGGAGCAATGTGCTGATGTGCTGTGCCGTGGAGACAATTTCTTTGGCGATAAGGTGCAAGAAACTGCTACCATGATCAAGCAGCACTCTGACATGCTTAAAACTCATTCCAGGTGCACCTTTAATCCCGCCTCTGAATCATCTCAGAAATTTCACAGCGGGGGGCAGTGAAAATCCTACCACTCTCATAGGCCTAGGTATTTCCTTTCTCACATTATACCCTCTCTAAACAATCTGCTCCTGCCAGACCTCAACATGAGAAGGTTCAGAAATCCCAGCCTGCATCCCAGCCAAAACTGGGGATGGGGTTTTGACTGGCTCCTAGAGAACATTGCTAATATCCCCATACTTTACTTGGCTGATCTTCCAGTTGGTAGGAGGCTCGTTCTGACTCTTGAGTACTCAAAATAGTCCAGCAAAGGTACAGACTTTTACTATTGGAGTTTCCTCCAAATTGTCCACAGAGGGGTCAGTCCATTTCCCCTTAGCATCATGAGATTCTTCTTCGGGAACTCTCTGCCCTTTGATCTGCAGATGCAATCGAACCCATTCCATGAGGGCAGGAAGGGCAGGGACTTTATTTGAGGTATTTCCTGGTGCCCAAGAAAATGTGAGGATTCCATCCAATCCTAGACTTGAGAGATTTGAACCAATTTCTAGTCAAAAGAGACGTTCAGGATAGTTTCTCTAGGCACCCTACTACCTTTTCTCCAAAGAAGGGATTGACTAAATTCTAAGGATCTAAAGAATGCATACACATACATACAGATACATCCCGCTCAGAGAAAATATTTGTGATTCCTCATGGGGAAACGTTTGTCTCCACTGTCAAACTTGGACAAACGTTCCAACGACTAGAAGGAATGAGTAAGAATCCACAAGCACACAGGAAAAGAAGCAACAGAATTTGCAAAACAAGATAAAAATATCTTCAAAGAATTAGTTCAGCAAACAAGGAAAAACAAGTGGCAAATGCACAAATACAGTTGGAAATACAAAGTGTTACTTCAGGAACCCTTTGTCGATCAAGAACAGATACATGAGTGGTTAAGGAGAGGTGAACTAAACCAAAGGATGAGAGATTAATAGTTGCAGCCTAGGACAGCGGATTACAGACGAGATGGTTTACAGTGAGCATAGAAAAAAATGGCAAAACCGACATATGTCAATTCTGTAAGAAAGACCTGGAAACAGTGACTAACCTCATAGCTGACTGTTAAGTTCTGATGGGTAGAAAATGTCTATACAGAAAGGCACAGCAAAGTAGCACACCTCATATATTTATTTAGCAGCTCTTTTATACCGCTGTATCTGCAAGTCACAGTGGTTTACATGGAACAGGTTTAACAAGCGTAATTTTACATAGAACATAGACAACAATATAACGATTAACAGTAATAAGAATAACAACAACTCAACTGAGCACCTGGTTAGGGGTGAGCACTCACAACATTATTAATGAGCAAACCAAGGATGGATTTTCTTACAGTGGTTAACGGATAATGTGTAACAATGGGGTGAAGTGCTAGTGTTTATACAAGTAAGAGGAAGAGGGCTAAGGTTGCTTAGGGGGGTGAGCAAAGGTGGGTAGTTCGGTGTCTGTTCCAAAGTGTTCTAAGAAGAGATAGGTCTTCAGCTTACGCCTAAATTTCCCAATGTCAGTTAAGGTGTGAATCTCTGAAGGGAGGGAGTTCAAGTCATGGGTGCATAGAAGGAGAAATCCTTCTACATTCCTCATACACTGGAAATTCTGTAAACACTATATCACTGTGCCTGAAAAGCACTGGGATCTTGGCCCTAAGAGAATTACAGAGAATGAAGAGATTATGGTCACCTGGGACATTCCCATTCCAACCAATAAGATACTGGATACGAGGAAACCTGATATAGTGATAAAGGAAAAAAAAAACACCAGAACAGCATTGACAATAGAGGTGTCAGTTCCAAGTGATTATTCTGTGAATTGTGTGGCAAGGAAGAAGATCCTAAAGTACCAAGAAAGGCAGTCAGAGACCAAGAAAATGTGGTAGAAAGATACAGAAATATTTCCTATTGTATTGGAAGCCACAGGCTTAATAAAGAAGAATTTCCAAGCACATCTTGACAAACTACCTGTACATGTTACATCTTACAAACTCTAGAAAGAAGCTGTCTTTGGCATGATGCAAGTATTACGCCGAGCATTAGCAGTAAATTTGAGAGACTGAGATCATACACTGGCTTAAAAGTGAGGTTCATGATGGTCATGGTATGCTCAAAACTAAGGTGTCTTCTTCCAGAGTTATTTGGTTTGGTTGTGAGTTGTGATTTTTATGATGAATGTGGATGAGTTTGTGGTTGGCTTTGGTGACCGATGATGTGAGCATCAGTTGCTCTTTAAGGTGATATTTTCACTTTGTGTGAGATATCCGGTTATCCTGAGGTCCCACTGCCTTTGTCAATATTGTGTTTTGAATGGTATTTTGTAGTTTGATAATATTGTGTTTGGAAGAGCTTATATTGGTTGACTCATTGTTTGGCTCTTGCACAGCTATTTGACGTAATGCTCAAAACTAACCCATTTGGAGAAACTGCCCTGAGGGATACATCACTTTCAGTACTGCATGCTGCCTTTTGGCCTCGCATATGACCTTGCATCTTCAGAAAATGCCTCGTGATTGTCTCAGTATTTCAATGCAAACTGGGAGTGCACATGTTTCCCTGTTTGGATGAGTAGCTGCTCAAGAGCATCTCCCAAAAGGAAGATCACACATCTATGTTCATCACCATCTGGATGCTAGAGCTTCTAGGGTTTGTCATCGATTATCCCAAATCCAAGTTAAGCCTGTCATGACAATTGGAATTTACTGGAGCTTTGTTAGACACAACTCTGGCAAAAAACTTTCTTCCACCTGACAGGCTTACCCGCTTGGTGGTGATAGTGGAAGATGTATGAAAGAGTCAGCAGACATCAGTATGAGCCATGTTGAGAATGTTGGGCCACATGCCCTCAATGGTTCATATCACTCCTTTGGTATATCTCCATATGAGAAAATCTCAGTGGACCTTGAACACTCAGTGGACATAAGCCCCTGACACAGAAGCATAATATTTGTCACTTTTCTCTGGGACTCTCTGTCCTAGTGGGTGGATCATTCCAATCTGGCCAAAGGCCTTCCTTTCCAAATTCCTCCCTGCCAAAAACTCCTGACAACAAATGTGTTGACATTGGGTTGGGGAGCTCATATAGAGGGGTTCCACACTCAGGGAACATAGTCTGCCCAAGAAAGTCTCCACCAGATCAATATCTTGAAACTGAGAGCAATATTGAATGCTGTAAAGGCTTTCAGAGATTGGTTAGTCAACTGAATTGTGCTCATTCAAGCAGATGACCAAATAGTTATGTTCTGTGTCAACAAGTAGGGAGGAATGTGCTCATATTTCCTGTGCTGGAAGTCAGAATGTTAAATTTTTCCATCTCTGAGGGAATGGAACTCAGGGCCATGTACCTGCCTGGTGAAGTGAATCCCATAGCTTACAGACTAAGCAGAGTCCTTCAAATTCGCAAATGGATCCTGGATCAGAAGGTCGCACTCTCCTTCTTTTGGGAGTGGGAAATCTCTCGATAGATATTTTAGCCGCTCCCGAGAACACCCAGATGCCTCAGTTCTGCTCCAGGGTGGGGACACATAGCAGACTAGCCTCAGATGTCTTCTCCACCAATGGGGAGTAGAACTTCTGTATAAGTGTCCTCCTATTCCTCTGATTGCAAAAACTCTTCAGAAACTCAAGAACAATGGAGGCATGATGATTCTCAATGCTCTTTATTGGTCTTGGCAGCCATGGTTGCTTCTCCTTCTTACTTTCTATCCATCCAGGATTCTGTTCATCTCGGTGATTTGCCAACTCTTATTATGCACTACAACATTGCTGTACCAGAAAAACACTGGGATCATGAACCTAAGAGAATTATGGAGGGTGCAGAAGTTCTGATAACTTGAGATATTCTCATCCCGACAGATAAGAAACTGGGTGTGTGGAAACCTGACACGTAGTAAAAGAAAAATGCCAGAATGGCAATAGAGGTGTCGGTTCCAAGTGATTTTTCTGTGAATTGCGTGGAGAGGGAGAAGATCCAGAAGTACCAAGAAATGCAATCAGAGAAAAAGAAAATGTGGCAGAAAGATACAGATATATTTCTCATTGTATTGGGAGGCACAGGCCTGATTAGGAAGAATTTCCAGTCACATCTTGACAAATTACTCATACAGGTTACATATTATGAACTTCAGAAGGAAGTTCTCCTTGACACAATGCAAGTACTACAGTGAACGTTATACAGCTCTTCAGGAGCTTCTCTGGGGAGTGTCCAGCAGTGGTCAGCCAGCATTGTAGTGAACCATTTTCCCTGGTATCTTTGCTCCATCGTTGCGATATCCTGGTGAAAACGTTCACCCTGTTCATCACTAACCATACCACAGTTGTCAGGAAAGAAATCGAGATGGGAATCAAGGAAATGGATCTTTAGAGACATATTGCAGCCAAGTTTCTGATACTGCATCAGCATGTCTTCTACTAGTTCCTTGAAGTTTTCTGCCCTAACATTCCCGAGAAAGTTTGTTGAAACTAGGCGAAAAGCATTCCATGCTTGTTTCGCATCACCCTGCAGCAAGTTGTTGAACCGGACATCTTTGAAGAGCTCTCGAATCTGAGGACCCACAAAAACTCCCTCTTTAATCTTTGCTTCGCTGAGTCGAGGGAATTTTTCATGCAGGTATCGGAAAGCTGGTGAAGTGCGGTCCATGGCTTTCACAAAGTTTTTCTTCAAACCTAGTTTGATGTGAAGGGGTGGTAGCAGGATTTTGTGAGCCTCAACCAGAGCTGGGTGCTGAATATTCTTCTCTCCAACTGTTACATTTTGTCTGCGATTCCATTCCTTACGCAAGTAGTGCCAATCCCTTGCTCGGCTATCCCACTCACATAAGAAACACATGTATTTTATATATCCCTGCTGCAGTCCCGTTAAAAGGGCAACTACCTTCAAGTCACCACAGAGGTGCCAGCTGTACTTGTTATAGTGAATGGAAGTCAGTAGATGCTTTAAGTTATCGTATGTCTCTTTCATGTGGACAGCATGCGCTACTGGAATAGATGGAAGACGGTTTCCATTGTTCAGAAGCAAAGCCTTCAGACTCATTTTCGAAGAGTCTATAAATAGTCTCCAGTCTTGTGGGTCATGAGTGATTTTTTAAGGCATTCATGAGGCTTTCAATATTGGAACAGAATACCATATTACTTTCCTTTCCGACTGCGTATAGTACACTGCTGACGTCAGATGGCTTCAGCAGCCGTCTGGCAGTAGTATTGCATTGCATCAGAAAATGATGCAATCAACTCTGGATGATGTGTGCATGCTGGTATTATGCAATGTGATGCAATATTGCATCATTCAAGGCTTATTTGGGATGTTGTTGATGTCCTACTGGATAAATTTACAAAAATGAACAAAACGAGAGCCAATACATTTTTTTAATGTTATATTCGTGTTCAGCTCACCAAGATACTACAGATTAGGGCCTTTTAAAGTCAGTAATGATTTCAGTGTTGACCAGTGTTTGCAAAGCTTCTATCTGGACTTTGGTCCATACATTCATCTCTCACTATTGTTTGGATGGGAATTCCTGACATGACAGCAGGTTCAGCCAGTCAGTATTTCAGAATTTGTATGGGGTATAGAATCCAACTCCACCCCGCTATGCCCTAGGCTCCAGGCACTGTGCTATCTCGCCTTCAAATGTTTAAAAAATAAAAAAAAAATTCTCTTCATTGTCTTTACCCTGTTCATTCTGATGTTATTGTTTCATGATATTTGATAGTTGTGACACTTTTTCCCCCTTTTTTGTTTCGAGGTAGCCAGTAGCTAGGGCATCCCATATGCAGTTCCACAGAGAAAACATCTACTCACTTGTAGCAAGTGTTGTCTGTTCTCGGCAAGAAGTCCTCACAGCCCTACCTCCTTCCCTTGGATTTGTCTTCTAGCTTAGCTAGTTACCAGACTGAGGACAATGGTGTGGCAACAGCCTTCTAAAAGCTTCTGTAAGGAGCTGAGAAAGGTTCTTGCGTAAGGACTCAAGTCGATAATATCACTCATATGGGAAGGTTTATCCTGTTGTCCACGGAGAACCTACAGGTGAGTAACATTGTTTTAGCAATCTATGTGACGTCAAATGAGGAAATCTGCAAATATCTGGAAAAATATCAAAGCATGTCATGAACAGAAATGTTGATCTGTTATGAATAAAAAAGAAAGGAATGATTTGGAAAGGGAGGAAACCTCTTTTGTGGCTTCAAAGGATGATACACTGTGTTCTTGAATTGATTTCCACTACTAGTAGATTTGTGAAATCTTGCAAAGGGATTCATTAAGAATAGTCTGGAAATGCAAGCCGGGTGAATAATGCCACAAATGGCCTTATCTTAAAGATGCTTTGCTGTGGCCTAAGCTTGATTCACACATTGTACTGTGCCATTATACCTGTGCATTCAAAGGTTATTGGATGGAAGCACATGGATAGTCCTTGACTGATTTCCCAATACATGGCCACAAAATAGTAGATGTAGGCCCCATATGTTTAGAAAAGTAAAGATAGTGATGAAGTTGGCAAAGCAAATTACTATTCCAATAATATTGTAGGCTGTGGCTACTGCTCTACACTGTCTGCTATAACTCATTATTTTGAATCAAAGATACTGAAGTTCAGAGGAAATAAAGTAAATAAATGAAAAAAATGCCTTTTTTTATAAAGCTGGTAGCATACTTTTAAAGAACAAAGAATAGATCTGGGTTAGACCTCAATACTATTTGATTGTCATAAGCTTTTGCCTTGCCTTGGAGAAATAAGCAAATAGACTTGTGAAATAAAGTGGCTTTCTTTTAAGATTTATCATTGCTAACACAATACTGTTTTATATCCATTGCTCAAGAGCCATATACCAGGCTTCCCTACATCTGACCTCTATTTGTGAGGAAGCCTAGCGACTTCAGCTATTAAATCTTTATGACAATTTAGCATTGCCAGCAACATTGGGTTCTACTGTTCTTTCATCACCCTTTTGTCCTTGTTCATAAAGCTGTTGTTCTGTTTGGAAGAACCCCTTTTCTGGTCATTGTGTTGTCTGCATCGGGCTGTCTCTTCATTCACTATCTAAACATTTTAGGCTCGAAGGGAATTGAAACGCTTGAAGGAGGAGGCTAGGCGTAAGCATGCTGTTGCAGTCATTTGGGCTTACTGGCTTGGACTGAAGGTACTTTCTTACCCCCTCCTAGGTGTGAAAAATCAGTGGTGTTCACCTGTTGATTGTGTAGATTTCCAAGTCTTCCTTGTATCTTTCAGAAAATAATTGGTTTTGCCATGGAACTTTTTATAAGCAAACCCTTTCTATATTGAAGTGTTTCTATACATGTAAGAGTTCGTTTAAGAAAATGAGACACTGATTCTATACATGGGGCTCCCATATTGTTTCCAGACAATGCATACATAGATACTCAGTTTTCATAGAATTTAGGTGTCTAGTTTGTGAGTTAGGTACCTAAATTGGCCTAAATCATTTGAAAAATGATTAGGAGTGAGCTTCTTAATTTAAGAACTTAAATAGTGGGTGACTGGCCTACGAGGGCAAAGCTAGGGTGGAGACAAAAAATTAAGTGATTTAACACAGATTTTCAGCATTAAAACATAAGAACATAAGAAATGCCATACTGGGTCACACCAAGGTCCATCAAGCCCAGAATCCTGTTTCGAACAGTGGCCAATCCAGGTCACAAGTACCTAGCAGTTTCCCAAAAAGACACACAGGTTCCATAATACTTGTATTGGGGCAAGCAGTAGATTATCTGGGTCCTCTTTTTGCTTTATGGACCTTTCCTCCAGGAACTTGTCCAAACCTTTTTTAAATCCTTTTACACTAACAGCTTTTACTACATCCTCGGGTAACGAATTCCAGAGTTTGATTACGTGTTGAGTGAAAAAATATTTCCTCTTATTAATCTTAAACGGGTTACACTATAACTTCATTGCATATCTCCTAGTCGTTATGCATTTTCATGCTGTAAAGAATCACACTTTGGTTTCTGCCTATGGGCCATGCCAAAGGGCCCTCTGGCGAGGCCCTCAGGCGCGGGCCCACCAGGTGCACGCGCGCCTTGGGCAAGAAAGTTTAAATGTCCTGCCAGTGCTCTTGATTGGCTAGAGGGAGGAGGAGCTTACCGCCTCCCTGCTGGGATCTACGTCTACCCGTTCCACTTCATCATATCTCCCCTCAGCGTCTCTTTTTCCAAGTTGAAAAGCCCTAACCTTTTAAGCTTCTCCTCATAGGGATATCCTTTCATCCCCTTTATTATTTTGGTGGCTCTTCTCTGTACCTTTTCTAATTCCGTTATATCCTTTTTAAGATACGGCGACCAGACTTGCACACAATATTCAAGGTGCGGTCACACCATGGAATGATACAGAGGCATTATAATATCCTTTGTTTTATTCTCCATTCCTTTCCTTATGGTTCCTAGCATTTTATTTGTCTGCTTGGCCATCGCTGCACACTGGGCAGAGGGTTTCAACGTGTTATCCACAATGATGCCTAAATCTTTTTCCTGAGTGGTGGTTGCTAATGTGGAACCATACATCGTGCAACCATAGTTTGGGTTGTTCATTCCTAAGTGCATAACTTTGCAAACTTTGCACTTGTCCACATTAAATTTCATCTGCCATTGAATGTTCAGACTTCCAATTTATCAAGATCCTCTTGAAATTTTTCACAATCCTCTTGGGTTTTAACAACTTTGAATAATTTTGTGTCATCTGCAAATTTGACTACCTCACTCATTATTCCCATTTCCATGGCATTTATGAATATGTTAAAAAGCAGCAGACAGCACAGATCCTTGGAGTACTCCACTGTTCACCTTTCTCTATTGGGAAAATTGGCCATTCAGTCCTACCGTCTGCTTTCTATTTTTTAATCAGTTCCTAATCCACAATAGTACACTGCTGCCTATCCCATGACTTTTTAACTTCGCCGAGAGTCTCTCATGAGGGATCTTGTCAAAGGCTTTCTGTATACTAAACATTTTCCCCATAGCATCACACAGTGGGAAACACCTTCATTAATATGCCCTTTAAGTCTCTAAATACCTGCTAATGAATAGCAGATCTAAATTTAAGGCCTATGTTTAGGTTTCTAAATTAGTTAGGAGAATTTTCAGCTGAAAATGTAAGGTCTCTAAATTCAGTTGAAAATCCCCTTAAATTTAAGATCCTGAAGTACAGGGAACTAATTTAGCTATTGAGATGTTTTTGAAAATTGAGCCCTTAGTTTTTAGTATAAATAAAGTAGTTTGTTTCCATTTTGAGTCACCTTCCAACTAAACTATATATTCCTTTACTCTATTCAGTTAATTTATTTTTACATATGTCCAAGAAAAATTCCTCCATTTAATTCAACAATGCCTCCAGTTATTCTGACTTGTGTGATGAGTAAATTAATGCAAACACTGTTTAGAGGATGGAGCAGTTTCTGAAATCCAAGAGATTCCAAAATCTGAGACAGCATGGTTTTACTGAAGGTAAATCTTGTGAGAGAAATTTGATTTCTTTGACTGGGTATCTAGAGAATTGGATCAGGGAGAGTGCTAGATGTGATATAGAGTACTTAGATTTCAGCAAGGCCTATGACACTGTTTCACACTGGCAACTTATAAATTGAGTGTCTTGGAATGGACCCTAAAGTGACTGACCGGGTAAGAAGTTGGTTAAGTTGGGGCAGCAGAAAGTTCTAATAAATGGAGCTCACTCTGAAGCCAGGGGTGTTACTAGTGGCATGCCATGGGAATTGGTCCTTAGACCTGTTCTTTTGAACATTTTTGTAAGCAATATTGTAGAAGATCTATAGGAAAAGGTATACCTCTTTGTGGATGATACCAAAATGTAGACAGTCTGGAAGGTGGGGATAGCATGAGCAGGGATCTAGTGAAACTTTAAAAATGGTTGAGTATTTGACAGCTAGGATTTAATGCTAAAAAGTGCAAGATTGTGCATTTTGGGCTGCAAAATCCCTAGGGAGCAGTACAGTATAGGAGGTGAAGTATTTCTGTGCATGGAAGAAAAATGGCATCAAGAACTGATCCATCTGATGATCTTAAGATGGCTAAACGGTTAGAAAAAGTAATAATGAAAGCCAGAAAGCTTGGGTACATAGGGAGAAGAATGGTCAGCAGGAAAAAGGAGATGATACTGCCTTTGCATAAGTCTCTAGTTAGACCCCATTTGGGGTACTGTGTATAATTCTGGAGGCTGCACCTTCAAAAGGATATAAATAGGATGGAGAAGGTCAAGAGGGCAACTACAAAAATGGCCAATGATCGTCCTTATAAGGCATATGGGGATAAACGTAAAGGGCCCGATATTCGAAAGGCATTTATATGGTTTACAACCCAGTGAACAAGAAAACACTGCTCTAAGGACTAAACTTACTCAGCAACCAAAACCAATGCTCCTTAGAAACACCCCTCAACTTTATCGCCAACCATTAAAAATATTTCTCATTGATGGCTGAACACTCCCTCTCAAGCAAACTTTGTACCCCTGGCCCGAGGTAACTTGCCCCAACCACTAGGCCACTCCTCCCAGTTGAATGTTTTGTTTGACTTGCCCATGACATCATGAACTCTTTATTCAATGGGATCATTAGCAAAGAGGATAGCCCTTGAGAGCTGCAAGCTGCTCTGTTGAGCAGCATCTATAAGCAAAAAAAGCAACATTTAATTAATATTCTAAGCAAAATCTGTGCTGCAAGTCATACAGCAGCCCCACCTATGGAATGTAAATGTCTCGTTTTCATGGCATGTAGACACTCCGGGGTTAGTTCCATAAAGAGAGTGTCCAAAGGTATGCGCCATCCGCGCGTGTATGTCATGGTATTTTAGTAGTTTACATATTAAGATGGGCACATACATCGGATGACTGCTAGTCTGTACTGTCAATATGCGCTGTGGTAGTATAGCGTGTGTGGGAAGGGGTCGAACAGAAGAAACATGCATTGCAGTCATGCTACATTAGTGATCTCAAGCTGGAGAAGTTGCTGCAATATCATCAATTCCAACTTGAAATGAAAGAGGAACGTTAAAATTTTGGATTTCCGAAAAAGTCATTGGTACTATGACTCAAAACTGTAGCTAAAGAATTCAAGCAATATTTCAATCCTTGCACTCAGTTATCAGGTACAGTTCCTGTTTTACAATATAGAAATGTGGGTACAAGTTCCAAGGCAAACCCATCTATGTGTGTAATATATCCTTAAAGAGACACCATACAACTTGCTTCCCTGATGCTTGGCTATAACCACCTTCAAAAAGTGTTTCATGTATTTTATTCTGAAATACATGAGACATAGCAGGAAACCATAACTAATACTGCTGCTGTCACTTTGCTTTATAATGCTGGCACTAGAACAGCGGTTCTCAACTTGTGGGTCGCGACCCCCACGGGGGTTGCCACAGGATTTAGCAGGGGTTGCTTCACTCCAGTTAAAAAAAATTAAAAATCGCACAAGTTGCTGCCGCTGCCGAGTCCGCTTCTGGGCAGCAACAAACTCACCGCCTCCCTTCTTCTGCAGCCGTGGCTCCTTGCCTCTTAGGGAACCGCGGCTGTGCCTGTGAAAATGTTGCGGAGCCTTCCCATCTCTCGGCGGGCTCCGTGCAGCATTGTCCCGCCTCCAAAGGAAGTGGTAAACAACTTCCTTTGGAGGCGGGACAATGCTGCATGCTTTGGAGGCGGGACAATGCTGCACGGAGCCCGTCGAGAGACAGAAAGGCTCCGCAACGGCTTCACAGGAACAGCCACGGTTCCCTAAGAGACAGGGAATCATGGCTGCAGAAGAACAGAGCAGTAGCAGGCAGACACAGGGAGAGGGGAGAAGGGGGCAGGGAACCTGCAACAGGGCTGACATGGGGGGGAGGGAGGGGGCTGACATGGAGGGATGGATGGATGGAGGGAGGGGGCTGATATGGAGGGGGAGGGATGGATGGAGGGAGGGGGCTGACCTGGAGGGGGAGGGAAGGATGGATGGAAGGAGGGAGCGGACTGACATGGCGTGAGGGAGGGTGGGGGCGGACATGGACAGAGGGGGGCTGACATGGAGGGAGGGATGGAGGGGGGCTGACATGGAGGGAGGGATGGAGGAGGGAGGGGGCTGACATGGACTAAGGGGAGAGACAGGGGGACATACTGGACAGACAGGATAAATGCTGGACAGAGGGGAGAGGGAGTGCGGGTTAGGATTATAATAGGCTGATGGGGGGGCTAGCACTGGTAATGGGCAGATTGGGTGGGGGCTAGGACTGGTAATGGGTTGATTAGGGAAGGCTAGGACTGGGAATGGATTGATCAGTGGGGGGGGGGGGGGGTTGGGACTGGTAATGAACTGATGGGGGGCTAGCATTGGAAATGAGCTGATCAGGGAGGTTAGGACTGGAAATGGGCTGATTAGAGGAGGCTAGGACTGGTAATGGAGTGATGGGGGATAGGACTAGTAATGGGCTGAATAGGGGAGCCTAGCACTGGTAATGGGGTTGAGGGGGGACTAGCACTGGAAGTGAGCTGATGGGGGGGGGGGCTTCAACTAGAAATGGGCTGATGAGGGGGTAGGACTGGTAATGGGCTGATTAGGGGAGCCTAGCACTGGTAATGGGGTTGAGGGGGGACTAGCACTGGAAGTGAGCTGATTGGGGGGGGGGCTTCAACTGGAAATGGGCTGATGGTGGGGACAGGATAGAGCTGCTGGCCTTGGAAGAAAACGGGGCTAGGGCTACAAATGGGCTGATGTGAGGGGATGGAAGAATAGGACTGGAAGGGAGTGGATGCTGAGAGGGGCGCCATGGTATTTGGACTAGAAGGGGACTGGAAATAGGCTGATGGAAAGAAGTGAAGAAAACAAAAGAAGGGATAAGAAATGGCAGATGGACCATAGACCACAGAAAGAGAGCTAAGAGAAGACAGGAAAGCAGAAGCCTCAGATCTGGACCAGCATGATCAGAGAATAAATTGGTCAGACAACAAAGGTAGAAAAAATAATTTTATTTCATATTAGTGATTTGACTACAAAATCATAATAATTTTGAAATCAAATATTGCTACTTGTTATTGTGATTAATTATTGCGGTTTAAATAAGTAAATTTTATAAATAAAAACATATTGCAAAGGCCTATAATATATTAATAATTCAACAAATGATTAAAGCGACAATGCGTTAACGGTAAAGGAAGAGAGACGCATTTGATTTTATCATTGGGGTCACCATAAGTTGACCAATGGTAAAAGGGGTCGCGGTACAAAAAAGGTTGAGAACCACTGCACTAGAACCAATGAATAAGCACTTTTCTAATTTCTTGAGGAATATGAAGGCATCTTGTGGTTTTATTTCTGTTATACTGATCAAAGACAAAAATCATTATGCTGAGAGACGATAAAAGATGACAATTTTTAAATTTTTCACTAATCCCATTATTTGTATATAACTAGGTGGCTCTGAAATCGCCATTGTCTCTGTGCTCTTACTGTAACGAATAGTCTGACTAATCCATGGTGATGTTACAAGGAGAACCAGTGAAAACATGGACAGAAAATCTGGCATTTTGCTCTCAAAGGAGTTTGTCCTGTAGCTGTACGTGGCTGTGATGGCATGCAGGGTTTATTAATCATTTTCATGTACATTAAGATTCTTTCGAGATGCTGGTTGTTTGCTAAGTACCAAAAGAAAAAAAATAACTTTTCAGCAAAGACTGAGCAGTATTATAAATGCTGTACCGTGGCGGTGCGGTTCCATGTTAGTACACTAAAGGCACATTTTAGAAAAGACGTGGAGATTGGAATTGAGACTTCGAGGTTGCGGCGTTTACAATTCCAGTATTTTTTTTATAAAGGGCTCTGCAAAACATGGCGCCTTTTCTTAAATATCTAGAAGGAAGGGCGGGAATGCATGTGGATATGCATCCATGCACAGTGGGAGGAGCTATCGTATAAGCCTACGTGTGGGGAAAAACAATGGGGGAAACAGTGCTATGCACACGTGTGCCAGCGCTTGCATGTATTTTGCAACTGCTACATGTAGATGCTGCGCACTTGCATGTATACTTGAGCCATTTTGCAAGCCTCGTGGGTAAATGTTGCCGGTTAACTAAGATGCTGCTGTCTTTTTCTAATTTCAGGGTATGGAGGGAGAAATAAATTGAGAATTAAGGCAGATAACTCCCTTAATCTCTCTGTAAAGGGCTGGCCAAAACAAGCATTTTTAAAAACCTAAATGTGCCAGGGAGCAGGTGTAAATCCCAGTCTGGATGGTTTTAAACTTGTATTCTCCATATAAAATGGGGAATACACATGTAGATTTTAGATACGTCTAAACCATGCCTCTGACACACCCTTGCAACTTGCACGTCATAAGGACACCCACATGTAAATTCAGCCCTTTCTAAAATTTCCATTTACACATGGATGCCATTAACACATTTAAATGCTGGTAAGCAGCTACGGGTACCAGTCTGTCAACAATGAGCCGCCTGACTCAAGACAGAACACAATTTAGGATAGCTATCCAGAGGGTCGCCATGAGTCGACTCCGACTCGACGGCACTTAACAACAACATTTACATGTGTAAATAGGGAATAAGGCTTTTAACATACCCCCCTAAGGGACAGAGGTACTCAGCTTTTTTTCCCAGAGACACAAAACTGGAAAGATCCTTTAGTACGTGAAATCCTTTAGAGACACATAAATAAAGATCAGCACTTAGATGATAAACTATTTAGTGATCAGCAAAACATTTGGGACTAGCTTTCAAAACCTGAACACATTTCATCAGTGATGAAGAAAGTATAATTGTTGAAAACTAATCATAAATGTGCAGTAAGCAGTAGCTGAGTGAATTAGCTGTCAGTAACTTACTGTAACACGCGGCCACAGTAACCACTGGCACTGCAGTTAACACACTTTAATTTATGTGCTATCCACATACTGTGAAATGGGTCAGGAAATGGGCAGGTTCTAGGCCGGAAAGAGGTGTGGACTGACCCTTGCAGTTTGTGCACAGTAATTTAAGGGCTGATATTGAGCACATAGCAGCTAGTGTTTTTTAAAAAAACAGTCACCACAGCTAAAATGAAACTGGATATTCAGCGGAAGTAGCCGGATGGTAGCTTCCACTCAGTATCTAGTTTCCACGGTGACCATTGCAGGCTGCCCAGATAGTGATGCTATTCAGCCACGACCTAGATGGCCGTCCGCCATTTTGGTGTCCTAACTGTATGAAGTTTGTTATACTGTTAGCAGTCTGAAAATCACCTTTGAATATCAGGCACTTGCTGTACACTAAGGGGGTAATTTTATAAAAAAAAGCCACCTAGATTTGCGTGCACATAACAAGCAAAATCAAGGAATTTAGTCAGCGCGCGTGCATTTGATGTGGTCATTCTTCTGAAAATGCATATATTGGGCCGATCACGTATTTTCACTGTGACCATGCATAGGGGTGGAGTTTAGATGGAGAATGGGCAAAGTACACAAATCTACACGTAAATTCTAAAATACTGAAATTTATGTGTGTCCCTTGCAAAATCTAGATGTCGGTATTTACATGAGCTCTAGGGCTGGTGTAAGTTTTCACACATTAAATTAATCCATGTTTTTGGCCACTTACGTCCATATTTTATAGAGTAAAATATGCACATAGTTGATTTTATAAAATAGGCACAAAATGCACAGGTAAATCTAAACACGATTTACAATATTACCCTCCATCTGTCCTAAACTGACTGCGCATCTGTCACTGTTTTTTCTGTGTGGTAAATGTATGGGAAGATGCTGGGACTGCTCTCAACAGTTATTCCACAAGCTTTATACTTACCTCGCAATAATTTGTGCACTTAACATGAGGTAAATGCACAACTTCATGGAATTTTAATCAAAGGGCTCCATTAAGAGATGGGGTTTTGAAAGTTGTTTTGTGTCAACTGAAGAACCAAAGTAAAAGGCATCACCAGATTGTCAAAATATGGGTTTTGATTAGGATAGCAAGTAGATGCATTTTCTTGTGTAAGCTACCTTTTCCCCCAGTTCCTCCTAATTTCAACTAATCTTTTCCTGTTTCAAAGTATTTGAGCAAACCCAGAGTATATACTGGATGCTTGTAATACTCAAAAATCATTCACAGAAAAACTTGAATAAGTCTCCTAGCAAAATGTCTTTAGTACTCTGAAATATCTTGACACTAAGGGGCTTGTTTACAAAGCCGCGGTAGTGGTTCGCAATCGCGATCGCAGCCGCGGCCCCATTGAAATCAATGGGGCCGCGGCTCCGATTACGATCGCAAACCGCTACCGCGGCTTTGTAAACAAGCCCCTAAGAAATGTTTCTAATTTAAATCCAATTTAAATTCACATATGGGGATTATTTTATAAGATGGAACATATGTAGAAAAACAAAAAAGGCACATATTTTCTGCCTGTTTTATAAAGGCAAATTACAGCTTCAAATATCTCTCTCACTATGTTTGAATTAACAACTCAACACACACAACCAATATTCCAAAAACGTTTTTTTAAGGACCATCAAAATCAAATGAGAGCCACTTCACTCACTTCAAGTTCTCTATGGTTTCATCATCAGTTCAGTTTGTAATTTTAACATAGCCATTAGCCAGTAACAGAAGCTTCCAAAATTGAACTTATTTATGGCTTATAGTGTCCTCCGACATGTCATGCGTTTCAAAGAGCTCAGTCTTCTGCATCAGGGAATTGCATTCCTGCATTGTCCTTTCACCATGGAGCTTTCACAATGCGCATCTGAAGGCGGAAAAAGGGCACAACACACGACTTATACAGCCTATCACAAAAATGACTGCCATTTTACTTCAATATTCAAGCCCTGTGGAGACATCTAGTTTACCCTTCCATATTAACCACTACAACAATCCCCTTCTTTCCTTTAGACATCCTCTGTGTTTGTCCCATGCTTTTTTGAATTCAGATACTGTCTTCATCTCTACCACCTCAACTGGGAGACTATTCCACGCATCTACCACTCTTTCTGTAAAGAAATATTTCCACATATTGCTCGTCTATTCCCTTTCACCCTCATCCTATGTCCCCTCGTAGCAGAGCTTGCTTTAAAATGAAAGAGGCTCTAGTCCTGTGCATTTATGCCATGGAGGTATTTAAACATCTCAATCATATTGCCTCTATCCCGCTTTTCCTCTAAAGTATACATATTAAGATCACTAAGTCTATCCTCATGTGCTTTATAATGAAGACCACTAACCATTTTAGTAGCCACCCTCTGCACTGACTCCAACCTGTTTATATCCTTTTGACAGTGCTGTTTCCAGAATTGCACACAATACTCCAAATGAGGTTGCACCAAAGACTTATAAAGAGGCACTATCACCTCCTTTCTTCTGCTTGCCATTCCTCTCCCTATGCACCCAAGCATCCTTCTAGCTTTTGCCGTCACCTTTTCTACCTGTTTAGCTATTTTAAGATCATCAGACACAATCATGCCCAGGTCCCACTCTTCTTTTGTGGGCAGAAGTATTTCACCCTCTATACTGTATTGCTCCCTTGGATTGCTGCAACCCAAATGCATGACCTTGCATTTTTTAACATTAAATCTCAACTGCCAAATTCTAGACCATTCTTCAAACTTAGCTAGATCTCTCCTCATGTTATCTACACCTTCCTGGGTGTCTACTCTATTGCAGAATTTGGTATCATCCGCAAAGAGGCAAACCTTACCCAACAGCCCTTCTGCAATATCATTAAAAAGATGTCAAAAAGAATCAGACCAAGGACAGATCCTTGAGGCACATCACTGGTAACCTCCTTCTCCTCAGAGTGAGCTCCATATACCTGTACACTTTGTCACCTCCCACTCAACCAATTTCTAATCCAAGAAGTAACTTTAGGGTCCATCCCTTGGTGCTCAGTTTATAAGTCACCTATGCGGAACGGTCTCAAAGGCTTTACTGAAATCTAAATACACCACATCTAGGGCTCTCCCTTGGTCCAATTCCCTGGTCACCCAGTCAAAGAAATCAATCAGATTTATCTGACAAGACCTGCCTCTGCTGAATCCATGCTGCCTCGGATCCGTTAATCCGTTGGACTCAAGAAACCTCACTATTTTTTCTTTCAGCAGCGTTTCCAATAATTTACTCACTACTGAGGTTAAACTAACTAGCCTGTACTTTTCAACCACATCCTTACTTCCATTTTTGTGTAAAGGGACCGGATGTGCCTCTCTCAAGTCCTCTGGTACCACTCCCAATTCAAGAGCCACTGAAAAGGTCAGTCAGTGGAGCTGCTAGAACGTCCCCAAGTTCCCTCGGCATTCTCGGATGTATCCCATCCAGTCCCATCGCTTTGCCTGCTTTTAGTCTAGCTAGTTCCTCACAGACACAGTCTTCTGAAAATCGTTCAAGATGCCCCTCGCTTCTGTTCCTGTTGTGGGTGTTTTCTGAGGTCCTGCTCCTGGTCTTTCATCTGTGAACATAGAACAGAAATATTTGTTAAGCAATTCCGCTTTATCCTCATCAGCTTCTACATATTCCTTCCCTTCATCCTTGAGTCTAACAATACCACTTTTGCCCTTCCTCCTTTCACTAACATATCTGAAAAATGTCTTATCCCCCCATTTTATTGCATTGGCTATTTGCTCCTCTTTATGAATCTTTGCTTTCTTGACTACTTTACCAGCCTCTCTAAGATTTTCCAAATACAGATGCCTGTCTTCCTCTCTCTGTGATCTCATGTATTTCATGAAGGCCTCCCTCTTTTTCTTCACCTTTTCAGCTACTTCTTTTGAGAACCATAGCATCCTCCTTTTCTTTTTATCTTTATTTACCATTCTAACAAAAAAGTTGGTTGCCCTTGAAATATCCCCTTTCAGTTTTGCCAACTGTTTTTCTATATCCCTCATCTGTTCCCATCCCGCTAACGACTCCTTGAGGTATTGGCCCATCTTTGCAAAGTTAGTTTTCCTAAAGTCTAAGACCCTCACTTTTGAATGGATTTTATCAGCCCTAGTCCTAATATTGAACCACACCATCTGGTGATCACTGGATGCGAGATGATCTCCCACTATAACATCAGAAACACTTTCACCATTGGTAAGCACCAAGTCCAGTATGGCCCCTTCACATGTGGGTTCTGTTACCAGTTGCCTGAATAGTTCTTCCTGTAAAGAATCCAGGATCTGCTTACTTCTAGATGATACTGCAGCAGGGATGTGCCAATCAACATCTGGCATATTGAAATCCCCTATCAGTAGCACTTCCCCATTCCTAGTAATGCCACATATGTCTTCTATTAAATCTCCGTCCACTTCTTCTCTCTGTGAGGGAGGTCTGTATATCACACCAATGCAAATAGATTTCTCTTTCCCTCTTTCTAGTTTAACCCACAATGCCTCCTCTCTCCCTTTTAAGCTCTGTAATTCCAAAGCTTTAATAGTAGTTTTTACATATAGTGCCACTCCTCTTCTGCTTCTTCCTACCCTGTCCTTTCTGAATAAAGTATAGCCAGGTATAATTACATCCCAGTCATGGTTTTCTGTGAACCATATTTCTGTAACTGCCACTAAATTCAAGTCAGCCACTCCCATCAAAGCTTCAACATCAGGGATCTTATTTCCCATGCTATGGGCATTTATACACACTGCTTTCCATATGTTACCCTGTTACCCATTTCCATAAAGGTATTTAATGTATCACCTACCTGGGGGCTTTCACCTACCTGGAGGCTTTCTTCACCCATCCCCAATGAATCTAGTTTAAAGCCCTCTTCAGTAGATTAGCCAGTCTACTACCGAAGACGCATTGACCTTTCTTGGACAAATGGATGCCATCTCTGCTCTGCAGCCCTTGGAACAGCATTCCATGGTCTAGGAAACCAAAACGCTCTCGATGACACCATCTACGCAGCCATGTATTCATCTCCAGAATGCGAGCCTCTCTGCCTTGGCCTTTACACTCAACAGGGAGGATTGAAGAGAACACCACCTGTGCACCTAACTGCTTCACCCTCTGTCCCAGAGCCATGAAGTCACTTTTGATACGTTCCAAGGGATACCTAGCAGTATCATTTGTTCCAACATGGATCAGCAACATTGGGTAATAGTCAGTGGGCTTGATGAGTCCCGGCAAACTCTCTTTAACATCTTGGATTTTGGCACTAGGCAGACAGCATACCTCTCTGGACATCAAGTCTGGTTGGCAGATGGACGCCTCAGTACCCCTCAGAAGAGAGTCTCCAACCACCACTACCCTTCGCTTCCTTGTGGTCGCTAATTCTGCAACTTTGGGGTACTTGAGCTCTGGTTATTCCCTTTCCAGGGATGCTTTCACCTCCTCCACTTCCAGGGCTGCATAGTGGTTCTTCAATTCAAGGGCTGGAGAAGTTGGTTTGGTGATTTTGCAGGCCCTGGTGACTTGTGTCCAACCATCGACATTCTGTTGTCACCCATCTTCTCCTCTGCTGGAGAGCTTGATTGCTGCAAGAAGCATCTCATCAATGTACTTCTCACTGTCTTGAATGTTCCTCAGCCTCGCCACCTCCTCTCTGAGTTCCTCCACTTGTTTCCTCAGAGCTTCAGCATGGAGGCACCCTGCACGTGGAACTGGTCCTTCAACTGGCATTAGGACCTCTGTCTGGACAGAGGCAGAAGCTGTAACGGGGGCAACAGCTTTAGTGATACAATTTTTCCCAGCCATTGTTCTGTTCGTGGAGCTTAGGTATCTGTTAAAGCAAAAGAGAGAGATCTACCAAGTACCAGCCGGTTTCCCAGCTGTCCTTTCAGAGAAAAAGCAGTTAAATCTCTTTAATTATATTCAAAATGTGCTGCTCCAAGTCTCTGTGCTTTGTTAAATGGAGAGGTGCCCTATAAAGCAAGACTGCTCACTAGGGGTGGGTGGGAGTCAGGGTGGGTAGGGAGGGAACTAACACCTAATTAGGTGTCAGCAGTTCCCAAAGTTGAGAAGGTTACTAGAGTTCAACAACCTACTCTGCTTGAGGAAATTTCTACTAAAGCACCAAAAAGAAAGTAACTTTGCTTTAAAAATATACAAAAACCCTTTGCTAGAGAGGTTGCAATGGGTACTGAAAAGGGCTCTTTTGGTGGTCTGCCCAGTAATGTGGAATAAGAGAAGAGAATTACTTGAGTTTTAGCAAGCTGGCCAAAGGTGAGCCGACAAATGTTCTGTACTGTTCTAACTAATGTACTGTTCTAACTAGATTGTAAGCTCTGATGAGCATGACTCTGACGGGCAGGGACTGTCTTTTGCATGTTGGCTACCTCTTGTAGGTTAGCTGTACAGTGCTGCGTGCGTGGCGCTTTATAAGTGCTGAATAGTAGTAGTAGTATACCGCAAGATCAAGCATACAGCTAATAAAGGAGATTTTAGATAAGAGATCTGACTGCACTTGTATAAAAACTTCTTTTTTGCTAGAATTAGCTCATTTGTTTTTGAATAAAAACTATTTTCTTTTTGATGAGCAGCTTCACGGGGTTGCCATAGGTGCTACCTTAGCCCCTTGCTGGCTACGCTGTATGTGGAACAATTGGAAGAAAACTATATATGTCAGAGTTTTATTATGATGTTCTCCTGTGGAAGAGATTTTTGGATGATGTGTTTGTTCTCTGGAAGGGGACATATGGATGGCTGCATCAGTTCTTGGAATGGCTGAATTCTTTGACTCGAAATTTGATCTTTAATATGGAATGCCACCAGTCTGATATTTCTTTTTTGGATGTTCGTATTTTTAAGGAGCTTTTCTAACTTCTGTTTATAGAAGAGCTGTTGATAGAAATTTCTTTCTAAATTTTTCTAGTTGCCATCCAGTAGAACTGAAAGCAAGTCTACCTGTAAGCCAATATTTGTAGAATCTGCTCTACTAATTTTATGTTTGAAAAAGTAGTGAAACAGCTGATTGGGAAATTGACATCTAAAGGCTATCCCTCTTTGATTGTGAAGAGGGCATATATACAAGCCAGATCAGTATCTTGGGAACTTTTGCTAACATACAACCCTCATAAAGAGGAAGAAAAAATGGTGTGCGTGCTGCGGTATACCAACATGCCTTGACGCCTGGTAACAATCTTATTAAAACACTGGCATCTTTTGACCTTACATTCTGTGTTTTTGGAGTACTCGCTGATAGCCTATCGCAGAAGGAAGACAATAGGTGAAGGCTTTGAGCAATATAAGTGACCCATTATAAGCTGGACTGATGGTGAAACCACAGAGAGCTTGAAGTGAGTGAAGTGGCTCTCATTTGAGTTTGATGGTACTTAAAAATCTTTTCTGGAGTATTGGCTGAGTGCATGTTGAGGTGTTTTATAAAGGCAGCATAGGCACCCATGTGCCTTTTATAAAAGAGGCAGCCAGAACTATCTCCTGTAATACATAAATACTTTCACGCAAAATTTACACCTGCTCCAAAGAAGGTTTAAATGTATGCATGTACTTTGTAAAATATGTGTGGACATCACGCTTCTACTCCCATCCCACTTAAATGGTGTCCCCAGGAATACTTAGACACTGGACACATACAAGTACATTCCATCTTGTCAGCAAGTTTACAAGAACCATTTCCATGTGTAAAACAAATCTTACATATGGAAATGCTTTATAAAACTACTTCCTACGTGAGAGGTCCCCAAACTACGGTCAGGTCAAAACCGGTTCACCTGGTGCTTCTGAAGCCACATGGCTTTGTGGCCATGCTACCACTGCGGGTGCATCCAGCATCTCTCCCCCTCTCCTGTGGTCCTTCATCTTTCCCTCACTGCATCAGCAAGCAATGGGTGGAGGGTTATATTTCCACTGCAAGCTGCTTGAAACCATTGCACCATGTACTACTCATACAGGGACGCTTGCAACCTTGCACTGTCTGACTCCTGCTAAGCTGCTGTCACTACGGACAACAGCACAGACTGCCTCCTGACCCCAATGCACACTGCTGCAGCCTTCAGTCAGGACACTCTGCCTCCTGCTCTACTGCAGCATATACTGCCATAGCCGCTGAATCTGCCTGCACCCTTCTACAGGTTAAAATTGAGCTGTGTCTACCTTTTGCCAGCCCCAGAGCTGTCCCTCTGCCATGCTTTTCCCCACTAGAAGCAAGAAATTGAGTCAGAGAGGGCAGGATGCAGCAAACGAAAGGCTCCAGGGCAGGTGAGAAATAGCGCTTGTTAAATCTCTGGACTTTGGGAAGATGAGGGCATAGGGAGGAAGGGTAAAGAGAGGGAGAGATGCTGGACTGGGAGGAAGGGGGGAGAGAGGGGAGGGGGAGATGCAGGATGGGTGCGAGGAAGCAGAGATGCTGCATCATGGAAGGGAGATGTGGGACTGTTACCCTTTGTGCCAGGGGATCGCCAAACTACAGTCCTAGAGCACTAGCAACATCTGCTGCATGGAGTGGAAAACGAGAGGTAGGAGGAAGACCTTTTGGGGATGGATTCAGGAGTCTGGCCCCCCCCCCCGCCCCCTCCTACTTGCCAGAATCCTCAGCTCTTTTAGTGATCTGAAAGCTCTAATGTTGCCCTTGGTCCAAAATATTTTGGCTCTTGCCCTATGTGCACATGTTCCATTCCACCCAAACTATGCCTAAGGATAGCTCATTTCAATGTGGGCACAGTTGTTTGGTGTGCTAATTCTTACATATATATACCTGCGTATCACTTTATAAGAGTGTTTCAGCATGCAAAACAGACTTTACTTGCAAAAATGCTTTATAAATTACCCCCATGGTGTTCGCAATCATTACATATTCTAGTTTTCATGACATTCTTTATGTGTTATAAAATCATTTTACAGTATTCTGTTTTTTCCTTTTGCATACAGTTAGCTTCAGTAAATCGAAAATTTCCATTAAGGGATTGCACCAATATTTTTAATAATAATATATTCTTAGGGAACAAGCAGCAAGTCAGTCCTCACATATGGGTGACATCACAGATAGAGCCCGAGCAGAAACACTTCCCAGCTTCCAAAATAAGCTTTTGGAATGTACTCCACGCATGCGTGCCAGTCTTCCTGCCGAAAGGAGCCATCTTACCTCAGTCTTCTTTTTTCAGCAGAGCTTTCGGATGTCTGTCTGAATCCCAGAGACAAGTTGTTTTTTTTCTATCATTGTTTTTTGCCGTTCCGGTACAGTTTTGTCTCGATTCGCGTCGTCCTTCCCACCTTCGTTGATCCCTATGGCCATCAGTGCCTCAGCACCACGTTTTTTTCTGTTTTCTTTTTCAGTGCATGAGTTTTTTTCTTGCACCCACCTGGTTGGTGACAACATTGGAGTCCTTTGACTTGGTGGGAGCTGTCTTCCCAACCATGTCAAATCCAACCAGTGGTTTTAAAAAGTGCATAGAGTATGGTCGGACCATCTCAATCACCAACTGCCACAGTTCATACCTTCAGTGTATCGGGGTCGACCATGAGCCTTCGACTTAACCTCTCCATTTGCAGATGATGCGCAAGGGGCTCAAGAACCGAGAAAAGCAGCAGGAATTGTTTGGTTCCAAGGCCTCGACACTGTCCCTGGCGTCGACCTCAGCTTCAATGCTCTTGGAGACCCCATCTGAGGCATCGGTTCTAAAAGGGGACCAGGCAACCTCCAAGCTTTGAGATCACGGGATATCGGACCGGCAGCCCTACTTTGGCAAGGAGTGCCCACGGAAGGAATGGACTCCGTCCAAGTTAGCATCAAAGGGCAATGCAGATACCAGAGGGAAAACCCCTGGTCATTGACATTGGAGCCCTCGATGAGACTGAGGGTGAAGGCCAGGAGCAGCCTTCCAAGGTGTCCCGGTGGGAGGAGTTGCCTCCGAAGACCTCGGAGGCTTGGCGCAGGGCTCTTAAGGCTATAACCCTTGTGGAGTCTCCACCAAAGGCGCCAGCATCGACTTTGTCGGTGCTGGTGCTGATGTCGACACTGGCAGCTGCAAAGCCCTCCCTCCTAGCAGAGAGGATGCTGGTTCTCAGGCACAGCCTGGCTGCCTTCATGGCACAACCCCCCCCCCTCACCCGAGGATCGGGTAACTCCAGTTCCTCAGCGCCAGTAACGGCCCCATCCACGGCAGAGGCCTCGTTGGCCGAGGTGCAGCCAATCCTCAAAACCTTTGCAGTTTCCTCGGGATACCAAGACCTCTCCTGATCTCGGTCGGCACAGCCCGTCTCCTCGGGTGCCTCCGGTTCCAAGCATTGAGAACCGAGAACCCCTTCCTGTCATCGACAGAGTCCTAGATCCCATTGATGCTTCGAATTCCTCAGTGACTCTGACTCTGACTGGGAGGTTGAGGACAAGTCTCCGGAGACAGCGAAGTACCAGTATGTGCCCTCGAATCTGTCACCTCCTCCTGAGCATTGAAGGTCCCCCCTGAGGACCTCTCTTTTCTGGCGTTTGTGAGGGACATGGGAAAAGCCTTGACTTTCACCCTTGAGGCAGAGGAGGAGCCTTGAGCTAAGGAGCTCGAGATCCTCCAGTATGCCACCTCGCCAAAGGAGGCCATCATGGTCCGTATCCACCCCATTCTGAAGAGGCTACTTCTGAACTTCTGAAGATGTGGAAGACCCCGCTTACAGTGCCTATGGTGAGCAAACGGCTCGATTCCATGTATCAGGTCTGAAAAAGCCCGGGCTTTGAGGAAACAACTGCCTCATAACTCCATGGTGGTGGAGTCAGCCATGCACCACATCAAGAGCAATAAGATGCACTCCTTGGCTTTGGCAAGAAGTGTTACCAGGGCTCGATGCTTGTGGCCTGTATACAAGCATGCCAACTGTACATAAGCATATACTTGAGAGACCTGGCAGGGGAGCTTTCCTGGTTCTCAGCTGGGCTTTCTGGTGACTATCTCGAGAACTTCCAGAACCTCTAAATCGCTTCCTTGTCAGAGAGGAGTTCAAGATGGTATCCCTTGAACGTTGTTGCCCTACCTCCAGCCAGAAGATTGGCTGTGCTCCTTGGATCTAAAAGACGCCTTCACCCACATCCTCATTCATCTGCTGCACCACCAATACCTCTGCTTCATCATCAGCAGTTGGCACTACCAATGCAGGGTTCTCCCTTCAGACTAGCATCCTCTCCCAGAGTTTTCACAAAGTGCCTAGCCTGGCTGCCTTCATGGCACTTCCCCCCCCCCCCCCCCCCCCCCCCCCGAGGACCGCTTTTTTTCTGCGTCCAGGGGATTTTCATCTTCCCTTACCTGGACAACTAGTTGGTAAAGGGCAGCTCTCCAGATGAAGTTTGCTGACAACACAGCATACCATCCAGGTCTTGGAGCAGCTGGGCTTCATAATCAACTACCCAAAGTCCCATCTGTTCAGCACCTCAAGTTCATTGGCGCTCTCCTAGATACTTCGGTGGCCAGAGCACAGACCTGGCCCACCGATTCATCTCTCTGGCGCACCAGGTTCAGTGCTGCTCGATGGTGTCCACTCACCAGATGCTTCGCCTCCTGGGCCACATGGCTTTCACGCTCCATGTCACACTATTCGCCCACCTGAATATGCGGCAAGCACAGTGGACCTTTTGCACTCAGTGGTGTCAGGCTTTGGGCCGCTTCTCCAACAGAGTGTGCGTAACTCTACCAGTACTCGACTCCCTCCCATAGTAGCAGCAGTTGGTGCATCTTCTAGCAGGACTGCCCTTCTAAGTGCCTCTGCCCCTACCAATTCTGACAACGGATGCCTCCAACCGTGGCTGGGGAGCTCATCTCGGCAGCCTTTGCATGCAAAGCCTCTGGTCGGAGGGCGAGAGTCTCCACTAGATAAACCTCCTCGAAATCCAGGCCCTGCGAATGCACTGTGGGCCTTCCAGACACAGCTGGTCGGTCTCATACAAACCAACAACCAAGTAGTGATGTTCTACCTCAACAAGCAAGGGGGGGCACAGGCTTGTAAATCCCCTGTTGAGAGACAGCCCAGCTCTGGAAGTTCACCGTGAAGCAGCAAATGCTTCTCTGGACAGTGTATCTTTCGGGAGAGGAAAATGCCACAGCGGACTAGCTCAGCAGAGTTCTGCAACCACAGCAGTGGGATCTCAACCCTCAGGTGGTCCACAGGATCTTTCAGATGTGGAGCACCCCTACCATGGATCTCTTTGCATTTCCTCTCAATGCCCAGCTACCGCTCTTTTGCTCCAGGATGCCCTGTCCCAGTTGGGTGGCTGCCGATGCCTTCCTCCTAGATTGGGGCAAGGGCCTACTCTGTATTTACCCACCGACTCCCCTGGTGGCTAAGACCCTCCAAGGTCCAAGCGGATGGGACCTCCTTATATTCATTGCCCCATGGTGGCCTCGCCAACCATAGTACCCCTTGTTGCTACAGCTGTCTCGGGCGCCGCCCCTTCACCTCGTCTGTGCTCCAGATCTCCGCTCACAGGAGAGGGCACCATACTACACTCCAACCTCCGCTCCCTATCACTCACAGCTTGGCTGCTAAGTGAGTACTGGCAGAGTTCCATCTGCCGAAGATGTCAAGAATATTCTCCCAGGCATCCCACAATGATTTGACCAGGAGGGCGTATGCCTTCAAGTGGTGCAGATTTTCAGTCTGGTGTGCAGACCGGGCCCTCAACCACTTGCTTGGTGGAGATGGTGCTGACTTATTTGCTTCACCTCTCCAAATCTGGACTGAAGTCTAACTCTGTCAGGGTGTACCCGAGTGCTCTTGCAGCATATCACCACAACATTGATGATCGGCCCCTTTCTGTTCACAGGACACTTTATACAAGGCCTTCTGCTTTCTCGTCCCCCTATTTGGCCACCGCCGGTGGCGTGGGATCTCAATGTCATTCTGGGACAGCTGCTCTCGCACCCTTTGAGCCATTGGCCAACTGTACACTCAAGTTCCTCACCTGGAAAGTCATCTTTTTGGTGGTGCTTACTTCAGCGCGCAGAATCAATGAGCTGCAGGTGTTCATAGCAGACCCGCCTTATACAAGGTTCTACAAAAATAGAGTGGTGCTGCACGCTCATCCTAAGTTTCTCCCTAAGGTGGTTTCACTATTCCACCTAAATCAGTCTGTGGTACTGCCCACCTTTTTCCCATGGCATGACGCCTCCAGAGCAGAGGCCTCTCTCCATACTTTGAACTGTAAGAGAGCACTCACTCTTTATCTTGAATGGATGAAGCCCCATCGCAGTTCCACTCAGCTTTTTTGTTTCTGTGACCCCAAGAGACCAGGGGTAGCCATCTCTAAGCACACTCTGTCCATCTGAATGTATCAAAATGCATGCATGAATGGCCGACTGCATCTTTTTTGTTTATGTCCAGGCTGGGGTTACCTTAGAGCGCCACACCATGGGGCATATTGTTCACACTATGACAGCCTCAGTGGCTCACTTGCACTCCATCTCCACAGTGGAGGTTTGTAGAGCTGCTATGTGGTCATCCATCCACACCTTTGCACTATTACCTGGATAAGGATTCCCGGCATGACAGCACCTTTGTCCAAGCCATACTCCTGCACCCCTTTGGGAATTAATGCAACTCCTTCCCTCCGGCCCTTCTGTCTGTCCAGGCTACCGGAGAGTTGACTATTGGTTGATGCTTTAGGCTGGTGTTGACTCTCGGAACCTCAGTTCATTTTTCTGGTTGCCCTGTTGGGCTGTCTACAGGGTTTTATAGTAGCCTGAAGCTAGGGAGTCCCATACTGGCTTCCCACTTGGTCCTGGAGAAACGTAATTACCTGTAGCAGGTGTTCTCCGGGAAAAGCAGGACTCAGTCATCACTATCCTCCCTCCTAGCCATGGAGTTGTTTTCTTTTTGGGATTCATTAAGCTATGTCATCATACTGAGATAAGAAGGCTCATTCAGGTGGGAAGACTGGCATGCATGCGTGGAGTACATTCCAAAAGCTTCCTTTGGAAGCTGGGAAGTTTTCCTGCATGGGCTCCGTCGGTGACGTCACCCATATGTGAAGACTGATTCCTCTGTTCCCGGAGAACACCTGCTACAGGTGAGTAACTATGCTTTTCCTGAAATTTGCTTAAATTTAACTTCATTACATTAGGAGTATTTAGCTATGGTGACCACACAGTATTGAAATATCATGTAAAACCAACTTCAATATTCTTCCTTTAGAAACACTGAATATATTTTCTAACTGTTTCATTACCTATTTTTAGGTCCGTAGAGAGTACAGGAAATTCTTCCGTGCAAATGCAGGAAAGAAAATTTATGCATTTACGGTTCAGAGACTTGTAAGTACAAACGTAACTTTTTTATGGTTTCTAACATACTCTTCATATAGGAATGAAATGCGTGCAGTACATGCATGTTTGAAACTGAAATACGTCTAAAAAGTCATATTTTTAGAAATTTTCCATTGAAAAGCAGGATTGAGTCAGGCACACAGATTGTATGATGCCATTCAGTAGCACAAGGACAAAACTGCTTGCCCACAGCTCAGATTTGTAATGTAAAGTTCTGAGCTTGCGCAACCCTTTCTTTGCACAGCGGTACTCTAAGTTTGTTAGTTTTGGGGTTTTTTGCTTTGCTGAATGGATGTGAAATAACATTTTCCCAAATTGCTATTTTTTTGTTTTCATGCTGATTCTGTTTTCCACCATTTTCTCCACACCAATCTTTCAATGCACAGACATGTATCTGAAAGTGGGGTTTCAGCCTTGTCGAAAATGTGGAAGAAAAATCCAAAATTATGATACATGCTTGTAGGGAGTATTAACACTCGTGATATAGGTCAAAGTTATAGAGGATTGAACTACCAACTGCTTGTTGTAAATTCCTCCAAATTTTCCTCAAGGCAAATGTTATGTCAAATGACGTTTATTCTATAATAATGGGACCCGCTAGATCTTACACTCTCGTATGTGTGTGTGTAGGTCTCAGACTGATATCGGCATTGATTATGCACCACTTCAACTATGCCAATGCCATACTCGCATCAACGACCTCTTAAAATAATTCACACATGATATTTAGGGATATGTTTACTAAAACCCCGTTAAGTGTGTGCCGCGTTAGTGTGCGGGATGCCATAAAAGGAGTGGGCGTGTCAGTCTGAAAAAAGCAAACCGGGATTAATCATGTGCTAATGTGCGCTGATGTGCGCCGCGCACATTAGCACATGAGAAACGCGCGCAGGAAGCATAAGCAGGCGCGCTGATGTGCAAGTACAAGAACAGAGCCACAGTACAATGGTTAAGACACTGACCAATAGTGCAGGGATCATGGGTTCAATCCCCCACTGTGCCCAATGAATAAGGCTGGGTGAGGCACTACCTGTTATGTGTAATATTGCATTCTGAGGCATATTAACTTTATTTTAATTACTGCTACTAGCAAACGCACTCTCAAAGCACTGTAACATAAGACGCCCCATAAGGTACCCCAGAGGGCACATTTTAAAGTGCACTGTCTGCCACGGCACCCTACAATGTTGCTGAAAGGGTGGCGTAAAGGGCGCCATATAGGGTGCCCTATGAGGCACAGCAAGGTCATAGCACTGTTTTTGATGGCAGCACTGTGCATTTCAACGCATGAAAATCTTAAGTAGGTGCGCTGAAATGCAAGGAGGAACAGCAGTGTAGCACAATGGTTAAGGCACTGGCTGATGATACAGGGGTCATGAGTTCGATCCCCAGTGTGCCCAATATGTAAGGCTGGCTGAAGCATCAGCTTTGACATGTAAGTATTGTTTCCTGAGGCATTTTATTTGTATTTTAATTATTGCTGCCAGCAAACACACCCTCACGTGCCGTAACCTAAGGTGCCGCATAAGGCACCCTATAAGGCACTCCATAGGGCACATTATAAAGTGCACTGTCCGCCACGGCACCCTATAATGTCCCCTATAGGGCACCCTATAAGGCGCTCCATAGGACACCTTATAAGGCACCTTATACGGACTGGCACCCTATCAGTCGCTTCATAGCATACTGTATAGTGCACCTTATATGGACGGTAACCTTAAGGTGCCCTATAAAGCACCCTCTGAGGCATCTTATGGGTACAGTACGCTGAGGGTGTTATTGCTGGCAGCACTAATGTATTTTAAAAATAGATAATGCTTTGGACAGCCCTATCAAATAACCCCACTGTGGGTTTGAACCCATGACCTCTGGCTCCATTGGTAGTGAAGTAACCAGTGGGCTACAGCTCTATAGCTGCTTGCAGCCCCCTGGCTGGCTGCAGAAGGACTGCAATTCACCACACAAACAGTCTGCTGTGGTCACCAGGATAGGGTTAACCCACCCATACCCATGATGCACTGCACATGCAAATCAGCAGTCTACAGATGATCACAAGATGAGGTATGCACCCCCACAGCACCTCGGCCTGGTAGGGGGAACTGACCATGTGTGGTACTGGCACAGAGTAGCTACACACAGTCACATTGTGCAGGTACGGCACTCACCATGAGGGTGAGGTGGGGCGCCCAGCACCAGGTCCACAGCAGAGATAGGCCATGCTGCAGGTCCCCAGCAGTGCTAATGTGTGAGATAGGTAGTTTCTGCAGACACACCTTGGATATATCTGTATGTCTCAGTCAGGTGTAGCCCCTATGGACACCTAGGAGGATTATGTACCACCACCACCCTCCTCCTCCTCCAGGGCTGAGGGTGGTAAACAGGGTCTCCCACCAACAGATCCACATTCTGTCTTCCTGCAATGGTGACAGTAGAGGGGACCATCAACCCCAGTCCTGCTGGGGAACAAACACCCTACAGGGCAGTCAATGCAGCTCTGTACACATCCATAACGCAATAGCAGACAGACATTAGGCCTGGATATGCTAAGCTGCACCCCACCACTATCTGATATTCTCCTGCAGCAAGCCTTCAGCCGCTGCACCCTGCAAGGCGCTCCATCAAGACACATACCAGCTGCAGACAGTCTGCTAGCTAGTCCATAGTGCATATTCCTGTTGGAAATGCGTGCACCCAGAACTGGGATGTCAGCATACACACCAAGCAGATAAGTCAGTGACTGGGCCCCAAAAGGAAACCCATAAATATCACATGAGAAAAAAACTATATAGCACTATGGGGGTGCCTAGCCATGCTGTGGTCACTGCACAGTCAGGGTGAGAGTGATCTCCCAGCAGGACATGCTGTGGCCACCCTGTCTGTGCAGGTGGTGGCCGGGCACTACAATGTTCCAGCCAGTGCCCTATGCCCTGTGCAGATGCATCCTGGCCAGGCCACCCTGTCCGGGCTATACCCATGGTACCTTGCTCCTCATTATGCACATTGGCAGGCCAATACTGGCTACAGTGCTGGCAGTGTGGGCTGTGGAGGGTGTTTGCAGCCACCACACACTGGATAGACAGACACACACTCCCACACCTATGCCAGCATTGTGCTACTATAGAGGAGTTTAGCAGCCCTGGCCACCACACCAGTCCTGGGCACAGTGCAGGCATGGATATGGTACGCAATACTGTTGGGGGTCACTCCCCAGGGTGGTAAACACTGTCAGAGATCAGACCTGAAGCACACTCCACAGACAGCAGAAAGGTTGCTATGATGGAGCTCAATCAGCAAACTGTGCTTAACGTAGGAATTGGTATCTGCCAGTAATCATAGCAAACGTTTGATAGCTGTGTACCATATTCCCAGGTGTAGGGTGGCATTGCTAAGGTATGCAAGGGCTAGTATTGGGAGATGCACGCAGGGCCCAATGTCCTGCCTCTCCAGGAGGCATTGGCTAATGGAGCCTGTGGGTATGGGTGTGGGTGTGTCTGCCGCTGTTGGCTGCTGCTTTACGGCAGAGGTTCCCAACTCCAGTCCTGGTGTGCCAAACACTGTTCGGGTTTTCATGCTGTCCCGCATGAATATGCATGAGATACATCTGCATACCATGGGGGTGGTGCATAGATATGCAGCACAGGCATCTTTATTAGAGGCAGCATGGAACCTGAATGGTGTTTGGCCCTCCAGGACTGCATTTGGGAGACTCTGCTCTAGGTAATGCACCTGTTTATGGTGTCTTTGCTCTGTACGGTAAAATGTAGGTGTTTTGGGCATGTTTACGTCATCTGCAATAAAGGTTCTGTCTGTATTAGCACGTTGTAGTAGTGGGTAAAATATGGGGACTGGGTTGGCAGGCACCATAGCTGGGACTTGAACCTGTGACCTTCTGCCTCCAAACACACTGGTTGTGTGCACTGCACCACCTTGTTGCCACAGAGACAGTGCATTCCCTGGTGTTACCATGACTATTTGTCTGTCAGGGCCTGTCTGTTGCAGTGCATGGCACCCACCTACACAGGGCTAGGCCATGGTCTGCTCTGGGCAGCTGCCACTGCCCCCTCCACCAACAGTACCCCTCCGCCACCATGCTGACATGGCCTTTTATTGGAGACAGCATAAAACCTGAATGATTTGTGGGCCTCCAGGACTGAATTTGGGGGACTCTGCTCCAGGTAATGCGCATGTTTCTGGTGTCTGTGCTCGGTGGGGTAAAATATAGGCGTTTGAACCATGCGTATGTTCTCTGCAATAAAGGTTTGTCCTTACTATCACGGTTTGGTAGCATGTAAAATATGGGGACTGGATTGGCAGTAGCCCCAGCTGGGACTTGAACTTGTGACCTTCTGCCCCTGAACACACTGGCTGTGCTCACCGCACCACACTGTGCTCACAGAGACAGTGCAGTCCCTGGAGATACCATGGTTGTTTGTCAGACACAGCCTGTCTGTTGCAGTGCATGGCACCCACCTACACAGGGCTAGGCCATGGTCGGCTCTGGGCAGCTGCCACTGCCCCCCTCCACCACCAGTACCCCTCTGCCATCATGCTGACATGCCCTTCTGCTGATGGTGCTGGTGGTGTGCAGTCTCAAGCCATCCAGTGTGCAGGTAGGCGGCTGCCTATGGTGTGTGTTCTGGGGTAGGGGTGCCTGCATAGGCATCCACGCTCCCCCCCAACACCGCCTGCCAATGTTCTGTACCCTTGTGGGTACCTGCTGGGTACTATCCCCTGTGACACTGTGATAAACACTCTCGTGCCCATGTTGGGCCCTCATCAGTTGCTGTCTGGCTGCTGTTCAGTTTCAGCATTCCTAAGTGCCACCTAGGCATCTGCCTAGTCCTCACTGTGCCCCAGCTGCACCACAGCATGTGCCGCCTGCAGCCCTCTGTATCCCCTTTCCCAGCATCTGTCCAGTTGCCCATTCCGACATGCCCGCCCTGCTGTTGTGGAACATGTGCATGCCATAGGAAACCTGTCCAATGGAGAGGGAAACCCTGATCAGTGCTATTTCACTGTGGGATCATTCACCTTGTATGGGGACGGAGCGTAGACCCTTCCAAAATTCATATTTATTTTTTGGGGCTTTCTTGGGAGTGTTTTTTGATGTTTCCCATTACTATCACTATTGCCCAGCTTGATTATAATTTTTTTAAATTTTGTTGGGGTCCTTTTCAATGTTTATTTGTACTTTTGTACCATGTATCACACTTATCACTTTTTGTAGGTTTCCCTGGGTTTGCTGTACATTGCTGACAGATATGGTTTCTCTTCCCTTTAAATCGGCTCTACCGCGAGGTTTTCACTCGCGGTATCTTTTGCCTCGGATTTCAGCCTCGCAAATGTGCGGGGAGCCTCTCCCCTCCCACTCTCCACCCATTGACCCCTTCTCTCCGCCCCTGGGGAGCCTTCCTCCGCCCTCCGGGAGCCTTTCCCCGCCTTCATCGCACATTAGCACGCCGCGCACATGAGCGTGCATATTTGGGCCCCGTACGCGACATTAGCGTGCGCTAAGGTACCTTAGCGCATGCTAACGTCGCGCAGCGCACATTAGTGCACATTAGCGCAGTTTAGTAAACATACCCCTTAATGTCTTATCTATTAGGGATCCCCACAAAAACAAAAAGTGCTTATCTTCGTTGTTCACCGTTGTTATTTCATATTATGCCTTGAGATGTCAGTAGGTTTTTTTCATATTATGAAATAACAACGTTGAACAACGAAGATAAGCACTTTTTGTTTTTGTGGGGATCCCTAATAGATAAGACATTAAATATCGTGTGTGAATTGTTTTAAGAGGTCGTTGATGCGAGTATGGCATTGGCATAGTTGAAGTGGTGAATAATCAATGCCGATATTAGTCTGAGACCTACACACACACACACGAGAGTTGTAAGATCTAGCGGGTCCCCTTATTATAGAATAAACATCATTTGACATAACATTTGCCGTGAGGAAAATTTGGAGGAATTTACAACAAGCTGTAGGGAGTATTAGCAGCCAAACAAAATAAGGTATGCCCTGTTATATTTAGGGGAGTCTGCTGCTTCCTCTCCCATGGGTTCGGTGAGACTTTCTGGCAAATGAGCCACGAAAGAGAGACAAGTCTGTATATACATTAGACTTTATTTGGATAGAAAAATAAGAAATATACAGACTATATTAAAGATATGAGGTAATAAGTTGTAACAGTGCTAAGATTATGATTATGCAATAATAATAAATCACTGATTAGCAACAAGAGGTCACAGACTCCCCCTGCACTTAGGAAAAGTACAGGAAAGCGCTAGATGACTAGTTACCACCCCTCCGGGTGACGACATTAGATTGTTACCTTAGCTCTGCCAGACGGATGAATGCAGCTGAGTCCGAGGGAGTCTCCGGAACAACATGAAGTTCAAAGGAGGTGGGTGGGCTTGATAGCACTGGCTCTAGCCATTCAGATGTGGCTGCGTGAGGGCACAGAACCTTACAAGTATCTGTACGAGTCTTATTCTGTCCCAGGGTTAGTGTAACAGCCTTGGAGTACACACTGGGTGCAATCCAGGAAAGTGAATAACGGGGCGGTACATCCCGACAGGACGTCCAGCCCCGCTATCTGCCCTCAACCTATTCCACCTCCTTGCCTTGCTGCACCTATAGAGCTGCTGTGTGTGCTGCGGCGGATGGTGGTGGAGAGTGGGCAGAGCTTAGGCGGGCCCGCCCCTGGACATATAGGGCCGATTCCAATGATGGCCCTGTACGTCCGGGGATCGCTGGGGGGGACGCCATGCTTATTCCACCTCTGAGGTGGAATACGCATGGGGCCTCCCTCTGATCCTGTCCAGAAGCCCCCCCCCCCTGCCCCGGAGCTCAGCAGCCCCCGCACGAAGCAACAGGACACCCACGGTTATTTAACTATCGTCATCACTCCCTGTAGAATACAGATCTTATGCTTCTGGTAGGAGAAGTTCAATTTTTCTTTCTAGCCTAGAAAAACATCGCTATGGACTCATGGGTCCTTTCTATAATATATTCTGGTTACCATCTTAAATTTGTCAATCATCCTCCAGATTGTCCAGTAATGTGAACCCAACTACCTTCCAACTATCTGAATCTCTTGGAAGAAGAAGTGTATCTTATGCTACAGACCTTGGCCATAGAATCTGTTCCCCCACAGGAAATAAATTAAGGGCTTTACTCTAGATACTTTCTGATTCCAAAACTGAAGACTTGGCCTGATCCTAGATCTCAGAGATCTCAGTAGGTTTTTGCTCAAGGAGATGATCAAAATGACTACAATTCCCCCTGTTCTTCACCCCCTAACCAAAGAAGGCTGGATGTGTTCTCTGCATCTCAAGGATGCATATATGCATATACCAATCCACTTGAAATACAAGAAAAATCTCAGATTCATTCTTCAAGCCAACCACTACAAATAAAGTCCTCCCATACAGACTTTCATTGGCAGCGAGGATATTATCCAAATGGCTCATAGTGGCAGTGGCACATTTCCACAAGCAAAGTAATTTGGCCTTTCCTTATCTGGATGATTGGTTACTAGAAGTCCAGTCCCAGTCTCAAATATTGGCACCTCTACACAAAATAATTGTTGTTCTTCAATCTCTGGGATTTCTCATCAACTTTCAGAAATCCACCTTAGCTCCTGCCAACATCACCTGCTTTACAGGTGTGGTCTTGGGTACCTTCAGTCCAAAGATTTTCTGCTAGAGGACAGAATTCAAACTCTAATCTCTCATATACATGCCATTCAGTTAGCACCCAAGGTCACTGTTGGAGCACATGGTGGCTGTGGCTCATGTTGTCCCCTTAGCACAATAAAAGATGCAAAGATCACAATGAGACTTCAAATTCTAGTGGGATCAATACTCCCAACATCTGCCATCAATCATTCACCCACCACTACGGTTATGCCTCGTCTTACATTGCGAGACACTCAGATCCAACCTCTCAGTTGCCCCGTGAAAATGTCAGTAAGTCCTCATGACAGATGCTTGCAATCTAGGCTGGGGTACATACTGTAGAAACATGGAAAATGATGGCACATAAAGACCATAGGGCCTTTCCAGTCTCCTCATCCATACTAACAACTAAGCTCCACAATCCCCTCTTTTCCCTGCTTGTTCCATGCTTTCTTGAATTCAGATACAGTCCTTGTGTCTACCACCTTCACTGGAAGGCATCCATATTTCCTCAGATTACTCCTGAGTCTGTCCCCTTTGACCTTCATCCTATGTGCCCTTATTCTAGAGCTTTCTTTTAATTGAAAAAGGCTATCCTCCTGTGCATTTATGCCACAAAGTATTTAAATGTCTCTGTCATATCTCCCCTCTTCCACCTTTCCTCCAAAGTGAACATATTGAGATCTTTAAGTCTGTCCCCCATATGCTTTATGACAAAGACCACTGGCCATTTTAGTAGCTGCCATCTGCACCAACATCATCCTATTTATATCCTTTTGAAGGTGTGGCCTCCCGAGTTGCACACAGTACTTCAAAAGACGTCTCACCAGAGTCTTATTCAGAGGCATTATCACCTTCTTCTTTCTGCTGGCCACTGGTCCCTCTAAGCAGTGCGCATGTACGCATGCACACACCTCGCTGATCGAGCGCACATACTTTACAACAGAGCGCACAAAAATTACGGTTATGATTCTGATAGAAAACAACACAGACGTCTTAAAATTTAAAAGTTGTGATTGTAATTACTAGAAATTTTCCGCTTCATTTAGCAATCGTCTATTTTCATTTAATTTGATTAAAATCGATGTAGTGTACATACTGTATTCTGACGGGTAGTCAAATTTTAAAGTATATGACTCCGAGTGTTGTTATGTGGCGCACAAAAATTTAACCTTCCTTCAAAAGCTGCACAGCTGATATTTTATGCGCACACAGCCTACAGAAAACACTGGTCAACATTGAAATCGTTACTGACTTTAAAAGGCCCTGATCTGTAGTATCTTGGTGAGCTGAACACGAATATAACATTAAAAAAACTTTTATTGGCTCTCGTTTTGAAGGTATTGCATGTAGTTCATTTTTGACGTTTCTCCGTGTAAATTTATCCAGTAGGACATCAACAACATCCCAAATAAGCTTTGAATGATGTAATATTGCATCACATTGCATAATACCAGCATGCGCATATCATCCAGAGTTGATTGCATCATTTTCTGCTAGACGGCTGCTGAAGCCATCTGACTTCAGCAGTGTATTATACGCAGTCGGAAAGGTTGAGCTTTTAAAATATTTCAGGCTGTGTGTGAGACAGTTTAAGCTACTGGTACATGTAACTTTTATTAATCATATAATTTTAGCCATTTAGGTACAATACAGAATAGTAATGCCGCGAACGTGCATTACTACCGTTGACAATTTCTGCTACATTTGTGGGGAAGTGACATTTGCCAACCAGAAGAAAAGTATCACTTCTCAACTGAAGAAGGCATATCATCTTTACTTCGGATGCAAGATTGGTGACCAAGACAAGCCTTGGGCCCCGCATATATGCTGTGCTACATGTACAACACAGCTTTCACAGTGGTTGAATTGCAAAAGACCATCAGTGCTGTTTGCAGTCCCCATGGTGTGGAGAGAGCCAAGCAACCACATAAATGACTGTTACTTCTGCTTGGTTCCTCCTCTTTCCAGCGGAATAACGAAGCAAAAGAAGTCGAGCATAGTCTACCCAAACATTCCATCTGCATTGAGACCAGTTCCTCATGGTGAGGGACTTCCCATTCCAGAACCTCCATCAGAATATTCTTTTGATTCATCTGATGAGGACAAGGGTGAGCCGACCTGTTCTTCTCCTGGTCCGTCAGCATGTAGTGACCCAGATTTTCACTGGGATGCATTATCAACTCCACACAGAATAACACAGGAAGAACTAAATGATCTGGTTCGTGATTTGGACTTATCCAAGAAAAAGGCAGAATTGCTAGGATCGAGACTCCAACAATGGAATCTTCTAGAAGAAGATGTCAACATTACTTCATATCGAAAGCGCCACCAGCAGTTGGAGCCTTTCTTCAGAAAGGAAAGTAATCTGGTATTCTGTTCCGATATTGAAAGCCTCATGAATGCCTTAAAAATCACTTATGACCCACAAAACTGGAGACTATTTATAGACTCTTCGAAACTGAGTCTGAAGGCTGTGCTTTTGAACAATGGAAACTGTCTTCCATTTATTTATTTATTTAGCTGCATTTGTATACCGCTTTTCACCGGGTCAAAGCGGTTTAACATTGAGGGGGGGTGGACAACAATCAGTGTGGGGGGGGAGCCGTCACCGGGGGCCAACATTGATGATCTGAACAGGTGGTGAGGACATAGGCAACAGACATAGGTCTCTTATAGGGTAGTTTGGGGAATTTGGTTGCAGGGCTGTGGGATGTCAGTGGAGATTGCCTGCTTCTGGTCCAAGGTATTCCTGGAAGAGGATGGTTTTTAGTTGTTTTCGGAAGGCAGATGGATCAGCGGTGTTCCTGATTTGGTTCGGTAATGAGTTCCAGAGGGAGGGTGCGTATAGTTCAAAAGCTCTGTTGCAGGTTCGTTGATTATATTTTGTTCGTTGATAGGGGATGGTAAGGACGTTGCTGGTGGTTTGTTGGGTTGTTCTGTTGTGGATGGGCTGGGGTAGTAGGGAGCAGAGGTGGGAGGTCTGTGTACAATGGGGGGCTTTGTGTATAAGCAGGGCAGCTTTGTATTCCATCTATTCCAGTAGCGCATGCTGTCCACATGAAAGAGACATACGATAACTTAAAGCATCTACTGACTTCCATTAACTATAACAAGTACAGCTGGCACCTCTGTGGTGACTTGAAGGTAGTTGCCCTTTTAATGGGACTGCAGCAGGGATATATAAAATACATGTGTTTCTTATGTGAGTGGGATAGCCGAGCAAGGGATTGGCACTACTTGCGGAAGGAATGGAATCGCAGACAAAATGTAACAGTTGGAGAGAAGAATATCCAGCACCCAGCTCTGGTTGAAGCTCACAAAATTCTGCTACCACCCCTTCACATCAAACTAGGTTTGATGAAAAACTTCGTGAAAGCCATGGACCGCACTTAGAGAGAGTTTTTGGGGTCCTCAGATTCAAGAACTCTTCAAAGATGACCGGTTCAACAACTTGCTGCAAGGTGTTGCGAAACAAGCATGGAATGCTTTTCGCCTAGTGTCAGCAAACTTTCTCGGGAATGTTAGGGCAGAAAACTACAAGGAACTAGTAGAAGACATGCTGATGCAGTATCAGAGTGGCTGCAATATGTCTCTAAAGATCCATTTCCTTGATTCCCATCTCGATTTCTTTCCTGACAACTGTGCTATGGTTAGTGATGAACAGGGTGAACGTTTTCACCAGGATATCGCAACGATGGAGCAAAGATACCAGGGAAAATGGTCCACTACAATGCTGGCTGACTACTGCTGGACACTCCCCAGAGAAGCTCCCGAACAGCTGTAAAAGAGACAGGCGAAAAAATCTAAGAAGTAGTCTATGACTTGTTTTTTTACAGGTATTAACCGAAGGCCTATTATATATTTACTATTGACATGCATTTCGTGATGTAAACATTAAATCTTGTAGATTACAAAAAAACTAGAGCCATCTTTGCAATTTCACTGTCATATTCCTGTTCAGCAAATAAAAATTGATAAGAAATGACTATTTTTATTTCAGGAACATGACTTTTGTAAAAAGTTATTGACCAGTGTATTCAGCCATGGTCTGCTTTTTTTTTTAAATGCTAGCTGCCATGGCTAAATAAAAACTAGATCTTCAGCACTGTATCTGGATAGAGGCCAGCAAGGAATAACTGAGCAATGTGGTCAGTGTTATTAGCACTATCCATAAAGCAATGCTATACAGTATGAATAGGCTATCCAGACAGCTTTTCTTCTGTCCTAAACTATGTGGATGTCTATCCGTATAGCGGCAGTGAATCTCACCACTATCTGAATAATTTGCCACTTTGCCCACCAGAAGCCGCATCTGGTTAGTAGGTGCTGCTTTTGTTTTTTTGTTTATATCAGTAACATGACTTTTGTAAATATTTGTTGACCAGTGAAATTAGAGGGAACATTCCTGCTGGCCATTCCTCCCTGTGCACTCAAGCTTACTTCTGACTTTCGCTGTTGCCTTTTCTATCTCTTTGACTACCTTACAGTCATCAGAAACAATAACCTCCAAGTCCCACTCTTATTTCATGGATAGAAATACTTCACTCCCTATATACTGTACCACTCCCTTGGATTTTTACAAACCAAATGCATGAACTAGCATTTTTTTAGCATTAAATCTCAGCTGACAAATTCTTGACCATTCTTCATTAGATCCCTTTTCATAATGTCTACACTGTCCTGGGTATCTACTCTATTGCAGATTTTAGTATCATCCACAAAGAGGCAAACCTCGACCTTCATCATACTCAGGGAAGGTGATCAAGAAATGAGATGACTCATCATATCAATCATCTTCAGCCGGGCAATTGTCTATGCTCTGAGTCTTCAGTCACCAACTTTACATTTCTTTGATCCTCATTTGACAATCAGGTCACAATATTTTATATGAACAAGCAAGGTGGAACAGGCTCTCTTTTTTTGCCACTGTTGGGAGATAGTCAGGATATGGGACTTTTCTTTAGTCAACTGCACTCATATTCAGGCTACTTACACCCCCAGCCTACAAAATCAATTAGCCAATCAACCAAGCAGAGTATACTGTTCTTACAAATGGCCTCCAAATTAGACTCTTCTGCATTTCTTATTCCTAGAATGGGGAACGCTCAAGTTGAACTTTTTTGCAAAGCGTCTTATTTGCTCCATTCTACCATCAGGCTGGAGAGTTGCTCCAGATGCTCTGGTAATTCGATAACTATGCTTATCTGCCAATTTCTCTCATCTTATAGTGGCAAAATTGAGCCACTATGATTGTAATAGTGCCTTACTGAACTGGTTTCCTCTATCACAAAGATTTCATCCCTCCTCCTCACAAGCTACACTGACATCTTCAGCCCTCATGTTCTGGAAATTGAAAAACTCTTAGGGGCATGTTTACTAAAGTCCGCAAATCTGCGCGCCGCAAAATAGCGCACGGCAACGCGGCATTTAAACGCGCAGAAATGCATTTAAACGCCCCGCACACGTGCGTGTCACCCCCGCACAGGTACGCGGCACACTAACGGGCCCCGTACAAGTGTGGGCCCGCAAATGTCCGATAGAGGCGTGGAACGGCTAAAAGAGGGCGGAGGAAGGCTCCGGAGGGGCGGAGGGACGGGGTCAATGGGTGGAGAGTGGGAGGGGAGAGGCTCCCCGCACAGTATCGGGCCCGAATTTCCATGTAAACATTAGCGCGAGTGAAACCCTCGCGGTAGAGGGCATGTAAAGGGAAGAGAAACCATTTCCGTCAGCAATGTACAGGAACACCGGGGAAACCTAAAACACGTGAGCAGTGTGATATATGTGCACAGAACAAAATTGCAAATAGAACCTGAAAATGACCACAACAAAACTATTATAAATAGTATTCCAGCTGGGGAACAGTTATAGTGATGGGCAAATATACAAAACACACCCAGCAAAGCTCCAGAAAAAAGAGATGAATATTGGAAGGGTCTACGGAGCAGAGACTCTTCCGAAAAACATTTCCGTTTTTGGAGCTTTCCTCGGAGTGTTTGCTATGGTTGCCCATTAATACCACTGTCGCCCAGCGTGGTGATATTTTCTCCCCCATTTTCCCGTGGTCATTTCTGGTGTTTATGTGCACGTGTGTCACCAGACAGGGTGCATATGCCCACAGTAAAAATGAGTAGAGCAGGGTTTGTGACTCCATCCTGCCAGGCTTACTGCCTCCAGGGTCTGCACTGTCTCTGTGGCCAAAGTGTGGTACAGCAGACAGAGTCATTACCTCTAGGACCAGAGGGCAGAGGTTCAAAACCCAGCTGGGGCACCTGCCAGCCCAGTCCCTATATTTTACCCACCACTAAATAAAGATAGCGCAGACACCCCTGTAGTGCAGGGAACATAAGCATGGGGAAAACACCCATATTTTACCCAATACCGCACACACACCACAACAATGGGCATTACCTACAGCCAAGTCCCCCAAATGCAGTCCCGTACTGCCACATTGCAATCAGGTCAACTGCTTTTTCTGAGAGAAGTTCATGCCAGCATGTTGGCGGACAAGTACATGTGGTGCAGGGGGCAGTGGCTGCTAACCACAGAAGACAGAGGCCTAGCCATGTGCAGGCTGGCACAGTCCACTGCAACAGACAGGCCCTGCCGGATCCACAGTCATGGACAGTCCAGGGAATCCAACCAATCTGTGGCTACACAGTGGTGCAGTGCACACAGACAGTGCATGCAAGAACAGAAGGTCACAGGTTCAAAGCCCAGCTGGGGCTACTGCCAATCCTGCCCACATATTTTTCCCACAACTAAACAGTGATAGTAAGGACACACCTTTCATGGCGGGGACATATGCAATGGTAAGACATCTATCTTTTACCCCACTGAGCACAGACACCATGAACAGGGGCAGTACCTAGAGCAGAATCACCCAAATGCAGTCCTGGTGGGCCACACACCAGTCAGGTTCCATGCTGACACTCATACAAATGCCTGTGCTGTATATCTATGCACCACCCCCATGGCATGTAGATGTAGCCCATGCATATTCATGAGGGATAGCAGGAAAACCCGAACAGTGTGATGCAAACCTGGACTGGAGTTGGGAATCTGTGCCGTAAAGCAGCAGCCATCAAGGGCAGACACACCCACACCCACAGGCCCCATTGGCCAATGTCTCCTGGAAAGGCAGAACATTGGACCGTGCATGCAGCACCCAAAACGAGCACTTGCATAACTTACCAATGTCACCCTACACCTGAGGTATACGGTACACAGCTCTGAGACGTTTGCTAGGAGCACAGGCAGGCAGATATCCATACGTTACGTACATACTGCTAGTTGACCCCATCCAAACAATCTGTTAGGTGTTTGCGGGGCATGCTCCAGGCCTGGCCTCTGACGGTGCTTACCACCCTGGGGAGTGACCACCAGCTGTAATGCGTACCATATCCATGCCTTGCCGTGCTCAGGACCGGTTTGGTGGGCAAGGCTACTTACCCCCTCAATCGTAGCACCATGATGGCAGAGGTGTGGAAGTGTGTGTCTGTCTATACAGTGGGTGTTGGCTGCAAGCCCCTTCAACAGCCCACACTGCCAGCACTGTTGCCAGTATTGGCCAGCCAATGTGCATAAGGAGGTGCAAGGTACCATGGGTATAGCCAGGGCAGGGTGGCGTGGCCAGGATGCATCTGCACTGGGCATAGGGCCCTGGCAGGGACATTGGCTGGGATATTGTAGTGTCCGGCCACCACCTACACAGACAGGGTGGCCAAAGCATGTCCTTCTGGGGGATCACGCTCACCCTGACTGTGCAGTGACCACAGCATGGCTAGGCCCCCCCATAGTGCTGTATAGTAGTTCTCTCATGTGATAGATATGGGTTTCTCTTTGTGGCCCAGTCACTGATCTATCTGCTTGCTGTGTATGCAGACAGCCCAGTTCTGGGTGCATGCATCTCCATTGGGAACATGCACTATGGACTAACCAGCAGGCTGTTTGTAGCTGGTAAATGTCTTGCTATAATGGCTTGCAGGGTGCAGTGGCTGTTGGCTTGCTGCAGGGGAATATCTGGTGGTGGAGTGCAGCTTACCATACCCTGGGCTTATGTCTGTCTGCTATTGTGTTATGGCTGTGTATGGAGCTGCCTGCCTGGGGGGGGGGGGGGTGGTGTTCCTCAGCAGGACTGGGGTTGATGTTGCCCTCTACTGCCACCTTTGCAGGGAGGTAGAGTGTGGATCCCTTGATGGGGACCATGTTTGCCACTGGGGGGGGGTGCCTGATAGTGGCAGACAGGGATATCCATGGTGTTTGTGCAGAAACTAGCTATCTTACACATTAACACTGCTTTGGAACACCCACTTGGCCTCCATCAGCCATGGCAGGTGTTGTTGACCTGGTCCTGGCCACCTCATTGCACACTCAGGGTGAGCACAGTACCCGCACGATGTAACGGTGTGTGGCTACTCTGTGCCAGTAAAACACCCGGTCAGTGCCCCTACTAGGCCAAGGTGCTGTGTGGGTGCACCCGGTCACTTCCCCCAACAGGGCCGAGGTGCTGTGGGGGTGCATTCCCCATCTTGTGTCCATCTGCGGACAGCTAATTTGCATGTGCAGTGCATCATGGGTACGGGTGGCCTAACCCTATCCTGTTGACACCAGCAGACTGTCTGTGAGGTGACGTGTAGGCTATCTGCAGCCAGCCAGGGGCCTGCTTACAGCTATGGAGCTGTAGCGCAATGGTTACATCACTGCCTGTGCAGCCAGAGGTCATGGGTTCAAACCCACAGTGGGGCCCTTTGGTAGGGCTGTCCACAGCTTTATTTTTATTTACTGTACATATGTCTATGCCGGCAAGACCACCCTCAGCTTACTATACCCATTAGGTGCCTCTGAGGGTGCTTCATAGGGCGCCCTGTAGGCCACCTTATGGTTGCCATCCCTATAGGGTGCACTATACATTATCCTGTGTCGCAACATACATGCTGCCCTATAGGGGACATTCAAGGGTGCCTTGGCGAACAGTGCACTGTAACATGTGCCTTATGGGCCGCCGTATGTTAACATGCTGGGAGAGTGCGTTTGCTAGTAGTGATAACAAAATAAAATTCTACAGCCTCCTACAGCACTCCACAGCATAATACATACTGCCTCAGCAGGCATTTTTCACTGGGCATTGTGAGGAGTTGAACCCCTGATCCCTGCACCATTGGTCAGTGTTTTAACCATTGTGCTGTGGCTCTGTTCCTGTGCTTGTGCATCAGCGCGCCGCCTTGTGCCTATCAGCGTGCCGCCTTCTGCCACCCAAGGGGACCAGTGCACCGCCTTCTGCTGCCCAAAAATAACTGTGCGCCGCCTTATGCCGCCCAAAAAGCACTGTGCGCCGCCTTCTGCCGCCCAAAAATAACTGTGCGCCGCCTTATGCCGTTCCAAATTAATTTGCCTCCTAAAACAATTTTAATCATTACAGTTACTGCCTCAGCTGACCTTTGTCTTTGCGCACACTGGGGGATTGAACCCATGGCCCCTGCACCATTGGTCAGTGTCTTCACCGTTGTACCACGGCTCTGTTGTTTTGTATACTCAGCAGCGCGCCACTTTGCCTTTCCACGCGCTAATGTCGACCCCCGCACATTAGCGCGACGCGCACACGTCCGGTTGCTTACTACCGTTTTTTTTCTATTTTCTACCTGAACCGCCCACTCCTTATATGGCACAGGCACACTAGCGCGGCCCCGCACGTTAGGAATGTTTAGTAAACATGCCCCTTAGTTTCTGCTCTGGGCTTCCACAGCCTATTCAAGACATATTAATAGCTGCCAGAAAGACTTCAATTAGAAGAAAATATTCTTTCAATATTCTTTCAAATGGAAAAGATTCTCAATATAGTGCTCTTCTAATGGTCATGATCCTATCAGGTATCCTCCTACAACCATACTACAATACCTTTCATTTGTACCATCTTGGACTTCAAGCCATCTCAATAAAGAAGTACCTCAGTGATCTGTCAGCTTACCGTGATTCAGTGAATAACACTACAGCAGCTCAGTCTCATATTCATTCACATTTCAAGAAAGGCCTTCTTCATTCTTCATGTAAAACTGCCTCTGCAGAAACCCCCTAAACCATAAGATTTGAACTTGATGCTTGTTTCTTTTATAAAGAGCACTTTTGAAACTTTGAATCTGCTACACTCAATTTCCTTACTTAGAAAACATTTTTCCTAGTAGCTATCAATTTGGCTAAAGAAGTCAGCAAACTTCAAGCATCAGTGGACATACTGTATGAACCTTATACTTAGTTTCATCCTCTTAAGGCTGTTTTTTAGACACTTCTTCAGTTTTTCCCTAGGTGGTCACACCTTTTCACATCAACAAAGAAATATTCCTTCATACCTACTAACCGAAGTAATGTTTGAACCCTTCTGAAAAAGCCCTTCATACTCTACAATGTAAACAGGCCTTAGTTTACTCTTTGAAAAGGAATGAGTCCTTCAGAAAGCCTCTTTAACTTTTTGTCTCCTTTGATGGTAAATGACGTGGTATATCAGTTAAAAAATGGCTTTAGCCAACTGGCTAGCATTGTGTTTGACAATTCTGTTATAAACAAGCCGGTGTTCCTCTAAAGTCAAGTCTCATCAGATTAGAGCTACTGCAGCAACATTGGCACTCCTAAAATCTGCCTTACAAAAGACATCCATCCCCGCTATTCGTGGCTTCACCTGCCTCTGAATAACTTCCCCGCCGGTTGTGAGGGGAAGTTAGATGGGGGCGGGAATGGGCAGGACGGGGGCGGAGAGTGGGTGGGCAGTGGGCGGTCACCGGCCCTGGACATTGTCAGACGGCTGCCTGGGTGAGAATCTTCACAGTCTTGGCAAGTGCATATATCTATATGATTTGCAAGGGATTGTGGGCAATGCAGTTCATTCACACCAGACACAGCTGCTGACAATAATTTAGTTGTGCTCAAGTGTTAAAGCCAATAAGGTATTTATTTATGGGGTTATTTCTCCCAACACAGATATGCTTGGTAGCACATAAATCAGGCTACTTGCTTTCAGTGTTAAACTTGAAAAAAAAAACAAAATCAGGAAAACAACCTTTAAACTTGTCAGGCAATTAAAGCAAAAGAAATAAGACCTGGTTGGCAACAAACTGGTCTTTTTTGTAGGCTTAGCTAATATTCTCTTAGCATGTATCAAACAACAAACCAAAAGCTACAAAGAAAGAAAAAAACTGTTCTTCTCAGGTTAACTTCTTATATCTTCCCACATAGATTCAGAAGTGATTCTCTCCTAGCTCACAAGCAATTAGGTAAGGCTCAATTGCTAGCAGTTATCCAGCTGAAACCCCTTAGCTGGCTTGCTTTCTACAGCGTGGCCAGAAATCCTACACAGGAGCTTTTCTGAGTAGATTAAAGAACAAGTTTGTATTTCTTTGTGATGGTTGCTGTACTTTATAACAGAAAATCACCAAAGGAGTTTAGACAGAGAGCAGTCCATATAAACACATTCTTCATCTGCAATCATTCCCCCTTCTTCAACAAGCATGGGTTCAATATCATGGATTGGCACAGATGAATCTCTCAATGGAGCACTTTCAGGAGAATACTTGTTTCCCTGCTGTCTTTCAAGGTTATAGCTAGGGCATAGATTAGTGTTCATACCTGAGCTTCCATTGCTGTTAGAGTTCCTCTCTATATAGCCTGGCCAGTATGTAGTCCAGTTCTTATGTCCAGCCTTCCAATCCAGATCCCTGGACACTGGATCTCTCTTCACATACCTTCTGGCACGGGTCTTAGGGTCCCTTCCACGTGCAGCATCCGTCTCTCTCACAGATACCGTCTGGTGATTCCTAGCTCTGCAGCACCATTCCTCTGGCTTCCCCCAGTCCAATGGTGTATGCTGGCCCTTGGAATGCCTCCCAGTATACGTACTGCTCTGGACTCTTCTAGACCTCTCAAAGGCTTTTCTCTTCCTTCTTCCAAAGGGTTTCTTTCCCTCTCTGTCCGTCCGGTTTGGCTTCTGCTTCTGATGATCTTTCAGATGAAACTGATGATCAAGCTCAAGCTGATTCTCAGGATACTGAGGATGATTCTCTGTAGAATAAACTCTACCTTTATTCTGCCTAGATGAGTGCTCCTCCCTAACACAGCGCAGCTGTGCTGAATCAGGCCCTGCCCTTTGAGATGAGTGCTTAGGGATTACTTCATAGCCCTCCTGATTGAACACACGTTTCCCCACTTCAGCTCCTCTAATGGCTGTTGGAAACCTGGTGCATTCTGGGACTGGTAGTCTTTTATGGGAAAATTCTGTTTTCTTATTTCTACCAGAACTGACAGGTTGCTTGTTCAGAGTCACTTCACCTTTTCTATAGCTCCTTCCTGAGCTATGATAAGCTTCCTTATCACAACATATAGGGCCGATTCTAATGTCGGCCCTGTATGTCTGGGGCCAGCGAAATGTCCGGGGAAGTTATTCCACCTCTGAGGTGGAATAACTTCCCTGGATGTTTCGTTTTGGAAGGCCATATTGGGAGTCAGGCTGCGAGAAATAAACTCTTGTTCTTGGGGGCCAGCATCTCGGCTTTTAAATGGGACTGGTACAGTTCAATGTATTTGTGAGTAATATTGCTAAAGGACTGAATGGAAAAGTCTGAGCTAAAGCAGATGACACGAAAATTTGTAACAGAGTGGTCTCCCCCGAGGGAGTGGATAACATGAGGAAAGATCTACAAAAGCTGGAAGAATGGTTTAATGCTTGACAGTTAAGCTTTAATGTGAAGAAGTGCAGTGTCATGCACTTTGGAAGCAGAAATCCAAGGGAATTGTATGAGATAGTGGGTGAGAGGTTGGTGTGCACAGACCAGGAAAAGGACCTCGGAGTGATGGCGAAACAGTGTGACAAGGCGGTGGCCAAAGCCAGAAGGATGCTGGGTTGCATACTGAGAGGAATTACCAGCAGAAAGATAGAAGTACTCATGCCACTGTACAAGTCGCTGGTGAGTTCTCACTTGGAATATCGTCTTCAGTTTTGGAAACCATATCTCACAAAGGATATAAAAAGACTGAAAACGGTTCAGAGGAAGGCGACCAAAATGATTTGGAGCCTGCATCAGAAGAGGTATGAGAAGAGACTTAAAGACCTAAATATGTACACTCTGGAGGAGAGGAGGGACAGGGGAGATATGTTTCAGATCTTTAAATACTTAAAAAGTATTAATGAACAGACAAACCTCTTCCAAAGATGGAGAAGCAGTACAACTAGAGGGCATAACATGAAGCTGCAAGGGGGTAAACTGAAAGACAATGTCAGGAAATACTTTTTCACTGAAAGGATGGTGGATGTTTGGAATGCCCTCCTCATGGAAATGGTGGGGGTAAATACAGTGACAGAATTCAAAATGGCATAGGACAGACACAGTGGATCCCTTTATATCAACAGGATAAAATCAAAATAAACATAACTATCTCTTATATCTCAATAAATAGGGGTGACCTACATGGAACGGTGGGTATACCCCTAAACAAAGGCATGGGGAGGGGCGACCTGCATGGAGCAGCAGGTGCACCTACTTTTACCGCATTGCTGGGCAGACTAGATGGGCCACACTGATCTTTATCCGCCATCATATATTATGTTACTACGCATGTCTGGCGGGATGTACATGTATACTTTGCATTTTAAATTTTAGATTAGCAGACTGGCTAGACCACATGGTCTTCTTCTACTGTTATTTTCTATGTTTCTGTCACAAAGTATTATGAAACCCTAAACTCCCAGCTCCAGCCCTTGGAACATCTACTTTATGCACATATTTAAATACATGTGGGATCATTCATTACATAGACTTCTAAATGCATATATGGCAACAGATTTTGTATAATGCAATTTTAAATGGGTTTAACTGGGTTTTGCATGTAGAAAGCTTTTTTAAGTTTCTCCTGCAAACATTTTCCTATAGCAGTTGTTTCATTAATTCTTGTTTCCACTGAGATACCTCTCTCTGTGGTACAAAATCCCTTTGAATAATTCAACCTAAACACAGACTAACTCGTGGTAATGTTTTGTTTAGACTCCATTATCATTAATGTTGTTTGTTGGAGAAAGCAATGCACAACAGAAATCATAACGGGTTTCTTCTGAATTACAGCAGGATAAGAACTAAGCTTTGTGACTGACGGTCAAAGGTTCTGCTCCATTTTGGTATCCCAGAATGATACAGGTTAAATCTAGACACAATAAAGCTACCAAACTATACCACATTGAGGCGTTTCGGGTATAGGCTGCAGCTAGTTTAAGGTACAAGCCTTTACTATATGCCCTGAGTATGCCAACAGTTTAAATCCTTTTCCAACTTATTGCTTTAATAAAATAAAATAAAATAGATATAAGTAGAATAAGTGCCTTTACAAATTCCTGTATAGCATGCTCACTGTCTTCCTTCTAATTTAATTTAGTTTAAAACTTAATTTCTGCTTCTTTGCTTCAATAGAAATGTAAAGGGCAGATTACAAACACAGGATAAACAAATAAATGTGACAATTGCAAAGATTCATAAAAAGCCTAGCCTCGTCCCTTGATCTGCATATGGGATGCATATGTGGATCTCAGTAGACATGAAGTCTGTGTGGTGATAGAAGTGGTGGCATTTTTAGCTTTGTTCCCTTAGAGCTGCCATTACGGGAGGAACCTTTCTCGCTCGCTTTCCTCTGCCCAGCACCAGTTGTTAGTCATTTCAAAAATGTGACTGGATATCTTGAAGAGAATAATAAGTCATGCATTTGGCAGTGAAGCTGAAAATGGGTTATCAGATTCCAAGCGGCAGTTTCCCAGTTATACAAGGACTCCAAGATGCCCTTTATTGGTTTCCTGTTAGCTTAGCATGCAATAATTTTCATTTGCTGAAGCAGAAGAAAGTTTTGCAGTCCTGAATTTGGCTGGATTGCACTTACAATAACTACTTATCTATGTTTGTTGGCATTATACTGTATACTAAAGACGAAAGAACTGTACTTTCAAAAATAGAGATCAGTGATGTGGAAGATAATCAAATGTAGATGTCAAAAAGATTCAGAAGCAAAGCATGGAATTTTATCCAAGCCAGTATAAGAAAATACACCCTCAAGAAACAGCAATCTCTTAAAACTGTACATAGCAATTTAAATTGAATCCGTTGTTTAATCGGCAGCCAGTGAAGGGACAAATGATGAGGAGGAACATGTTGAGTTCACCCTACTCTAGTAATAATCATTTGCGCTACAGCACTTTGTGCAGTCTGCGATGAACGTAAAACATAGCCAGGATGTCCAATATAAATCGCACTGTAGTAATCAAGATGAGGTAAAGTCAACAATCGCGCCAACATCATTGTTGGGTGTGTGCACTGCCACCACATTCATGTGCTTCTAAAATATCATGAAGTTTCCTAAATAACCGCAATTTATAGAAACCACTGTGTATCACCATACAGTATGTACTTGCGCTTTAAAATTCAAGCCTCTGCCAAGAACGACCCCTAAGCACTGAATCTTACCATGCACTGCAATGGAATAGCCGACAAGAAGTGACACATTTGGCAAATTATACTCTGAGTCTAATGTAACAATCAAGGCCCTGGTTTTATGTTAAGATTGCTCTACTATTTTCATTTTTTTGCAACAGACACAGGCAATGTTCCCTCTAATTTTCTGTAGGCTGTGTGCGCATAAAATATCAGCTGTGCAGCTTTTGAAGGAAGGTTAAATTTTTGTGCGCCACATAACGACTCTCGGAGTTATATACTTTAAAATTTGACTACACGTCAGAATACAGTATGTACACCACATTGATTGCACTAGAAAATATTGTAGAACTTGTGAAAACTGGAAATACACAACAACTTTTCAATTTTAAGACGTCTGTGTTGTTTTCTATCAGAATCAGAACCGTAATTTTTGTGCGCTCTGTTGTAAAGTATGTGCGCGCGCACACGCGCACAGCTTAGAGGGACCAGTGGACACAGGCACTTCGTTCACCAGGTTGTCATTGACAGTATTGCTCTTTTTCTAGTAAAGTAAGTCCTGTATTGTGATTAATCAAGTGGTATCCTTTTTATTTTAACAGTTGATTTAGTTTGAAATTATTAGGATACCACAGGGAGTTTAGCCCCAAAGAGCCAAAGGTTAAGTGACTCAGCCATCAAACTACATCATGGACTGCCCTAGCACAGTCAAAACACATTGTTAAATTTTATATTACCATTTAAACATTTGGAGTGACATTAAAGGTATTTAAAGTGGGCATTACAATGCATGTATATGACAACAATGGAATAAGAATTTAACAGACTGAAGTGTTGTATAATCAAAATTCAAAACCATGCTGTTATCAACATAAAATCCTCTTAAATACTGAGTAGACTATAATAGCTACAGTTTGTATTGGTTTGTATTCCCTTAGAAATTGATGGTAGCTGTATTGTATTAGACTGGGGTAATATCCAGTTGTTGGAAAGCAATTGCATGCAAACAGATTCATTAATTTTCATCAATTAAGCTCTAAGTGGTGTTACCGTAATTGTCAGCGCTTCTTAATTGGAATGAACTTGCTATCCACAATTCAGGATCAATTCTAGAAATTCTGTTTATTGAAAGATGGTCTGAAGATTGCTTGCCTGTGATATGAAGACTTAGATATTTTCAGTTCCAAAAGTAACAGGCTGGCTTTCAAGGTAGGTGATAGGTTCAAATGACTAATGAAACACTATCTTATATTTTATCATAGATACAGAAATACTTTCTGGAAATGAAGACGAAGGTGCCTTCACTATCACCGATAGACCAGAACTGGCCTACAAGACCTTATTCTTTCTTGGATTCCACTCACAAAGAAATGAAAAGAATTTTCCATTTATGGAGGGTACCTTTTATCTTTTGCTTATGAAATAAAAATCACTTAGGAGGTCATTCAGTAAGTGTTAGTGCTGAGGCCAGCACAACGGTTTCTGCCACCCCAGGCAGAAGCTGCCACCGCTGCCCTGTCATCCATCTTCTCAGCTTGGGGAGGAGGGGGAGGCGGTGGCAAGACTCCATTTTCAAAGCAGTGGCAGCGCACACACACACATGCTGCCGCAGCCTCCCCCCCCCTCGCCACCACAGGATGAGAAGATAGATTTAGGGGGCAGCAGCAGAACTCCGTTTTGAAAGCGGCAGCATGTTCTGTCGCCCACCAGGATTGGCCACCATAGGTGGCCGCCTAGTGGATGGGCGGCCCTGGTTAGTGCACACCCTGCGGCAGACAGCATGCAATAACAACAACATTACCATGCCCTAATCCACAGTAAATGACCCCTTGGTTCGATTGCTTCCACAGAGTTACTTATTGTTTGGCAGTTTTTAGACATCGTTTTCCTTAGGATGATTTTTAAGTCTTGCTTAAGGTTGTCTTCTTTGGTTCTTTGTAATTTGCCATGTTGCAGACTTTGAGCAGACTAGCCTTATCCTCAGTCGGAAAAAGAAACTCAAGTATGCTGCAGCTCTCTAACAGCTTTCAATTAGCATGACCTTAATTTGTATGTTCCCTTTGTGCAGTAGTTTATTTTATTTTTTGGTTCAGGATCAATTCTCATTTCAAAAGCACATACACTTTGTCTTGTAACTGAGTTCTGGCTGCAAAAAGTCTATGGAAGAAATATCAAAAATCTATATACTGAAAAGAATGACTTTCCAGTTGCTTTGACAACATGTCATCATTTTAAATACCTATGTCTGATTGTCACAATTAAAATTCCTATCAGTGAGCCAACTGTAATTCCCAAATAAGAATATTTCTTGTTTTTCAGATTCAAATACCTGAAGTTTGGTATTTAATAGTATTTAGCTTGTGCCTTTCCAAAGGTAGTTCAAGGCGAGTTACATTCAGATATTAAGGTATTTCCCTGTTCCCAGAGGGCATACAATCTAAGTCTGTATCTGAGGCAATGGAGGGTTAAGTGGCTTGTCCAAATCACAAGGAACACCAGTGGGAATTGAACCCAGATCTCTTAGGTAAATATTTATTGTTATGAATGACCGCAACAATATGGCTGTCTTTCTCTACATGTTTCACATATATCTATAGAGTTTGCTGACTTCTGAGTTTTTTGCCTCATTTATTTATTTGCAAGATTTATATTCCACTTATTAATATCTAAGCAGATTCAAATAAAACACTCATAAAGGTTAAAATAACATAAAAGCATAAATTAACAAAGTACTAAGACAAAGACTCAACAATTAACCTATTCTAAATACGTGCCTGTAATATCAGAGTGGAGGAGTAGCCTAGTGGTTAGAACAACAGCATCATACACAAGAGATCAGGGTTTTATTCCCACTGGCATGCTTGGACAAGTCACTTTACCCTCCATTGCCTTGGAAGAAAAGGCCTGGCAATTTATTTCTAGTCATACTGTGCCAAGAAAACCCAGGGGGCTGCTGGGTTGCCAGCAGTCATTATTGAAATGGAACTACATACTTTCAAGATATACCCATCCTATGAATATGCCTGCCTAAAGAAAACTGCCTTCAATTGCTTACGAAAACTTTCAGTACCAGATAATGTTCTTACTTCAGCCAAGAGGGAATTCCACAGCTTCATTGCTGCAACTGAGGACATATGCTCAAACAAAATTTTAAAATGAATGATCCTAAATGATGGTACATTGAGCAACACTGAGTCTTGAGATGTCAGAGCATGTGGCCAACAATGTATTCTTAGAACAGATGGAATTAGCAATGATGCCTCCTGACTAAGACTCTTGAACACCAACACTAGCACCTTAAATATAGCTCACAATTTTACATAGTAACATAACATAGTAACGCGGACCCCAATTCCACACTGTGTACGTCCGGCCCGTCCAGACATCCAAATTATGGACGGGGAACAGTTGTTGCAGCTTCTGCAGCCGCAGGAGTTATACATTCCTGCGATTGCAGAATCTGGGAACATGGATAGGCTGGCATGCACAATATTCTGAGCAGGGAGATGTACAGCATGCTGCCCGTCTCCACCGCTCAATGCTCCTGCTGGTGTGCCGATGTTGTTTTAGCCATGGCACAGGGCACTCAGGAGAAGCAAGCAAGGCCTGACAGCGATTAAAGTCTCTTATTCCCACTGCCCAACTTTTGGAGGGGGCAACCAGGGCCGGGATTGGGCAGCAGGTGCTCACCCGCGCCGGCCCTGTTGTCCTGGGGGGGAGCGGAAGGCCCTGATGGCAAAGGCACCTGGCCCTGGAATAAGCTGGGAATCCAAAGTGTGGCCGCTGGACGTACAGAGCCCTGACTGGAATAGGCTCTGTATGTCTGGATGCTGCAACACGCTCCCGTTCCGCCCACTCTCCACCTCCGGCCCTCCCCGTCCTGCTCCCATCAGCACTCCCCGCACTAACCCTCTGTACATGCGGGGAGTACTGGACTCAGAGTAGCGTGCCAGGCTAAAACGGGGGTCAGACGTCCAACCAGGACAAAAGAACATAAGAAATACCATACTGGGTCAGACCAAGGTCTATCAAGCCCAGTATCCTGTTTCCAGCAGTGGCCAATCCAGGTCACAAGTACCTGGCAGGTACCCAAAGTCCCCAGCTTCCACATTGCTTGTCCTGAGGTAAGCAGTGGATTTCCCAGGTCCTCTTTAATAATGGTTTATGGACCTTTCCTTCAGGAACTTGTCCAAACCTTTTTTAGTTACACTAACAGCTCGTTACCAGAGGATGTAGTAAAAGCTACACTAACAGCTTTTACTACATCCTCTGGTAACGAATTCCAGAGTTTGATTACGAATTGAATGAAAAAATATTTTCTTTTATTAGTCTTAAATGGGTTACATTGTAGTTTCATTGTGTCTCCTCTAGTCTTTCTACTTTTTGATGGCGTAAACAACCGATCTACATTAACCCATTCCACTCCATTCCTTAATTTATAGACTTCTACCTCCCCTCATCCTTCTCTTTTCCAAGTTGAAGAGCCCTAACCTTTTAAACCTTTCCTCCTAGGGGTATCCTTCCATCTACCATGTTCGTGGCTCTTCTCTGTACCTTTTCTAATTCCGCTATATCCTTTTTAAGATACGGAGACCAGAATTGCACACATCCTCCAGGAACAAGCAGAAAGTCAGTCCTCACATATGGGTGATGTCAGCACCGATGGAGCCCTCGCGGAAGTATGCCCCCCCCCCCCCGACTTTCAAAGAAAGCCTTTTGAAGATGCCACCATGCATTCGTAGTCCCCTTCCCGCCCAAGGGTACATTTTGCTCAGTCTCCTTTTTTCCGTGGAGCCCTTCAGACATCTGGCTTGTCCCCGGAAAAAGTTTATTTTTCTCTCTGAGTTTCATACTCACCTCCAGTATTGCACTGGTACTCTTCCCACCTATCGACCTCGTTGCCTCGGCGTCGAGTTCAGTCTATTTTTGTAGTTTTTCGTTCTTTTCTTTTCCTGATGTCTTTGCGACGTTTTTCTCCCTCTGGCAGCCCGGAGAGTCTTTGACCTCACAGGGGTACTTTTTCCCCCATGACTGCCAGTGGCTTTAAGAAGTGTGATCAGTGCTCTAAAATCATGTCTTTGACCGACATACACGACTGCTGTCTCTGCTGCTTTGGGCCAAACCACGACCCGTCAGCTTGCGGTCTCTGCAAGAGGATGTCCAGTAAGGCCCTCAAGAGCTGCCAGCAGCAGCATGATAAGTTTTTCCCCAAGTCCCCAGTGCCTCCGAAGGCCAGTGCCTCGTCTGAGGCCCCAATATCTCGGGTGGAACCTTCCGAACCCGAGCCTCGTTGTGGGTCCCCAGAAAGGGGGTCTCCCTCGAGGGTACCCATTAAGAAGAAACAACCCTCAAAGGCGGCATCCTTGGACAGTTCCGACCGGCCAGGTGCTCCCTGGGTCTGGTCCCACAGTCTGAGACATTCATCCGAGGTGTCAGAGAAGGAGCGACCTGCAAAGGTCCCCTGGAAGGATCTGACCATGGACTGGCCACAATCCCCAGACACTACCCTCATCGAGGATTCTCCTTTGGAGGAACTGGAATTGGGCCTGAGTTCCTCGGTGCCTGCGCCAAAGGCTGTGGAGCGTTCTGGTCTGGAGTCCAGAATGGTGGCCCTGGCGCACAGTTTACCTGCCTTCATGGACCAGCAGTGGGCGCTGTTGTCTGGCACGACCGGTTCATCTGCCCCGACCACTGGGCCCTCGACATCCAAGACATCCCCGGAGGCCGAGCCGATCCTCAAGGGCCTTCAGCCTCTAGTCAATCCTCACTGAGGTCACTATCTGAGTCCCGCAGAGCAGCCCTCCTACAAGTCCTCGACGGACTACTCCGAACAGGAGACGAAGGACGAGGAGTCTCCCGATACCCATCGCCACTGTGACATCCCATCTGACTCTTCACTTTTTCGGAGCCCCGACAGTGGTCCCCGCCCGAGGATATGGGCTTCCTTGATTTTGTCAAGGACATGTCTAAAGCCCTGGCGTTCCCGACTGAGTAGGAGGACCACCCTCAGGCGGATGAGTTGGAAATCCTCCAGTATGAGGCCCCTCCGTGTGAATCGCTCACGATGCCTATCCCTCCCATCCTGCAATGGTTAATGCTCTGATGGGAGGTGGTGAGCAAATGGCTCGACTTGATGTATCGAGTCCGCCAGAGCCCGGGTTTCCAAAAGTCACAGCTGCCACATAACTCCATGGTGGTGGAGTCGGCCATGTGTCAGCTGAAAAGCCAGAAGACGCACTCCTCGGTGCCGCCCCCCCCTCCCCTCCCGGCAGGAAGGCCCCCACCCTGGACGCCCTCGGCAGAAAGTGCTACCAGGGCTCAAGGCTCATCGGCCACATCCAGGCCTATCAGCTGTACATGGGCATGTACCTGAGAGACCTGGCGAAGAAACTCGCCTGGTTTTCAGCTGGTCTCTCCGAGGAACCCTTGTAGCGGTTCAAGAATCTGGCCAAAGCTGTCCATGAATGCTCCAGATTCATGTCTCGGGCGGCCTATAACAGGGTCGAGTCGGTGGCTCAAGTAGGAGTGACTGGCATCGGTGCATGCCGCCAAGCTTGGCTACAGTCATCTGACATCGAGCAGTGGGTTCAGGACAAATTGGTCGATGACCCCTGCCAAGAAGAGAACCTCTTTGGCAAACCCATGACCGACAACTGCCTAGCTGAAGACTGAGTTCATGATGAGTACCAGGCTCTCCAAAAAGACTGCTGCCCCTCCCCGGCAGATGGACTTGAGTAAAAAGTCCTTTTACCTGAGGAAAGGAGCTACTTACCAAAACTACCCACCTTATCAGGCATCCCCAGTTCCCCAACAGGGTCAGCAAGCCAAGGGACATAGGCATGGCCCGCGTAAGCAGAAGGCTCCAAAACTCCAGGCATCAGCTCCAGCCCAGCCCAGCCAGGGGGGAGTTTTTGACTCCTTCAGCATAGCCTATCTACCACAAGGAGATCAACAGCCCACAGGGGGACGTCTGACCCTCTATGCCCAGAGGTGGGTGTCCATCACCACCGATTCCTGGGCACTTTGGGTAGTCAGGGAGGGTTACCTCCTCCACCTGACTCAGACACCTTCCCCTTATTTCCTGGGAGAGCCTCTCAGGTCTCCCCTCCACCGAGACCTTCTTCTGAAGGAGTTGGCAGGTCTTCTCAAGGACAAAGCAGTAGAACCGGTGCCCCACCATATCAAGGGCAAGAGGTTCTACTCCAGGTACTTCCTCATCCCAAAAAGGACAGGGGGCCTAAAGCCCATCCTCGACCTCCACAACCTCAACAAATTCCTGGTGTGAGGGAGAAGTTCAAGATGCTCTCCCTTGGAACATTGTCTCCATACCTCCAGCAGGGAGACTGGCTATGCTTCTTAGACCTCAAGGATGCTTATACCCACATCCTCATGCACCCCTACCACAGGCAGTACCTGCGGTTCGTATTTGGGGGGGCAGGCATTTTCGGGACAGGGTGCTCCCCTTCGGCCTAGCCTCTGCCCCAAGAGTTTTCACAAAATGCCTGGCAGTTGTGGCTGCGTTCCTCCGGCTCCAGGGGGTCTTCGTCTTTCCCTACCTGGACAACTGGCTCATAAAGGGAGACACAGCCTCAGAGGTGCAGCAGGCCACCACACGCACCATCCAGGTTCTGCAACACTTGGGGTTTGTCATAAACTACTCCAAGTCTCACCTCCTCCCGACACAATGTCTGGAGTTTATTGGGGCAAAGATCGACACTGTCCAGTCGAAGGCTTTCTTGACCAGGGACCGAGCCAATTGTCTCAGGACTCAGTACCGTCCCTCAGTGCCCGCTCGGCTTCTCCTGCACCTCCTCGGACAGATGGCCTCCACAGTCCACATCACCTCTGACGCTTGCCTCCACATGAGGGCAGCACAGTGGTGTCTCCGGGACCAGTGGTCTCAGGCCACAGGCTGCCTCTGAGGCAGAGTTTCTGTAACCCGCCCGGTGGCAGTCACCTCAGCATTTCAAGGCGGGCATGCCTTTTCAGGCCCCAAACCCCTCAAGAGTCCTCACCCACGGATGCCTCCCTGCTCAGCTAGGGAGCCCACTGCAGAGATCTATGCACTCAGAGCAACTGGTCACCAGACGAGAGCACCCAGTAGATCGACCTTCTGGAGCTCCGAACCATACACCTAGCCCTGAGGGTCTTCTGTCACCACCTGCGTCACCAGTCATTGCTGGTCCAGATGGACAAGCAGGTGGTGATGTTCTATATGAACAAACAGGGGGGCACGGGGTCTCGTACCCTTTGTCAGGAGGTACTGGTCCTCTGCCCGTAAACAATCCAACAGGGTATCCTCCTGCGAGCAGTGTACCTGCCAGGCCAGGATAACCTGCTGGCCAACAGGCTCAGCAGAGTTTTCCAGCCACACGAATGGCAGCTGGACGCCAGGGTAGCCAGTCGGCTTTTCTGGCTCTGGGGGGAACCCGTGATGGACCTGTTCGCCAGCCCAGACAATTTTCAGTTGCTCTGCTTCTGCTCCCGGCAAGGCCCACCCCTCCAGGATGGCAGTGGATGTGTTTCTGGTCTCATGGTCGGAAGGCCTCCTTTACGCCTTCCCTCCTACGCCGCTGATCGCCAAGACCTTGTTCAGGACCCTCCGCGACAGGGCCTCGCTTATCCTGATAGCTCTTCAGTGGAACAGGCAACCGTGGTCCCCTCTGCTTTTAAGGTTGACGGTGGAGAGACTGCCCTGGGACTCCTGTCTCAGGAGGGGAGCTCTCTCCTGCACCCCAACCTGGGGTCCCTGTCACTGACAGTGTGGCTGCTGAGCGGGTGACTGGCCCCTTTCAACCTTCTGGTTGAGATGGAAGACATTCTGCTGGCCTCTCACAAGGCCTCTACTAGGAAGGCTTACACACTCAATTGGCACAGGTTCTCTGTTTGGTGCGCTGAACATGGGGCTGACCCTTTCTCCTGCCTGGTGACTCTGGTGTTACAGTACCTTCTCGACCTCTCTCAGTCCGGGCTCAAGTCTAACTCTGTCCAAGTGCATCTTAGTGCCCTGGTGGCGCACCACCATCCGGTGACTCGTTTCCTTCAGGGCCTGCTCTTATCAAAGCCCCCTGTTCACCCTCCGGCAACCGAATGGGACCTCAACATAGTGCTGGGGCAGCTCACTCGCCCGCCCTTCGAACCTCTGGCTACCTGCCACCTTCGCTACCTCCCTTGGAAGGTGGCTTTCCTGGTCGTGTTTACCTCAGCTCACAGAGTTAGCGAGCTTCAGGCCCTTGTGGTGGAGGCACCCTATTCCATGGTTCTATAAGAACAGAATGGTGCTTCGCATGCACCCCAAATTCCTGCCAAAGGTAATGTCACCCTTCCATCTTAACCAGGAAGTGATGCTCCCTGCCTTCTTTCCAAGACCTCACTTCAGTTGGGCAGAGACGGTCCTCCACACCTTGGACTGTAAGAGGGCTTTGTTCTTCTAAATCCAAAGCACTCAGGGCCACGCAAAACTTCTCAGCTTTTCATCTCCTATGACCCCAGTAGTCTGGGGGAATCGGTGACCAAGCGTACGCTGTCCACATGGGTGGCGGACTGTATCACCCTCGCTTATGAGCAGGCGAGGCTCCCACTGGAAGGCCGTGCCATGGTGCACCATCTCAGGGCCATGGTGGCCTCGGTGGCAAACTTGCGCTCTGTTCTGATGGTGGACATCTGCCAGGCCGCCACCTGGTCTTCAGCCCATACCTTCGCAGCCCATTACTGCCTGGAAAGGGAGTCCCAACTGGACAGTGTCTTCGGCCAGGCTGAGCTCCGTAACCTTTTCAGGGTTTAGGCAATTCCTACCCGCCGACCCTTCTGTGTTCCCTACTGGAGTGCTGGTTCATTAGACACAGGGGTCCTACTGTGGGCTGTTGACATGGACTACATAGCTGCTGCTTGCCGCTCCCTGTGGAGGAGCCCCTATTTTTGCTAATGGGCTTTCGGTAGCCTGTAGCTGGGGAGTCTCATATGTGAGGACTGACTTCCTGCTTGTTCCCGGAAAAAGCGTAGTTACTCACCTGTAACAGGTGTTCTCCGGGGACAGCAGGAATTAATCCTCACAACCCTCCCTCCTCCCCTTGGAGTTGCTCCTTTACTATCTTTTATTTTTGCCGTCTTTTAGCTATGTCATCTGACTGAGTAGGATGGCACTCTTGGGCAGGAAGGGGACCATGCATGCGTGGTGACATCTCTCAAAGGCTTTCTTTGAAAGCTGGGGGGATGTTTCCACTAGGGCTCTGTCAGTGCCGACATCACCCATATGTGAGGACTGAGTCCTGCTGTTCCCAAAAACACATTTTACAGGTGAGTAACTACGCTTTATTCAAGGTGCGGTCGAATCATGGAACAATACAGAGGCATTATAATATCTTTGAATAATTTTGTGTCATCTGCAAATTTGATCACCTCACTCATTATTCCCATTTCCAGGTCATTTATGAATATGTTAAAAAGCTGCTGGCCCAGCACAGATCCCTGGGGTACTCCACTATTTACTTTTCTTCATTGAGAAAATTGACTATTTAGCCCTACTCTCTGCCTTCTATCTTATTTATTTATTTATTTATTTATATTTCTTATATACCGCGCTATTATAATCAGTGCGGTTTACATTTGAAACAGAACATACAAGAATGTAAGCAAGCTACATCAAGTTTTTTACATTGAACAGGGAATGTAAAACATGGAGTAAAAACGAGGGAGTAACTATGTACATATTGTAAACAAATATAATGCTCTTACGGTAAATAAAAATATGACCTTTGTCTAGAGGGTTGGCTAGATGGTCGAGGAGGTCAGTGGGAGAGATAGTGGTTAACCATTATCTACAGGAAGATGATCTGAGGGATGGATTAGGCAGGGAGGTGAGGTGGGGGCATTGTAATGTCGGGAATGCTGTCAGGGTAATATTGTAGGAACAGGTGATGTTTGAGGGCTTTACGGAATAGTGCCAAATTTGGGATGGCCCGGATTTCTGCTGGGAGGGTGTTCCATGCCATAGGTGCAGCAATGGAGAAGGCTCTACTTGCTGTTGATTTCTTACATTTTACCAACACTTTTGGGACTTCAAGTTTATTCAACGAAGTAGATCTCCTAGTTCTATTATCTGGTGTGCTGTTGAGGAGATCGCTGATGGGTGTATGAGTAAGATTCTTACATGACTTGAACGTCATGACAAGAACCTTGAATTGGACTCTGGCCCGTAGCGGGAGCCAGTGTAGGTTCTTTAGAACTGGCGTTATGTGGTCAGACCTTGAAAGCCCGGACAGTGCCCTTGCAGCTGAGTTCATGGCAAGGCGTAACGGGTTAAGAGTCGATTGTGGGAGTCCCAGTAGGATAATGTTGGCGAAGTCAAGGTGTGGGATGACTAAGGCTTGGAAAATTGAGCGGTAGTCAGGGAAGTCAAGCAGTGGGCGGAGATGGCGTAGTGATCGGATCTTGTGATAGATTGCTTTAGCTGTGTTTGTAACATGTGCTGACATGTCAAGTCGCTGGTCGAGGGTGATGCCCAAGTAGCGAATTGTAGCTTTGGACTTTAGTTCAATGTTATTGACTAGAAGAGAGGGAGATGGCGTGAACTTCTGGTTCCGTGAGATGAATAGTACATCTGTTTTGCTATGGTTAATGCGGAGATTTTGAGAGAGGAGCCAATCTGCTACAGCTTCAAAACATCTTATAATTGGATTGAAATCTGGTTGATCGATTTTAAATTGAAGGTACATTAAGATGTCGTCTGCATATGCAAGGCATTGGACATTGAAGGAGCGGATTAAGGCGCAAATGGGCTGCATGTATATATTAAACATTAATGCCGAGAGGGAGGAACCCTGGGGTACACCTTGCTTTAGTGAGAATGGTTCGGAGGTTTTGGAACCTGCTCTGACTTGTTGTGATCTGTTACATAAATAGGATTCGCACCATGCTAGCGCTGAGCCTTGCAGACCTTTATCTTTGAGGCGATCTAGAAGTGTTTCATGGTTCACTGAATCAAATGCAGCTGCTATGTCTAAAAAAATGAGGACGAATCCATGGTTGTTGTTGTCAGTTCCTGTGATTAGGTTGTTGAAGAGGGTTGTGAGGATGGTGTCCACTCCGTGAGCTTCCCTGAAGCCGTGTTGGGATGGGTCCAGTGGTGCGACTGTATCAACATGGTGTTGGATTTGCCGTTGGACTACCTTCTCCATGATTTTGGCAAGCAGTGGGATGCTCGAGATTGGCCGGAATGACTCAACTTTAGATGGATCAAGTTTACTATTCTTTTTTTTTAAGACGTTTATTTTCATTTTACAACAAACAAAAGTAACAACACACCAAAAGATACAAATACACACATACAATAAAGAAAACAACCCCAATTACCCCCCACCCCTATGCTTCTTCTCTAAACTAATAAGAGTCATCACATAAGCGCTTACACACATCAGTTATTGTACAGCAAACAAGCAGAAATGGTATTGATGATACAGGCTGATCCTGTGACAGAAATGTATACAAAAGTAAACAGCCAAATGAGAGCAGTTAGCAGTTAGAACATAATCATGGAACACCTTCCTTTTAAACAAGCAGTGAAGGGCTTGAGTGGAAGAGATTGACATACGAGGTAGTTGCTCATAATTACAGTAAAATGGACATAATTCCACCAATCATTGAGGTTCAGATGGGAGCCAATTTCCAGTATGTCGTAATGAAGGAGATAGGAAATAGCTATGCCCAGCAAATGGGCCTCCTGAAAAAACACTAACTCAGAATAATCATGATTAAGAGAGCTAGGGAGTGTCCTTCTTTGGAACGGACTATTGATGCCTTTTACAATCAGTAATGATAACGTACATAAAGCCATGCCAAATAGTTAAACAATCTGAAAAGAAACATAATAGCGCACAAAGGTACACAATGTCGCTCATAGTACCAGTAAATGACTGCAGAAACAACATGATAGGAGTTAAATTAAGGAAAACCATGAAGCGCCCCTTATAACAAAATAAGCACCGAAGTGCCTTAGAGAAGAAGCAAAACCCCAGAAATTACTGGCGGCCTGATGTCTGCGGGGAGAAACCCCAGAGAAGGCCTGAATTGAAACATAAATCCGACAATGCTATACAAGCTCCGAAACTGACCAAGGATCTCATCGTGGAAAGAAAGGAGACCAATAAGGTATATATAAAGAGAAAGAAAAGTCCAGGCAGTCTCCGTTTCAGGCAGCGATCACCGCATCGGGCCATTCAAAATGGCGGACAGTTCCAGCAGATTCCATCCAAGCTGTTGGATTAGCGCATCTGGTCTGCTTCTTTAGAAGCTAGAAATGTTGCTAGCAGATCAGGATCTTCGAAGGTACGAGTTTGGTTATGGAGAGTCACTCTAAGCTTCGCAGGATATAAGATGCCGAAGCGAGCCTGTAGCTGTTGAAGTCTAGGTCGAAAAGCAAGGAGTCTCTTCCGACGGTCAGCTGTGGGCTTAGCCAAGTCAGGGAAGAAGGAGACTTTATGATTTTCAAACTCCAAATGACGATTCGCCCGGGCAGCATTTAGAATTTGCTCAACTTGCTGATATCTCAGTAGACGAAAAATGATGGGCCGGGGGGTCGTCCGATTGAGCGCCATGCTGGTAGGAACACGATGTGCTCGGTCAATTTCCAAATCTCTGTGAAAAGTAATCTTCAGCAAGGAGGGAAGAGTTTTGACCAGGAATTCTCTCATATCTCCTGCTTCCGCGCCCTCCGGTACACCGATGAGCCTTACATTGTTGCGACGGGCTCGATTATTGCTATCCTCCAACTCTTTCTGTAGACTCTGTATCTGACGCTCAGCCTCATCCAGTTTCACCAAGCGCACCACGTGCGAGTCAAGGACCCCCGCCATATTGTCCTGCCGTAATGAAAGACCTTCAAAACGATCCTGAAGCACACCAAAATCTTCTCTCATGGCTCGGAGCGCTTCTCCGTTAGACTGCACCAGTTCCTTCACACCACGTATTTCCTCCAAGATCTCCTGTTGCATTTCGGGGTTATCCCGAAATGGCACCATCTTTTGTGGGGAAGGCAGCTCTGTCTTGGAACGTTTTCCGTGTGAAGAAGAGGGAGATCCGAAGTCTAAGCGCGCTGGTTTATGGGCCGCCATCTCCCCCGAGGCACCCCGGTAAGTTCTGAGCAAAATATTAAGTTAATGTAGGTATTAAGTCAGGATTCTGAGTAGGCCCCTCGGGAGCTTCAGCGCAAAGCGTCTAACCCGCTGGACATCAGGCTCCGCCCCCCCAAGTTTACTATTCTTTAGCAGAGGGCGGATTGAAGTGTTTTTTAAGCTTTGAGGGAAGGATCCTGTTATGAATGATTGATTCAAAATTCTGCATATAAATGGACTGAGGTCATGGCGCAATTCTTTAATCCAACTAGCAGGACAGGGATCATTGGGGGGCAGTGGTGAGGTTGATAGATGTGATGATATCTGCAATTTCTTTGTTGGATACCTTGGAGAATGATAGTAATGGGGTTGGTTGTGGAAGTCCGTGGGAGGTATGAAATATGGATGTCTTCGTGTTGTCCTTGGTTTGTATCATCTTAGATTGAAGGTAGGTAGAATAGTCTTGCGGCTGGGGCAAGGTTGTTTGGGCTAGTGCTGGATCGCCAGTTAGTGACTTCACTATGTTAAATAGGTCATGAGGTTTGTTAAGTGATCGCTTTAGTAGTTCTGAGTAATACAACTTTCTTTTTTCCATGGTTTTTCTTCGGTGGCCTTGCAGGTGTGTGGAGTATGCACCAAGTGCCTCAGGAGTCCGATTGTGGCGCCACTGTCTTTCTAGTTTACGTAGCTGGATGAGCGATGTTCGTAGATCCAGAGAGTACCATGGTGCGTGATCGCGTTTCGCTTGGTTTTTGTTGACAGATGATAGGCAGGAGGCAGCTCTGAGGGTGTCGTCCCAATTGGAAACCAATTCATCTGGATCAAGAGAATTATTGGTGAGTAGAGGTAGGATCTTCTCGAGAGCTGTATCCTTAACAAGTGGTCGAAAGCGTGTTGTCACGGTTCTAGTGGGAGCGTGTGTTTTGGTGCTGGAAATGCCAAGATTGTTGGTGGGTATGTGAAATAGGAGTAAATGATGGTCGGACCAGGGTACCGGAGTTATGGAGAGTAACAAACTCTGGGAGGTGTTGATAGCGGTCTGTGGTATGAAGATCAAGTCAAGTATGCCACCTTTGTTATGAGTAGGGGAGTTGATAAGTTGCGTGTAGCCCAGTTCATTCATTGCGTCGAGGAATGCTGTCTTTTAACCAGTTTCTGATCCACAATAGTACACTGCCTCCTATTCCATGACTTTTTAATTTCGCCAATTTTCTCTCATGAGGGACCTTGTCAAAGGCTTTCTGAAAATCCAGATACACTATAACAACTGGCTCACCTTTGTCTACCCGTTTATTCACACCTTCAAGACTTTCCTTGGCTAAATCGATGTTGGCTTTCTCCCATTAAAACATCACTATATACATGATCAGTAATTTTATTCTTTATAATGATTTCTACCATTTTGCCCGGTACTGATGTAAGACTCACAGTTCTGTAGTTTCCCGGATCACCCCTGAAACCCTTTTCAAATACTAGCATTACATTGGCCATTCTCCTCTCTTCAGGTACTACAGATGGTTTTAATGATAGTTCACAGATTACTAATAGTAGGTCTGTAATCTCAGATTTCAATTCTTTCAATACACTTGGATCCAGTCCAAGTGATTTGTTACTATTCAGTTTAAATAGTTGTAATACATCTTCCCAGTTTATCGGTATTTCTTTCAATTCTTCCGATACATCACCTTTATATACCATTTCAGGCACAAGTAAATTTCCTACATCTTCTTCAGTAAAAACTGAAGAAAAAATGTATTCAGTCTCTCCGTTATGGCCTTGTCTTCACTTAGTGCCCTTTTTACTCCTCTATCATCCAATGGTCCAACTGACTGTCTCACAGGTTTTTTGCTACGAATGTACTTGAAAAGTTTTTATTATGCATTTTTGCTTCCACGGCAAGTTTTTTTTCAAATTCTCTCTTTGCCTGCCTTACCAATGCCTTGCATCTAACTTGGCAATGCTTATGTTTCCCATTTTCATCATTTGGTTGCTTTTTCCATTTCCTGAAAGATGCTTTTTTGGCCGCAAAAGCCTCCCTAACCTCGCCTTTAAACCATGCTAGCAGTTTTTTGGCTTTCCTTCAACTTTTCTTAAAGCATGGAATACATTTGTTCTGGGCTTCTACGATAGTATTTTTAAACAATGACCACGCTTTATGCAAATCTTTAGTCTTTGCAGTTGCTTCTTTTAGTCTTTTGTTAACTATTTTCCTCATTTTATCATAGTCTCCCTTTTGAAAGTTAAATGGGAGTACTGTGGATTTCCTTGCCGTCCTTCTTTCATTTATTAAATCAAATATGTTCATGCTATGATCACTATTGCCAAGTGGCCCAAACACCTTAATTCTTGCACCAGATCCTGCATGTTACTAAGGACTAGGTCCAAAATAGCTTCCATTCTTGTTGGTTCATGACCCCACTATTCACGTCCCTGCATCGGGCCCATAGTATATGATGGTAGATAAAAACTAGTATGGTCCATCTAGTCTGTCCAGCAAGGTGGCAAGAGTAGGTACATCTGCGGCACTGTGCAAGTCACCCCTCCCCATACCTTTGTTTAGGGGTGTACCTACAACTCTGAACAGGTCACCCCCATTAGTTGAGATATAAGAAATAGTTAAGTTTATTTTAATTTTATTCTGTAGCTATAAAGGGATCCACTGTGGCTGTCTCATGCAATTTTGAATTCTTTCACTGTATTTGCCCCAACACTTCCATCGGGAGGACATTCCAAGCTTCCACCATCCTTTTAGTGAAAAAATATTTCCTGATGTTGCTTTTCAGTTTACCACTTGCAGCTTCATGTTATGCCCTCTAGTTTTACAGCTTTTCCGTCTTTGAAAAAGATTTGTTTGTTCATTAATACCCTGGAGTATTTAAAGGTCTGTATCATATTTCCCCTGTCCCTCCTCTCCTCTTGTGTATACATATTTAGGTCTTCAAGTCTCTTCTCATACGTCTTCTGGCGCAGACTTCAGATAATTTTGGTCGCCTTCCTCTGAACCATTTCAAGTCTTTTTATATCCTTTGTGAGATGTAGTCTCCAATACTCCAAGTGAGGCCTCACCAGCAACTTGTACAGTAGTAATATCTCCTCCTTTCTTTTGGTAATTTCTCTGTATGCAACCCAGCATCCTTCTGACTTTGGCCACCGCCTTGTCACACTGTTTTGCCTCCTTGAGATCCTCAAACAATCACTCTGAGATCCTTCTCATGGTCTGTGCACACCATCCTCTCGCCTCCTATTACGTACAGTTCCTTTAGATTTCTGCATCCCAAGTGCGTGACACTGCACTTCTTCACATGAAAACTTAACTGCCAAGCATTAGACTATTCTTCCAGCTTTTGTGGATCTTTCTTCATATTATCCACTCCCTCAGGGGAGTCCACTCTGTTGCAAATTTTTGTGTCAACTGCAAAAAGGCAGACTTTTCCATTCAGTCCCCCAGCAATATCACTCACAAATACATTGAACAGTACTGGTCAATGGACCGATCCCTGGGGCACACCACTACTCGCCTTCCTTTCATCTGAGTGAGTTCCGTTTACCATCACCTTCCGTCGTCTGTCAGTCAACCAATTTTTGATCCAGTTCACTATCTTGGGACCCATCCCCAGGCTGTTTAATTTATTGATAAGCGTCCTATGAGAAACAGTATCAAAGGCATTGCTGAAATCTAAGTAGATCATATCCATCACATGCCCTTGATCTAGTTCTCTGGTCACTCAGTCAAAGAACTCAATCAGATTTGTTTGGCATGATTGTCTTTTGGTAAAACCATGTTGCCTCAGATCATGCAACCTATTGGTTTTGAGAAAGTCCACTCCACAGACAACTAATAGAGTCTTTGTAATACTGGTGTAATGTGTTCTTTTCGTGCCACACCTGTTATAGTAAAACACGAGCTGTGGAATTCTCTTATTGGCTGTGCTATTCCCTATTCCCTGTGCCTCTGTGATTGTATTGATACTGCAGCTTGCAGAGAGATTAGAGGGAGAGAGTGAGGGAGGAGTGGCCTAATGGTTGAGGCAAGTTACCTCAAGCTGGAGAGCCATTGGTTCAAATCACACTTGAAGACAACAACCTTGGGCTGGAAGTACTAGGGTTTCTAGTCCCACAGGTGCTCCTTGTGGTCTTGGGCAAGCCACTTAACACTCTGTTGCCTCAGGTACAAAAACATAGATTGTGAGTCCTTCAGGGACAAGTTAAAAAAATATATATGCGGATATATATGCGGTATCTGAATGTGCACCACTTTGACTGGTAGAAAGGCAGTGTATAAGCTTAGTTAGGTTAGCTGAAAATTAACACACCAGCCAGGAGTGACCCTGGCAATCAGCTGTCTAATTTCCCAGAACCTGTTGCTACTTATGCAGATGAGACTTGAACCTTAATGTCCTGCATAACACTTACGCACTGCTGCCACTAAAATAGATTACTTTGCATTTTGAGCTTGGAAAGAAGCTGCTCTTCTATATAGTAAACTGTGTCGTATGTATCAGATGTAAACAGGATGTGTCCATTGCTTCCACAAGGGCTGATTTTCAGTAATATTGTTGACAAAAGTAAAACACAACCCACTCACACCAACAGTTGCCCACCTCATTAAACCAAATGGCTGTAGGTGTGGAAGCTGAACATTTCTGAGTGCTGCCTTGAGTTTCTTTTTTCAGAAATATAGTGTGGTCAAGAGTGTTCCTACACCCCAAGTTCTGGAACAGAGGGGAAGTGTAAGAAACTTCCTGCCAGTAGAAGGGAACTTAAACATGACATAACACCTAAGTAGTACACCTTATTTAAAATATACTAGTAAAGAAAATATATTACCATGCAAAATGCCTTGATGCTGACGATGCGTCTGGAAACAGTTGTAGAGAAAGCAGTGGATTGGTTACCCATGCTGATGGCTGCTCCAGTCGCATAGGTTCTGTAGAAGGCCAGATAGATTAGGGTCATGCAGGAAGTGTGTTTAGTAGATGGCAGAGTAATGGAAGAACAGTAAACATATTACATAGTAACTAGCCGGAATGTACTTCCAAACACATTTGTGGCAACCCACTTATAGAGCTGATCTTATAAACCAGCCTCTTAACAATATTATTGCTCTTTTCAATTGCGTGTATTTGTAGTGTAAGAAATACCGGGACCAATTTACAGATCAGAAAAAGCAGATCTATGAAGAGAAACTGGAAGCAAGTGAATTGTTCAAGGACAAGAAAGCATTGTATCCAATAAGGTAATGTGGCCTGCTCTACTGTATATCTTGCACTTATGCCACAGTGGTAAAAATAGAGTAACCTCTTTGTCGAGATTTTGATTCAAACACTTTTGAGGCTCAAGCTGCTATATTTAGAGGGTTATTTTATGGGGAATGGCTTATTATTTGATACACTGCCCATTACTTGGTATCAGAATTAAAAGACAAAAAAGACAAAATACAAAATCTAATTATATAAGACAAATAATATAACAGGAGTAGGAAATAAGGAAAAAAAGATAGAAAGGGAAAGAGGGACTGGAACAGATGACTACTGTGTAATGTGTTGTTTATGTTAGCAATATTGCTACCAAGACTAAGAACTCCTAGCTACATATAGGTTAGCTCAAACAAGAAAGCCTTCAGAAGTTTCTTAAATGTCCTGAGATGATTCCTTTCTCAATTATTTCCATAGTTGTGGAGTGATAGCCTAAAATGCGGAGGTTCTGGTGGATTCAAGCCGGGTAGTATGTCTAGTTGGGGCTACCACTGGGTGAGCATTGAAAGAACACAGAGATCGGCTGGGTGTGTAATCGATTAGGTGACAGGATAGATATGAAGGAATATCTCAATAAAAAGCTTTATGGGCCAAGTTTAGGATCTTAAATTTTATTCAATAGTTATAGGAAGCCAATGGCTTTTAAAAAGCAACAGGGTCACATGATCACATTTGGAAGCATTGTGGAGTACTTTTATGGCCATGTGTTGAAGATGTTGCGGCTTAGATTGATTGGTTGCCAAAATGTCATGTAAGAGACTATTACATCAGTCCAGACGTGACATTATTTATTTAGCTGGTTTTATATACCACCTTTCGACATGTCAAGGCGGTTTACATAGAACAGTAACTTAACATGGGGTACATAGAACGGTTCAGAGGAGAATATTGCTTTTGCAAACTGTTTGCATAAAGGAATTGTTGAATAGTGTTTTACATGAAACATTCCGAAAGAAAGTAATTGACCAGGACTTGCAGGTTGGCTTACTTATTGAAATATGGCATTTCCATATCGTCCTGCTAGACCAGTACAGACATGTGGGTTGTGTTCCCTTACCAGCAGATTGATGGAGACAAAGAACCAATGAAAAGCTTTGGTTTCAATGACATCACTCCCATGCCTCTCTCAACCTCAGCCACCAGCAGTCTCTTCAGTAACCAAACATATGGGAGAACATGGCAAGCCTCATACAACCTCAATGTGGAGAACAATGAGTAAACAAACAGTAGAGAACTATATACAGGAAAGCATAAACAGAAGGCTGTCAGTAGACGATGGACCTGCAGAACCAACTATATATATCATAATGGACCCAAGGGTACCGCTGCAGAAGAACAGAGCAAACACATTTCCAGGGGTGAGCCCTGGTGTGGTCTAGGAGGACTCATGAAAGGATATTATCTGGTAAGCGAAATGTCACTGTCTATATCGTTCTGCTGGACCAGTCCAGACAAGTGAGATGTACCAAAGCTATGTCACCACTGGGCAGGAAGAAGACACAGCAGCTTGCAAAATTCTTGAGCCAAAGGCCGTGTCCACCCAAGAATGGACATCCAAGCAGTATTGCTTGACAGAAGTGGAAAGTGATGCCCGTGTTGCCGTTTGACAAATGTCTGCAGGGGCTACTGAGCTCTGCTCTGCCCACAAAGACACTTATCTCAGGTAGAATAGACACGCAAACCTCCGGAACCAGCTGGTTCCACAGCATATATGCCAAGTCAATGGCCTCCTTAATCCAGCACCCCAATGTAGACTTGGAGCCTGATTCGGAAAGGGGCATGTCGGGGCCGTCTGGATGGCAGGGCAGGACGGGCCTGATAGGACTCAATTCTGTACAGTGGGAGAAAAACGTTCCTACTGGGACATGCAACCCCACAAGCCATGTCTAAGAATTACCCCTGCACTGGCCAGCAAACAGCACAAAAAAGATGGTTGAACTTACAAAAGGCATTCGTAACCTCCAAGTAATGAAAAAGCACCCTCCGGACATCCACAAGACAAAGATCCTTATCTTTTGCCCGACACTGCTCCTTTGAGAAGGAGGGAGGCAAACCACCTGATTCACATGAAAGGGAGAAAGGGCAAGACATAAGGCACAGGCTGAATGGAAACATCCTTCTTTGAAAAAGACAGATAAGGATCTCAGCAAGACAGAGCCTGCAGCCCAGAAATCTGCCTTGCAGAACAAATCGTGAGCAAGAAGACCGTCTTGAGCATCCAATCCTTCAGAGTAGCATGCTTCAATGGCTCAAAGGACTCCAACATCAGGTCCCTGAGCACAAAACATAGATCCCAGGAAGGGACCACAGACTGGAGGGGAGGAAGCAGATGCTGAACCCCCCTGAAGAAAGCATGATATATCTGGATGTAAAGCTAATGACTTACCAGTCACCAGACCTCTAAAACATACTGGCTGGAGTACACCGGGACCAGCTTGAAAAACATCTGAACTTTTAGGGAGCTAAGAGAAAGGCCCTTCTTCAGACCTTCCTATAGATAAGCTAGCAGAGACAGCACCTTGGCCGCCTCAGGAACCAGCTACCATGTGCCATACCATTGCTCAAAGAAGTACCAGACCCGCACATATGCCAGGTTGGTAAACCTCCTCCAGGTTCCGAGCAGAGGAGAAACCACCTCCAGAGAGTAGCCCTTATGCGATAGCCGTTTTCTTTCAAGGACTGTGAGACCGCCAGGTGCGCAATAGTAAAATGCTATTAACATGTGCAGAAAATGGCAGGAAACCTCCACACCAATGGTTGCCAGTGGTCCACAATGAATTGCACCCCAGAAGGACAGAATCTGGAGCCCCCAACAAGGACAATGACGAGGTCAAGTCTTGGTACTCACCCCCCTGGGAAGCCTCAGGCAGAAATCCGTGCCATGCTCAGCTCTACTCCCCTAAAACTGTTTCTCTGGCTTTGTAGGCACTGCATGTAAGATGGCTGGCAGGCAGATTTTTCTGAGAGCCTTTTGCAATCTTCAGGAGGGAGCAGGGAGGGACAGAGGAGGAAGGGGGCACAGAGGTTGTGTGAGGCTGCTGAACTCTTCCAATTCTTCCAGATCCTTCCAAATTTCAGGCTGCTCAACAGGCTCTTATCATAAGCATGCATGATAAGAGCTCCTATGGATACCAAAAAGACCACAGTCTAATGGAGCCTCCCACGTCATGCTCAAGTAAGAGAATCACCCTCAAGGTGGTCATTTATGAGCATTTAAATCTATCTATTCCTCTCAATTTTCTTCAGAGTGGAGAAAATCCATCCACCATCTGCTGGAGACAAATAAATACTGAAGAGAACTCTGGTGGCTGAGGTAGATAGAAGCATGGGAGTGATGTCATTGAAACCTAGGCTTTTCATTGGTTCTTTGTCTCCACCAGTCTGCTGGTAAGGGAACACAACCCACTTGTCTGAACTGGTCTAGCAGGACTCAAGGAAAGGACAATCTCCAGGAACAAGCAGGAATGAGTCTTCACATATGGGGTACGTCGATACCGACGGAGCCTGCACGGGAATGCTCCCCAGCATCCAATCAGAAAGCTTTTGGGAGCATCCCTCTCGCCTGCGCACTGCCTTCCCGCCTTTTCCACTGCCTCTCCTCAGTTTTCGTTTTTCCGCGGAGCCGGCAGGACGTCCTCCTGTCACCGCAGAAACTTTTTTCTTTAAATTCTTTATTTCTTGTTTTCTTGTGGTTGCGGCTGTGTCTCCCGCCGCCACCGGTACCGCCGGTGGTTTTTTTCTTTTCTTTTTCTCAAACTCAGAGAGATTTTTCCCTCTGCTTTTGTCTTAACATTTTGGGCCTACAAGGCTTTTCCATCATGGAGCCTTCTTCTCCTAAGAAGTGCCTTCACTGTGGAAACACAGTCTTCCTTTTAGACTCCAATTCCTGGTGTCTAACCTGTTTGGGTCCCGACCCTTTATCCCCTGAACATTCAGGCTGCAAAACTGTGAGAAGAACTTCCCTGTTTCGAGTTTCCCTCGATACCGTTTTCCCTCCCGGAGTGAGGACACCGCCTTTTTCTTCTCTACAGGATCAGGTAACCCACAAACAGTCTGTTAAGACTAGCCAATCCTTGAGTGGTAAGTCTCATGCCAAGCATGATGACGGCTCCGGCCTTGCCCTCAAGACCCAATTGGCATTAAAACCCCGGCGGGAGTCTCCGGGCTCCAAAGCATTTCAGGGGTTTCAGGTTGTTCCTGGGGCTCACCCCTCACAGAACATACCTGAGCCATGCTTGGTGGTGGCATCCGCTTCGAGCGGTATCGATACCCCGGCATCGGCACCGGTGTTGAGTGATCCACTTTTCACCAGGGATCGTCATCTGGCGTCCTCGGTACCTTCGGGACCGATCGATACGACCCAGATCGACTTTCCTGTATCGACAACATCGCCGATACCACCACCGATGTCGGTACCCTCTAGACATGCATCGATGGACTCGCTCCCTTCGATACCGAGTCTGGAATCGATATCTAGTCTAGATGACTGGGTACCGACGCGTCTCGGAACCGACCCTTATCGTTTCCGGATACGCAGTACTGAGGATATTCACCAAACGTTTCAGGTCGCCTCTGTACCGCTTGAGCAGCCTCCGATAACTGCTTCGATGGCGTTACCGCCTCTGATTCCAACTCGACTACCGGTACCGGTATCGATGTCGGTTCCTGCAGTTGCATCGGCACCATCGATCCTCTCTATGCCTAGTTTGGAATCAATACCTGGCATGGACGATGCAGTACTGACTGCCTCAAATCGTGACTGCCAGTACCACTATCCATCTAGTGGGATTCTTTTTTGGGCACCAGACCAATACATCCTCTGGTGCTCAGGCTGCTCCTTCAGCCTTAGCCTGGCCAGGGATAGTTTCTATTGGGGATCCTTCTTTTCAGAAATTTCTCCTTGACATGGCAACCTTTCTTGCTATTCCTATCCCTGGCTGTGATCCCACTCGAGGCTTTCCTGCAGAAAAGGAAAATATAATGCTTCCTTTACATCATTCTTTGCAGGATCTTCTTCTAAAAATTTGGGAATCACCTTTAAGGGTTCCCTCACCTTCTACAGCAACTGATGTTCTGTATCAGGTGCCCCCCTCTCCAGGGTTTCAAAAGTCTCAACTTCCCCATCATTCCATTGTAGTGGAATCAGCATTGCGGAAGGTAAAAAGCAAGAAGAAGCATTCTTCTTATCCGCCAGGTCGTGTATCTAGGGCACTTGATGCCTTTGGACATCAAACCTTCCAAACATCTATGTTGGCATCAAGAATTATCTCTTATATTTTTTACATGAATCTATCTCTCCAGGAGGTCACAAGGAAATTATCTCTTTTGACTCCTTTTCTATCGGAACCTAAGGCTGCAGACTATTCCTTGCTTCTTAGTCATAGCCAGAATATCTCTTGGTTTCTTTCTCGTGCTTCTCTAGACTCTTTTGAGTCTGTTAGCAGATCCTCTGCTATTGCCATAGGGGCACGTCGTAGAGCCTGGCTCCAGGCTTCAGACTTGAGCAGATGGGCACAACACACACTGGGTAATTCTCCTTGTACTAGAGAAAATCTCTTCAATAAAGAGGCTTTACGTCAGGTTGCTCATTGCTCCACTGACTTCCCTGGTTCTAGGAACCATCCTAAACCTTTTTCTTCCCCAGGAGGTAGGAAATATCCTACCAAACCTTCTTTCCCTAAGAAAAGAAGGTTTCACTCTTCTCCTGCCCATCATTCAGATGTACCCAAGCAGGGGACACCTCATCCTGGTCTGAACAATTCAAACTCTAACCAGTCTGAGCATACCCAGCAACCATAGGTTCCTAAAGGTTGCAACCTACAGTTAACTTCTTCTTAACAGAAGTTTGTTCACTGTTTCTCTTTAAAGCTCTACACCTGGTTTTCCTTCTTCATGCTAAGCTGTCAGAATATTCTTGTCTATGGGTTACAGATTCCTCCTCTTCTTCCTCCAAGAAGAGAAGTTAACAACTATCCCATGATAGTTTCTGTCCCGACATGAACATTTTTTCCTTCAGCTGACTCACCATATGGTAAGTCACCCGTCAGTTACCAGTTGTCTCTACCCTCTTATCCTGGATTTCCCCTGAATGAGTGGTACCATACTGAACAGCTTCTCCAACCTTTCATTCCAGTGTAGAGTTTTTTTTTTCCTTGAATAAATTCTCTGGACAGCTTATCAGAAAGGGACAGGATTCTCCTCTCCCTTTATCTGTTTTCTCTGTTTTACACAGAAAGATTTTCTCTGCTGTCTCTTTCAACTTCTGTTCATGCAGGAGAACAAGTGATTGAACTACTGGTACTTTCCCACAAGTTTCCAGTCTGTCTTCCACTACTTTTCTCTAGCCTTAGTAGTGATTCCAAGACAGTCCTCATCTATCTTGGATAACCCTACTCACTTCAGGCTTCTCACATTATCTTCTTCCTGGCCATCTCCATTTCCTGGGATGTCACAACACACCTGACCTACAGTCAGTTTTATCTCCCACTTCTCCTGCATAATGCTCTCTGCAATCTTCAGAGAAGCTTTCTACTATGGGCCCTTGCTAGAGAGCATTGAACTTAGTCTCTGATGGCTTTTTCTCTATAGTAAAAAAGGCTTATCAGTCATTTTCCATGACTGTGAGGGTTCTCCACACCCTCTTCTCTCCTGTTTATAATACAGGATATAAGCTTTTTCTGCGTGAATGTCCAAGGAGTTTCCCAATCCTGTAGGAATATGTTCTTTTTCCTTACAGCTTGGCCTCATGCTATCCTACTCCTCATGGACAGCACATTTTCTACTAGTAATGCATGATACCCCTGTGTCCCTCCAATGGGTCATCCTGGTATCTCCTTTTATGCATTTCCTGTCCATTTACCATGTCAGAGTTCTACAGAACTCACGACTTGCTCTCTACAGACTGATTTTATCCTCTGTTTTTTCACGCAACCATCCTGGTTATTTTACTGGATAGCATTCCTGCACCCTCTTAGCCCGAAAGAATAGATTCTCTATATATCTTTTCAAGTAGGTTCCACCTTCTTGTTATTAGATGAATCTTTCTCCTTCACATCCCTCATGTGATTGTTCTTATGGGGCTTAGTTGCAGACATGTACCTTCAGACTTCAATATTCATGTATGTCTATATCCCTGTATATTTTATACATACAGATGTCTGTGAGCTGTGTGTGCATTGGTTATGCCCCTATATATATATTCATATATATTACACACATATATATATATATATATATATATATATATATATCCCCCTATATATGTCTCTGTTGAGATGCTTTTTATGGGTAGATATGTGTTACATACTATCTCCTTTACTGTCTATGCTATAAAGGTTTTACCTTCTTAAAGGTTCCAGACAGTGGACCAGCATATCTTCATACTGTTCCTTGGTATGTGGGGGCTGTTATGCACACAACCACTACCGTGGTACTAACAGCTTCCACTTTACTCTAGGTCTCGTTATCCCTGGAGCATCATGCATCAATATCTTTCCTATCTCTCACCAGCTAGGAAAGACTGTGTACATCTTCAGTAGCTCTGAAGTTTCAGCCCTTCACGCATCTATCCTCCCTGGGAAGGCGGGTTCTTTTTCCATACCCTTTCTTCCCTCCAGGACTGGGCTACTTGTCCAAATCGGTCAGTCTTCTTTTTTAACTCCTCAATGTTAATACCTCTATAGTTAAAGGAGTTTTCAGCTTTTTCCATAAAGCTTTCCACTGAAGACCTGCCATTCTTCTACTACCCCAGTTGACACCTGGGTCACCTGCCAACTCCAGATTTGGACCTTCACCCTCACCGCTGTGAGGTCACCTTGAGGATCCTCTACTGCTTCTCCAGTAGACTCCATCACACTCTCTACTTCCTACAATTCAGTAGGTAAGATCCATTTTGTGATTGTTCATTAAATATTTTAATGATACTTATCATACATACCAAGGACTCCTCTCCTGTAGTCCTTAGCTTTGCTGTTTTTCCTTACAGCTACCTCTTCTTTCAACTCCTACCCTCCATCCCTCATGGGATGCCGGAGATCCATGTGTGGACACTGCAGTCCTGATCCAGGGACATGCATTTTATGGGATCTCTCCCTGGCATCTATAGCTAGGGAGTCCCCATATGTGAAGACTCATTCCTGCTTGTTCCTGGAGATAGCACAGTTACTTACCTGTAACAGGTGATCTCTGGGAACAGCAGGAATAAGTCTTCACAACCCACCCACCTCCCCTAGGAGTTGTATCTATCTATCTATCTTCCTTTCCTCTTTCTCTCCTTTTGTCTCAGCTATGAAACTCAACTGAGGAGAGGCAGTGGAAAAGGCGGGAAGGCAGTGCGCAGGCGCGAGGGATGCTCCCAAAAGCTTTCTGATTGGATGCTGGGGAGCATTCCCGTGCAGGCTCCGTCGGTACCAACGTACCCCAAATGTGAAGACTTATTCCTGCTGTTCCCAGAGATCACCTGTTACAGGTAAGTAACTGTGCTTTATCTGGTAAGTAAAATGTCACCTTCTAGGGGCTTTTAACTTCCTTTGAGGCTTATTTACTAAGCCGCATTAACTATTAATAAGGAAGGGGACATGGAGTACGTGGAGAATGGGTAGAGATTTTGCTTCATAGTTAAGCAGAGGTATTTACCATACCTTATCTGTTAACCAAGCAGATAATGGGTCACAGTTAATAACCACCCATTGCATACAAATCTGTTCATGCATATTCATTATGGATATCCTAAAAACAGACTGGCTGGAGTACACCAGGACCAGCTGGAAAAACACTGCTTTATCTATGATTTCTTTCTAACATGCGATTGAGTGAGAAAGAATAAAAAAAGATATAAACTGTTACAAAGAAGAAAGAAAACCTTTGGAATCAGATCAAATGAAGACAGAGGCAGATAAATGCATACTTTGAGCAAGTAGCGCATACAATGGTTTGGATAAGGCAAGAATAGTGGCAGATGGGGATATTGTTAGAAAGAAGCCCCCTCCTTCAGTTTACGACTCTTTTCCTCCCACTTCTGCAGTGTGGCTCAGCCATTTCAAGGGGATTATCTGGAAGTCAGCAAGAATCCAAAGTACAAGAAGCTCAGTGACACGGTGGAGGATAAGATCATAATTGCTGATGTTGTAAACAAGATCAACAGAGCCAATGGGAAGGTAAAAATACAGGATTTAGCCAAACTCTCCAGGAGTGAGTGCGTGCACCTGGCTGCTACTCTGTACCTTTTGCTGTGGCAGCTCTTCAGACAGACTTGCACACACTGGTAGCTTGAAAATTATGAGGGTTTTTTTAACTCTGTTGCTATGAATTTATAAAAAGAAATGTAAAAACTATTAGAGCTCTAAAATATTGCTTTTTCCAAACATTTATTTTATTTATTAAACATTTCTTTTATACTGCCTTTCAAGATATCAAAGCGGGTTTACATTGAACAGCGTTAAACGAGGTGGTTACAGTGAACAAGAACTTATGTACAATAATTAACATTGATTAACATATGTTATAACTTTAACATTGAACTATTTACATTGATCAAAGTAATATGTGAACATTGTTGAGTTCAGTTATGTATCTGATCCAAACACTTCTTGAAATATGTGAGGTTTTTTTTTTTCGGAATTCTGTTATGTTTTCAGTGGCTCTCAAGGTATTTGGAAGTGCATTCCATAGTGTGGGCGCGTAAATTGTAAATGCTCTTTGACACGTAGCCTGCATGCTTTTGGCTTTTTGGGTGGGTATTCTGAGAAGGTTTTGGTTTTGCTGACTTCGGGCTCTGTTGTTAGGTTAGGTTGTATGTGTGGAGTTAAGCAATCAGCGGATTGTTTGTGTATTACCTTATGTATGTTCACGATGGATTTGTTTTTAATTCGTGCTTGGACTGGGAGCCACTGTACGTTTTTTAATGTTGGGGTGATATGATCGTTATTGGCCAACCCCGTGATGAGATGTGCTGTTGCATTTTGAGCTAGTTACAAAGGGTGAAGAGCATATTTTTGGAGGCCCTGTAGGATCAAGTTACAGTAGTCCAGATGTGGGGTGTTTATGGCCTGAGTTACAGTCCAAAAGTGGTTGTGGTCCAGGAGTGGGCGTAGTTTATGGAGAATTTTCATCTTGTAGTATGAGGAGACTGCAGCTTTCTTACTATGGGATTGCATGTTTAGTTTCTGAACTAATGTGACACCTAGGTATTTGACATCTGGTTTGACCGGTAGTGATATTGTTCTTTTGAACCAGCTCTGCCCCACTGGATATGTTATGTTTCATGAGTCAAAGGTGGGGAAACAGGGTGGAGAGGTAATGTTTCTTGTTAAATGGGATTGGGGATTTTCACAGCTAACCGCCATTTTGTAGCCGGATATTGAGTTGCTCATTGCTGGTAACGGGTGTTTAACTTTTGGGGTGGTGTATCATCCCTCTTCTGCATGTTTCTCTGGTCTCTCCATGTTGGTGGTGCAGTTGGTGGCTTTAGATGTCTGTCATGACTGCTTGTTATTGGTTGGTGATTTTAATTTGCCTATGCTGTATGCAGTATCTGTTGTGTCTGTGTTAGACCCGTTTATGTCTGCTATGGGGTCTTTAGGGTTCCATCAAGTTGTGAGGCGGGCAACCTTTGTTCATGGAGCAAGTTTGAATTTTGTTTCTGTGGGGTTTGCGTGGTGACATATGAGTGCTAGCTTGCGTTGTTTGCCCATCCCATGGTTGGACCATTTTCTTCTTAAGTTTTCAATACAGGTACCGAGTGGTTGTCCTCCTATGGTAATTAATGGTTCCACAGTTTCTTGTCGTTTTGCTCCATTCGATAAGGCTCGTTTTCTTCGTGAGCTGTCTCCTTGTCTTCATGGTCTTGAGCGGCCTGATGTTGATTCTATGGTATCTCATTGGAATTCAGTGCTATGGGTTGTCATCTGGATGATTTTGGCTGCATGTTACTCCTTGGTTTGATGCCTCTGTTCAGGAAAAGAAACACAATTTGTGAAGAGCTGAACGTTGTTGGCGTAGGTACCATGTACCTTCAGTGCTTGGAAGACTATCGTGGTTTTGTGTTGGATAAAAAGTGGATTTACATTTACATTTATGTGTTGGATAAAAAGTGGATTTACATTACATTGTCAGGTGTTACATTGGCTTACATCATATTTATTAGGGAGGTTGTTTCAGGTCAGGGTTGGTTCAGGTTCGTCTCAGACTGGATTCCTTTGTGTAGTGCTGTGCTGCAGTGGTCAGCGCTTTCTACTTTATTGTTTAATATTTATGTTGCTCCTGTGTTCATTATTGCACAGTTTTGGTGTTTTTATCATGTTAATGCTGATGATTTTTTAAATTTATCAGCCTTTTGATGATTCTGTAGGTATTCTGCTTTGTCTTTGTTGTGTTGGGAGTTGTAGAGATACGGTTTGCTCAACATGGGCTACTTATTAACTATAAGAAAATGGAGGTTTTGTTTTTTTTCTTGTGATAAGTCCTTTGTCATGTCTACTGAACTGTTGCTGAATGGTTACATGGTTGCTGTTCGTAAAGAGGTAATTTATTTGGGTGTGACTTTGGACACACGGTTGGATATGCGAGCTCATGTTACTAGTGCATCGTTTGTTTTTTCAAATCTGGCTTTTGCATCGACTTCAGCCACTCCTTACTCATTCTGATTTTTGTTCTCTGTTTCAGTGTTTTTGATTATACTACTGTGGTATTGTTGGGTTTGCCGTCTTCTACCTTATCGGTGTTGCAGTTAGCGCAAAATGCTGCGGCAAGGGTGGTTTTGGGCAAATCACGGTTTGATCATATTACACCCTGTTTGCGTTTGTTACACTATTTATTTATTTATTTATTTATTTAATTAAACATATTTTTTATACCGCTTTGTCCTTCACTCAAAGCGGTTTACATTATAACTTGAAACATTATACATAGGACAGTTAAACTTGGAACATTATACACAGAACAGTTAAACAGTGGCTAATGTTGTACAAGGGATGGGTTATATTGTGTAAAGGTAGTGTAAACCTATGTATAGTATAAAGGGAATTGAAACATAACTATATACAGTTTATTATATTGCGTTTAGCGTCTACTAGTCCATAGCAAAAAGCTTATTCCTAGGTGGCTTAGATCATGCTAACTCCAGGTGATTATGTAATATGGTCGAAGTGATTCTTGAAGAGAAGTGTTTTTAGATTCTTTCTAAAATCCTTAATGTCTGAAATTTGCACATATGTCATCTGGGAGGGAGTTCCCTAATGAGGGAGCATAGAGTAAAATTGCTCTTCCAGAGGTGGTTTGTATGGTCCTTTGGTATCCAAGCAGTGGGATAATGATGTTTTATTGTTATTTCTCCTGGGTCGGTTACTTGAATCTTTAGTTATCGTGTCTTGCAGGATGTTTGCTGATAGCTGATGAATGATCTTGAATATGGTTAGTCTTGATTTGTATTGGATTCATGCATATATTGGGAGCCAATGTAATTGATTAAGAATTGGTGTGATGTGTCCATATCTGTCTGTTACTGTGATTAGGCGAGCTGCGGTGTTCTGCATTTGTTGAAGTGGTAAGATGGTTTGCTTTGGGAGCCCGTGGTATAGTGAATTGCAATAGTCGAGCGTTGGTGTGATAATTGCCTGACAGATGGTTCGGAAGTGATCAGGGTCTAGAATTGGTTTAAGTCTTCTTATTATCTTCCTCTTAAAGTAAGCATTTGCGGTCTTAAAGTAAGCATTGGCGGTGGTTTTTACAATGTGTTGTTGCATGGTGTGGTTTTGGTCTACGATTACTCCTAGATATTTAATTTCTTTTTTGACTGTTATTTGCTTTTGCAATATTGTGATTGTTTGTGGTGGGGTAAATGATGTGTCCCTGGTGATGAAGAGTGTTTCTGTCTTTCTGTAATTTATTGACAAGTTGTTGTTGTTGAACCATTTAACCATGTCTTCTACACATGCCGGTATGCTTGAGAGGTCGTGTTTGTGTATTCATCAGCGTATATTTTGTATTGTATGTTGTGTTTTTTTATGTTGTTGTTGTTAAGTGCCGTCGAGTCGGAGTCGACTCATGGCGACCCTCTGGATAGCTATCCTAAATTGTCTTTGGTCTTCAGTCAGGTGGCTCATTGTTGACGGACTGGTACCCGTAGCTGCTGTTATTGTATCGATCCATCTCATTGCTGGCCTTCCTCTTTTGCGTTGACCTTCTATCTTGCCAAGCATGATGTCTTTCTCTAATGATCTCTCTCTTCGCATGATGTGTCCAAAGTATGAAAGTCGAAGTCTTGTCATCTGAGCTTCTAAAGAAAGCTTAGGTTTGATCTCCTCTAGTACCGACTGGTTTGTTCTTCGGGCAGTCCATGGTATACACAGTATTCGCCGCCAGCACCATAATTCAAAGGCATCAATTTTCTTCCTATCTTTTTCACTGTCCAGCTTTCACATCCATATGATGTTATTGAAAATACCATGGCTTGAACAAGTCGAATCTTTGTATGGAGAGAGACATCTCTGCTCTTGAGAATCTTAATCTAGGTCTTTTATAGCCATTCTGCCAAGAGCAATGCGTCATCTGATTTCTTGACTGCTTGTTGCTTCTTTATTGATAGTTGATCCAAGTAGGTTAAAGTTGTTCACGATTTCAATTTCTTCTCCTTCAACGATGAACCTGTTGATTATGCCAGTTGTCATGATCTTTGTCTTCTTTACATTAAGGTGCAGGCCTATTTTGAGACTTATATTCTTTGATTGTGAGAAGCAAATGTTTGAGATCATCTTCACTTTCAGCCAGTAATGTGGTATCATCAGCATAGCGAAGGTTGTTGATGAGTCTTCCACCAATCTTTCCACCTCTGTTGTCTTCATACAATCCTGCTTCTCTGATGATTTGTTCTGCATATAAATTAAACAGGTAGGGGGAAAGTATGCAGCCTTGTCTTACACCTTTGCTTATTTTAAACCATTCTGTTTCTCCTTGTTCCATTTGAACTGTTGCTTCTTCATCAATGTACAGATTGTGCAAGAGTACGATCGGCTGTTCTGGTATACCCATGCTTCTTAATGTGGCCCAGAGTTTCTCATGGTTTACACAGTCAAAAGCCTTGCTATAGTCGATAAAGCACAAATAGATATCCTTTTGGTATTCTTTAGTATTTTCAAGGATCCATCTCACATCCGCAATGATATCTCTCGTTCCTCGCCCTTTCCTGAACCCTGCTTGCACTTCAGGTAGTTCTTGTTCCAGGTACGGTTGTAGTCTCTTTTGAATAATCTTCAGTAGAATCTTGCTGGCATGTGGGATCAGAGCGATTGTGCAATAATTTCCACAGTCAGTTGGATCACCTTTCTTTAGTATTGGTATAAACACAGATCTTTTCCAGTCAGTTGGCCATGATGTTGTCTTCCATATTTCTTGGCAGAGCCTTGTAAGTACGATAACAGCTGCATCAGATTGCTGCAATACTTCTATGGGAATGCTATCAATGCCTGGTGCTTTGTTCTTTGATAAGGCTTTCAATGCTGCTTCAACTTCTTCTTTCATCACCAATGGTTCCCGATCATAAGGTACAGGTTGAAACGGCTGTTGGTCTACTTGATCTTTATCATATAAAAACTCTGTATATTCCTTCCACCTTTTCTTGATCTTCTCAGCTTCATTCAACATAGAACCTTGAGCATCTTGTAACATTCCAGTTCGAGGCTGGAACCTTTTCTTTAACTCTCGTAGTTTTGGGAAAGCCGATGTTGTTCTTCCTTTAATAGTTTCTGCTTCTATTTCCTTGCATGCATTGTTGTAGTACTTTTCCTTGTCCAGTCTTGCTGCACGTTGGAAATCTCTGTTGAGTTCTGTGATTGTCTTTCTTTCTCCTCTGGCTTTAGGTTCTATGCATTTCTGGGCAATTTTCAGAGTTTCTTCCGTCATCCATTTTGGCCGTTTTTTCTTTTTCACCTTTTGTAGAGACTTCTCGCTTTCTTCCAACACAACCTTCTTGATGTCATTCCATAACTCTTCTGGAGCTCTGTCATTTGTATCTAAAGCAGCAAATCAATTTTGCAGGCAGTCTTTAAATTCCAGTGGTATATTCTCAAGGTCATATTTTGCTGCATTCATTAGTGGTTTGCTCTTTTTCAACTTTAGCTTGCGTTTGCATACTAGTAGTTGATGATCTGTACCACAGTCAGCTCCAGGCTTTGTCTTTGTTGATGTTATAGAGCTTTTCCATCGTTGACTTCCACAGATGTAGTCAATTTGATTTTTATACAATCCATTGGGTGAAGTCCATGTGTACAGTCGCCGCTTGTATTGCTGGAAGAAGGTGATTGAGATGAATAGATTGTTGGTCTTGCAGAATTCTATCAGTCTTTCTCCAGCTTCATTTCTGTTGCCAAGTCCATATTTTACTACTTTACCTTCTTCTTTGTTGCCAACCTTTGCGTTCCAGTCACCCATGATTATCAGGATATCCTGTTTGCATGTTCTGTCAATTTCAGCTTGTACTTGTTGACAGAACTCTTCAATTTCATTCTCCTCTGCAGCTGTTGTTGGGGCATATACTTGAATTATAGTTGTGTTGATAGGCATTTCTCGTAGACGAACAGAGATTAAGCGTTCGCTGACTGCATTGTATTTCATTACAGTTCTTACGAGTTTCTTCTTTATTATAAATGCAACACCATTTCTTCTTTGTCTTTCATTTCCAGCATAATAGACCATGTGATCATCTGATGCAAAGTGCCCGATGCCAGTCCATTTCAGTTCGCTGACACCCAACAGATCAAGTTGTACACGTTCCATTTCATTCTTGACCACCTCCAACTTCCCTTGGTTCATGCTTCATTCGTTCCATGTTCCAATGTATAAGACATCTTTACAGCTTCTGACTCTCATTTCATGCGCAGCTACATCAGCAGTCAGACGTCCTGAGGGCTTTGATCCAACCACATTATAAATGTTGGCTTTACTCTGAAATGTCTTCTGCTCTTCCCCAGTAGCTAGTTGAGTGCCTTCCGACCTGGGGGTCTCATCTTCCAGCACTATAGCATAATTTGTTTTGTTGTAACTATCCATTGGGTTTTCATGGCAAGATACAGAAGTAGATTGCCGGGCCTTTCTTCCACACAGTTTAAGTTTGGTGTTGTTGCCTTTGTCACAGAAATGTGATCCTCCGCCGTCAACACTATCCCATTCTGCTGCTGCCAAGATGGGTGGTTTGTCTTGGTCTGGCACCTCAGCTGAGACCTGTTCATCTTGGGAGACCCTGCCAGTAGTTAAACTACTGATAGTTTAACTCTCAGCATCACTGATGCACACAAGCCCTCACAGCACGACAAGCTGCAAACCAAGTGTTTTTTTATAATATCACATATTGGCCTTATGTAGATGTTAAATAATATTGCAGAGAGGGATGATCCTTGTGGGACGCCTTGTTTTACTGGAAAGGGCTTTGATTTGACTGAACCACATTTCACTTGTTGTTGTCTATTGCTTAGGTAGGATTTGAACCATGTTAGTGTGTTGTTATGTAAGCCAATTTCTTATAGACATTAAAGTAGGATGTTGTGGGCGACTGTGTCGAAAGCTGAGGATATGTCCATGAAGATAAGGACAAATCCTTTTTTCGCATTGTCTATGCCTTTTATGATGTTGTCGAACAGTGATAACAGAAGTGTTTCTGTGCCATGGTTGGGTCTAAACCCATGTTGGTGTAGGTCCAATGGAGCATGTTGGTCTATGTGGTCTTGGAGTTGTCTTTGAACTAATTTCTCTATTATTTTAGCAATGAAAGATAAACTGGAAATTGGTCTGTATGTAGCTGGTTCATTTAGGTTAAGTGAAGTATCCTTAATTAATGGTCATATGATGGCTTGTTTGAGAGTTGTTGGCATGTATCCTTGTGTGAGCGACATGCAGGTTATCTTGTGAATGAAGTATTTAATTTGTTCCTTTGATGCCTTCAACCAACCGACTGGGCAAGGATCAGAGGGTGAAGTTGTAGTGTTGAGTGATGAAATATCTTAAATCTGCCGGATGGATGGGATACTAAAGGTTCCCCATAGTTCTTTGTGAACAAGGTTATGTGGAAGATTAGTTGTTTTTGAATTTGATTGGATCTGTTGGTTATATTTTTTTCATTAGATAATCTGCCATTATTTGGGGGTGGATTTCTAGGGTGTTTTTCTGCAGTTCTTTAGTGAGAAATCTCATGATGTTAAATAGTTCCTTATGTTTATTAATCGAACCCATAATGAGGTTTGTGTGGTACTCTTTTCTATATTGATTGATTGTGTCGTATTGGTTTTGATGGGCTCTATATAGGAGTAGATGGGCTGTATTATTTGTTTGTCTCCATTTTCTTTCTAGTCTCCTTAGAATTTGTTTGGTGACCTGATTTCATCAGAGTACCATGGAGCCATTCTTGATTTGCGTATGGAGGATGATTTTTTGATATGTGTGGTTGCTGCATTTGATATGCATCTGTTCCAGTTGTTTATTGCCCCTTCCAGGTTTTCTGTGTCTTTCTGTAACCCAGGGATAACTTCATTTAGGAATTCATCTTTATTAAATCTTTTAAATTTTCTGTATTTTTGTTGCAAGGGTTCCTCTAATGGTGGGCGTGCAATGCGTAGTGTGAATTTTTTAGGTGGTGATCTGACCAAGGTATAGGGGTGATTGTGGGTTGCGTAATTTGGTTGAATTCTGTCATTGATTTTGGGGAGAATATGAGGTATGGGGTTGTTCCAGATTGGTGTGTGGGCGTTTTTATCATTTGTTGGTAGTGAAGTGCTTCCATGGCTTTGGTAAAGGATTTGGCTTCCTTATTAGGTGAGGACCCAAGGTTGAAGTCTCCTAGTGCTATGAGTGTTTTTTGAGGTAAGCTGTATGCACATACTGTCTCGAGCACTTTAGACAATTCATCATTCTTAGCGGAGGGTGCCTTGTAAATGAGGCTGAAAGTTATATAGTTGTTGGTGATAGTGATTGAATTTGAGTCATTTGAGCTGATAGCTGAGCGTTTTAAACTTAAAATGAGATTTTGCTAGTATCAAAGTTCCACCTCCTCTTTTTTGATTTCTTATGCAGTTAAATGATGAGTAGGTATCAGGTGTGACTTGATTGAGGATGAATTGATCTGTATAAGTTAGCCAGGATTCTGTGATGAATAGGATGTCTATTTTGCTTGTATCTAAGTAGTCATTGATGGTATACGTTTTGTTTCGTATCGATCTTGCATTAACAAGGGTGCATGTGATAGGGGCTTCAAGAATAGGGTTCTGATGTGTGGATTTTTTTCTAGGTATGGTTTTTATGTTTATGAGGTGTTGGGTTCTCCTATTGGGAGTGATGCTAGGAGGTTGCCATATAGGAATGTACCATATTTGAGGATGTGGAATGGCATTGAGGGATTTAGTAAAGCTATGGCAGGTAGAGGTGTGCCATTGTATTAGTATCATTAATAGCATAGCATAGGCTAGAGACTTGTGGTGATCCATTGTTGATGCGTGGGGAACTCAAAGTCGTTTGTTGTTCTTTAATTGTCTGGTGAACTGTTCCGATGCTATTGATTGGGGACGTGGGTGTGATTATCGGAATTCTTAGTAGATTATATGCTGTATCGGGTAAGTTCACTGATGTCAACAACAGCTGAACGGTGGAATCTGCAGTAGGTTTTATAGTTAACTAGTGCTTTATAGAATGTTATAAAACTGGTACCTTAGGATAGCTTGCTTTTGACGTCCGTTTGTGGTTTTTCTTTTCTGCATGCAGTTATGTTGTTCTGTTGATTGCTTCTGCTGCTAGGAGAGATGTGATTGGTTTTGGACTGTGGGTCCCCGCCTAAGGGCCACACCAAAGGGCCCTCTGGTGAGGCCCTCAGGCGCGGGCGCACCCGATGGCGCTGGCAATTTGAACTGCTGCTCCTCTTCAGCCCGATTGGCTTTGGGGTGAGCGGGGAGGGGTTTGCCTTCCCGCTCCCTTGCCCGATGCTGATCGGGTTACTGGGTTGTAAGGGAGCTCTTCTGGCTCTACCCGATGGTGCTGGCGTTTCAGCAGTGGGTTATGTTTAAGATTCTTTATATTTTATTTATTTATTTAGACAGACTTGTATACCACCTTATCCTTCAATCAAGGTGGTCATGTCACATCACAATTGCAGGGTTACAATTAACATTAGGGTACATGTAAACATTTAGACAGTACAGTTACATAACAGCATTTAGACAGTACAATTAAAGGTAACATTTAGCATGAGGGTATTTAATAACGTGGTATGATAATCTTGTGTGTGTGGATAGGATGGGTGCTTGTTTAGTTGGCGGGGTAGGTGGTATTTCAGTTTGAGTATGGGATGTTGCCTGGATGCTCATATGTTTCTATAAATAAATATGTTTTGAGGTCTTTGCGGAAGTCTTTGAGGTCATCTAATGCTCTCAAGCTCGTGGGAGGGAGTTCCATAGTGTGGATGACAGTAGTGATGGTGCTCTTTTTGATGTTGTTTGGTTTTGTGATAGCCTACAAGTGTGCCGATCATATTGTCGTTATTGGTTCTTCTTGGTCTATTGCTGATGTCTCTTGTTATGATGCTTTGGAGTACGTCTGCTGAGAGATGGTGAATGACTTTGAAGATGATCATGATTGTTTTGTATTTAGCTCTTGTCACCATTGGGAGCCAGTGCAGTTGCTGTAGGACGGGAGTGATGTGCTCGGTCCTTGGTGTGTCTGTAATGATGCGTGCTGTGGTGTTTTGTACCATCTGTAGTGGGTGGAGTGTCTGCTGAGGTAGGCCTTGATATAGTGAGTTTCCGTAATCAAGCAGTGGTGTGATGAGTGCTTGGCACACTGTGCGGAAATTGTCCTGGCGGAGCATTGGTTTGATTTGTCTGATTGTTTTCAATCATTGATAGGCCTTGTTTGCGGTTTTGGTGATGTGGGATTTCAGGTTTAAAGCTCTGTCTAGTGTGATGCCCAGATAATTAACTTCTTCTTTGACTACTATGTGTTTGTCTAGGATGCTGATAGTTTGTGGAGGTATGAAGGTGGGGTTCCTGGTGACGAACATTGCTTCAGTTTTATCGTAGTTGACTGTTAAGTTGTTGGCTCTGAGCCAGTCATTCATGTCTTTGAGGCATTTGGTTATTGTTGTGTTTAGTGCTAGTGTGTTGATTGGCGCGTACAACATGATGTTGTCAGCATAAATGTGATAGTGAGGTTTGTGGTGCTTGATGATGTTGCATATAGGCTGTATGTAGATGTTAAAGAGCATTGATGATAGGGCTGAGCCTTGAGGTATTCCTTGTGTGACGGGGAATTGTAGTGATTTCTTTTGGTCACATTTGACTTGTTGCGTTTTCCCTTCCAAGTATGATGTGAACCACTTCAGGGTATTCTTGCATAATCCTATCTGTTGTAAGTGTTGCAATAGCTTGGTGTGGAACACAGTGTCGAAGGCTGCCGAGATGTCCATGAACACTAGCAGGAAGCCGTTTTTTATGTTGTCCATGCCTCTTAGAAGGTTGTTAAAGAGGGAGGTTATTAGTGTTTCCACGCCGTGTTGGGGTTTAAATCCATGCTGATGTATGTCCAGTGGGGCATTAATATCAATATGGTCCTGAAGTTGCTTTTGCACTGCCTTTTCCAAGATTTTAGCAAGGAATGGCAGGCTGGAGATGGGACGGTATGATTTTGGTTCGGTGGGGCTCAGATTGCTATTTTTGAGTATTGGTCGTATCATTGCGTGCTTTGGTTACACGATGCAAGGTTCCACATTAGGAACCACCACCCAGGAAAAAGATTTAGGCGTCATTGTGGATACCATGTTAAAACCCTCGGCCCAGTGTGCAGCAGTGGCCAAGAGAGCAAATAGAATGCTAGGTATGATAAGGAAAGGAATGGAAAATAAAACAAAAGATATTATAATGCCTCTATATCGTTCCATGGTGAGACCGCACCTTGAATATTGTGTGCAATTCTGGTCGCCGTATCTTAAAAAGGATATAGCGATTTTAGAAAAGGTTCAGAGAAGAGTCACCAAAATGGTAAAGGGAATGGAAGGATACTCCTATGAAGAAAGGCTAAAAAGGTTAGGGCTCTTTAACCTGGAAAAGAGACGGCTGAGGGGAGATATGATAGAAGTCTATAAATTAATGAACGGAGTGGAACGGGTAAACGTAGATCGATTGATTACCTTATCAGAATATAGAAATACTAGGGGACATGCAATGAAGCTACAGGGTAAACTATTTAAGACTAACAAAAGAAAATATTTTTTCACTCAACGTGTAATCAAACTCTGGAATTTGTTACCAGAGGATGTAGTAAAGGCTGTTAATGTAGCTGGGTTTAAAAAAGGTTTGGACAAGTTCCTGGAGGAAAGGTCCATAAACCATTACTAAGAAGGGACCCAGGATATCAATGCTTGAACCAATACAAGCATTGTGGAACCTGTGTCCCTTGGGGAAACTGCTAGGTACATATGATCTAGATTGGCCACTGTTGGAAACAGAATACTGGGCTTGATGGACCTTGGTCTGACCCAGTATGGCATATCTTATGTTCTTATGCTTTAGGGGTTGCAGCATGTATCCTTGTTGGAATGAATCTTTGACCATTTTTTGAATGTGATGAGACAGTTGGCTTTTTGTAGCTTTGAGTCATGTTACTGGGCATGGGTCTGACAGTGAAGTTGTGGTGCTTAGACCAGATGTAGTGTCTTCTACTTGCTGCTTTGTTGGTATGTTGAAGCTCTCCCATGTTTGATGTTGTTTATTTATCGTGTGATCATTTGTTTGTGGTGTAGTAGAGCATGTTTGATTGGTGTTTTTTGACTTCATGTAGTCTGCATATTTTTGTGGGTCAAGATGGTGATTGCTTTGTTGCGTGTCATGCTTGGTGAGCTTTTGGACAATGCTAAAGAGTTCTCTTGGTCTATTGGTAGCTTTCATGATCAGGTTGGTATGGTTTCTGTCTACGCTCATTTATTAGATTGTTATATTCCCATTGTTTGTCTCTGTATTGGATTAGGTGGTTGTGTGATTTGTTCCGTCTCCATTTTCTTTCCAGTCTTCTGAGTGCGCGTTTTGCAACTCTGATTTCATGTGAGTACCATGGGGCGTTAGGTCTCTTGCGTGTTTGTGGTTCTTTGATAGCTGAGACAGATGCTGCGTTGGATATTATTGTGTTCCATTCTTCTATATTTAGGTCAAGGGTGTCGTGTTCCTGTTGAAGTTGTGGAGTGATTTTGTTTATGAATGAGTCTCTGTTAAATGTTTTGAACCGTCTGATTATTCTTTCATCTTCTTTGCGTTGGGCGGGGTTATTCAGGGTCATGGTGAATTCAATTACATGGTGGTCTGACCAAGGGATTGGCGTGATTGTTGGTTTTGTGGTCTTGTTCTGTTCCACTAATTGCATTGGCATGAAGACCAAATCCGGAGTTGTACCATGCTAGTGCGTTGGGGTGTTAATTGTCTGGCAGTATTTTAATGACTCCATGGTTTTTAAGAACATTGCGGTTTCTCTGGTGGGAGCAGATGTTAGGTTGTGGTGTCCTAGTGCAATGAGAGGTTTGTGTCTTCTGTTATGTGCGCATATCGTTTTGATTACTGTGGATAGGTGTTCAGTTGTTATGAATGTTATATGGTATTAAAAGTACGATTGGGTTTATCTGTGGCCAATTTGGGTTTATCTGCGGCCTGTTTGAGTGAGTTGTTACTGTGGTATACCTCTGCTTGTTCGGTTCGTCATGCCCTTTGCGACACTCTTATCGCCTGCATTGCGGATTAGTTTGTATGTTACATGTTCTCGTGCTTTTGCATTGGTTGTCCCTAACTTATGGAATAGTTTACCCGACTCTCTGAGGGGTTGTTCTGACATTCTGTCCTTTTGTAGAAATTTGAAGTGCTGCCTGTTTCAGCAGGTGTTTGTTGACCGATTTTGTGCTTTGTTGATGTGTTTTTATGCCACCTTGAACTGTGTGATTAGGCGGGTTATAAATGCTGTAAATTAATTAATTAATTAATTTTGATTGAGTCTGGGAATGAGTAGTGTGGGTCTCTCAAAGTGATCAGAACTTCAATTTTCTTATAGTTGACTGAGAAATTATAGTTATTTAGCCATTGTGTCATGTCCTTTAGGCAGTATTGTATGCTGGAGTAGTCTGGTTTATTTGTGTTAAAGGGTACATACAGTAAGTCATCAGATCGTCAGTGTATATGTGGTACTGTATGTTATATTTATTAATTAAGCCACAGATAGTCTGAAGGCATAGGCTGAAGAGTATTGCTGATATGGCCGATCCCTGTGGTATGCCTTGTTTTTGTTTAAAAGGCTTGGGGGATTTGTCTTTTACTTTTATTTGTTGGTAACGATCAGTCAGGTATAAATGGAACCAGTTTAGGGGGGGTATCGGTTATTCCTATTTCACTCAGGCAGTTGAATAGGGTATTGTGGTTTATATAGTCAAAGGCTGCAGTTAAATGCAAGAAAATTAGGATGAATCCTTGTTTTGCCTTATCGAGTCTTGTTAGTAGGGAGGTAAGCAGTGTTTCAACACTGTGGGTGGGTTTAAACCCATGTTGTTGTGGATCCAGGGGTGTGAAGTTGTGTACATAGTCATGAAGTTAAAGCAGTGCTGCTTTTTCTATTATTTTGACTAGGAATGGAATACTGGATATTGGTCTGTAGGAGGATGGTGTGTTAATGTCCATTGATGAGTTTTTTTAGTACGGGTCTGATGGAGGTCGTTTTCAGTGAAATTGGCATGTGCCCTCCTGAGAAGGAAGAGTATATTATTTTAAGCAGTACAGGTGTTAATTTGGTTCTGGTTAGTTTTATCTATAAGAAAGGACGTGGATCAAGAGGAGAGCTGATAGTGTTTATCATAGACAGTATTTGGTCAAGCCCTTCTGCTGAGATTATCTCGAATGATGACGATGTTTTAGTCGTTGCTTTTGATTTTGTCATAGGCTGCAGTCCTGTCAAGGGTTCGTTGCCTTGAGAGAGTTTGTTTTGTAAGAAAGTGGCAAAGACTTTCACTTTCTGCCACACTTTTGACTTGACTTGTAAATAGAAAAAAACCAAGCCTCTTAAATTCTTCTATATTTTTACTCTATTTATCATTCTTGAAGTACATTTGACCCAACATTTGCTTCATTGGAACTAGGTTGTATGTTGAACAATTGTACCATGAGCCCTTATATGCAGCTACTCAGCGATTGGGGTCAGGAGGTTGTCCCTATTTTGATAATCTCTCACACTTTAGTGTAGCTATCAGAGTGTTAGTCCTTGGCCAGGAGCTCTCATACAGCCTTGATAATTCGTGATCATGGACCCTGAAACTAGCCAGTAGGCATTGCCAAAGAGTAATGGATGAACGTTGCCCTACAGCATTCCCAGCCCAGGGATCAGAGTCCTGGCCTGGAAGTTCCACACAGGTTCTCCTTGAGCAGTTTATGTTTTTATGTAAATGATATTTTTAAAATAAATAAATATAAAGGGAGGAACAATAGTTCTGGCTCTCTCTTCAATTGAGATCCTGTGCTGGCTGGGACTGGGTTCTTCAGCACCACCTTTGATAGCAGGAGGCCTCCTCATGCACATGGCCATCAGCCTTCCCCATGTCCTCAACGCATCATTTATTATTTATTTATTTATTACAATTTCTTATATACCGCACTATTGTCAGCGCGGTTTACATACAACAAAATGACCATAACAAACTGTTTGGCTTCACATAGAACAGGAGAAAACAACTTGGATAACATGCTTATGCTTTACATAGAACAGGAGTAATAACTTGGATAAACGGGGAATGCAAACTAAACTACTTACATATGTACAATGAGATCGAGTATTGGGAATTCAGTGTGAACATGTGTACAATAGAGTTGATATATTAACTTGAGGGGGTGAGGGAGAGGCACTTATGTAGGGGTAGGGTTAATCTGGTAGTATTGAGTAAATAAATGGGATTTGAGAGCCTTTCATCTCTCTGACAAACCCAACCTTGTTGGTCAGGAACCAGCGCCTGAATTGTTCATATGGTAGTATTACTGTCAAGCCCTAAGGCTAACTCTACAACATTTTCCAAAAGAAAATGAGAATTCCAGGAGTACCTTAGAGAGATATATCAAGGAACCCGTGGCTCAGGCCTTAGTACTGCAGTCTTCAGATTTTTATTGCAGCCTATCGTTCATCAGGACTCACACAGCTTTCACCGCTATTTTGATTTCTTTCCCTTTTTTTTGTTTTAAAATACAGGCAGTTGTCTTTCATAAACATGGAGCTACCATGTTTCTTTCTCTGTTTCTGTCCAGTCTCTCTTCATTATCTCTGCACCTCTCCTCTCTTCCCTGTTCCTTACCCAGTGATGAATATACACTCCACAACTGGACATGGGACCACAAATTACAGGAATCTGAACCAGGGCACTAGAAGATTTATTTCAAGTTGGATTCTCAAAGGTTCTCCTCCAAAATATTTTTCTATCAAGCCTGAGATACATGAGTGAAACAATTGGACTGGATTAATTAGCCATGGGGGAATGTGATGCCAATATCTCTAACGCATGGGATACTCTGTACATGCTGTGTCTTAGGGTCGCCAATCCTGCTCCCTCATATTCTAGCATTTACTTGTCTGTTTTCTTTACTTACTGAAGGGGGCACCCAGGATTTTCTTGTTAACAAAAAGTAATATCCTCATTGCTGACCAAAAGTCAGGGCAGAAGAAGCTGGAAGTGCCTCTGGGAGATATCACCAAAGTGTCCATGAGCTCACAAAATGACGACTTCTTTGCTGTGCACCTCAAGGAGGTAAGTTTGCAGATCCTAATAACGGGCCATTATTTCTTTGTATTTAATGGGAATAGCTGGCCATTTTTATTTCTTAAAGTATATTAGGCACAGAACGGTAAGTTTTCCTAATTATTTGAGGTGACTGCTGATTTGAATTAAGAGGTTGGAAGTTGTTGGAAGGCAGTAACACTGCTTGGATGTTCTTGTACTTGCAGTGAGGATCATTTACTGCTGCTGTCTTTAATTATGTAGAAATATGATACTCTACCATAGTCTTCTGAGTGCAATTGAATCAAAAGTAACTACACCTCCTTCTTTATGGCAGGGTTCAGCAGCTGCTGCTAAAGGAGATTTTCTGTTCAGTAGTGATCATCTAATTGAAATGGCCACCAAGCTTTATCGGACGGCTCTAAGCCAAACCAAGCAAGAGATCTACATTGAGATTGCTGATGAGTAAGTGCCTCAGTTATATAACATGTGCTGGAAATGATAAAGCAATGAACTTGAAATCCAAACTGTGACGCACAGGGAAAATTCTGTGAATTTAAATAATCTAGCAGATCTAAAGGAATATTGAAGATATTTTATTTGGGCTTCCTGGACTCTGTTGGGAATCTTTATTTGTGTACCATGAACAGTAGATGGGGAATGTGTTCACTGTACAACACTTTGTAGTTCTCTTTTCAGTATTAAGAAGGAAGTGTTGCCAAGTTACCCAGTTCCAGGAGTGAGCTTTTTGCCAGTTCTGGTTTTAAATTTGCATTGCAATGCATTATGGGATTTGTAATCTCTGATTTTACCTAATGGAATTACTGCTGCAGATCCTATAATGCATAAGTTAAAGTGATTTTCACCAGCACTGTCTGTATAGTGCCATTGAAAATCAATAGCTAGGGGACGTGGAGGGTAATTATATAAACTCCTGCGCACTCATACCTTTTCATACATCCCTTTAAAATCAGCCCGTGAGTCATTCTGATTGTGTTTAGTGGGTCTGGATGTCCGATCCGGATGTCCAGATCTGCTAAACGCTCGGATTGTATGCCAGGAACAGAGCTCCCCGCATGTACTGCCGGTTTGTGTGGGGAGCTCTGTTTGTGGACAGGAGGGGGCGGGCTGAGGGAGAAGCGATGGTGGGCAATGGGCAGTGACTGACCCCAGATGTACAGGGCTGATTCTGAGGTTGGCCCTGTACGTCCGGGGCCGGCAATGTAAACAGGAGACTTATTGCACCTTAGAGGTAGAAAAGGTTTCCCTGGATGGGGGCCGATGAGGGAGCCGGGGCTGAAAAAGGGCGGTAAGGGGTGCAGGGGGATCCAAGCTGCCCGCCCCTGGCCATGGCAGGCCCGATTGGGGGTCAGTCTGTGTGTCTGCTGGGAAATGCGGCTCCTGTATGGAGCCGCGGTGCCATGGCAACAGGGCGCCTTGGCACTGCAGCTCCATTCAGGAGCCTGACTGGGCTAGCCATGCAAGTGAAGGACGTGTGGCCGATCAGAATCGGGATCCGGCCTGCCCGTCCAGGCTGGTAGACCTGATTGTGATCCTACGGACATGTCTAGCCCCACGGGATCAGAATCGGGTACTTACTGCTGTATGCCTTGATTCTGATTGGCCGTACAGGGCAGGGGTCTAAAACAGGATTGGCCTCTAATTATATAGATTCCCACATAGTTAACATGTATTTTTGCAACCATATCAAATACCTGCAGGAATACCCTGGTGTAAATGCATCTAGATTTGTCAAGAACACACCTAAATTATAGTTATAATTTACACGCATACTTGTGTGCTCCACTCAGGTTCTGTCCAAATCCCCATCCATTCACACACTCACAGTGAAAGCATGTGTCATCGGCCCAACACGCTCACTTATAAATAGCGACTGGCTAATGGATGTGGGTAAATTGTAGATAGTGCGGGCTATAAATGTTTTAGATAAATAAAAATAAACACAAGTCAATTTACAAGTGTAAATCACTAAAATACTATGATTGATCTGCATTGATGGGGCATAATTTTAGGCAGCTCCTTATCAATTTGTAAACTGTTCTGTGTAAACCTTCGTTATGTTGCAATGTCAACCGCTTTGATAAAATTGAAAAGCGGTATATAAAAGATGTTAAATAAATAAACAAATTTGCCCCCTTAGAGGGTGATATTTTAAACAGGTCACTTAGTTTAAGAGGGCAAGTAGGTGCTTACTCAGATGCTGTCTTATAAAGCTACAGAGGCGCCTTTATAAAATACTAGTGCAAAAAATAGACGTTATGTCTTAAATGCAGAAGTGGATATTTACCCTGCCCGAGAGCGGGAGTAAATGAACATGCATAAAGTACGTAGATTAAGGTGTTTAAAATCAGTGTGCACACTTGCAAACTCTGCCTGCGCTCCAGCCAGACTGTACTTCATCTATGCCTACCAGCAGAGAATGCAGGCTCACACCATGCACACACTTTTATGCTTGTCAGTACTTAATGAGACCACATACACACAAAAATTACTTTATAAAAATACCTCCTTAGTGGCTTTTGGTAAACATATAAGTTCTTATATTGACCGATATGACTCTGAAATTGATTTTAAAATATCATTTTAGTACAGGTTTAAAACTTGACAATGGCTAAATAACATCTGCATTGTAGGTTCATAACACTTTTGAGCATCTGGGCTTAAAGTACTACAGATGCAGGATTTGAGTAAGATGCCTCCTGACTAGATTCTAAAGTAATGGCATCTTTTTTCCCTTTAATCGGTGAAAATAAATGTCTCACAGCAGATCTTAAGCCAGGCAGTTAATATGGCTAAATGCATACACTCGTTCACAGAGTGTATATATACAATGATGCATTCTGGAAATCTGATCCTGTGCTTCCTGTTTTAAGTAATATCAAGCTTTGCTTCCATGAGTGCTGAGCTGGAACTGACCAAGTTAGCGTGGGAATGAAGCTGGGGGCGCAGCAGGAAAACAGGGCAACTGAGATCTAGGCAATAAAAGGCAAGATTAGGCCAGGCAGACCCCATGGCTTTACATTCTAAGTGTATTTGCCAAATGATGGGAGATGAAGAAACAGACTGGGGTTTTATTTTTGTGATTTAGCAGCTTTCTCCTATTCCACCGGCTTGGTCAGGTTGAAATCCTCATAACTCGATCATTCATTCATGAGTGAAGGAGTAGCCTAATGGTTAGAGCAAATGGGCCGACAGCCAGGAAGCCAGGGTTGAAATCCCTCAGTCTTTTGACCTTGAGCAAGTCAGCTTTCCAAAGTCCTAAGGAAGGTCAGTGGGCTTTCAAATCAGTTAACCCTCCATTGCCTCAGGTACTAACTTACATTGTCAGCCCTATAGGGACAGGGAAATACCGACTGTACGTGAATGTAATTTGCCTTGAGCTACTAGTGAAAAGGCTTGAACCAAATCCAAATAATTACATACCCAAGGATTGTTCCCTTATTTCATTTCTCGCCCTTCATACCTACAGTAATCTACTCATTGAGGTGATGGAAAGAGTGGTTATGACTCCATGCTCCTTTATGCACCAGATGTCATTCTTGGGCAATGACCCTGATTCCCCCCTTTCCCTCCCTTCAAGGGCTGTGAGCATTGTCTATGTAGAATCCACAGTCAACCAATGGAGCAGAAGGGCCTGACTTGGTGATCCAGGGACTTTTTGTATGGTAGAATGCAGCACTGACACTGAGCCAGCTCATAATTGATTGTTTAAAGAAGTCAAAGTGTAGGCTCTCAGGGAATGGGAGAAAATCATTGAAGCTAACAAAAGTTACAGAAAAGTAATAATAATGGGTGATTTCAATTACCCTGGTATTGACTGGGTCAGTGTCATGGCAGGACATGTAGGGAGATAAAGTTTCTAGATGAAATAAATGACTGCTTCGTGGAGCAGCTGGTTCAGGAACTGACCAGAGGGGAAGCCATTTTGGACCTAGCTCTTAGTGGAACACCAGATCTGGTGCAAGAGATAAGGGTGTTGGGGCCACTTGACAATAGTAATCATAGCACGATCGCGTTTGATTTAATTAATGGAGGAGGGATGGTAAGGAAATCCACAGTACTACCTTTTAACTTTCGAAAGGGAGACTATGATAAAATGAGGAAAATAGTTAAGAAAAAACTAAAAGGAGCAGTTGCAAAAGGTTAAAGACTTACAGCTAACTTGGGTGGTGTTTAAAAATACTATCTTGGAAGCCCAGACCAGCTGTATTCCACGCTTTAAGAAAAGTGGAAGGAAGTCCAAAAAACTGCCAGCATGGTTTAAAGGTGAGGTCAGAGAGGCGGCTGTTGTCAAAAAAGCATCTTTCAGGAAATGGAAAAAAGAGCCAAATGATGAAAACTGGAAACAGCACAAGCACTGGCAAGTTAAATGCAAGGCAATGATAAGGCAGGCAAAGAGAGAATTTGAGAAGATACTTGCTGTGGAAGTAAAAACGTGTAATAAAGACTATTTCAAGTACATTCGTGGCAAAAAACCTGTGAGAGTCAGTTGGACCATTAGATGATAGAGGGGTAAAAGGGGCAGTAAGAGGGAACAAGGCTATATTGGAGAGACTGAATGAATTCTTTGCTTCTGTCTTTACTGAGGAAGATGTAGGGATGTTACCCGTGACTGAAGTGGTATTTAAAGGTGATACTGCAGAAGAATTGAAAGAAATATCGATACACCGGGAAGATATATTACAATTATTTGATAAACTGAAGAGTAGCAAATCACCTGGACTGGATGATATACATCCCAGGGTGTTGAAAGAACTGAAATATGAGATTGCAGACCTGCTATTAGTAATCTGTGAGCTATCATTAAAATCATCTGTAATACCTGAAGACTGGAGGATGGCCAATGTAACGCCAATTTTTAAAAAGGGTTCCAGGGGTAATCCGGGAAACTACAGAAAAATGGTAGAAACCATCATAAAGAACAAAATTACTCAACATGTAGATAGTCATGGCTCAATAAACCCCGTAAAGGTTGATTTGTATGGCTTAATGGGAGACAGCCAACATGGCTTTAGACAAGGAAGATCTTGTCTTACTAATCTGTTATGTTTTTTGAAGGTGTGAATAAACAGGTAGACAAAGGTGAGTCAATTGATATAGTGTATCTGGACTTTCAGAAAGCCTTTGACAAGCTCTCTCATCAGAGACTTTTGGCAAAACTAAAATGTTATGGGATAGGAAGCAGTGTACTATTGTGGATCAGGAACTGGTTAAAAGACAGCAGAGGGTAGGGTTAAATGGCCAATTTTCCCAATGGAAAAAGGTGAATAGTGGAATACCGCAGTGATTTGTGCTGGGTCCGCTGCTTTTTGACATATTCATAAATGACCTGGAAAAGGGAATAACGAGTGAGGTTATCAAACTTGCAGATGACACAAAACTATTTAAAGTTGATAAAACCCAAGAGGATTGTGGAAAATTGCAAGAGGACCTTGATAAATTGGAAGACTGGGCATCCAAATGGCAGATGAAATTTAATGTGGAGAAGTGCAAAGTTATGCACCTAGGAAAGAACAACCCAAACTATGGTTACATGGTACAAGGTTCCACATTGGGAACCAACACCCAGGAAAAAGATTTAGGCATCATCGTGGATAACATGTTAAAACCCTCCATCCAGTGTGCAGCGGCAGCCAAGAGAGCAAATAGAAAACTAGGTATCATAAGGAAAGGAATGGAGAATAAAACAAAGGATATTATAATGCCTCTGTTTTGTTCCATGGTGCGACCACACCTTGAATATTGTGTGCAATTCTGGTCACCATATCTTAAAAAGGATATAGCGTTATTAGAAAAGGTACAGAGAAGAGCCACCAAAATGGTAAAGGAGATGGAAGGATACTCCTATGAAGAGAGGCTAAAAAGGTTAGGGCTCTTCAACTTGGAAAAGAGACGGCTGAGGGGAGATATGATAGAGGTCTATAAATTAATGAATGTAGTGGAATGGGTAAATGTAGATTGATTGTTTACGTCATCAGAATATAAAAAGACTAGGACAGGCAATGAAGCTACAGGGTAACCTATTTAAGACTAATAAGAGAAAATATTTTTTTACTCAACGTGTAATCAAACTCTGGAATTTGTTACCAGAGGATGTAGTAAAAGCTGTTAGTGTAGCTGGGTTTAAAAATGGTTTGGACAGGTTCCTGGAGGAAAGGTCCATAAACCATTATTAAAAGGACCCAGGATATCACTGCTTGATCCAATACAAGCATTGAGGAACCTGTGTCTTTTGGGGATACTGCTAGGTACTTGTGACCTAGTTTGGCCACCGTTGGAAACAGGATACTGGGCTTGATGGACCTTGGTCTGACCCAGTATGGCATATCTTATGTTCTTATGTAAAATTAGGGCCATTTTGGGTTAGTAACCTAAGCCCCCTAGCATAGGGCATCTCAAGTATTGTCAATAGATGCCAGTTTGCATTTATACTTCATGTATTATATGCACGGGCTTTATGGAAGAAAAGCTGTTGTATGCTTTATGTGCAAAGCTCATCCGCTTTTGCAGCTTTGGACAAAATGGGCAACCTGAGTTAAAAACCTGCTTCAGAAGCAGAACAGGCCCCAGAAAGACTTGGAAAAGAGCACAGGATGGCTAGGTAGGCAGCAATGGGCAGTGGAAGCAACAGTGGAGTTCTTTCTATCTTTGCAATATTGTTTTGTAAATGGACTGTGTTACTTAAATTAGGAGTTATAAAACCAAGCTGATGCTTTGCTGAGAGAGGTTCTGAGAAAACTGTTCAAGTAGTACTAGGTTGCCCATTCTAAAGTGAAAGGTTGGTAGGTGGATGGGTGGGTGTGTGCAAGACAGGTTTTAAGTTGGTAAGAAAAGCGAGTCTCCATATACTGAAACTATGGGAGTCTTTACTAAAGGCTGCTTGCTGGCGGCGCATGTTCTGACACACACTGAAGGCGTGCTGGGACATGTATTGCCAGCTAGTGTGAGGCCGTGACAGCTCAGGATGATTCCCATGCTAACTGTGCAATCCACGTTATGAGTGGGCAGGTTGGGGTAGAGAGAGGGCATGGTGAACTCAACACACTTAGCGCTGAGTTCAAACCACACACTAACTGCATTAGTGTGGATTCACCTGACACCAGTAGGTGGAGTTAAGCACACCTGTGCTAATACATGTTAGCGGAAAGTGCTCTGCATTAACTGCCGGGGAAATGCTTTCCATTCCCCTGATAGTTAACATGTTGGTGTTGCACCTAACGTGCCATAGTTTTGGCGCTATTGGCGTGTTAGGTGCAAACCTTACCACCCTTTAGTAAGACTCCTTATGTTTCAAGTTTTTCTTGTACTTTCTGTGTTAGGTAATGAATCTGGACATCCTTCCCATGTATTGGGATTTCTTAATGAAACAAATAACCCTGACTGCTTCCAGGCCAGATGAAATGTAATATTTTAGATTACTGGAGGGATTTCTGCCAAAGTAGGGGCTTACTAAACTGTGAAAACATATCTTTACATGATAAATGCCAAAATCAGCATGTTTGTGCACTAAAATGCATTAGTATGCTTAATTTCCTTGTAAAAATTAGGCATAACATGTGCCAGATAAAGAGCTATAGCTTTTTGCTGAGAAATCTCCAGCATACGATGCAGGGATGGCCTTATCACCAGGAATTAGGGATCATCTAGGGTACCAGAATTGTAGGGGGGAGTGTCACTGAATAGTTGTCAAGGATTCTCAGGTCCCTCTAGCTGGAGAGAACTGAGTCAGCTGGTTGGTCGGTGGAAGCCTGGGCTGTGGAACCCCACTGCTCTTCCTTGGGGCAGTGTCTCCAAATGGGTTAGCTTTGCACCTCCCATGACAGTAATGAACCTCACTCCTAAGTCAGAGTATATGGAGTATGATCTTAGTCTCTCAAATTTATAGCTTACGTTCAGCATTACACTTGCATTGTACCAAAGAGGGAGGAGTAGCCTAGTGGTTGGGGCAAGGTACTTCAGGCCGGAAGGTCGGGGGTTCAAATCCCACTAGAGGACAGCAACCTTGGGCCGGAAGGACTGGGGTTTCTAGTCCCACAGATGCTCCTTGTGGTCTTGGGCAAGCCACTTAACCCTCCATAGCCCATGTTCCCTGTAAGTATTAGTGTATGTGTCTCATATCCCCGCGTGTTAAATGTATCCCCCAATTGTATTGTGACCGCTTTGATTGAAGGATAAGGCGGTATACAAAACTGTCTAAATAAATAAATAAATAAAGAGAGCTTCCTTCTGGAGTTCATAGGATGTAATTTGTATAAGCAACCTATCAAGGTGTGAGTGAAAATTCCTCTTTATCGGGCCTATGGCTTCCAATACAATGGGAAATATTTCTGTATCTTTCTGCCTCATTTTCTTGCTCTCTTACTGTATTTCTTGGTTCTTCTCCCTCTATACACAGTTTACAGAATAATCATTTAAAACTGATGCCTCTATTTCCAGTGCCATCCTGGTGTTTTTCTCCTTTACCACTATGTCTGGTTTCCTTGCATCCAGCTTCTTCTGTTGGAATAGGAATATCTCAGGTGATCATAATCTCTTCATTCTCGATAATTCTCTTAGGATAATAATCCCAGTGCTTTTCCAGCACACTGATATTGTATTGCTTACAAAGTTTCCAGTGTATAAGATATATCACTTTGTTGTGCCTTTCTGCATAGAAATGTTCTTCCATTAGAACTTCACAGCCAGCTACGAGATCAGTAAGCCTTTCCAGCTCTTTCTTACAGAATCTATATATGTCTTGTTTTACCAGATTTTTCTATGTATGCTGTGAACCATCTCGTTCATACACCCCTGTCCTAGGCTGCAACTATCTGTCTCTCATCCTTGGATTTCAGTTTACTACTTCTTTTTTTTAACTTTGTTTATTTAGAAACAGATGTACATTAACAGCCAGTAATTCCATCTGATAATTACACAGCAATCCAAATACCAGTTTCCCACTGGAGACCATAATAACATCCTATACACACTCTTCCCAACATCAGATCATCCAGTAGCCCATATCCTCTTCCAGATCCCAGGCTGTCCCTTCCATTCCCAGAAAATTATTTAGCTTTCACCACTTCTCATTTTCCATCTTATACACCCTCTCCTCATGTCCATTACTTTCCCAATTCTACCAGTATAACTCAGTCTTGCCTTCCATTCTTCTACAGTGGTGGCATCTGGTTGGTTCTAATGCTCTTCAGTTGTACAATGAGCTACCATAATGCTCAGCAGCCTCCTCTGTCCTTTCACAATGTTTCTAGGGACCATTCCTAACATTAAGACACTTAACCCCTACTAATCCCTTTATAGCCCCAACCACTCCTGCGGAGAATTCCCTCACCTTTGAACAATGGCACCAAATGTATAGAAAATCACTTACCACATCACACTTCTGCTAACATCTGCCAGAGGTCTCAGAAAAAATAGCTTTAGATTTATCAGGTATAAAGTATGATTGATAATTTTATGAGCATTCGCTTAATTAAAGTGCTTATGGGCATCTTGCCCACCTCAAAAATTCATGTCCACTGACTTTTGACAAGGTCTCCTCCACATCCCTTTCCCAGTCCTGCATAGATTTGAATTTTTTAAATTCTGTTGATGCTAAATACCAATAGGATTTTGTAATCATCCCCTTCAACCCTTTCATAGGCTTCCAAGGTCCCTTTAATACCTGTACGTCCTTTATGCCCTCATCCTCCATCTTCCAGTGCCTCATAAACTGTTGGACTTTCATAACAAATAGAAAGTCCCCAACTGGTTGATTGAACTTAGCCCTTAGGTCTTCAAAGGGTGAAAACTTTCCATCTTCGATAATTTGACAACAAATTAGTCCTTTTTCTTCTCACCACCTGAAAACACTCTTTTCTCCAGGAACAAGCAGGACGTCAGTCTTCACATATGGGTGACATCAGCACCAGCAGAACCCACGTGGAAGGATCTCCCCATCTTTTAAAGAAAGCCTTTGGAAGATGCCACCCCGCATGCGTGGTCCCTTTCCCGCCCAAGGGCACCATCTTGCCCAATTCTCCTTTTTTCCACAGAGCCCAACAGACGTATGTCCTGTTTCCCCGGAAAAATCCTTGACCAAATTGTCCCAAAAACTTAGTTTTCCGATAGGCATATTGGTTCCTCTTCTCTCCTTAAGTCGGCGCTTCTCGACCCCTTTTTTTTTTATTGAGGTTGCCCTCAACCGGCATTCGTGCCTTTTTTGGCCCGGGGGTCATTGACCCCGTCTGGGTGTCTCCCACCATGTCTCCCAGTGGGTTCAAAAAGTGTGACTGCTGTAGTCAGACCATGTCCATTACTGACACCCATGACTGCTGCCTGGGCCCCGGACAATGACAGCACCTCCTGCGACTTCTGCCAGGCCATGTTGGCCAAAACCAACAAGAAACGGTCAGGGTTGCAGGAAACATTGTTCCCCAGGTCTGACTCAGCACCCACCTCCCTGGCACCAAGCTCGAAGCCCAGCAATCTCAAGACTTCCGGGCATCTCAGTCCCACAGCCACGGTGCCTGCGAGAAGACACCAGAGCTGGAGAAGAAGTCATCGAAGTCCACCGAGGTTGCACCAGAGAAACCCGGTAAAACCCCACAGAGGGTCTCTGGGGACTCCAAGAAGCACCCACCAAGATCCTCAAGAAGGATTCTCAGCCAGCAGGAGCAAGGTTCCTTGAGGCCGTAGTCCTCATTGAGGACGCACTTCCAAAAGTGCCAATGCCTGCGTTAAAGGCTGCAGAGCCTTCTGGCTTGGAACCAGAATGGCGGCCTTGAAGCAGAACATCACTGCTATCCTGGCCCTGCAGTATGCAATGATGGCCAATTCCTCCGCCTCATCTACCCCGATGACCGGGCCCCTCTACTGCAAGGGAGTCCCCAGTCATCCAACCAAGCATCGAGCACCCTCAGCCTTGAGAAGGTCCTCAGCGCCGGTCGAGATCCCAGTCCCATTCGTCGGGCATCCAGTCCTTGCCGGCCAGTGTCTGCAACTCGATGCTGGCCTCGACACAAGGAGTCACAGGGCCTCTGACTAATCATCACCACTTGACTCAGAGTAGGAGATGGAGGACAAGTCATTGCCCGGACACCAAAGATACCGAGACATTCCCTTGAATCCGTCTCCCCCAGCTCCTCAATGCCATTCTCCTCCAGAGGATGTGGCCTTCCATGACTTCGTCAGGGATATGGCCAGGGCCCTCTCAATGCAAACCGAGGCAGAGGAGGACCCACGCACCGAGGAGTTGGAAATTCTCCAGTATGAGATTCCACCCAGAGAAACCCTCACAGTGTCGATATAGTCGATTCTTGAGAGGCTTCTACTCTGAATGTGGGAGACGCCAGCGTCGGTGCCTATAGTTAGCCATCGGCTTGACGCCATGTACCATGTCCAGAAAGGACTGATGTTCCACAAACCCCAGTTCCCACAGAGTTCCATGGTCATTCAGTTGACCATGCAAAAGCTCAAGAGCCAAAAGACCCACTTCACCGTCCCTCCCAGCAGGGAGGCCTGGGTCCTCAACACTCCTAGGCGCAAATGCTATCAGAGCTCAATGCTGGGTTGCCAGATCAAGACCTTTGAACTTTACATAGGCATGTACCTAAAGGCACTGGCCAAACAGCTGCTGGGGTTTGCAGCAGGCCTTGTCAATGAACCCCTCCAATGGTTCCAGACCCTGAGGGACTGCTCCAAGTTCCTCTCCCGGGCTGCCTATGATGGCTTCAAGTCAGCGGTTCGATTTGCGGTGGCCAGCATCGGGGCCTGGCACCAGGTCTGGCTGCAATCTTCCGCCTCGAGCAGTGGGTCCAGGATAAACTGCTCGATGTCCCCTGTACCGGTGAGAACCTCTTCAGCAAACCCATGGCTGACAAAGCTGCTGAGATCAAGGCCGACTTTGTGACCCGTCAGAGGCTTTCTAAGAAGATCTCATCCCATCCCCGCAAAAAACCATCAGGGAAAGGGACCCTTTTCCCCGAGAAAAAAGGGGCCTTTGCACAGGGTCACCGGTACCAACCCTACTCTGGCCATCAGAGACAGGGGTACAAGGCTCAGAAGGCAAAAACACCTAAGCCGTAGACTCCAGCCACCCAGCCCCCACCCAGCCTGTCAGCAGCTTTTGATTCCCAGGGCAGGGCCTCCCCTCCCCCCAGGAGACCTTCACCAGCCCATAGGGGGGCATCTGGCACTCTTTTCCCACAGATGGGCCTCAATCATCTCGGGCCTGTGGGTACTGCAGGTGGTCAGGGAGGGATACCTCCTCCACCTACAGCAGATTCCACCCAGGTTCTTTCCCAGAGAGCTGGTACTACCCCTCCTTCACCAGACCCTGCTGCTCACAGAGCTCGCAGGTGTTCTCAGGGACAAAGCAGTAGAACCTGTACCCAGATATCTGTAGGGCAAAGGCTTCTGCTTCAGGTATTTTCTTGTCCCAAAGAGAACTGGGGGCCTCAGGACCATCCTAGACCTGTGAAATTTAAACAAGTTTCTGGTGAGGGAGAAGTTCAAGATGCTCTCCCTTGGAACACTGCTACCCTACCTCCTCCAGGGAATCTGGCTTTGCTCTTTGGATCTAAAGGATGCTAACACATGCATCCTGATCCACCCCTTCACAGACAGTACCTAAGGTTTGTGGTAGGAGGAGGGCACTACCAATACAGAGTGCTGCCCTTCGGCCTGGCATCCTCACTGAGGGTTTTCACAAAATGCCTAGCAGTGGTATTGCCTGCCTTTGTCTGCAAGTGGCCTTTGTCTTCCACTCTCTGGACAACTGGCTTATCAGGGGCAGCATGGCCACAGAGGCCCACCATGCCAAAGGACATGCAACTCTTCTGCTGCAGTACCTGGGGTTTATCATCAAATACCCCAAATCTCCTCTCACTCCAGCCCAAAGCCTGGAATTCATAGGTGCTCAGCTGGACACCCTGCAGGCCAAGGATTTTCTTCCCAGGGAAAGGGCAGACCGCCTCATGGAGCTAGCGGTGAAGGTGCAGCACCGTCGTTTGGTGCCAGCCCATCTCCTCCTCCACCTTCTGGGCCACATGGCCTCCACAGTCCACGTGACCCCACTAGCCTGCCTGCATATGTGGGCAGCCCAGTAGTGCCTCCATGCTCAGTGGACACAAGCCTCGGGCAGATTACAGGACAGGATCAGGATAACCCGCCAGCTGGCGGAGTCCCTCGACTGATGGCAACTTCCCTGCCACTCTGGGACATAATGTCTTTCCAGGTGCCCCCGCCCGAAAGGGTAATGACCACAGACACCTCCCTCCTCAGTTGGGGGGCACATTGCAAGGATCATTATACATAAGGCAGCTGGTCCCAAGTAGAATCCCTGCTACAGATCAATCTTCTGGAACTCAGGGCGATCTTTTTGGCCCTATGAGCATTCCGCCACAGCCTGTGACACCAGTCAGTGCTGGTACAGATGGACAACCAGGTTGCCATGTTCTATGTCAACAAGCAGGATGGCATGGGGTTGTACTCCCTCTGCCAGGAGGCAGTGGCCCTCCTTTCCTTTGCAGCATGCTCCTGCGGGTGGTCTACCTCTCGGGCCAGGACAACCTCCTGGCTTATAGACTCTGCACGGTGCTCCAGCCACATGAATGGCACCTGAACCACAGGGTGGCTTCACGGCTCTTCCACCTTTGGGGAATGCCCATGATAGACCTCTTCACCACCCCAGACAATGCGCAGCTGCCCTGCCTCTGCTCACAGCAGCCGCACCCAGTGAGGGTAGCGGCAGATGCCTTCCTGATTCCGTGAACGGAAGGCTTTCTCTATGCCTTTCCACTGAACCCCCTGGTTTCCAAGACCCTCTTCAAAGTCCAGCGCGAGGGGGCAGCACTGATTCTAACTGCCCCCAGGTGGCTCAGACAACCGTGGTTTCTACTGCTGCTCTCTCTGTTGGCAGCACTCCCGGCCCCGCTGGGCCATGCCCCGGACCTCCTATCTCAGGAGGGGGGCTCCCTCCTGCATCCCAATCTGGGGTCTCTAATGTTAGCAGTGTTGCTGCTGAAAGGATAGCCTTGGCCCTTTTCAACATCCTGCGAGAGGTCAAGGAGGTCCTATTGGCCTCCTGCAAGCCCTCCATGAGGTGAGCATATGCCTTTAAGTGGCGTAGCTTCTTGGTATTGTGTGCTGAGAGGCGGGAGAACTCATTCTCCTGCCTGGTGCAGCTGGTGCTCCAATACCTATTGCATCTGTCACGCACCGGACCAAAGTCCATCTCAGTGAGGGTGCACCTGAGTGCAATTGCTGCACACCACCATGCTATCAAAGGGAAACCTCTCTCTCTGTTCCTCCGGGGCCTCCTGCTGTCTAAACCCACCATCTATCCCCTGGCAGCAGAATGGGACCTCAATGTGGTGCTCTCACAGCTCACCAGGTTGCCATTTGAGCCTCTAGCTACTAGCATTTTCTGCAGTATCTTTCATGGAAGGTGGCCTTACTAGTAGCTCTCACATCCGCTCATAGAGTAAGCGAGCTTCAGGCCCTGGTGGCAGAGCCACCATACACAAGATTCTATTAGAAATGGGTGGTGCTCTGTACGCATCCCAAATTCCTCCCAAAGGTGGTATCTCCTTTCCACCTCAACCAGCAGATGGTCCTTCCCGCCTTTTTCCCATGGACCCACGCCTGTCGGGAGGAAACTATACTCCATATACTGGACTGCAAACGGGCCCTGTCCTTCTATCTACAGCAGACCGAAGTCCATCGCAGAGCTCCTCAGCTTTTCATTTCCTACGACCCCAGCAGACTGGGGCTTCCTGTGACTAAGCATACTCTGTCCACTTGGGTGGCAGACTGTATTGATCTCACCTATGAGCGAATTGGGCTCTCCCTTGACCACCAGATAACAACGCATCGTGTGAGAGTGAAGGCCACATCGGTGGCGAACCTGAGCTCAGTACCGGTGACAGAGAACTGCAAAGCTGCCACATGGTCTTCAGTCCATACGTTTGCTGCTCACTACTGCCTGGAATGCGAGTCCCGTCAGAACAGTGCCTTCGGGCAGGCGGTATTCCATAATCTGTTTGGAGTGTAGGCAGCTCCTGCCCTCCGACCCTTTTGTGTTCAGGTTATCAGAGTGATGATTCCGTTGGACGCTAGGGTCTTGGCAGAGTCTCTTAGTTGGGGACTCACCTTCTGCAACTATTGCTACCTGACTTAGTCACTGTTGGTGCTGTTGTGATTCGGTTCTTGGCAGCCTGGAGCTAGGCAGTCCTATATATGAGGACTGACTTCCTGCTTGTTCCTGGAGAAAGCATAGTTACCCACCTGTAACAGGTGTTCTCCAGGGACAACAGGAATCAGTCCTCACAACTCTCCCTCCTCCCCTAGGAGTTACCTCTCTACCTTGTTTATTTTTACTATTCTCCTATCTGTCATCTGACTGAGCAAGATGGCACCCTTGGATGGGAAGGGGACCACACATGCGTTGTGGCATCTCCCAACGGCTTTCTTTGAAACTGGGGAGATGCTTCTGTGCAGGCTCTGTCAGCGCTAATGTCACCCATACTCATGGAGAACTGCAGTTCCAGCCTGAAGGGAGTTAAGGTGAATAACTACTTTTGCATCCATTTTAATCCCTTAACTTCAGTGGTGGGATTCCAGTCCTCATAGGAACTGGTTTGGTCCATGGTAGGAAGCAGCCGAATTTCACTGGTTCACGCGAACTGTTTCTTAGCATTTCCGGTGTTCTTGAACTGGTCCCTGCAGGCTGTTTTACTGTCAGATCTGCACTGGCATTTTTCAAAATACCCAACATTATTTGGATGGCATCAGGGGCTTCTCCCAATGCCGCGATCCCCCCGATGCCTTCCAAATAATGTCAGGTTTTTTGAAACCCGACAGTGCCAATCCAGCAGTGAAACGGCCTGTAGGTACCGGTTTGGCCAACGTGGGAAACACTAGGTACCGGTTTGTGCGAACCGGCTGAATCCCAAAAGTGCTTAACCTCCCTCTACACAGTTAACAAGTGCTTTGTGAAAGTATTCACCATCTCTTCCTCTCTCAACCCCCCTGAAATCCATGACAGATATTTCAGTTCTCCCACTACCTGTTCCACTCCCACAGAAGCTTTATGCTCACCCAGTTCCTAGTCCAGTATCGCCCTGATTACATAAGGCAGATATCAGGGCAACATGTCCCACTGGGATGTGCTAACCCGCTATCCGCCTTGCTGGTATTCCGCCTTCGTGCCCTGCTGCACGCACATAGCTGATGTGCGTGCAGCGGTGGATGGGAGCATACTGGTGGCGGAGAGTGTGGGTGGGAGCAACCCCTTGACATACAGGGCTGATTCCGCTCACAGCCCTGTACGTCCAGGAGTCACCGGAGGGATGGCCTGTTTATTCCACCTCAGAGATAGAATAAGCCCTGGCCGCCCCCCTCCAATCCTTCCCCCAGAGATCACCAGCACCTCCCCAGAGTATGTCAGGCCAAGGTGGATCCCTGCTGCCTGATTGGGGCACTGGCCATCCCCGTTGGCGTCAGGCGGCGGGGTATCAGGGTCCGGGTGGTCATATGGCAGGTCATGCACCTGTGGGAGTGTCTTGCTCCCGCCATGCAGAATTGGCTGTTGATGGCCCTGTCTTGGTCTGTGCCGTCCAGATGGCCTAGACGTGCCCCATATTGGATCGGGCTCTATATGTTTTGAGTTGTGCTATCCCCCCTCCCCCTCGCTTTCCTAGCTTTTCTTTAGCTGCTTTCTCCCCCAAATAAACTGCCCCCTCTCCCATTGTACTAATTCCGATTGTTTCCTCAGAATCCCCACTGGAAGAGATTGGAATAGAAACAACAGCCTAGAACTACTTTCATCTTTATTACTCTCAGTTATCCCCACCAAAATAAAAGCCCTGCATGCCATTTAGCATAGATCTTTTCTAATTTCCTGTATTACCTTCTTATAATTATACTGATAAATCTTCCCCAGATCTGTCCCTATTTGAATGCCTAAATTTTCTGATAATCCCTTTTCTCCATCTAAATGGGAAGAATCCTTTCAAATGCTCAAACCCTGCCACCCCCACCCCATAATAATATCCAGGGCCTCCGTTTTGCTCATGTTTATCTTGAAAACCACTACCCCCTTAAGCTCCTCCATCACGGCAGGCAGGATCAGCCTTGGATGTTCTATATATAGCAATATATCATCCAGAGTGGAGGAGTAGCCTAGTGGTTAGAGCATTGGCTTAGTAACCAAGAGACTAGGGCTTGATTCCCTTTAGCACTCCTTGTGTCCTTGGGCAACTCAATTAACTCTCCATTTTCTCAGAAGACAGGCCTGGCAATCTACTGCCAAGAAAACTCATTTGCTGCTGGGTTGTCAGCAGTCAGCCTTGACTTGAAGGCAAACATTCCATTTGTATCATCCGCAAACAATAATTTTATGTTCTTGACACTCCCCCCCCCAACCCATATTCCTCTGGATTTCCTCTGCTAGTGGTTGCACCGAGAGGGTCAGCAGCAAAGGGGATAAGGGATACTCCCGCTGAGTCTCCATGTCTAATCAAAAAACCTCCATTCACCTTTACTCTTTTTGGACCACCTTCATCAAAAACACCCAATTAACCTTATCAAATGACTTCTCGACATCAATGGCAAATAGCACAGATAGTTTCCCTTCTCTTTGGGCTACCCGCCTGAGCTGCAGTGTCCTCTTAAAATTGTCCATGGCTTGCCTCCTGGGAATAAATCCCACCTGGTCAGTTCACCTATTCCTAACATTTATATGTCTTGGTTTCATCCACATATGGATCCTGGAGTAATGCTTTATATTTTCCATTGTATTTGTGCATTTACTACTTGTCTTTCCTTGTTTAATCTAATGATTTTTAAGACTTTTTTTCTCTTTTTTTGCATTTTTTTTTGCTTGCTTTCTTATGCATACAGGTATTTTCTCACTCATTCCTCCTTCTCATCAGAATGCCCGTCCAAATTTAGTTCAAATCATTTTTAACAAGAATAAAACAGCAACATTCCCAGCATGTAGCCACTCTTATACACTACCAGGAATACATCAATTAATGAAAGGATTAACTATTTTAATTTTCTCCCCCTTCCACCATCCCTTCATTTAGATTAACTCATTCTTATTAAGAAGAAGAAACAAGAACAAAACCCAGCCTTGCTTGGACTCTGATACATGAGTAGCAATGCACAGTACAAGAACATCATCCACATTTTTAGAATTTTTATTCCCTCCCCATCTTACTCCTCACTTCCCAGCCTCTCCCTTCCTGTGCCTACCTCATCCACCCCTCCTCACTCCTCAAGTCATGTACTAGCACCGCAAAAAAACAAGAACAAATACCTACCTCCACCTACATCTCCCCTGCCATTTGTCCCCCAGGGCCTTCTTCATCCAGGGCTTCTCCAGGAAGGAGATATAATGCCTCATAAAAGTGCTTATTGTCCATCTCTAACTATTCCGTTAGGTTTTGAAACAAGCAAACCTCCCCACAGGAGTCTACCATTTGCTGCACTGTCTGCAATCCTCAGCTTGATAATGGGTAGCAGCGGCCCTGGTGGGGTTCCTCAAGCCCCTCTAGCTGAAGAGATCACTGAGTCGGCTAGTCGGTGGAAACCTGTACCGTGGCCTATATCGTGGCACCCCACTGTTCTTTTTCTGTAGGGCCAACATCATGAACACATCCAACATGCACCGAAAGATCAGTGTCAGGAAGAGCGGTGGAGAGCCACAGCACAGCTGAAGCTCTTATGAGTAAGTCAGGGTTGGGGGCAGAGAGAAACAGGGGCAAACACAAGGCTGAAGCATTGCCTAGGGCACGACCTTGTTTAGATCTTTAGTGATATTTCCAGGGCACCTCTATCCCACCATCTTATAAGCGAGGCACTTCAAGTCCTATGTGAAGTGTCTCCCAGTGAAGGAAAGCCCTACTGGCAAAGTCAAAACCCATTCATGCCCCCGCCACTTGACACATTAAGAGCATGATATGCCATACTGGGTCAGACCAAAGGTCCATGAAGCCCAGTATCCTGTTTCCAACCCAGGTCACATGTACCTGTCAGGTTCCCAAAAAGTAGACAGATTCCGTGCTACTTATTCCAAAGGTAAGTAGTGGATTTCCCCAGTCCATTTTAATAATGGTTTATGGACTTTTCCTCCAGGAACTTGCCCAAACCTCTTTTAAACCCAGCTACTCTAACAGCTTTTACTACATCCTCCGGCAACAAATTCTAGAGTTTGATTATGCATTGAGTGAAAAAAATATTTTCTACAATTAGTCTTAAATGTGCTACATTGTGGCTTCATTGTGTATCAACTAGTCTTTCTACTTTTTGAAGGAGTAAACAAAATCTACGTTTACCTATTCCACTCCACTTAGTATTTTATAGACCTCTATCATATCTCTCCTCAGCTGTCTCTTTTTTAAAGCTAAAGAGCCCTAACCTTTTAAGGCTTTCCATCCATCCCCATTACTGCTTGTTTTGCAGGCCCACAAGGATGTCTCATCCTTAACCTTGCCCTAGCCTCCAAACCCCACTCAATATGTTGTTAACCTTCCTCGCTGAGGTGTTCCCTTGAACCCTCCCCACCCCTTTTTCTGAGCTAACCCCAAGTTCAGAGGGGGGCAGGAATAATTCCCAGTCACTCCTGCTGTAGTGGTGCTATGACTCAAAATGGCACCAGCTGACCAAATGATCTTCTTTGCCTCGTACATTAGTTAGTTAATTAATTTCATGCCAATACTGAAGAAAGGTGGTCTAACTGATTGTGGAAATTATCACACAATCACTCTGATCCCACATGCAAGCAAGATTCTACTCAAGGTCATTCAGTGGAGACTACAATCATACCTGTAACGAGAACTGCCTGAAATGCAAACAGAATTCAGGAAAGGGCAAGGAAAGAGAGACGTCATTGTGGATATGAGATTGATCCTTGAAAAGACAAAAAAAATGCCAAAAGGATAACTATATGTACCCCAGTCAGGCTCTGAAAACAAAAAGGCCTTTGACTGTGTATGTCATGAGAAACTGTGAGCCACATTAAGAAACATGGGTATACCATAAGACCTGTTAGTTCTCATGCACAAAATTTACATTGAACAAGAAGCAGCATTTCGAACAGAACAAGCAGAAACAGCAGGTTTTAAATTCAGTAAAGGTGTATGACTAGGCTGCATACTTTCGTCCTACCTGTTTTGTTTATAAGCAGAAAAATCATCAGAGAAGCAAGACTATATGAAGACAATCAAGGTGCAAAGATTGGTGGAAGATTCATGAATATAAGACCTGCTATACTGAGTGAAACCAAGGTCCATCAAGCCCAGTATCCCGTTTCCAACAGTGGCCAATCCAAATCATAAGTTCCTGACAGATTCCCAAAAAGGCACACAACAACCTTTACTATGCTGATGATACCACATTACTGGCTGAAAGTGAAGATGATTTGAAATAGTGGCTTCTCATCATCAAGGAACATAGTCTTAAAATGGACCTGCACCTTAACGTGAAGAAGACAAAGATCCTGACGACTGGCAAAATCAATAAGTTCATTGTTGATAGAGAAGAAATAGAAATAGTCAACAACTTTGATCAGTAATCAATAAAGAATGACTTGAAGGACCTAGAGAAGATTCTCAAGAGCAGAGATGTAGTTTCAATTGCATCATATGAATGTGAAAGTTGGACAGCGAAAAAGACAGGAAGAAAATCAATGGCCTCAGAATTATCGTTTTGTTGAGGAATATTGTGTATATCATGGACAGTCTGAAGAACAAACCAGTCAGTACTAGAGGAGATCAAAGCTAAACTTTCTTTCGAATCTCAGATGACAAGACCTCAGCTTTCATACTTTGGACACAACATGCAAAAAGAAAGATCATTAGAGAAAGACATCATGCTTGGCAAGGTGGAAGGTCAGAAATGAGATGGATCGATACAGAAAAGCAGCTGTGGATGCCACTCTGTCAACAATTAGTTGCCTGACTAAAGATCGAACACAGTTTAGGACAACTATTCAGAGGGTTGCCATGAGTCACTTAACAACATTTCAGTTTGAATACAGGCCTTATAAAAACCCCCACAGAAGATGAGCTACAATATAAAAAATAAAATCCACCCAAACCATCCCCAATAAATAAATCATGCTACTGAGAAACTCTCATTTTCACCTATACAATGAAACCTGTTGTTGTTGTTAAGTGCCGTCGAGTCGGAGTCGACTCATGGCGACCCTCTGGATAGCTATCCTAAATTGTGTTCGGTCTTCAGTCAGGCGGCTCATTGTTGACAGACTGGTACCCATAGCTGCTGTTATTGTATTGATCCATCTCATTGCTGGCCTTCCTCTTTTGCGTTGACCTTCTACCTTGCCAAGCATGATGTCTTTCTCTAATGATCTCTCTCTTCGCATGATGTGTCCAAAGTATGAAAGTCGAAGTCTTGTCATCTGAGCTTCTAAAGAAAGCTTAGGTTTGATCTCCTCTAGTACCGACTGGTTTGTTCTTCGGGCAGTCCATGGTATACACAGTATTCGCCGCCAGCACCATAATTCAAAGGCATCAATTTTCTTCCTATCTTTTTCACTGTCCAGCTTTCACATCCATATGATGTTATTGAAAATACCATGGCTTGAACAAGTCGAATCTTTGTATGGAGAGAGACATCTCTGCTCTTGAGAATCTTATCTAGGTCTTTCATAGCCATTCTGCCAAGAGCAATGCGTCGTCTGATTTCTTGACTGCTTGTTGCTTCTTAATTGATAGTTGATCCAAGTAGGTTAAAGTTGTTCACAATTTCAATTTCTTCTCCTTCAATGATGAACCTGTTGATTATGCCAGTTGTCATGATCTTTGTCTTCTTTACATTAAGGTGCAGGGCCATTTTGAGACTATGTTCTTTGATTGTGAGAAGCAAATGTTTCAGATCATCTTCACTTTCAGCCAGTAATGTGGTATCATCAGCATAGCGAAGGTTGTTGAAGTCTTCCACCAATCTTCACACCTCTGTTATCTTCATACAATCCTGCTTCTCTGATGATTTGTTCTGCATATAAATTAAACAGGTAGGGGGAAAGTATGCAGCCTTGTCTTACACCTTTGCTTATTTTAAACCATTCTGTTTCTCCTTGTTCCGTTCGAACTGTTGCTTCTTGATCAATGTACAGATTTCGCAAGAGAACGATCAGGTGTTCTGGTATACCCATGCTTCTTAATGTGGCCCAGAGTTTCTCATGGTTTACACAGTCAAAAGCCTTGCTATAGTCGATAAAGCACAAATAGATATCCTTTTGGTATTCTTTAGTCTTTTCAAGGATCCATCTCACATCCGCAATGATGTCTCTCGTTCCTCGCCCTTTCCTGAACCCTGCTTGCACGTCAGGTAGTTCTTGTTCCAGGTATGGTTGTAGTCTCTTTTGAATAATCTTCAGTAGAATCTTGCTGGCATGTGGGATCAGAGCGATTGTGCGATAATTTCCACAGTCAGTTGGATCACCTTTCTTTAGTATTGGTATAAACACAGATCTTTTCCAGTCAGTTGGCCATGATGTTGTCTTCCATATTTCTTGGCAGAGCCTTGTAAGTACGGTAACAGCTGCATCAGATTTCTGCAATACTTCTATGGGAATGCTATCAATGCCTGGTGCTTTGTTCTTTGATAAAGCTTTCAATGCTGCTTCAACTTCTTCTTTCATCACCAATGGTTCCCGATCATAAAGTACAGGTTGAAACGGCTGTTGGTCCACTTGATCTTTATCATATAAAAACTCTGTATATTCCTTCCACCTTTTCTTGATCTTCTCAGCATCATTCAACATAGAACCTTGAGAATCTTGTAACATTCCATTTTGAGGCTGGAACTTTTTCTTTAACTCTCGTAGCTTTAGGAAAGCCGATCTTGTTCTTCCTCTAATAGTTTCTGCTTCTATTTCCTTGCAAGTGTCATTGTAGTACTTTTCCTTGTCCTGTCTTGCTGCACGTTGGAAATCTCTGTTGAGTTCTGCGATTGTCTTTCTTTCTCCTCTCTGCGTTTCTGGGCAATTTTCAGAGTTTCTTCCGTCATCCATTTTGGCCGTTTTTGCTTTTTCACCTTTTTTAGAGACTTCTCACTTTCTTCCAACACAACCTTCTTGATGTCATTCCATAACTCTTCCGGAGCTCTGTCATTTGTATCTAAAGCAGCAAATCGATTTTGCAGGCAGTCTTTAAATTCCAGTGGTATATTCTCAAGGTCATATTTTGCTGCATTCATGAGTGGTTTGCTCTTTTTCAACGTTAGCTTGAGTTTGCATACTAGTAGTTGATGATCTGTACCACAGTCAGCTCCAGGTTTTGTCTTTGTTGATGTTACAGAGCTTTTCCATCGTTGACTTCCACAGATGTAGTCAATTTGATTTTTATACAATCCATTGGGTGAGGTCCATGTGTGCAGTCGCCGCTTGTGTTGCTGGAAGAAGGTGTTTGAGATGAATAGATCATTGGTCTTGCAGAATTCTATCAGTCTTTCTCCAGCTTCATTTCTGTTGCCAAGTCCATATTTTCCAACTACTTTGCCTTCTTCTTTGTTGCCAACCTTTGCGTTCCATTCACCCATGACTATCAGGGTATCCTGTTTGCATGTTCTGTCAATTTCAGCTTGTACTTGTTCATAGAACTCTTCAATTTCATTCTCTTCTGCAGCTGTTGTTGGAGCATATACTTGAATTATAGTTGTGTTGATAGGCAGTCCTCGTAGACGAATAGAGATTAAGCGTTCGCTGACTGCATTGTATTTCATTACAGTTCTTGCAAGTTTCTTCTTTATTATAAATGCAACACCATTTCTTCTTTGTCTTTCATTTCCAGCATAGTAGACCATGTGATCATCTGATGCAAAGTGCCCGATGCCAGTCCATTTCAGCTCGCTGACACCCAACAGATCAAGTTGTACACGTTCCATTTCATTCTTGACCACCTCCAACTTTCCTTGGTTCATGCTTCGTACGTTCCATGTTCCAATGTGTAAGACATCTTTACAGCTTCTGACTCTCATTTCATAAATAAATAAATCACGCTACTGAGAAACAATGAAACCTGCTCACCCATAATTTGAAAAGTCTTGTTTTACCAATTTTCAGAACATTTTATAGTCCCCTTCCAACTGAACAGCCAATGGAAAGGCATTGCACAACTGTGAACCAAAAGCGCAAAAACTCTGTCTTCTACCTTGTAGAAAAACCTGAGTTGATGAACACAATAAAGACTACTTAGAAGACTGAAAGCATCTCTGAGGCATGCATAACACTAACATACTGAAGTGTATTAAGCTAGACAGTTAAAACAAAACAAACAAAAAAAACCAGAGCCAAAATTTAAGCCTGATTTTATGTTCAACAGCCAGGAGGTGTGCTAAAGTTGGGGTGACATGATCAAATGATTTGTTCCCAGTTAAGTCTCTTGCAGATGTACAGTATTTTGCACTAATTGAAGCCGTTTTAGATGCTTTTTGGGAAAACATAAGATTTGCCATAATAGGTCATACCAGTGGTCCATCAAGCCAATATCCTCATTCCAACAGTGGCCAATCCAGGTCACAAGTACCTGACAGGTTCCCAAAAGTGAGACAAATTCCTACATTCCACTTTAATAGTGGTTTATGGAGTTTTCCTCTAAGAAGTTGTCCAAACCTTTTTTAAACCAAGCCTTTACTACGTCCTCTGGCAACAAATTCCAGAGCTTAATTACATGTTGAATGAAAATATTTTCTCCGATTGGTCTTAAGTGCACTACTTTGTAGCTTTATTGCATGTCCTCTAGTCTTTATACATTTTGAAGGAGTAAACAACTGATTCATGTTTACTCATTCTACTCTGTTCATTCTTTTATTGACCACTATCATAATGTATCTCTCCTCAGCTGTCACTTCTCCATGCTGAAGAGCCCTAACATTTTAAGCTTACTTCATAGGGGTATCCTTCCATACCCTTTAACATTTTTGTTGCCCTTCTCTGTACCTTTTCCACGTCCACTATATCTTTTTTTTAGATGTTTCGATGAGAACTGTATGCAATATGAGTCTATTTGTAATCAGAGCATGAACGATTGTAAGCAGATCTTCCTTCTGAAAAAATGGTTTAATCCATTTAAGTAAATATAAACTAGCAAAAAGCTCCCTACTTGTTGCTCAATTACAGATTGCACTGCTAATTCTCTCCTTTTACAGCTATCTCACAAACACTCCGACTTGGCTGGATTGGGTCTTAATCTGTGCACCTTAAACCAATCAGTCAACAGCTCTGAACACGTGGAGGCCAATTCTATTCTGTGTGTCCCCCGCCTGTCCGGCCGGGCAGAATCAGGACATGCTCCAGTTGCACTCGATTCTGCTCCCTCTGGGGCTAAACGTGCCTGTGGGATTAAAATCGGGTTTACCGATTATGGCTGCCCTGGTTAGCCCAGCCTGGCTCCTGCATTGCACCGCAGTGACATGGCGTCATGTTGCCATGGCACCACAGCTGCATGCAGGGGCTGTGATCCCCGACAGACCCAGCATTCTGCTTTTCCCTGCAGCCCGACCCCCGATCGGCCCTGCTGTAGCCAGGGCCAGGCTGCGGGGACCACCCTGCGCCCTCTCACCTCTGGTCCGCTGCCCGGCTCCCCAATCAGGTTCTGGCAAGGGGGACTTATTCTACCTCCAAGGTGGAATAAGTCCCTCATACAAATGGCCGACTCCGGACATACAGGGCTGACCTCAGAATCAGCCCTGTACATCCGGGGTCATGGAGCTGCCTGCAGCCCACCCCCTTCCCACTCACAAACAAAGATCCCCGCACAGTTCAGATCTATATGCCGGGAGCTCTGTTTCCAGGATGCAGGCCAGGCATTTAGCAGGGCTGGATGTCCAGATCAGACGTCCAGACTCGCTAAACGCAGTTCAGAATGACCCCCCTATTAGGTGTGGGTCATGATGATCAAAGATGTGTTTCAGGAAGTAAATGCCACTTGGAGGTATATTGACTGAGGGGCGATGTTAGAGGCTTGAGGATGGGGCCTGAGGGAGTTTTCTGCATAGAAAAACAGTCTTTCATTTTGATGTTATTCGGGGCTTCACAATATATTATACTATAAAGAAATAATGTAGAGGAATCATTTTAGTATAGAGCAAATTGTATTGGGTGGCGGGCTTTATTCCTAGATTCTACAGAGATTCAGATACTCCATAGAAGTATTAATTTGCCAAGGTATGTGTTGGAGGGCTGCATAATATTTAATCGTAGAAATATAAAAAGAGCAATGTAAAAATGGTGCCACATTCGTCTAACGTATCTCTCTTCCTGACCTACCACTAACCCACAGTCCTTACTTGTGTTCTGGCTTTGCCCTTCTCTTTTCACCATTACCAATATTGTCTGCTTGTCGGGGGCTACCTTGAATTCTGATGCTATTTATGCCTCCCACCACCTCTATACCTCCACCCTTCATATGACAGAATGGCTTCAAATCTGTCACTCTGCCTAGCGACAGGTCATGAGCGATTCGAAAAAAATGTGATGATATGTTTGTGCACTGCCTTCCTTAGACATAGCCCAACCCAAAGCAGTTGACAAAACAAAAGAATATCCAAAAAATAATAAATGAAACTTGGTAGGAGTGTCACACATGGGTAGTTTAGGTGATTTGTGTTAAAAAAATATATAAAGTACAATTATGCTCCCCTTCATTTTAAGCTGTGCCCATGTCTGAAGTCTCATATTCTTTCTCCTAGGTTCCTGGTGCAATTCAAACAGGATAAAGTCTGTGTGAAGTTTATACAGGGCAACCAGAAGAATGGCAACGTGCCAACATGTAAACGGAAAAACAACCGTCTCTTAGAAGTGGCTGTGCCTTAATTGCAACGTCCCTGTCCCCCCTTCATAGACTTTGTTTCTTTATAACAGTGCAATCTTAGAGGGCTCTTGTTTTTTAATTGTGATTTTGAGCTGCCAGCTGTTCCTCGCACTATTCTCTTGGCCAGATTTTTTACTTTGATAATCAACTTTTCAATCTAGATTTCTTTTAACTGAAAGTCTGCAACCCATGAATGAAAACATTGAATGTTGGCAGCATTAAAAAAAAACCCACACAATTGCAATATTTTACACGTTTCTTTGTTTTTGGTCATATATGTTTAATACGCCGCAGAATGATTCCATTTACTGATGAGCAACTTATCAGACTGATGAGGAATGTATGGACAGTACATTAGTGTGCGCTGATGATATCGTCACACAGGAGAGACAGTTACTGGGATTTCTCAGCCATAAAAATGTGATTTTGTGGTCATGTTGTGGGCAAGGAATTTTCCAAAGCGGGGGTGTGGGGGGGTGTGGGTGACAGAGTTACATGTAAGAGGCGCCTGTCATACTCAGTGCAAACATTATTAATACAATCTGATCATCATTACTAAATGGGACAGCAAAAAACAGTTCTGCCACGCTCAAGGATGAGGGCACACACATCTGATCTGTTTGAAATAATGAAACTGGTGATATGAGCTAAGTTTCTAGTTGGGTCCAGTCTTCATTTACAAGCTGAGACGGAATCATCTTCCTAATAAGATGACAGTGTTCTTTCTTCCAAGTGACTTTTCTCCTGAAACTTAATCTTAATCACAAACGAATACACAATTCCTTCATTCCCTATCCAGGACTCAGTTCAGCAACTTGGGTATTACTTAAAAGGTGACAAGCCTCTTTGGATATTATTATGTACCATAGAATGTGCAATAAAACATTTACGACATCTTGGGAAGGTTATTTATATGACACTATAGTGTATGAAGAAGAGATGTTTGGTACATGCTGTGTATTTTAGGCAGCGGTTATTTTTGTTATTAATTTGCAGTTTCTAGAGTTTATATTACAGTTGTCATCTTTGAGGGAAAAATTGCAATGCAATAACTTTATAATTCAAAGGGGTAATGTGTGTGTACATATATTAAAAATATACCCTGGTATTATGATAACTGTTAGTTATTCTAATTGTGTTACCTCTGGTACTCTGTTATAACAATATTTTTGTATTTTAAACTGTTTTTCATCTGTTTTGTATTAGTCCTGTGCCAGATGTAACTTGCGCACAAACACCCATTACAATCAAAAACTGTATTACCGGTGTTAAAATTTCAGTGTAGTAGATGACACATAATCTTTTATAAAGCTGAAACATTATCTGAACAATCTTGGGTGTTGCGTGTTTCTTTGCTTGTTTGTAAGTTTGTAGGTTGATAGTTGTCTAACTGATGTGCAGTTCCTGTCTTGTAGTCTTAGATAGTTTAAAGAACATTTTGCTAAAGTAATCACGATTGGTAGGGCAGATATTATTTGATTTATTAGACTTGATAGTCCATTTCTCACAATAACATCAAAGTGGCTTACATTTAAATGGCAATAAAATCACAAATAATAATCATCAGTCACAATAAAAACATTAAAAATTCTACAGCCCCACATGCATCATAGATTGTTATTTTCGGTAACCTCACACTAATAGCAAATTACTCCTAAACAAATCTTTGATAGAAGAGACCAGGCCAATAACCTCAATTATGAAGAATGCAAACACCTAGATGATTCATAAGGTGGTAAAGCATAGCTCAGTATTTTGGTAATCCTCTGGGGATACAAATAGAAATCAAGGAGAGGAATTTAAACTCGATGCTACTAGTTGTTGGAAGTCAATGAAGGTGAAACATAATGAAAACAATACCGTCAAATTTCCTGCTCCTACCAACAATCTGCTGTGCGTTTTGCACAAGTTGCAATCTTTTCAGATTGCATTTGGAAAGACCTTGGGAAAGTGAGTGGAAAAGTAACATTAATCTAAATTGATAATAAACAAGTAAGCACCATAGCAATTTAACCTTGCCTGCTGACCCCTTAACCCCTTATTCTGAGGGATTTTCCTTGCCTATCATATACAGGGTGGCCCAAAAAACGTGAGAACATCTCGTAAATTAAAAGCTTAAATAGTTTACTTATTTACCTTTTTTAGCTATATAACGTCTTTATTTCGACAAGTTCCGGTCGCCATCTTTTTTTTAAATTTGTCAATCGTTTACATCTGTCTTTTTGAATTTTTAAATAACTCATATGCTACGAGATGTTCTCACTTTTTTGGGCCACTCTGTAGGCGTCAAGCACTAACCGTGCAGTTTCCAATATCGGTGCTGCACGGTTACTGCTGGTCCCCACCTCCACTCCACCCCAGAACGCCCCGGCATGCCCTGATGCTAGCCAGCTAGTATCGGGGTACGTAGAGGACTTAGTTGGGGATATTTGACAACACTACCCATATAAGTGCTGTCGAATATTCGGTTGGTCAGCATTTACACGGTTAACTGGCTGTTAACCATGTAAATGCCCTTTGAATATCGGGCCCGTGGAGCCCGATTCCATAATGTGCACATCCAGCCCACGGACACATCTAAATCAGGAACATAATTCCGCATCCACAGGCCCTTTGAACCTAATGCCACATCCACAGGCCTGGGCATGCCTGCAGGGCCGGAATCGGAGAGACAGACATGTTCGATGAGTTCTTGCAAGCGCTAGTCAGCCGCCCCATGCCTTGGACATGGGTAAACATTTTGGACGTCCCTGCGCCCATCATATTCTGAAACATTATACATTTCGGATCCTGCCCGTCCCTGCAATATACCCTCAGACGCCATTCCCCTCTGTAAAAACATGTTTCTCCTAAGCTGCCCATCACAGACAGTAGTTTGCTGATGCACATTACACATAAATACCAATGAGAAATGGCAGCTGCTGCAACCTAGACCATATACCAGCCCCCTCATGCCCTGAAAAGTGCTAAGTAAACCCAATACACCCCAAAATAGTATACAAGAATGCAAATAAGAACATATGTGTCAGAACATACCTTGCATCAAATGGTACATGGCATTAGGAAACGACCTCAGTGATTCCTGCCCTGGTCATCTCTACAACCATGCCTTAAACTGCTAGGGATGGACCCTCAGCAAGTCCACAAAACACTGACCTAACCTTGCAGATCCCCAAAGGATGCATAATATTGCTGAGCAACAAATGTATGCCCTTTTCGTGCCTCTGGCCTATAAGTGCACTCATTCTGCTGATTTGCACTACCATTCCCCTCCTGTCTCTCCCTGTACCTCTCCCCTTGAACACCATTCTTCAGTCAGATTATTTCTATCTGTACCGTCCCTTCTACTGCCAAATCCAGACATTGCTGCCTTCACCTTGCTGCTCTGTAGGCCTGGAACAAATTACCCGAATCTGTACATCAATCTTCATACCGGGCCCCTCTCAAATCAAGGCTCAGCGCTCACCTCATCAGTGCCACTGTTGGATCTGATCCGCCTAAGCTCTCTTGTGTTTCCTGATCATTCCCTCTGGATATATTCTGTTCACAGCTGCTGTGCTGTCTATCCTGACTAGATTGTAAGTTCTGCTAAGCAGGGACCATCCGTTACGCGTGTCTGTGCAGTGCTGCGTACATCTTGTAGCGCTATACAAATGATCAGTTGTAGTTGTAAGAGGGCCTTCTATCTGGGTACTAGCTTTTCTCACAGTAGCTACACCTGCCCTATCGTAGCGTTTGTCAGTCTGCATATATCCGTTACCTGTGGGGCAACGCTGTCTGTCTTCCTACAGCCAGCTTTGTGGCACTGCTCCCCTGGTCAGGGCTGTGTGGGCATGGGTGGGGGGAACCTTCTGCCATCACTCCAGATATATCACCACTCTCAGTGATCCTGGTCTGGGTAGGGAGGTAGGCTTCATGGGACAATGTTGACATTACATCAGTTGTGTCTCCCAGTGCCAGGCACAGCAGATGTATGGCTGCCCTATCACACTGCCAACAATATCTGATCTAATTAGAGTAGCCTATATAAAATAATCCAAAAGGAATCAGCATAGGTTTCCTATGGCTAAATGTCAAAACATATCTCTGTCAATAATAATGGGGACCCTCAGAATAAGGGCATTCAGCAGTGCAAACAGCAATGATACATAGAAACATAGAAACATGATGACAGAAAAAGACCACATGGCCTATTTAGTCTGTCCTTCCATAACAACAACTACAACAGTCCACTTTTTACCTTTAGAGATCCTCTGTGTTGGTCCCATGCTTTTTTGAATTCAGTTACTGTCCTCATCTCTACCACCTCCACTGGGAGACTATTCCATGGATCCACTACCCTTTCCGTAAAGAAATATTTCCGCATATCACTCCTGAATCTATCTCCCTTCACCCTCATCCCATGTCCCCTCGTAGCAGAACTTGCTTTCAATTGAAAGAGGCTCTCTCCCTGAACATTTATGCCACGGAGGTATTTAAACATCTCAATCATATCACCTCTATCCCGCCTTTCCTCTAAGGTGTACATATTAAGATCCTTCAGTCTGTCCTCATATGCTTTATAATGAAGACCACTAATCATTTTAGTAACCACCCTCTGCACCAACTCCATCCTGTTCACATCCTTTTGAAGGTGCGGTCTCCAGAATTGCACACCATACTCCAAATGAGGTCGCACCAAAGACTTATACAGAGGCATTATCACCTCCTTTTTTCTGCTAGTCATTCCTCTCCGTATGCACCCAAGCATCCTTCTAGCTTTTGCCGTCGCCTTTTCTACCTGTTTAGCTACTTTAAGGTCATCAGACACAACCACACCTAGGTCCCGCTCTTCTTTAGTGGACAAAAGTACTTCACCTCCTATACTGTATTGCTCCCTTGGATTGATGCAGCCCAAATGCATGACCTTACATTTTTTAACATTAAATCCCAGCTGCCAAATTCTAGACCATTCTTCAAGCTTAGCTAGATCCCTCCTCATGTTATCTACACCTTCCTGGGTATCTACTTTATTGCAGATTTTGGTATCATCTGCAAAGAGGCAAACCTTACCCGACAGCCCTTCTGCTATATCACTAACAAAGATGTTAAAAAGAATCGGACCAAGGACCAAGTTCAACAGCTCAACATGCTCAACAGCGACACCATTGGTCCCACAAAATGTGCATTATGGGCATACATTAGTGCTGTTTGCACTGATGAGTACCCTTATTCTGAGGGTTCCTTATTATTGACAGGGATACGTTTTGACATGTAGCTATAGTGCGCCCTCTCTGAGTTTGACTGCCCGATCACACTGGTACCTGGTGACACTGCAGACATCCATATGGTCCAGGTACTGGCCAAGCTTTCATGTCCCCCCTGAATTGCAGGTGAGCACACCAGATGCCCCCCCCCCCATGCACCCCTCAAACCACACAAACACACTTTCTCACTTTCTGTCACAAAAACATGATTCTGCCAAAAAGATATCCTGAACCTATACATGACAGTTATGACATCACATAATCACATGGGGTACCAGGACTATAAATATGATCTCTGTTTCTCGCCCAAAATAGAATCCTTTCCTGCTCACTCCCATACTATCCCTGCATCAGCAGTCCCATTTTTCTGAACATGGGAATTCTTAGGGTCCCATAGATTGACTTATTTAGCACAAACAGCACATTAGTGCATAGCCTGAATAACCACTATTGCTCTTCTTAATATTCTGTGAGGGTGTTTCTTAATGTACCTCTACCTTTCAACATTCCCTCACCTCTGCTACCTGTACCTTAAGACTGCATCTTGTGCATCTTTTCCAGCCTTCAGTCACACCAGTTCATGACATACTTGTCACAACCATTTATCAGTATGGGCAGCATTGCAAAGAACAGTATTTTTTTCTAAGTCTTAGCCTTATACCACATTTCAGCAGGGAATAACGTGGACATTTCTGGGAAACACTAAATGCACACACCACACACACACACACATTTTCCTTATATGCTGCTGGACTCCAGAACACCTTACCCTACAGATCAGAACTATCACAGATTATGTGGACTTCAGAAAACTATTAAAAACACTCCTGTACAACGAGCACTTTGAAGGCATCACCTAGACACTCAGTCAACCATCATGAATTGTGAGCTCTGCTCTCTGCACCTGTTGTGCACTCATGACCTTGATGACATCTTTATCTCCTTCCCCTGTGCATTCTAATCACTCTTGTATTATAATGTTGGGTTGGCTTTGTTAACTTGTTCTCTGTAATGATAAGTTACGTTATATGTAAACTGCCTTGATCATTGGAAATTCGGTATATAAGCCTTTCAAATAAATAAATAAAAATAAATGTGTACATGGGCCTTTCCTGAATGCGCTTTCTACATCTCCGTAGCTAACCACGCTCCGTTCGGCCCTCTCCCGCCCAGGTTCTGAGTTCCCTGTGCTAGTGTCATGGACGTGCATGTCAGCAGTGTTTCAGAATATAGTTGGGGATGTTTTTGGCACATAAACTTTCTCCACCGCATGTATAAACTCCTTATTTGTGTTCCAGAATGACCCCCATACTGTATGGCACTGATATTCAGTGGCAGTAGCTAGTGCGATTACAGCAGCTAGCCATCAATGCTGAACCAGGAACAGCAACCTCGGGCCAGTCCTATAGGTGCTTCTTTTGCAATGGACAAGTCACAACCCTCTGCTGTCTCAGGTACGCATGTAGAGTGTGAGCCCTTCGGGGACAAGGGAATATATACAGTACCTGATTGTAAACCGCCTAGAATGAGTTATCGCAGACAGGTGGTATATAAATGCCTAAAATAAAAAAAAATGTTAAAAACCCTAGACCCAGATATTCAATGCCAGAGCCATATCTGCCACTGGCACGAAATATCTGGGTCAGCTGGATAGCCAGGAAGCTACCCAGTCAGTGGTGATATTCAGCTGTTGTCCGGTTAGCTTTGATGGTAAAAGGCTAGCCTTTACTGCATCTGACTGTCATTGCTGAGGATAACCAGACAGCTACTGAATATCATTGCTAACTGGTTATCCCGTGTTAGTACCGCTGAATATCCTGTTCACCATGATTAACACAGTTAACGGGTCTGCTAACCACATTAATCATTAATATCAGGCCCATATATGACTAGTTGGATGTTGTCTGCACTGATATAAAACATCTATGCCAAAACTCTCACTTATCTCAGTTAACAGGGTTAGATAGAGATTAAATAAGATAGGTGACAATGGATGCCACATAGCATTTGGAAGGGTTCCAAAAAGGCCCACTTCCCCCGATAAATTGCACACTACTCATTAAAGCAGCAACTATTTTAAAGAAAACACATGTTCTGAAATGTTGTGAATACGTTGTACTGGCATCATTCAGGCAACCTTGACTCACAGAATGTGAGGATGTGCATATGGAAAAATCTTTTGGTTCAATTTTGCTTCATTTGGTGTGTTTTTTCCTAATTGTTAGACTTTTTCAGTTTGTTTCATACATTCCAATGTGTAAACTATTTTTAACGCGCATTACTACTTATTACAACTAGCTACTGGGGAAGAGCTGAAGACTTCTCAGAGCAAAGCCAGCATTTATGATGTGGTAGGATCAAAGCCCTCGAGATGTCGGACTGCTGATGTAGCTGCGCATGAAATGAGAGTCAGAAGCTGTAATGATGTCTTACGCATTGGAACATGGAACGTACGAAGCATGAACCAAGGGAAGTTGGAGGTGGTCAAGAACGAAATGGAACATGTACAACTTGATCTGTTGGGTGTCAGCGAACCGAAATGGACTGGCATCGGGCACTTTGCATCAGATGATCACATGGTCTACTATGCTGGAAATGAAAGACAAAGAAGAAATGGTGTTGCATTTATAATAAAGAAGAAACTTGCAAGAACTGTAATGAAATACAATGCAGTCAGCGAACGCTTAATCTCTATTCGTCTACGAGGAATGCCTATCAACACAACTATAATTCAAGTATATGCCCCAACAACAGCTGCAGAGGAGAATGAAATTGAAGAGTTCTATGAACAAGTACAAGCTGAAATTGACAGAACATGCAAACAGGATATCCTGATACGTAGTCATGGGTGACTGGAACGCAAAAGCTGGCAACAAAGAAGAAGGCAAAGTAGTTGGAAAATATGGACTTGGCAACAGAAATGAAGCTGGAGAAAGACTGATAGAATTCTGCAAGACCAACGATCTATTCATCTCAAACACCTTCTTCCAGCAACACAAGCGCCAACTGTACACATGGACTTCACCCAATGGATTGTATAAAAATCAAATTGACTACATCTGTGGAAGTCAACGATGGAAAAGCTCTATAACATCAACAAAGACAAAACCTGGAGCTGACTGTGGTACAGATTATCAACTACTAGTATGCAAACTCAACCTAAAGTTGAAAAAGAGCAAACCACTCATGAATGCAGCAAAATATGACCTTGAGAATATACTACTGGAATTTAAAGACTGCCTGCAAAATCGATTTGCAGCTTTAGTTACAAATGACAGAACTCCAGAAGAGTTATGGAATGACATCAAGAAGGTTGTGTTGGAAGAAAGCAAGAAGTCTCTACAAAAGGTGAAAAAGAAAAAAACGGCCAAAATGGATGACGGAAGAAACTCTGAAAATTGCCCAGAAATGCAGAGAAGCTAAAGCCAGAGGAGAAAAAAAGACAATCACAGAACTCAACAGAGATTTCCAACGTGCAGCAAGACAGGACAAGGAAAAGTACTACAACGACGCATGCAAGGAAATAGAAGCAGAAACTATTAGAGGAAGAACAAGATCGGCTTTCCCAAAGCTACGAGAGTTAAAGAAAAGGTTACAGCCTTGAATTGGAATGTTACAAGATGCTCAAGGTTTTATGTTGAATGATGCTGAGAAGATCAAGAAAAGGTGGAAGGAATATACAGAGTTTTTATATGATAAAGATCAAGTGGACCAACTGCTGTTTCAACCTGTACCTTATGATCAGGAACCATTGGTGATGAAAGAAGAAGTTGAAGCAGCATTGAAAGCCTTATCAAAGAACAAAGCACCAGGCATTGATAGCATTCCCATAGAAGTATTACAGAAATCTGATGCAGCTGTTACCGTACTTACAAGGCTTTGCCAAGAAATATGGAAGACAACATCATAGCCAACTGACTGGAAAAGATCTATGTTTATACCAATACTAAAGAAAGGTGATCCAAGTGACTGTGGAAATCATCACACAATCGCTCTGATCCCACATGCCAGCAAGATTCTACTGAAGATTATTCAAAAGTGACTACAACCATACCTGGAACAGGAACTACCTGAAGTGCAAGCAGGGTTCAGGAAAGGGCAAGGAACAAGAGATATCATTGCGGATGTGAGATGGATCCTTGAAAAGACTAAAGAATACCAAAAGGATATCTATTTGTACTTTATCGACTATAGCAAGGCTTTTGACTGTGTAAACCATGAGAAACTCTGGGCCACATTAAGAAGCATGGGTATACCAGAACAGCTGATTGTACTCTTGCACAATCTGTACATTGATCAAGAAGCAACAGTTCAAACGGAACAAGGAGAAACAGAATGGTTTAAAATAAGCAAAGGTGTAAGACAAGGCTGCATACTTTCCCCCTACCTGTTTAATTTATATGCAGAACAAATCATCGGAGAAGCAGGATTGTATGAAGACAACAGAGGTGTGAAGACTGGTGGAAGACTCATCAACAACCTTCGCTATGCTGATGATACCACATTACTGGCTGAAAGTGAAGATGATCTGAAACATTTGCTTCTCACAATCAAAGAACATAGTCTCAAAATGGGCCTGCACCTTAATGTAAAGAAGACAAAGATCATGATAACTGGCATAATCAACAGGTTCATCGTTGAAGGAGAAGAAATTGAAATCGTGAACAACTTTAACCTACTTGGATCAACTATCAATAAAGAAGCAACAAGCAGTCAAGAAATCAGACGATGCATTGCTCTTGGCAGAATGGCTATGAAAGACCTAGATAAGATTCTCAAGAGCAGAGATGTCTCTCTCCATACAAAGATTCGACTTGTTCAAGCCATGGTATTTTCAATGACATCAAATGGATGTGAAAGCTGGACAGTGAAAAAGATAGACAGGAAGAAAATTGATGCCTTTGAATTATGGTGCTGGCTGCGAATACTGCGTATACCATGGACTACCCGAAGAACAAACCAGTCGGTACTAGAGGAGATCAAACCTAAGCTTTCTTTAGAAGCTCAGATGACAAGACTTCGACTTTTATACTTTATCATGTGAAGAGAGAGATCATTAGAGAAAGACATCATGCTTGGCAAGATAAAAGGTCAGCGCAAAAGAGGAAGGCCAGCAATGAGATGGATCGATACAATAACAGCAGCTACGGGTACCAGTCTATCAACAATGAGCCGCCTAACTCAAGATCGAACACAATTTAGAATAGCTATCCAGAGGGTCGCCATGAGTCGACTCCGACTCGACAGCACTTAACAACAACAACAACTACTTTTTAAAGAACACATATAGACTTTATCGAGGTAATATTACAAAGTAATTCCCATACATGTGTGGTGTCATATTAAATATCAACCAGCATAAATTTATGTACTTTGGCATGATGGTTCATACTTTGCTAGTAGGCATGGACATGGGTGGAGTTTCGGCACAGCATGGGCAGAGTATGCAAATATGCACATAGATTATTAAATATGGTAATCTACACACCATCCCCAGTTACTATTATACAAGCACAGTTAAAGCTAAAAAGACCAACAACTTCTGAATGTAGCGAAGTATGATCTTGAAAATATACCACCCGGAAAAGGTGGTTACTCACCTGTAGCAAGTGTTCTCTGTGGACAGCAGAAATTATTCCTTATGTATGGGTGATGTCCCCGATGGAGACCTGTGCGGGAATGCTCCCCAGCCTCTATTGGAAACTTTTGGGAAGCTTCACCATGCCTGCACACCACCTTCCCTCCTGCCACCACCGCGCCATCTTGATTCAGTCTGATAACAAAGATGTAGCAGAAGACGACAACTCAGGGAGGTGGGAGGGTTGGAAGGACTAATTCCTGCTGTCCTCAGAGAACGCCTGCTACAGGTGAATAACTACCTTTTCTCCTTGGACAAGCAGGAATGAGTCCTCACATATGGATCTCCCAAGTTGCAGGCTACTGAAAACTGAAGAGGCCACCGAGAAACCCAACCAGGGCAAAACTCAACAGCAGCATGGCAACAGCCCTGATGGCCAAAGGCCAACTATGTACAATAGCAGTGATTCTCTCTTCCCTTTTGGTAGCCTGGACAGAATAGAATGGGCCTGGGGGATGGAGTTGGATTCGAATCCCCAAACAGATTCCGGAGTACAGATTGGTCAATGTTGCTGTCGCTTCGGGAATCCCCGTCCAGGTAGTAGTGAGATGTGAATGTGTGGACAGAAGACCACGTTGCAGCCCTGTGGATTTCTTCCATGGAGACCGAGCGTAAGTTAGCTATCGGCACAGATATAGTTCTGCTATTGTGAGCTGTGACATGACCATCAAGGCTCAGGCCTGCCTGGGCATAAGCAAAAGAGATGCAGTCTGCCAGCCAAATTGAAAGACAGCATTTGGAAACGGCAGCTCCTAGCATATTGGGGTCAAAAGAAACAAAAAGCTGGATGGACTTTCTATGGGCTTTTGTCCACTCCAAATATAAGGCTAAGGCTATCTTGCAGTCCAACATGTGCAACACAGCTTCCCCTTTGTGTGCATGTGGTCTCGGGAAAAATGTTGGAAGAACAATTGACTGAGGTGGAAATCCAATTCCACTTTTGTAAAGAATTTAAGATGAGTACAAAGGACCACTCTATTATGGTAGAATTTGGTGTAAGGCTGAAGCACTAGAGCCTAAAGCTCTCTCATTCTGCATGCTAAAGTGACCAGCACCAGAAACAATACCCTCCATGTCAAGAACTTCAAAGAACAGGAGCTGAGCGGTTCAAAGGGAGCTTTCATGAGCTGTGCAAGAACCACACTGAGGTCCCAAGACACTGCCGGGAGGCTTGTAGGGAGGTTTCAAGAGAAGTAAGCCCTGCACAAAGGGAATAACTAAAGGTTCTACCGAGATGGACTTGCCTTCCACAGCTAAATGGTAGGCTCCAATTGCACTGAGGTGGACTCTGAGTTGGACTCAAGTCCAGACTCGGAGAGGTATAGAAGATATTCAAGCAGTTTTTGTGTGGAACAGACGAAGGGATCTAGGGCATGGCCCTCACAGCAGACAGCAAACCTCTTCCATTTGCAAGAGTAAGACTTTCTCGTAGAGACTTCCTGGAGGCCAAAAGGACTTCAGTTACACCATCCAACAGTTTGAGCTGAGACAACATTAGACTTTCAACATCCACGCTGTGAGGGCCAAGGACCGGATGGTGGGGTGCAGCATCATCCCATCCTCTGTTATTAGATTGGACATGTGGCCAAGTTGTAGAGGCTCTAGACTGGAGAGCTGCAGCAGGAGAGGAAACCAAAGCTGTCTGGGCCAGTAGGGAGCAATGAGAATTATCGTGCTGCTAACTGTTTTGAGCTTCAGGAGGGTCTTGGCAATGAGAGGTATTGGAGGATAAGTGTACAGGAGACACCCGCAATGAAGGAGGAAAACATCCGATTCTAGTCTGCTGTATGATCTTACTCTAGAGCAGAATTGATCCACCTAGGCATTCTGCAGGATGGCAAACATATCTGTAAAGGGGGTGCCCCACTCTCAAAAGATGCGATTCGCAACTTCCCTATCCAGTGTCCACTCATGCGGATGGAGGACTCTGCCATAGTGTTTTGCTTGCCTCGCAGATACATGGCTCTCAAGTCCATCCTGTACACGATGGTGAACTTCCACAACCTGACTGCTTCCCCAACACAGGAGGTACGACCCTGTTCCTCCCTGCTTGTTGATGTAGAACATGGCGACCTGATTGTCAGTCTGAACCAGAACCATTTGGTTGGTAAGTCAATCTTGAAAAGCCCTTAGAGCATTTGCTACTGCTCCACGAAGTTGATCTGATGAAGATTTTCTTGAATGGACCAATTGCCTGGGTGTACAACCCATTGAGATGAGCTCCCTACCCCAGCTTGGATGCATCTGTTGTCAGAACTTTTAGGAGTGGAGCAATTTGGAAAGAAAAACCTCTGAGCAAATTGTGGTTGATTGTTCACCACTGTAATGACTGAACAAAAGGTGCATTGACACATAAACAATCCCTGAGTCGACCTGTGGCCTGGGTCGATTGAATCCTCAAAGTCCACTGAGCTCGTCTCATCTGGAGGCGTGCCAAGGGTGTGACATGTATCGTGGAGGCCATGTAGCCTAGCACAGTCAACACCCTGTGAGATGTTACCTGCTGACTCAATTGAGTTTTTCACACAAATGCTGTCAATCTGAGAAGCCGATCATGCAGCAGGAAGGCTCATGTCTCAAGTCAAGCTCTGATGAATTTATATGTTGTGGGCTGAAGGTGAGATTTGGGGTAATTTACAACAAACCCTAGTAATTCCAACACCCAAATGGTCAATCGTGTTGATTCTTGGATTCCTTCCAGAGTGGTACTCTTGATCAACCAATCATCCAAATAGGGGAAGACAAACACTCCCAGCATCCGGAGGTAAGCAGCTATTACTGCTAGGCATTTTGTAAAGACACGAGGTGCTGAGGCCAGGCCAAATGGCTACACTCATTACTGGAAATGTTGTCCTCCCAGGATGAATCTGAGATACTTCCTGTGAGCGGGATGTATCTGTGTATGGGTATAGGCATAAGAACATAAATAAATGTCTCTCATGACTTCACTATTCGACAAACTCATTTGCGGGATTGACGACATTCACATGGCCATTGCAATGATTTTCCTGGACATATCAGCGGCCTTTGACTCAGTTGACCACAAGATTATGCTAGCTAGACTCCACGAAAAAGGCATCCATAACCTTGCCTGGGACTGGTGCAAATCATACCTAGAAGAGCGTTGGCAACAGGTCCGTATAGGCAACATTACATCTGATCCCTTCCAACAGAAACAAGGAATACCCCAAGGCTCATCTCTATCTGCGCTGCTTTTTAACATATACATGCAGCCAATCTGCCAAATCACCAGAGACTTCGGTATATCCTGCCTACTATATGCAGATGATGTGCTAATTTTCACACCGATCAATATATCAAATCCTGACTACTCTGCACTAATCAACTGCTTCAATGCTATAACCGACTGGCTTCTCAATCAGAACATGAGAATAAACTTCAAGAAAACCGAAGTACTCATAGCCACAAGAAACAAGCAATTCTCTCCACCAACCACCCTCAGAGTAAGAGATGCAGAACTCCCGATCAAGGCCTCCATAAAGTACCTCGGTGTGATACTCGACCAACAACTCAATCTTAAGGAGCACATAAAGAACACCGTAAGGGCAATATACTACAAACTAAAAACACTGCGTCACCTGAAACCAATGCTGGAGACCAAGGATTTCCGTACAATTTTCCAAGCAATAGTCACACCGCACTTTGACTATGCGAATATCATCCTTCATGGCCTCCCCAAGAATACACTAAGCCCACTTCAACTGGCGATGAATGCGGCAGCCCGCATCCTATCCGGAACTTCAAAAAGAGATCATATAACACCAATACTGATCGATCTACACTGGCTCCCGATAAACTGCAGAATAATATATAAAACCCTCCTCATCACATTCAAGGCCATTAATAAAATATCTCCTGCATCGATTTCAAATCTCCTCACCCACGCACCGAACAATAGATCCAGGAGACTAGTAGCAGAAAACACTCTAGTTATTCCCAGTATCTCCACAAAATGGACACAACAAACCACTAACAGAGCTTTTGTGTCTTATGCTCCCAAGTGCTGGAACAAACTACCTCCTAGCATCAGATCAATCAGGGACATCACCCAATTCAGAAAGTCTATCAAGCACTATTTATTCACCATGCACTTCAAGCTACCATACATACCCTAGAATTTGCCTTCCGCCTGCTCATCTAACTCTTACACGTAACAACCCAGTACAAAGGTTAAAATGTGGAAAATACTGCATCCCTGCAAATACCAAACCTTGATGTAACATATTTAATTGTATATAGTTATCCCCGGTTCACTCCCAGTTTACCTACCCTGTTATCTGTACACCTAGATCAGTTATATATTGATAGGTATTTTGTTGTTTAATGTGAACCGCACTGATGATGAATAGTGCGGTATATAAAAACTGTTAAATAAATAAATAAATAAACATAAATAAATAAATAAATAAACATAAGAAATTCCATACTGGGTCACACCAATGTCCATCAAGCCCAGTATCCTGTTTCCAACAGGTGTCAATCCAAGTCCAAGTATCTGGAAAGTTCTCAAAAAGGCACACAGGTTCCACAATGCTTGCCCGGGGCAAGCAGTGAATTTCCCAGGTCCTCTTTAATAATGGTTTATGAACCTTGCCTCCAGAAACTTGTCAAAACGTTTTTTAAACCCTACACTAACAGCCTCCACTATATTCTCTGGTAATGAATTCCAGAGTTTGATTATGCGTTAAGTGAAAAAATATTTTCTCTTATTAGTCTTCAATGGGTTACATTGTAGTTTCATTGCGTGACCCCTAGTTTTTCTACTTTTTGATGGCGTAAACAACCGATCTATGTTTACCTGTTCCATTCCGTTCATTAATTTATAGACCTCTCTCATATCTACCCTCAGCCATCTCTTTTCCAAGTTGAACAGCCCTAACTTTTTAAGCCTTTTCTCATAGGGGTTTTCTTCCATCCCCTTTACCATTTTGGTGGCTCTTCTCTGTACCTTTTCTAGTTCCGCTATATCCTATTTAAGATATGGTGACTAGAACTGCACACAATATACAAGGAATGATACAGAGGCAGTGCAATATCCTTGGTTTTATTCTCCATTCCTTTCCTTATGATTCCCAGCATTCTATTTGCTCTCTTGGCGCTGCTGCACATTGGGTGGAGGGTTTCATCATATTGTCCACGATAACACCTAAGTCTCTTTCCTGGGTGGCGGTTCCTTATATGGAACCTTGCATCATGTAACCATAGTTTGGGTTGTTCTTTCCTAGGTGTATAACTTTGCAATTGTCCACATTTAATTTCATCTGCCATTTGGAAGTACAGTCTTCCAATTTATCAAGACCCTCTTGCAATTGTTAACAATCTGCTTGCATTTTGACAAACTTGAATAATTTTGTGTCATCTGCAAATTTGATCACCTCACTCCTTATTCCCATTTCCAGGTCATTTATGAATATGTTAAAAAGAAGTGGGTCCAGCACAGATCCCTGAGGTATTCCACTATTCACCTTTCTCCATTGAGAAAATTGGCTATTTAGCCCTACTTTCTGCTTTCTATCTTTTAACCAGTTCCTGATCCACAATAGTACATGGCTTCCAATCCCATGATTATTTATTTGGCCAAGAGTCTCTCATGAGGGACCTTGTCAAAGGCTTTCTGAAAATCCAAATCACTATATCACCTTAGTCTGCCTGTTTATATACACTGCAAAAAAACAGATTAGTAAGACTTTTCTTGACTGAGGCCATGTTGGCTTTTGCCCATTAAACCATGACTATCTACATGTTCAATAATTTTATACTTTATAGTGGTTTCTACCATTTTGTCTGGTACTGACCTCAGGCTCACCGGTCTGTAGTTTCCTGGATCATCCCTGGAACCCTTTTTGAAAATTGGCATTACATTGGCCATTCTCCAATCTTGAGGTATCACAGATTATTTTAATGATAGTTCAGAGATTACTAGTAGAAGGTCTGAAACCTCATATTTCAGTTCTTTCCACACTGGATGCATAGTGACCTATTCTAATCAGTGCGTCCAGTCGGAACTGGACGCACAGAGTTAGATGGGATTCTGATCCCGCGGGGGATGTCTAGCCCCCACGAGATCAGAATCATGTCTAGGCCAGTACGTGCAGGCTGGGAACTGATTCCCAATGACCTGCACGTACACGCATCTGCTGGCTAACGCAGTCAGGCTCCTGAATGGAGCCGCTGCGCCATGGCATCCGGTTGCCATGGCACTGTGGCTCCATTCAGGAGCCGCGATTCCTGGCCGCCGACTACTTTTTTCATTCCCCGCAGCCTGACTCCGATCTGGCCTCCCATGACCAGGGTTGGGCTGTGGGGAATCTCCTGCACCCCTCCAACTTTTGCCGCTGCCCGGGCCTGCCATCCCCTGACGTCTAGAGGAACTTATTCCACCTCAAAGGTAGAATAAGTTCCCCATCTAGTCTGCAGGCCCCAGATGTATAGGGCTGACATCAGAATCGGCCTTGTATGTTGGGGCCATGGACCGCCCACTCATACAAACTCCTTGTTTGTACGAGGAGCCTTTGGACAAGGACAGCAGGGGGGCAAATAGTAGGGATGGACATTGCAATGGACGTCCAGAATAGACTGCATACCATGCAGTCCGGGTAATTTATTACTCTTCAGTTTATCAAATACTTGTAACACATCTTCCAGGTTTAGCAATATTTCTTTCAATTCTTCAGATATATCACCTTTAAATACAATTTCAGGCATGGGTAACTTCTCTACATTTTCTTCAGTAAAGACCGAAGCAAAGAATTCATTCAGTCTCTCTGCTATGGCCTTGTCTTCTCTTAGCACCCCTTTTATCCCTCTATCATCCAATGGTCCAACTGACTCTCTCACAGATTTTTTGCTATGAATGTAACTGAAAAAGGTTTAATTATGCTTTTTTGCTTCCACGGAAAGCTTTGTTACAAATTCTTACTTGGCCTGCCTTGCACCTAACTTGCCAGTGCTTATGTTGTATCTCACTTTTGTCATTTGGCTCCTTTTTCCATTTCCTGAAAGATGCTTTTTTGGCTACAATAGCCTGTCTGACCTCATGTTTAAACCATGCTGGTAGTTTTTTGGCCTTTCTTCCACTTTTCTTAGAGCATGGAATACATCTGGTCTGGGCTTCCAAGATAGTATTTTTAAACAACACCTATGCTTGATGTACATCTTTAATCTTTACAGCTGCTCCTTTTAGTTTTTTTTAACTATTTTCCTCAGTTTATCATAGTCTCCCTTTTAAAAGTTAAAAGGTAGTACTATAGATTTCCTTGCCATCCTGCTTCCATTTATTAAATCAAATGCAATCATGCTATGATCACTATTGCAAAGTGGCCCCAACACTGTTTTACCTTGCACCAAATCCTGTGTTCCACTAAGGACTAGTTCCAAAATAGCTTCCACTCTTGTCGGTTCATGAACCAGCTGTTCCAAGAAGCAGTCATTTATTTCATCTAGAAACTTTATCTCTTAGCATGTCCTGCTGTGACACTGACCCAGTTGATACCAGAGTAATTGAAATCACCCATTATTACTGTGTTGTAACTATTATTAGCATCCTGATTTCTCTTAGCATTTTATCATCCATCTTTTCATTCGGGCCAGGCGGTTGGTAGTACACCCCCACTGTCATTGCCTTCCCATTTTTACATGGGATTTCTATCTACAGAGATTCTACAATGTATTTTGTTTCATGCAAAACTGTAATCCTATTTGACTCAATGCCCTCTCTAATATAGAGTGCAACCCCTTCACCAATTTGATCTATCCTGTCATTGTGATATAGTTTGAACCCAGCTATCACAGTGTCCCATTGGTTGTCATCCTTCCACCAGGTCTCTGAGATGCCAATCATATCTAATCTTTCATTTTGTACTATATTTTTTAGCGTTCCCATTTTATTTTTTAGACTTTAGCATTTGCATACAAACATTTTAGAGGTTGTTTTTTATTCATATTAGTACAGTTATCAGTTGATAGGAGTAATTTTAAATCTTTCAGCTCTGTACTTAAGCCATCTGGGTTACTTTTATCTTTATTGGAATGTCTCTATCGGGATACCCTAACTTCCCTCTTTTGCTAATATCCTTCAAGGATACATCCTTCCAAACCAGTCTCTTTTTTGAAAGTAAGGAAGCAGGATGCCTAAAGAAATCATTCTGAAATTTTATCTTACCAAGTAACTGTTCAGATCTCTTAGATCTAGGATGGGACGGTATCCCCCCATTTTTTGGGGGATCAGGAAGTACCTGGAATAAAAACCTCAACCTCTTTGCTCTGGTGGCATGAGCTGAATAGCTAAAAAACAACCTTTTTGATAAAATGGTAAATAAAGGTAAAAGGAAAAGAGACCCCTATGGCTTTCGAAAGAAGTAGTTGAAAAAGTGAAGAAAAAGAGGGAGGCCTTCATGAAATACAAGAGAGCACAGAGAGAGGAAGACAGGCATCTATATTTGGAAAGAGAAGCTAGCAAAGTAGTCAGGAAAGCAGATTCAAAAAGAGGAGGAAATAGCCAATGCAATAAAATGGGGGGATACGACATTTTTCAGATATGTTAGTGAGAAGAGGAAGGGCAAAAGTGGTATTGTCAGACTCAAGAGTGAAGGGGAGGAATATGTAGAAGCTGATGAGGATAAAGCGGAATTGCTTAACAAATGTTTCTGTTCTGTATTCACAGATGAAGAACCAGGAGCAGGACCTCAGAAAACACCCACAAACAGGAACAGAAGTGAGGGACATCTTGAACAATTTTCAGAAGACTGTGTTTGTGAGAAACTAGCTCAACTTAAAGTAGACAAAGCGATGGGACCGGATGGGATACACCCTAGAATACTGAGGGAACTTGGGGACGTTCTAGCAGCTCCACTGACTGACATTTCCAATGCCTCATTAGAGTAGGGAGTGGTGCCAAAGGACTGGAGAGAGGCTCATGTGGTGCCTTTACACAAAAGCGGAAGTAAGGATGTGGTTGAAAACTACAGGCCGGTTAGTTTAACTTCGGTGGTGAGTAAATTATTGGAAATGCTGCTGAAAAACAAAATAGTGAGGTTTCTGGAGTCCAGCGGATTACAGGATCCGAGGCAGCATGGATTCACCAGAGGCAGGTCTTGTCAGACAAATCTGATTTATTTCTTTGACTGGGTGACCAGGGAGTTGGACCGAGGGAGAGCCCTAGATGTAGTGTATTTAGATTTCAGTAAAGCCTTTGACACTGTTCCTCACAGGTGACTTATAAACAAACTGAGCACCCTAGGGATGGACCCTAAAGTTACCGCTTGGATTAGAAATTGGTTGGTTGGAGGCGACAAAGAGTATAGGTAAATGGAGCTCACTCTGAGGAGAAGGATGTTACCAGTGGTGCTCCCCATGGATCTGTCCTTGGTCCAATTCTTTTTAACATCTTTGTTAGTGATATAGCGGAAGGGCTGTCGGGTAAGGTTTGCCTCTTTGCAGATGATACCAAAATCTGCAATAGAGTAGACATCCAGGAAGGTGTAGATAACATGAGGAGGGATCTAGCTAACTGAAGAATGGTCTAGAATTTGGCAGCTGGGATTTAATGTTAAAAAATGTAATGTCATGCATTTGGGCTCAGCAATATAGTATAGGGGGTGAAGTACTTTTGTCTACTAAAGAGCGGGACCTAGGCTTGATGGTGTCTGATGATCTTAAAGTAGCTAAACAGGTAGAAAAGGTGACGGCAAAAACTAGAAGGATGCTTGGGTGCATACGGAGAGGAATGGCTAGCAGAAAAAAGGAGGTGATAGTGCCTATAAGTCTTTGGTGCGACCTCATTTGGAGTATAGTGTGCAATTCTGGAGACCGCACCTTCAAAAGGATGTGAACAGGATGGAGTCGGTGCAGAGGGTGGCTACTAAAATAGTTAGTGGTCTTCATTATAAAGCATATGAGGAAAGACTTAAGGATCTTAATATGTACACCTTAGAGGAAAGGTGGGATAGAGGTGATATGATTGAGATGTTTAAATACCTCTGTGGCATAAATGTTCAGGGGGAGAGCCTCTTTCAATTGAAAGCAAGTTCTGCTACGAGGGGACATGAGATGAGGGCGAAGGGGGATAGATTCAGGAGTGATATGCGGAAATATTTCTTTATGGAAAGAGTGGTGGATCCATGGAATAGTCTCCCAGTGGAGGTGGTGGAGATGAGGACAGTGATTGAATTCAAAAAAGCATGGGACAATCACAGAGGATCTCTAAAGGAAAAAAAGGGGACTGTTGTAGTTGTTGATATGGAAGGACAGACTAGATAGGCCATGTGGTCTTCTTCCGTCGTCATATTTCTATGTTTCTATCTCACAAAAAGGGGGGGTGATTTCTCTCTGAAGCAGTTCCTGATGCAGAGGATCGAGATGATGCACACTTGGGGTGTAATTTGATGGTAGTTCCAAAAATTGCAGTTTGTAACTGCTTTTGATGATCTGTAGAACCCATGAGTTTGAAATTATAAGGAGCCACTTTTGAGCAAAAAAGAGGGAGCTTTTCCCCAACTGGAGGGTTTTCTGCTGCGATTGTTGGAAGATTTTGGCTGAGGAGTCAGCTGGATCTTCTGAGGCTTCCTGCGATGCTGCTGTTCGCAAGGGGCCTGCTTGGGTTGGGAGGTGTGGGGCCCATGAAAGTACTTCTGCCTACGAGTGTAATAGGTCATTTTCTGGTTTCCACCTTGGTACCTCCTACGATAGAAAGCATCTTCAGACATGCACCCGGAGAGCCTGGTAAGAGTAACATGCTGCTTTCCAATATAGCCAACCTCTTCTTCAACCTGTTCCCTGAAGAGATTCTATTTGCGGTATGGAACATAGCCAATTTGATTTGCACTGACTGTTGCAGGTCTGATGACTGGAGCCAAGTGAGTCTCCAGGCACCAATACCTATGGCAACATTTCTGGATGCCATCTCAAAGGTGTCATAGGATGCCTGGACCATGAACTTCGAGCAGTCCTTGCTGTGGACCACTAGGGAACATTATTGATTGAATTTCTCCAGAGGAAGGAACTGGGCCAGATCTGCCAAGTCATACATGATATTCTTCAAGAACATGCCCAAGTAGAACCGGTAAGAGGTACGCGGTCAACAAGCATGGAACTCTGGAAACACCTTCTCCCTAATGAGTCCAATGTCCAAGCCTCCCTCCATTCAGGCACCAAGGAATGGTACTCTTGATTCTCTTTAGGACAGATTCAACCACCAAGGAATAGTGAGGAAACTGAAGCTTCTCGAACCCATGAGCCTTCTGAACTCTGTACATGGAGTCAAGCCTTCTTCTAACTGGAGGCAAATTGAGGGTGTTCACCTACATTCTCATCTATATTCTTTGCAGGATGCAGCACACGGGCACTGTCACCACCTCGTTAGGGGCTGAGGAGTACTGCAGACTCTCCAGCTCTTCTGCCCTGGGCTTCTCCTCAGTTTCCAAAGAATATTGTATGGCAAATGACAGACCGGTGATCCTGACATCAATACTGGGTAAAATGGTAGAAACCATAATAAATAATAAAATTACTGAACATGTTTAATTGGAGACAGCCAATATGGATTTAGCCAAGGAAAGTCTTGTCTTGCTAATCTGTTATATATTTTTAAAGGTGTGAATGAATAGATGGACAAAGGTGAGCCAGTTGATATAGTGTATCTGGATTTTCGGAAAGCGTTTGACAAGGTCCCTCATGAGAAACTTTTGGCGAAATTAAAAAGTCATGGAATAGGAGGCAGTTTACTATTGTGGATCAGGGACTGGTTAAAAGATAGGAAGGGGAGAGAAGGGTTAAATGACCAATTTTCACAATGGAGAAAGGTGAATAGTGGAGTACCCCAGGGATCTGTGCTGGGCCCGTTGCTTATCCAGCAACAAGCAGGAAGTCAGTCCTCACATATGGGTGACATCAGCACTGACAGAGCCCGCGTGGAGCATTTCCACAGCTTTCAAAGAAAGCCTTTGGGAATGCTATCACGCATGCATGGTTCTCTTCCCGCCCAAGGGTGCCATCTTGCTCAGTCTCCTTTTTTCCGCGGAGCCCTTCAGACGTTGTCTGGCATGTCCCTGGAAAAAGTAGATTTTTTTTTTCTCTTTCCGAGTTTCACACTTGCATCCGGTATCGCACCAGTACTCTTCCCGCCTATTGACCTCGGTGCCTCGGCATTGGGTTTGGTTTATTTTTGTAGTCTTTCGTGGTTTTCTTTTTCTAGTGTCTTTGCACCCTTTTTTCTCCCGCTGGCAGCCTGAAGAGTCTTCGACCTTGCAGGGGTACTTTTTTCCCCCATGGCTACCAGTGGCCTTAAAAAGTGTGATCGGTGCTCCACAATCATGTCTTTGATCAACACACATGACTGCTGTCTTCGCTGCCTCAGGCCAGCCCATGACCCGGCAGCCTGCGGTCTCTGCAAGAGGATGTCCAGCAAGGCCCTCAAGAGCCATCAGAAGCAGCACAGTAAGTTTTTCCTCGAGTTCTCTATGCCTCCAAAGGCCAGGACCTCGTCTGAGGCCCCGACACCTCGGGCGGAACACTCCAAGCCCGAGCCTCTTCATGGGTCCTCGGAAAGGGGGTCTCCTTTGAGGGAATCCAAGAAGAAGAAAAAACCCTTGAAGACGGCGTCCTTGAATGGCTCTGACAGGCTAGGGCCTCTCCAGGCCCGGTCTCGCAGTCTGAGATGCTTGTCCGAGGCGTCAGAGAAAGAGTAGCCTGCAAAGGTCCCTCAGAAGGTTCCAATCATGGACCTGCCTCAGTCACCAGACACTATCTTCATCGAGGATTCCCCTTCGGGGGAGCAGACGTCGGGCCGAAGTCCCTTGGTGCCTGTGCCAAAGGCTGCAGAGCCTTCTGGTCTGAAGTCCAGAATTGCAGCCCTGGAGCGCAGTCTGTCTTCCTTCATGGACCAGCAGAGGGCGTGTTGTCCGGCATGACTGGATCATCTGCCCCGATCACCAGGCCCTCGACATCCAAATTGTCCCTGGAGGCTGAGCCGATCCTCGAGATCTTTCAGAGTGCCACTCGATGGGACCGCGGTCATCCCCAGCAAGTTTGCTGGGTGCCAGCCTCAGGGCATTGGGGGCCCCGAGGCCGCAGAGCAGCCCTCCTATTAGTCCACAACAGACGGAGAGATGGAGGATGAGGAGTTCCCTGATACCCGTCGCCACCATGACGTCCCTTCTGACTCTCCCGTATTGGAGTCTCGGCGGCGGTCCTCGCCTGAGGACATGGGCTTCCTGGACTTTGTCAAGGACATTTCCAAGGTCCTGGCATTCCTGAATGAGTCAGAGGAGGACCCTTAGGCGGATGAGTTATAAATCCTCCAATATGAGGCCCCTCCGCGGTGCCCATTCCTCCCATCCTGGAATGGCTCATGAGAATCTGGTAGACATCGGCATAGGTGCTGATGGTGAACAAATGGCTCGACTCGATGTATCAAGTCCACCAGAGCCTGGGCTTCCAGAAGTCACAACTGCCGCATAATTCCATGGTGGTTGAGTCACCATGCATTGGCTGAAAAGCCAGAAGACGCAGTCCTCGGTGCCCCCCGGCAGGGAGGCACGCACCTTGGATGCTCTCAGCAGAAAGTGCTACCAGGGCTCAATGCTTATCTGCTGTATCCAGGCCTACCAGCTGTACATGGGCATGTACCTGAGAGACCTGGCGAAGGAACTCGCTGGGTTCTCGGCTGGTCTCTCCGAGGAACCCTGGCAGCGGTTGAAGAATCTGGCTAAGGTGGTCTGTGAGTGCTCCAAATTCATGTTTCGAGTGGCCTGTGATGGGTTTGAGTCGACGGCCCAGGTAGCCACGGTGGGCATCGGTGCACGCTGCCAAGCTTGGCTTCAGTCGTCTAACCTCAAGCAGTGGGTCCAGGACAAATTGGTCGATGTCCCATGCCAAGGGAGCCCAAGTTCATTATGAGGACCAGGCTCTCTAAGAAGACCGCTGCCCCTCCCCAACGGAAGGCCTCGGGTAAGAAGTCCTTTTATCCAAGGAAGGGAACTGCTTACTGAAACTACCCGCCTTATCTGACCTCCCCAGCTCCCCAACAGGGTCAGCAGGCTAAGGGACATGGGCATGGCTCACATAAGCAGAAGAATCCAAAGCCCCAGGCACCAGCTCTGGCCCAGCCAGGGGGGAGCTTTTGACTCCTTGAGCTTAGCATCTCTATCCCAAGTATATCAGCAGCCCACAGGGGGACGTATGGCCCTCTATGCCCAGAGGTGGATGTTCATCACCACTGATTCATGGGCTCTTCAGGTGGTCAGGGAGAATTACCTCCTCCCTCTGACTCAGACCCCTCCCCCTTTTTTCCTGGGAGAGCCCCTCAGGTCTCCCCTCCACCGGGACCTTCTTTTGAAGGAGTTGGCAGGTCTTCTTGAGGACAAAGCGGTAGAACCGGTAAACCCACCAACTCAAGGGCAAGGGGTTCTACTCCAGGTGCTTCCTCATGCCAAAAAGGACAGGGGGCCTAGGGCCCATCCTGGACCTGTGCAACCTCAACAAATTCCTGGTGAGGGAGACGTTCAAGATGCTCTCCCTTGGAACATTGCTATCATACCTCCAGCAGGGAGACTGGTTATGCCCTTAGACCTCAAGGATGCTTATACACACATCCTCATCCATCCGAACCACAGGCATTCCTGCAGTTCATAGTGGAGGGCAGGCATTTCAGGACAGGGTGCTCCCGTTCGGCCTAGCCTCTGCGCCAAGAGTCTTCACAAAATGCTTGGCAGTCATGGCCGCCTTCCTCCATCTCCAGGGGGTCTTTGTCTTCCCCTACCTGGACAACTGGCTCATAAAGGGAGGCACACAGCCTCAGAGGTGTAGCAGGCCACCACGTGCATGATCCAGGTTCTACAACACCTGGGCTTTGTCATAAACTACCCCAAGTCTCACCTCCTTCTGACACAGTATCTGGAGTTCATTGGGACAAAGATCAACACTCTTCAGTCGAAGGCTTTCTTGTTCAGGGACCAAGCCGACCGTCTCCAGTCTCTAGGCTCGGGATGTGCAGCACTGTCCCTTGGTCCCCACCTGGCTTCTCCTGTGCCTCCTCGGGCACATGGCCTCCACAGTCCACGTCATCCCAGATGCTCGCCTCCATATGAGGGCAGCGCAGTGGTGTCTCTGAGACCAGTGGTCCCAGGCCACAGGCCACCTCCGAGACAGAGTTTCCGTGACCCGCCAGTTGGCGGACTCCCTGGTCTGGTGGCAGTCACCCCAGCATCTTGAGGTGGGCATGCTTTTTCAGGCCACAAGCCCCTCGAGGGTCTTCACCACAGATGCCTTCCTGCTTGGCTGGGGAGCCCACTGTGGAGATCTTCTCACCCAGGGAAGATCAACTTTCTGGATCTCTGAGCCATATACCTAGCCCTGAGGGCCTTCCATCACCACCTGCATCATCAGCCAGTTCTGGTCCAGACAGACAACCAGATGGCGATGTTCTACGTGAACAAACAAGCAGGCATGGGGTCTCGTATACTTTATCAGGATGCTCTAGTCCTCTGCTCGTACGCACTCCACGGGGCATCCTCCAGCGGGCAGTGTACCTGCCCGGTCAGGACAACCAGCTGGCTGACAGGCTCAGCAGAGTTCTCCAGCCGCACAAGTAGCAGCTGAACCCCAGGGTAGCCAGTCGGCTCTGGGGAGAACTCATGATGGACCTGTTCGCTAGTCCGGACAACTTTCAGTTGCTCCGCTTCTGCTTCCAGCAAGGCCCACCCCTCCAGGGTGGCAGCAGATACATTCCTGGTCTCATGGTCGGGAGGCCTCATGTATACCTTCCCTGCTACTCCATTGATCGCCAAGACCAGGGCCTCTCTCATCCTGATAGCTCCTTGGTGGCCCAGGCAGCCATGGTTCCCGCTGCTTCTACAGTTGATGGTGGACACCCCCATCCCCTTGGGGATTACCCCGGGACTCCTGGCTCAGGAGGGAAGCTCTCTCCTTCATCCTAATCTGGGGTCCCTGTCACTGACAGCATGGCTGCTGAGAGGGTGATTCTGGCCCCCTTCAACCTTCCATTTGAAGTGCAGGATATCCTGCTGGCCTCTCGCAAGGACTCTACTAAGAAGGCTTACGCCCTCAAATGGTGCAGGTTCTCTGTTTGGTGCGCCGAACATGGGGCTGACCCTTTCTCTTGCCCGGTGGCTCTGGTGTTACAGTACCTTCTCCACCTCTCTCAGTCCAGGCTCAAGTCTAGCTCCGTCCGGGTGCACCTCAGTGCCTTGGCGCACACCACCATCCGGTGGATGTTAAGCCCCTCTCGTTGCAGCCATTGGTGACCCATTTTCTTCGGGGCTTGCTCTTATCGAAGCCCTCGGTTTGCCCTATGGCAACTAAATGGGACCTCAACGTGGTGCAAGGGCAGCTTACTTGCCCGCCCTTTGAACCTCTAGCTACCTGCCACCTCCACTACTTCTCTTGGAAGGTGGCTTTCCTGGTTGCACTTACCTCCTCTCACAGAGTTAGCGAGCTCCAGCCCTTTGTGGCAGAAACACCCTATACCAGGTTCTACAAGAACAGAGTGGTGCTTCGCACGTACCCAAAATTCCTACCGAAGGTAGTGTCCCCCTTCCATCTCAATCAGGAAGTGGTGTTCCCTACCTTTTTCCCAAGACCTCACACCAATCGGGCAGAGATGGTCCTCCACACCTTGGACTGTAAGAGGGCTTTGTCCTTCTACACTCAGGGTCACCACAAAGCTTCTCAGCTTTTCATCTCCTACGACCCCAGTAGTCTGGGGGAGGCGGTGACCAAGCTTATACTGTCCACTTGGGTGGCAGACTGTATCGCCTTTGTGGATGAGCAGGTGAGGCTTCTGCTGGACGGCCATGTCACGGCGCGCCATGGCAGTTTCGGTGGTACACTTGCGCTCCGTCCCGATGGGGGACATCTGCCGGGCCACCACCTGGTCTTCAGTCCATACCTTCGCAGCCCATTACTGCCTAGAAGGAGAGCCCTGATGGGACAGTGCCTTCAGCCAAGCTGAGTTCCGTAACCTTTTTGGGGTTTAGGCAACTCCTACCCTCCAATCCTTCTCTGTTCAGGCTACCGGAGTGATGATTCTTTGGACACAGGTGTCCTACTGTGGTCTGTGTATACGGACTAAATTGATTCTGCTTGCGGCTCCCCATAAGGAAGCCCTGTTTTTGCTATGGGCTTTTGGTAGCCTGTAGCTGGGGAGTCCCATATGTGAGGACTGACTTCCTGCTTGTTTCCTGAGAAAGTGTAGTTACTCCCCTGTAACAGGTGTTCTCCTGGGAAAGCAGGAATAAGTCCTTACAACCCTCCCTCCTCCCTTTGGTGGTGTTCCTTACCATCTTATTTTTGCCATCTTTTAGCTATGTTATCTGACTGAGCAAGATGGCACCATTGGGTGGGAAGGGGACCATGCATGCATGGTATCATTGCAAAAGGCTTTTTTGAAAGCTGGGGAAATGTTCCGCGTAGGCTCCGTTGGTGCCGCTGTCACCCATATGTGAGGACTGATTCCTGCTGTCCATGGAGAACATCTGTTACAGGTGAGTAACTACGCTTTTTTACATATTCATAAATGACCTGGAAATGGAAATAACGAGTGAGGTGATCAAATTTGCAGATGACACAAAATTATTCAAAGTTGCTAAAACACAAGAGGATGTGAAAAATTGCAAGAGGACCTTAATAAATTGGAAGACTGGACATCCAAATGGCAGATGAAATTTAATGTGGACATGTGCAAAGTTATGCACCTAGGAAAGAACAACCCAAACTATGATTACACAATGCAAGGTTCCACATTAGGAACCACCATGCAGGAAAAAGATTTAGGCATCATCGTGGACAATACGTTGCAACCCTCCGCCCAGTGTGCAGCCATGGCCAAGAAAGCAAATAGAATGTTAGGAATCATAAGGAAAAGAATGAAGAATAAAACCAAGAATATTATAATGCCTCTGTATCGTGCAACTGCATCTTGAATATTGTGTGCAATTCTGATCACCATATCTTAAAAAGGATATAGCAGAATCGGAAAAGGTAGAGAAGAGCCACCAAAATGGTAAATAGGATGGAAGGATTACCCCTATGAGGAAAGGCTTAAAATGTTAGGACTCTTCAACTTGAAAAAGAGACGGTTGAGGGGAGATACAATAGAGGTCTATAAATTAATGAATGGGGTAGAACAGTTAAATATAGATAGGCTGTTTATCATAAAATAGAAAGACTAGGGAGTACACAATGAAGCTACAATGTAACCCATTTAAGAGTAATAAGCTGGATTTTAAAAAAGGTTTGAACAAGTTCCTGGAGGATAGGTCCATAAACCATTATTAAAGAGGACCCAAAATTTCCACTGCCTACTCTGGGACAAGCATTGTGGTACCTATGTACCATTTTGGGAACCTTCCAGGTACTTGTGACCTGGATTGTTCACTGTTGGAAACAAGATACTGGATTCAATGGACCTTGGTCTGACCCAGAATGGCATTTCTTATGTTCTTATGCCCCTTAAAAACTCTTGCAAGATCATGTCCTCAGGAGAGGACTTACACTGCTCATGAGGTGGAGAAGAGTCTGAGGGAAGCTCAGGAAACCTGCCCTCTGACAAATCCTCAGATTCCACGTTGGTGAACCAGCCTTCTCTGAGTCAGACTCAGAGAGGAAGCCGAAGTAGTTCTGAGTCTCTGCCTGGATGTCTCTCCTGCCTCAGGGAATCGGGAGCTCCTTCAGTAGGAATGATGCACTGATATTCATCTAGATTTGAGGGTGAATCAGACCCCGAAAGACTAAAGAGTGATATTGGCCAGGCAATCACCAGTGTCATGGCCCTTCAATGCATCTCTGCAGGCAGGGCATGTGTCACGAGGATCAGCTGTACAGTGGCCGATGTCGTTCGAGGCCCCGGCATGCTGCAATGCTAACAGCACTGCGATGCAGTCCTTGAGCACTTGCAGAAGACGCTTCTCAATGGCTGCTGATTTGTAGGCTGCGGGGCCTGAGCAACTTCAACTGATGTACCTGGTATTTGTATAGGGTATCGGCGGCTGGGTATCAGCTGTCAGAAAGCTGTTGGTGCCTCTCCAATGCCCTAGAGGATTACCTCTCCTCCCTTCGGGGCACCTTAGAGGGGTGCTCACGCAGACCACCATCACTCTCGATGCCATGCCTTGATGGGCTCCAATGCCGATGCACCAGAGTCTTCATTCAGTGCTCGGTGTGATCACCCTTCAGCATCAAAGAAGACAAGGTTGAATCCTTCCTCATCTTCTGGTGGAGCTCGATCAATGGCAGATATTCTGGGGCACTATGGATATTCGACTCTGATAGATGTTGAGAGCTCCTTGATGTTGATGTACTGCAAGCATCTGATGCAGCCTGGGGAAGCCATTGAGACCAGTGCCATCAATGTCGAAGGCAATGGATCAGACTTCTGAGTCCCAAAAAGTGTTTTGCACAGCTTTTTACAACCTTTGAGTTCTCCTTTTGTCATTTGCAAACACAAATTATGAGAAGAGAGCTGATGATTGGTACCAAGGCACTGAAGGCACCAGTTGTACATGTCCATAATGGATATGGTCAGTGTACTGGGAACACTTCTTAAACACACTGGCAGGTTTTGGGCCATGTCATCCGGGAAAATAGCTGTGGGCAAAGTTAAAGGACTTGATGTTAGAGCATGGCACAATTAGGATACCAGCGTAGGGAACCAAGGAACCGCGGCAAGAGCTAAAACAGAGATCAAAGGAGAAAAACTAAAAGGGAAAAGAGAAACCGCAACAGCAAGCAAAAAACAAAAAACCCGAAGTGCAAAAATACCATGCAAGCGAGAAAGAGAGTTTACCAAGCGGAGGAAGACTGGACTGTGTCTGTGGGGCTCTATGGAAAACAAATGACTGAAGCAAGATAGCATCATAGTGGCAGGTGGCAAGGAGGTGCACAAGCACGGTGGAGCCTCCCAAAAGCTTTGAATAGAAGCTGGGGAGCATCCCATGTGGGCTCTGTCGGAGACAATATCCATACATGAGGACTCATTCCTGCTTGTCCATGGAGAATTTAAAGACTGCCTGTGAAATCAATTCATCTCTTTGGATACAAATGACAGAGCACCAGAAGAGTTATGGGATGACATCAAGAAAACTGTGCTCAAAGAAAGTGAAAAGCCTTTGCAAAAGCTGAAAAAGCAAAAGCAGCCAAAATGGATGACTGAAAAAACTCTGAAAATTGCTCAGAAGCTAAAGCCAGAGAAGAAAAAGAAATAATCATATAATTTAACAGAAATTTCTAAAGTAAAGCAAGACAGGACAAAGAGAAGTACTACAATGACGCATGCAAGGAAATAGAATCAGAAACTATTAGAGGAAGAATAAGATCAACTTTCCTAAAGCTACGAGAGTTAAAGAGAAAATTCCAACCTCAAATTGGAATACTTAAAAGTGTTCAAGGATCCAGGTCGAATGATACTAAGAAGATCAAGAAAAGCTGGAAAGAATACATAAGAGTCATTGTACCATAAAGATCAAGTAGATCAACAGCCGTTTCAACCTGTACCTTACAATCAGGAATCATTGGTGATGAAAGAAGAAGTCAAAGAAGCATTGAAAGCATTAGCAAAGAACAAGGCATCGGACATTGATGGCATTCCCGCTGAAGTATTACAGCAATCAGATACAGCTGTTACAATACTTACAAGTTTCTGCCAGGAACTTTGGAAGACATCATGGCTAACGTACTGGAAAAGATCTATGTTCATACCAATACTGAAGAAATGTGATCTGATTGACTGTGCAATTATTGCACAATTTCTCTGTTCCACATGCCAACAAGTCTCTACTCAAGACCATACTTAGAATGAGAAATGCCTGTAGTGCAAGGAGGCACAATTAGAATTTTTGGGAAAATTTATATGACAAAGGGTCTTAGATCTCAACCTATTGCAAATTCTCAATTTTCCTTTGCAAAGCAAAATTGTCTTTAACCAAGACTTCTTCTACATCAGAAAGCTTTTTCTGGTTAACTTCTAAAACCTCAACAATTTTTCGCAGATTAGTAACAGTATTTTCCACTAGAAACTAGATGAACGTTTTGAGACATTAGTTAAAGGTAAGCTGAAACAACGTTATATCTGAGTGAGAACCGAATCCTCCAACTTGGAGATGGCTTCCCAAAGAATATCTAGGGTTATTACTAGGTATTACTAGATACTACTATAAAAAAACAAGTGAAATATCTTGGTATTATCCTGGATCAGAACCTTTCCTTCACTGACCAAATAAAGAGAACCACTAATATAATATACGCAAAGATCCGTACCCTCCGCAACCTCAAACCCCTCCTAAGCCCTAACTCCTTTCGTACTGTCTGCCAGGCCCTCACAATCCCTTTTCTTGATTACTGTAACCATATCTATCATGGCCTCCCCAAGAACTCTATTCAACCGCTCCAACTTGCCCAGAACACGATAGCGCGGCTTATAACTAACAACCCTAGACGTTCCCACATTACACCTGTCCTCTATCATCTCCACTGGCTCCCCATCCAATCCAGAGTTCAATTCAAGGTCCTCACTCTCATACATAAAATCATTTCCAATGAGTCAGCTCCGTGCCTCTCCCCTCTCCTTCTCTCCTCCAACAGCACAAGATCACGCCGCCCTATTACCAAAAACTTACTGACCATCCCTATAAACAAGAGACACTGCAAACAATCTACAAGTAACAAGGCCTTCTCCCTCTATGCTCCATCCTTATGGAATTCCCTTCCTCACGAACTTCGGAACTGTTCAAACCACTCTGAGTTCCGAAAAAAGTTAAAAACCCATCTTTTCCTTGAACATTTTTCCCTTCCACCTTAGCTCATAACCTTTACACCTTCCTCCCTATTCCTTCTGCAGCTCTCAAATTCTTTTACACAACCATATGGCTCATTGTAAATTCATAAGTAAATAGTAGATCTTTGATCTTTGTAATTAGTTCTTCTCGTTGCCATATGTATTCATCGTTATCTTGTTCCATGTAAACAGTTGAAACATACTGCTAAATATGTTCTATGTAAACCGTCTTAACTTGTAGAAAGACGGTATATAAAATTTGTTAAATAAATAAATAATAAATTACCGCTGGTATAGAGGCAACAGATAAACTCAATTATGGCAAATCAGCTGGTTATCAAAGTCCTAAAGCAGCTACTCCAAACTGCCCTGCTGAGAAAATCCCTGCCATTTGGCCAGGACCCACAGCTCCTCTGCTTCAGCCATGGTACCAATGAGTTTGGAATGGGCAGCCCTGTCAGCAGGGACACAATGATCCTCCGGACTTAGCAAAATCTCGCCTTCCAGCAGTTTTTCTGGCACTCCTTTCCCCGAAACAGACAGCAGCAGAATGAGTCGAGCAGCCTCACTTTGGAAAATCCCATCCATAGAAGGGGCATCCTTAGTCGCAGAGTCCTTATGGACTGAACCCTTCCTCTTGTGGAGGCATTTGCCCATTTAGGAAACCAAGTAAAGGTAAGCAAGAACAACAGGACAGAGCTTTCTTCAGTGCTCCTATATGGCAGCTATCTTACCCCTAGAAAGAATGGTTTAAAATCGGCAAAGGTGTACAACAAAGATGCACACTTTCCCCATACCAGTTGAATTTATATACAGAACAAATCATCAGAGAAGCAGGATTATATGAAGACTACCGAGGAGTGAAGACTGGTGGAAGACTCATCAATAGCCTTCACTATCCTGATGATACCATGTTACTGGCCGAAAGTGAAGATAATCGAAACCATCTACCGTCTGGGAATCTGAGAGGGGCTTGTTACCTGGATTGGCCATACCTTTGGTCTGACCCAGTATGTTTTGTTCTTATCTGCTTATCAAGATCAAGAAACATAGGGCTCAATGCAGAAACCCTGTGTTTCGAGCCCCAGGCTAAAGTTCTAGTGCAAGATTTCCTAATGAAGGACTAGAAAAAGGGACTGTTACTTCTGGAGAGAGATCTGCAACAGTGAGTATATACTTCTGGTAATTTTCTAAAAGGAATTCTTTGTATTAAAGCTAATTAATCTGTGAACCCACTATTTTTGTTAAATCAGTCAGGGCCTAGTAGCAGCAGTTTAAGTTTAAATTTAAAACACAGAGGAGACATTTCTGGTTACATTTCATACCCAGCAGAGAGCTTGTAGTCTAAATTTAATAGTCACTCAGGGCCTAGCATCAGCAAAGTACTTTTAGCTTAAATTTAAAACACAGAAGAGAGCTTTCTGGTTAAATTTAGAACCCAGCAGAGAGCTTGTAGTTTAAATTTCATAAGAAGTTAGAGCCCAGCAGCAGCTAAGAGCTATAATTTAAATCAAATCAGAATATAGCTTACCTCAGCAGCACAAGACAGGGTACTGTGTAGCAGCCCTCTTTTAATAAGTGTTATTTCCCTCCCTCCCCTGGGATAATCGTAGCTTTATAGGTACTTACACATCTTACAAGACAGGAGGTGCTCTCAGGTGAAGCTCATTACCCAAATCAGTCATACACTAAGGACCTGAGATTAATTAAGCTTCAGGTGAACAAGGTATATTACACGTATTAGGTACAGTTTTATTAGTATAAATATCCATAGCAACCCTTAGTAAGTAAAGAACTTAGATCTAAACACAAACTTAAAACTAAGATGCAGACAGCAGTCCAGCAGCGGGATGGGGGCTTTCCAGTCTTTTGCATTGAGTGTCACATGTATGATTTTCTCCCAGTTGGTGAGAGGTCTTACGTGTGCACTAGGTGCAAGGAGCTCTTTGCTCTCAGGGAACGAGTCCGTTCTCTAGAGGCTAAAATAGCAGACTTGGAAAGCATAAGACAGACAGAGAGGTACATAGACGAGACCTACAGGGATATAGTCCTGAAGTCCCACCTCCAGTCTGGCAGCATCCCTGTTGCCATGGAGGAGAGAGGTCACATGACAGGAGAGCATCACCCTGGTGTGGCAGGAAGTGATCCTGTAACTAGGACCTGTCCTCCAGGTGATGTAAAACCCTCTCGCACCGAGGAAGTTTCTCCAGGGCCATGTGCCCATGAGGGAAGGGTTAGGACAGCCATTATAGTTGGTGATTCGATCATTAGGCATGTAGATAGCTGGGTGGCTGGTGGACGTGAGGATCGCCTGGTAACATGCCTGCCTGGTGCGAACATAGCGGACCTCACACGCCACTTAGATAAGGTCTTAGATAGTGCTGGGGAGGAGTCTGCTGTCTTGGTACATGTCGGTACCAATGACATAGGAAAATGTGGTAGGGAGGTTCTGGAGGCTAAATTTAGGCTTTTAGGTAGGAAGTTGAAATCCAGAACTTCCAGGGTAGCATTCTCCGAAATGCTTCCTGTTCCACGCGCAGGACCCAAAAGGCAGGCAGAGCTCCGGAGTCTCAATGTGTGGATAAGACAATGGTGCAGAGATGAGGGTTTTGGATTTGTTAGGAACTGGGGAACATTCTGGGGAAAGGAGGGGCTCTTCCGAAGGGATGGGCTTCACCTTAACCGGGATGGAACCAGGCTGCTGGCATTAACCTTTAAAAAGGAGATAGAGCAGCTTTTAAACTAGATATTAGAGGAAAGCCGACAGTCGCCCAAGAGCAGATGGTTCGGAAGAATGTATCTTTGAAGGATACTACCAAAAGCAGAGAGGTTCCACAAAAGAGTAAAGTAGCCCAAATGCCCTCAAGTTTGGAGCAGACAGAGCTTAAAGATCCTAAATTACCCATGTCTAACAATAGCCAAATTAATATGAATAAAATACATTCTCTAAAATGCTTGTATGCAAATGCTAGAAGTCTAAAAAACTAAGATGGGAGAGTTAGAATATATAGCACTAAATGAAAGGTTAGATATGATTGGAATATCAGAGACATGGTGGAAGGAGGACAACCAGTGGGACACTGTGATACCTGGATGCAAACTATATCGTAATGATAGAGCTGATCAAATTGGTGGAGGGGTTGCCCTCTATGTTAGAGAGGGCATTGAGTCAGAAAGGATTAAAGTTTTGCAGGAAACAAAATCTGCTGTAGAATCTATATGGATTGACATTCCATGTAAAAGGGGGAAGACAATGGCAGTGGGGGTGTACTATCGACCGCCTGGCCAGAATGACCAAATGGATGATGAAATGCTCAAAGAAATCAAGGAAGCTAACAAAAGTTACAGCACAGTAATAATAATGGGTGATTTCAACTACCCCGGTATCGACTGGGTCAGTGTCACGTCAGGACATGCTAGGGAGATAAAGTTCCTAGATGAAATAAATGACTGCTTCTTGGAGCAGCTGGTTCATGAACTGACCAGAGGGGAAGCCATATTAGACCGAATCCTTAGTGGAACACCAGATCTAGTGCAAGAGATAAGGTTGTTGGGGCCACTTGGCAATAGTGATCATAGCATGATCGCCTTTGATTTAATTAGTGGAGGAGGGATAGTAGGGAAATCCACAGTACTACCTTTTAACTTTCAAAAGGGAGACTATGATAAAATGAGGAAAACAGTTAAGAAAAAACTAAAAGGAGCAGTTGCAAAGGTTAAAGACGTACATCAGGCTTGGCTGTTGTTGAAAAATACTATGTTGGAAGCCCAGACCAGCTGTATTCCACGCTTTAAGAAAAGTGGAAGGAAGTCTAAAAAACTGCCAGCATGGTTTAAAGGTGAGGTCAGAGAGGCTGTTGTTGCCAAAAAAGCATCTTTCAGGAAATGGAAAAAAGAGCCAAACGATGAAACCTGGAAACAGCACAAGCACTGGCAAGTCAAATGCAAGGCATTGATAAGGCAGGCAAAGGGAGAATTTGAGAAGAAGCTTGCTGCGGAAGCAAAAACGTGAAGTAAAGACCTTTTCAAGTACATTCGTAGCAAAAAACCTGTGAGAGAGTCAGTTGGTCCATTAGATGATAAAGGGGTTAAAGGAGCACTAAGAGGCGACAATGCGATAGCGGAGAGACTGAATGAATTCTTTGCTTCAGTCTTTACTGAGGAAGATGTAGGGATGTTACCCATGACTGAAGTGGTATTTAAAGGTGCGGAAGAATTGAAGGAAATATCGATACATCGGGAAGATGTATTACAACTATTAGATAAACTGAAGAGTAGCAAATCACCTGGGCCGGATGGTATACATCACAGGGTGTTGAAAGAACTGAAATACGAGATTGCAGACCTGCTATTAGTAATCTGTGAACTATCATTAAAATCATCTCTAATACCTGAAGATTGGAGCATCGCCAATGTAACACCAATTTTTAAAAAGGGTTCCAGGGGTGATCCGGGAAACTACAGACCGGTGAGCCTGACATCAGTGCCAGGAAAAATGGTAGAAACCATCATAAAGAATAAAATTACTCAGCATGTAGATAGTCATGACCTAATGGGAGACAGCCAACATGGCTTTAGACAAGGAAGATCTTGTCTTACTAATCTGTTATGTTTTTTTGAAGGAGTGAATAATCAGGTGGACAAAGGTGAGTCGGTTGATATTGTGTATCTGGACTTTCAGAAAGCCTTTGACAAGGTCCCTCATGAGAGACTATTGGCAAAACTAAAGAGTCATGGGATAGGAGGCAGTGTACTATTGTGGATCAGGAACTGGTTAAAAGATAGAAAGCAGAGGGTAGGGCTAAATGGCCAATTTTCCCAATGGAGAAAGGTGAATAGTGGTGTACCCCAGAGATCTGTGCTGGGTCCGATGCTTTTTGACATATTCATAAATGACCTGGAAAGTGGAATAACGAGTGAGGTTATCAAATTTGCAGATGACACAAAACTATTTAAAGTTGTTAAAACCCAAGAGGATTGTGGAAAATTGCAAGAGGATCTTGATTAATTGGAAGACTGGGCATCAAAATGGCAGATGAAATTTAATGTGGACAAGTGCAAGGTTATGCACCTAGGGAAGAACAACCCAAACTATGGTTACACGATGCAAGGTTCCACATTAGGAACCACCACCCTGGAAAAATATTTAGGCGTCATTGTGGATACCATGTTAAAACCCTCAGCCCAGTGTGCAGCGGCGGCCAAGAGAGCAAATAGAATGCTAGGTATCATAAGGAAAGGAATGGAAAATAAAACAAAAGATATTATAATGCCTCTATATCGTTCCATGGTGAGACCGCACCTTGAATATTGTGTGCAATTCTGGTCGCCGTATCTTAAAAAGGATATAGCGATTTTAGAAAAGGTTCAGAGAAGAGCCACCAAAATGGTAAAGGGGATGGAAGGATACTCCTATGAAGAAAGGCTAAGAAGGTTAGGGCTCTTTAACCTGGAAAAGAGACGGCTGAGGGGAGATATGATAGAAGTCTATAAATTAATGAACGGAGTGGAACGGGTAAACGTAGATCGATTGTTTACCTTATCAGAATATAGAAAGACTAGGGAACATGCAATGAAGCTACAGGGTAAACTATTTAAGACTAATAAAAGAAAATGTAATCAAACTCTGGAATTTGTTACCGGAGGATATAGTAAAGGCTGTTAGTGTAGCTGGGTTTAAAAAAGGTTTGGACAAGTTCCTGGAGGAAAGGTCCATAAACCATTATTAAGAAGGGACCCAGGATATCAATGCTTGAACCAATACAAGCATTGTGGAACCTGTGTCCGTTTGGGAAACTGCTAGGTACATATGACCTAGATTGGCCACTGTTGGAAACAGAATACTGGGCTTGATGGACCTTGGTCTGACCCAGTATGGCATATCTTATGTTCTTAATGCAAGTTTAATCCAGATGTTTTGCTCACCAGTGCTGTAAGCAAATGGTATGCAAATAATCAGTGTGCAAAAAGACTGCATTAAACAACCAGGGCAAGCCAGACACCTGCGCACAGGGGCCTGCGTTACATTTGGCACCTGTGCACATGTATAATGCTTACAAACATCTCCTTTCCTGTTAATGCATGAGTAGGAATTGGCTCATACACTGACAGGAAGGGAGAAGAACAAGAAAACAGGCCCTACCTCAGCTGACCATTTTGTTCCCAGCTGGATCTTTATGCCGGCCCTGATCTGGCATAAAGATCCAGCAATTGGAAGACTTTGGCTGGGAGAGAAGAAGAGAAGATACGGCCTGGATTGGAGACGGCTCTGTCTCCAAAGTGTGTGTGTGGGGGGGGGGGGGGCATGACCACCACTGGGAAAGCCACTATCTAGGTAAATGGTAAGGAAAACACATATTTGGAGAACAGGAGACTACATGGATCAGGATTCAAAGCTGCTTCAAAGAGGTGAGTTTTTAGCCTGGATTTGAAAAGGAGCGGAGCTTGGACAAAACACAAATTTACACACGTGGAGGCCAATTCCACGTCCATCCTCGCTATTCACAGGACAGAATGACCCCCACCAGTTATAAAATATTATAACACGCACTTTTCTGAACAATCTAGGCACAGACAACTGCCGCAACTGGATTGCGGTGTGTTTTCACAACTCTATTTTATAAAGTAGAGGACACGTGTACTTCACTATATAAAATAGACGCTAAATATGCACATGGCAACGTGTTTAGAAAATTACCCTCCATTTTCATTTATATTTATTAAATTTTTAACAGTTACAATAAGCAACCTACAAGAAGAGTAAATTCATTAAACGTAATACAGGAAAAACCTCAAGAAACAATTAAACCAAGAATTTACACAAACCCACATTAGGAGAGACGATTGAAGGTACACAGAAATCAAGACAAAGAAAACAAATAATACATTCAACTCCTTTTAACTCTACCCAGTCAAATAAAGCAAACATCTCAAAAGGAAAACCTCTTATTCAAAAGAAATCACTCAAGATGGGAAGCCTCGACAAATACATAACTGTTGCCAGAAAGTGTTATCGAACACTTGCAAGGAAACTTCAAGTAAAACGTTCCTCCAAGAGACAGTACCCTAGGATTTTACTGAAGAAAAGTTTTACGCTGGATCTGAGTGGTACAAGCAATATCAGGAAATATCACCAATGGCTGCCCACAAAAAGGAGAAAACGGTAAGGGAGTAGAAGCAGAAGTAGCTATATCCCCTACCTGGGAAGCCCAAATCATGCTGGGGACATACTGAGAATTTGGCTAGTGGGGAGGGGTTCTTAACCCAAAAGTCAGCGAGGAACTCGAAGAGGAGATACTCACACCTGGCTGCAGGGGCAAAGAGTTAAGTTTCCCAGTACTTACAACATGATGGTCCATCAGGCCTTTTACCACCACCAACTCTTCCTTAGGACCCTTCACCTTAGCTTTCCTCTTGCCCATTGCAAAAGGTACTAACAACAGGGGAGAGAAAATCCCACCTTCCGGCGTCCTCGCCACTCCAAAGGGGCTCACAAGGGGCAAACCTAACCCCTTAGAACATGCCTCTTTGTACATGAACCTGCGTCTTCTACCTGAAGAGCAAGCAGGCTCTTTATTCCCCCCCCCCTCACAGGAGGGAAGAGCTGTTGTCAAAACAGCTGATGGAAAAGTCTCTGGTGCTGGAATCACTCTGTCAAGTTTCCCGAAAATTACCCTCCAAATGGATTTTGTACGCACTAAATAAGAGCAACAGCCTCATATCCAAGAGACCAGGGTTCAATTCCCACTAGCACTCCTTGTGACTGTGGGCGTGTCACTTTACCCTCCATTGTCTCGGAAGAAAAGGCCTGTCAATCTACTTCTGATCAAATCTTGCCAAGGAATGCCAGGGGCTGCTGGGTTGCCAGGGGTCAGCATTGACTTGATGGCACTTAAAAAAAAAAAAAAAAGGAAACTGAAAATAACAGTAAAAATAAGCAGTGGAAGACTTATACGTCAGCCATATGGGGGGTCACATTCACAATTTTATCCTCCCTAGCTACCAGGAACTCCAGCAGCTGGCAGGGCTCAAAAAACATATACAGCTTTTCATTATATGAAACACAACACCTAGCAGGAAATTTTAACAAAAATGACCCGCCGAGAGAAAGTACCCTGGGCTTATAACCCAGAAATTCCTTCCTCCTCAGCTGGGTACTTCTAGCTAAATCAGGAAAAATACGAACACTTGCTCCCATAAACTGCTCGCTGAAATTCCTTAAGTACAATCGCAGAATTAGTGCTTTATCGGTCTCAAGGGCCAGTGTAATAAGGAGGGTAGTGCGGGCAGTAACCAACTCCAGGGAACTCTCTAGAAATCCCGTAAGATCCCCAGGGACCCCAGGGGGAGCACTAACACTTCCCTGAATACCCGTACCCACAGTTAAATATTGAGCTCTGGTTAATGGTGGGAGAGCCTCCACAGGGATCTTCAGGACCTCCCGGAAGTATCTACGAACCATTTCCAGAGGAGAACACATAGGAGACCTAGGGAAGTTAACCAGTCTGAAATTGTTCTTCCGGACTTGGTTCTCCGGATATTCCAGCTTCCTAATAGTCACATTCCGGTCCTTCATATGGGCATGATGTAATTCTCGGAAGTGCTCCAGCTCACCAGTCAGTTGTACCAGCTTCCCCTCCTGTTCCTTCTGTACCTGTGTGACCTGCTGAATATGACCTTTTAAAGTCCTAGTCTCAGTACTCACAGAAACAGCAAATTTTTCTAAGGAAGCATTCATTGTTGAAATGGCCTCCCATAGCACATCCATTGTAATTTTCGCGGGTCTCACCAAAATTCCAGCACCTGCATACACCTTCGGGGCCTCACTCTCCTGGAAAAGGCTGACCGACTTCCCTGAGTCAGCCCCAGATCGATCACCAACTCCAGGAGCCCCACACGGAGCATTTACTTCGGCAGAGGAGCCCTCCTAAATCTCCTGCCTCGGCATGCTCATCAGCACACTAGTAGGAGACTCTCCTCCGACGGAAAAAATGCTTCCGGGGCATGGAGGGGGGGCCCGCTGCTCTGGGGACAAGAAAACCCCAGATATTTTGCTCAGGTCCGGGGAACCCTCCGGACCTGCTGAAGACGCCGCTCGCTCCCCCGGGCCAGAGAAACTGCACATCTGGAGCGTCTTTTGTCCCGCGGTACTAGAGACAGCCTCACCCGAGGGAAGGTAGGCTTGCTTCCTTTTTCTTCAGCCCATACCGGCTTCAGAAAGGATGCTTCAGGAACCAGACCTCTGACCAAGAGGATCACACTGCCGCCATCTTGCCCCCCCCCCCGATCTACATTGTATCTTAAACTTGGTAATATACATTAAACAGGGACATTGATAATTTGGATTCTTCAGAGGCAATGGAGGGTTAAGTGACTTGCCTATTCCATCCTAATGGTTGAAGGAAAAAGCTATGTAGTTTATTAGTCACATAGAGGGACTGGCTACTCTCTTATTCATGGGATAAGTGTGTGGATGCATATAGGGCCCGAATTTCAGTTGGGCAGTGCTATGCGCCACACAGACACATAGCCCTCCCACCTAACCTGGATTTTCCATGCCGGGGTCATATATGGCCCCAGCATCGAAAATCCGGGTGTTACCACACAGCCAGGTAGCCACAGGAGCTACCCATGTAGCACCAATTTTCAATACTACACGGTTAGCGCTCTGCACCTTAAAGATAGGCGAGGTTTTCCAACGCCTATCTTTAAGGCGCAGAGCGCTATTCATGTAGCATCGAAAATCGGTGCTACATGGGTAGCACCATGGCTTGCTTCTGGTCTGCCCTGGAATGCGCCTAACATGCCATGATGCTATGCAGATAGCATCTGGGTGCATTAGGGACATATCCGGGATTTTTAAAGGGCACTACCCGTGTAGGTGCCCTTTGAAAATCTCGGATAAGGCCTTTACATGGGTAACTAGGGAAGTTGTCTATGTAAAGACCTTCGAAAATCGGGCCTGTAGTTTTCAGATGCTATGGTGGATTCAGAATAAAGAGATTAAGAGACCAAAGTTTGGACCTTCTCAACCCAGAAAATTTCAAAGTTCTTTAGCAGGGCTTTTCTTAATTTGACTGGTTGGAAAGAGGGAGGGGCCAACCAATCTAACCTATGCATCTGCACCTCCAGGCTTCCCAGTTGATGATGCTGTGTGGGGCAAAACGTTTGTCAGGGCATGGGCCCTGTAGCCCACCGCATTATGTTGCCAATAAGGCTGCAGCCTGAAGCCTTTTTTATGGGAGAGGTTCTTAGATGGATGATGGTTTCATTTTCATTTCAATTTATTAATTTATAACTTGCCTAGCCATACTAGGCAAAATGCATCAAACACAGATATTAAAGATTGTTTGCGAGACAGCAGCACAACTGATGGTTGATGGGACCTCAGCAAAAAAATAAATTACAGAGCTTTTATGTCAATTCATTTGCAATGCGTTATGGGAGTTTTGAAACATTTGAATTGAGATGGCCACCATCTTGTCTCCATTTCACACTGCTTGTAATTTACTTTTGAGAGTATCAGAAAATTATGAGAATACCTGAGACTCACAGCAGACAATCCCTCCTCCTTTGGCTACCAAAAAGAACTTAGTCTAGTGGAGCCTCCCATATCAACGCCCAACTAAGAGTGTCAGCCTCAAGATGGTTGTTCACGAGTGAATAAATCTTTTTCCTCTCAATTGTCTTCCCCTACCTGCAGATTGGTAGAGACAAAGAATCAATGAAAAGCCCAGGTTTCAATGACATCACTCCTATGTCTCTATTCGTTTCAGCCACCAGAGGTCCCTTCAGTATTTCTTTGTCTCCAGCAGATGGTGGATGGATTTTCTCCTCTCTGTAGAAAATCTGAGGATTGAGAGGAAAAGAGATTGATTAAACACTCGGGAATGACCACCCTGAGTACGGAAAGATAACTCCCTCAGTTGAGTGCGACGTGGGAGGCTCCACTAGACTGCAGCCTTCTTGGTAGCCATAGGAGGAGGGAAAATTGGTTCAACTCCATGCTCTTATTATGATAACAGCCTGTTGAGCAGCCACAAAATTGGAAGATTTGGAAGAGTACAGCAGCCTCATACACCCTCAGCGCCCCCTGCTTCCTTCTCTGTTCCCGCTGCTCTCTCCTGAACCTTGCAAAAGGCTCTCAGAAAAATCTGCCTGCAAGCCATCTTAAATGCAGTGCTGCACAGTCAGTCAGTAACACAGATCAGTGGAGTAGAGCTGAGCCCAGCATGGATCCTCTGCCTGGGATTCTAAGGGGGTGAGTACCAAGGCTTAACCTTGTCATTGTCCTTGTTGGAGACTCCCTATTCCGTCTTCCTGGAATGCAATTCATGGTGGACTGCTGATGACTGTTCCACCACAACTGTTTGTGCAGTGTGGGGCTTTCCCGCTGTTTTCTGCACACGTTAATACCATTTTAACCTATTGTGCCCCTGGTGGTTGCATGGTCCTAACACACATTCTGCCCAAATGGCTGCAACATGCAGTCCTTCCCTAGTGCCTGTAATGTGTTGCATAAAAGTGCAGCTAACGCGCAACTTCGGTCTGCCGTAGCCTTAGTGCACACTGCTGTGATACTTCCTTATTTATTTTATTTACTTAACATTTCTTATATACCGCCTTTCATGATATCAAGGCGGTTTACATTGAACAAACTGAAATTACATTGAACAGGGCATTATAACTTGGAGATAACTATTTTACAGGGAACATGCTTAACTCTCTATATCTTCTTCCAGGTAAGGCTTTACCTATGGCGAGCAAAGTGCCTCATTCCCAGATTCTGGACTCTGCTCTTCTTGCATGGCAGCTTCTGAGTCACCCCTGAGTCACCTACTTTCCCCCTCCCAGCAGGAGATGCAATTAGTCCAACCTTGCCTGCCTCAGAGCAGGAAGTGACCTATAGGTAAGTTTATTCAGCCGGCTGGAGGATCCGGCGACCATGCTGTTTCTGTTCATTGTCCTCTAGAGGGTCTGTGGCAGCTATGCCCCCTGGTGTTGGGGAGTTATGTCCGAGAGGAGAGTTTACAGATTCTGGATTGCCTACCTGGAATTCTTTTCCTTTTTTGCAACAGGCCTGGTCCTTCTTACGTGGAAATTCAGACCGTGCAGCCTCTGGGTGCCCCCAGGCAGTCTTATGCAGGGCAGGCTGAGAATGAAAGCCCTGTTCGATTATCTTTGACTAAGCATCCCGGGCAAGGGGCGTGCCCCCCCCCCCTCGGAGATGGAAACTGCAGGAAGCTATTTGAGATTTTGACTATGACTCGGGTTCATATGGCTTGGTACTGGGTTCTGATGTGGATGAAGAAGTACTCTCACCTTCAGAGGATTATGCTGTGGCTGAAGTGAGAAGGAGGAGCCAGTGGCATTGATTACCAGGATCTCATCTACTTTTGACTTGATGGATGCTTCTGGCATGGTGCAGAAGCAGAAGGTACACCCACTCATTTAATGGGTGTGAAAATCCACTACTGTTTTCCTGTTCCCAGATGTGATCAGGGATATGATCTGGTCAGACTGGGACTCTCCCAGCTCCCTGCTTAAAGGGTTAAGGGTGTGTAAGAAGCTCTCTGCTCTCCCAGAGGAGGAGTGCATTGAGTGGTTCGGCATTCCCAAGTTGGATGCATAGGTTATGGCGGTTTCCACGAATCACCATTTCTGTGGAAGGCAGATCGGCCTTAAAGGATTCTCTGGACTGTAAAGTGGATTCATTGCTGTGAAGCCAGTTCACTGTTGCAGCTACTATTCTGAAGCCGGCGGTATGTACCAACCTGACGTCTCAAGCTCTGCTCCAATTGATTCAGTCTCTTCCGCCAGATGATACTACCCCTCTTTTGGAGTTGGCTACGTCCTTCCTTTCTAATGGCATGTATGACCTGTTACGCTTGGTGGCCAGGGATGGTGCCCTGATGATGGTGTCACAACATTGGATTAGCACCTGCACTGGACAGTGGATACCTCTTCCAAAGCCCAGTTGGCCCAAATGGCTTTTAATGGGAAGCTTCTGTTTGAAGCCAATTTGGAGAAGCTGGTGAAGGCAGGAAAACACAACAGGAGGAGAGCCTCTGCGGTCTACAAGGAGCAGAAGAATATGGCCACACCACCTTGAAGGTTTTTTAATAACGACTTTTTTATATTTATACCTGTGGTGTGGCCATTTTCCTCTGAAGCTGGTGAAGGATCTGGGCGAGTTGAAATCTTACCGTCTTCCAGAAGACAAGTCCAAGGGGCCTGTGAAGTGGGCTAGTGCCTCTTTCTCGGCAGCCTCCACCCATCCACAGAGGGTGTGCTGGCTGGTTTCCTGGAGGTTTCGGGACTCTTTACCAACCTGGAAAACCACCTTCCTCTCTGCTTCTGGGCCTTAGGCTCATTCTCAGTCCTTTTGTGGAGCATGTGGGCCCAGAGACTCGGTCCCTTCCAGATTGGAGACAGGCTTTGCCTTTTCTTTCAGGGATGGGCCCTTGCGCTCTGTGACTCAAGCAGTGTGGCAAGGGGAGTTCTTGGCCTCTCTGGATCTAGCCGAGGCATAGTTCATATTTCTATCCGGGCAGATCAGCAGAAGTATCTGCGTTCTGCCATGCATGGCTCTCACTATCAGTTTGCTGCCCTCCCTTTTGGACTATCCATTGCACTAAGGACATTCTCCAAGGTCATGGTGGTGGCAGCTTAGGCGCCACTGCACCAAGGGATCTGTGTTCATCCCTATCTGGATGACTGGCTCAACTGAGCCCATTCTAATTCATAAACATCTCAGGTGGTGTCCTGAGTGGGGTCCTTTTTGGAAAAGTCTCAGCTGGGTGATCAATCAGGGAAAGAGCCAGCTGTTGCCTTCCTATTTCCTGGAGTTTCTGGGAGCATGTTTCGACACTCGAGTGGGAAGAGGTTTTCTGCCAGAGGAGAAAGTCAAAATACTGTTGGATTGCTTGACACAGTTCTGTGTGCAGCAGGCTCCCAGAGTCTGGGATTATCTTCAGCTCCTTGGATTGATGGTGGCAACCATAGATATGGTGCCATGGGCACATGCTCACATGCGACCACTTCAGTGGTCTTTGTTGACTTGATAGTCCCTGAGTTCTCTGGAGTTCAAGCGCAGGTTCCCATTCCCATTGATGTTGAAGGCTAGCCTGCAGTGGTGGCAGCAGCTCTGTCATCTGAAGAAGGGCGTACCACTGGACAAATTCTCCTGGATTCTGCTGATGATGGATGCCAATCTCTTGGGCTGGGGAGCCCATTGCCAAGACTGTAGAGCTCAGGGCTGTTGAAACCGTAGGGAAGTGGTGTGATCCATCATCTGCCTTGAGGTGAGGGCCATCAGGTTGATTCTTCTGTATTTACGGCCCCTGGTTGAGGACCAAGCGGTTTGAGTGTTTTCAGACAACACCACGGCGGTGGCTAATGTCAATCAGCAAGGCGGCACAAGGAGCGCCGAGGTAGCTCTGGAGATGGCTCTCCTGTTTGCCTAGGTGGAAAAGAACCTCCTAGCCTTGTTGGCCCAGCACATTGCTGGGGTGGACAAAGTGGAAGTGGATTTCCTAAGCTGGCACTCTCTGGATCCTGGAGAGTGGGAGTTAAGTCAGGAGGCATTTCAGTCGATTCTACACTACTGGGGAATGGATCTGATGGTGACCCACTCCAATACCAAAGTTTGCTGCTTCTTCAGTCACCACACAGAGATGGGGTCCAAGGGCATCAAAGCCCTGACCAGGCCTTGGCCAAGTCAATGACTGCTGTGGACCATGGTGGAGCATGTGATCTGGCATATAGAATGCCACCCGGGTGGGATTGTTCCGGATTGGCCAAGGAGAGCGTGGTTTGGAGACCTGATGCAGCTCCTGCAGGTGCCCTTTTTTCAGTTGCCTCCATCTTGGGGCTTATTGTGGTACGGGCCAATCATCCTGAAGAACCCAGCTAGTTTCTCACTTATGGCATGGCTCTTGAAAGGAAACAGCTAGTGCATAAAGGCTACTCTTCAGCAGTGGTCTCTACTTCTGCTTAGTGCCCGTAGGTCTAACAAACTATCATACGTATGGATATGGTGCCTCCTGAGTGCTAGTGCGGTACGCGGCAGTTGGCTCCTGAGGTGGCCAAGGTGTTCTCCATGTTGGCCTTTCTACCAGATGGCCTAGAGAAGGACCTTTCCCTTAGCTCCCTGAAAGTTCAGATGGCAGGGCCTGGTGGCAGGCAAGTCTCTGGCATTGCACCCAAATGTCTCTCATTTTCTCCAGGGGCTTCGGCATCTGCGTCCTCCCCTCCAGTCTGTGATCCCTTCCTGGGATCTGTGTCTGGTGCTTAAGGCCCTGATGGTGGCGCTTGTTGAGTCATTGAAGCATGGTTCCTTAAAGGAGTTGCCTCTTCCCCCCCTTGTCACATGTCCCATATCCCCGTATTATGGGGAAGACACCCCTTCCCCCTTTGCACTTTAGAGTTGGGTCTCGTGTGAGTACTCTTGTTGATTGCTCTTCCATCGCTCATTCCTCTTCCTTCCTTCCTCTTCCTCCCCCAGTTGTCATTGTGCCCTTCCCAACTGTTGCTCTGTATGCACTAAAACCTCTCTCATCTTTGATCTACTGTTGTCCCACTCCCTCCACATATTCTGCATTACTGAATCATAGTTGAGGGATGGTGAGGACTCTATCCTATACCGGTGTCTTCCTCCATCTAATAATGCTCTTTCAGTCCCCCACTCCTCAAGGATCAGTGGGGGTGTGGCCTTCCTATACTGGTCCTCCCTGTCTCTGGTAGAACTATTCCTCCCTTCCCTTCATTTTTCTAAAGCATTGTTGGTATTCCCCCCCCCCCTTTAAATTTCCACCTTCTGTTAGTCTATATTCCCCCTGCTATCAGCCCCTCTGCTTGGGTCCACTATTATTTTTTTCTACTTGGCTCTGCGGGTTCATCTTCTGACAGCTTTCTGTTTATGCTTTCCTGTATATAGTTCTTTAATGTTGATTACTCATTGTTACCCACAATTGAGGTTGTCTGAGGCTTGCTATATTTCTCCCATATGTTTTGGGATGAATACTGAAGGGACCTCTTATGGCTGAGGCAAAGGAGTGATGTCATTGAAACCTGGGCTTTTCATTGGTTCTTTGTCTCCACCAATCTGCTGGTAGAGGAACACATCCCACTTGACTGGAGTGGTCTAGAGGGACTCAAGGAAAAGACACTAACACTTCCAATTTTTTTAGGAAAAAAGCTGCAAAGTTTTATATTGTATTATTAAAGTTGTCCCTTGCTGCCTGAGGAACAATAATAAAATTGAATAGAATAGTTTCATTGTTCAGGATTTACCATCTTTATTTGCTTTTAACTCAATGCAGTATTTTGTTGTGGAGGAAACTTAAGTTTTTTCTCTAAATACAGGGTGGCATTTTCAGAATAAATGTCCAATACACAAATTACATTTTTAGGCACGTTTCCTATAGCGATAGTGCCAGGACCTGCATTAGGGGTGGCAAACAGGACAATTGCCCTGGGCCCCCATGCCAAGGAAGTCCCAAGTCTGCATCAAGCTGAAGGAGGCATAGCCTTCAAGAAAACCTTGGGGCCCCTTCACCAGTTTCTGCCTTGGGCCCCTGCATGTCTAATACCGGCTCTGGATAAGGTCTATTGGGGTGGGTCTGTCTCCTGGTTGCCTTGTCTATCTGAATACATAGATATGTTTCACATGCACAAACAAACCTAGGAGTCAAGGGGCATAGGAGCTGGCAAAGATTAAGTAAGTGTGCCATGAGAAGGAGAAGCTCTGTGGCACTAGAGGAGGTGGCTGCAGCCATGCAAAGACTGAGAGACTGTGGGGACCTGGCCTGCTGTGTTGCAGCAGACACCGGTAAAAAGAAGCTTAGGAGAGAGGGAAGGGGAAATGAATGAATGAATGTGTGTGGGAGGGGTGGGGAATAACGATGGTAGATAGATATCATACAGCCTATCCAATCTACTCTCATCCATAAAAATTATTAAGTTCCTTTTTCCTCTGAGATCTTCGGTATCTGACCCATGTTTTCTTAAATTTAGATGCAGTTCTTGTCTCTACCACCTCCACAAGTAGGCTGATGCATGCATCCACCATCCTTCAGTAAAGAAATACTTTCTCAGATTACTCCTGAGTCTGTCGCCTTTCACCTTTATCTTAAGGATACCATGTTTCAGAGCTTTCTTTCAACTAGAATAAGGCCAGCTATTGTGCATTTATGCCATAGAGATATTTAAATAGCTCTACCATATCACCCCTCTCTCTCCTTTCCTCCAAAGTATACATATTTAAGTTTATCCCAATATACCTTATATCGAAGGCCCCTGACTATTTTAGTAGCTGCCCTCTGAACTGATACCATCCTGTTTATATCTTTTTGAAGGTGTGGTCTCCTGAAATGTACACAGTACTTGAAATAGGGTCTCACTAGAGACTTATACAGAGGCACTATTGCCTTCTTTTTTCCTGCTGACCATTCCTCTCCCTATGTACCCAAGCATCCTGGCTTTTGCCGTCGCCTTTTCTACCAGTTTGGCCACTTTAAGTTCATCTGATACTATCACCCCCAGGTCCCACTTTTCTTTCGTGCACTGCAGTACCTCACCCCCTCCCTATACTGTACCATTTCCTTGGGTTTTTGCAGCATAAATGCATGACTCTGGTGCAGGGGACCCAGAGAAAAAGGGGGCCCATTTATAGCCATTCCCATATCTTCTGAGGTAGACACCCCCCTGCTCTGAGACCATTTCAGATACTTTGCTTGGGGACCCTCAGTTTGAATTTCTGCAACTGGCATGCATTTTTTCACAATTTGTCTTAGCTTCCAAATTCTTGTCCATTCTCTAAGCTTTACTAGATCCCTCCTCATGTTTTCCAGGGTGTCTCACCTGCTGCAGATTTTGGTATCATCCACAAAGAGGCATATCTTTCCCAACAGATCTTCCGCAATATCGCTTACAAATATTTTAAAAAGAGCAAGTCCGACGATCAATCCCTGAGGCACGCCACTGGCAATGCCCCTATCTTCAGTGTGAACTCCATTTACTGTTACCATCTGTCGCCTTTCACTCGACCAGTTTCTTACCCAGTCAATCACTTTACGGCACTCAGTTTATCTATGTCTTTAATGCAGAATGGTGCCAAAGGTCTTGTTGAAAGCTAAGTATATCACACCTAATGCTCTCCCCCAATCCAATTCTCTAGTCAACTAGTCAAAGAAATCAATCAGACAACTCTAGTAAAGCCATGCTCTCTCAGATCCTGTAATCCCTTGGATTCTAGAAAGCGCAGTTTTGTGGAGAAGAACCACATTTGCCCATCTCCAGTCCTCTGGGATCACTTCCAACTCTAGAGAAGCATTGAAAAGATTAGCAAGTGGAGACACCAGTAGTACTTCACATTTTTTCAGTACCCTCGGATGAATCTTGTCGAGCCTCATCGCTTTGCCCACATTAAATTTTGATAGTTCCTCATAAATACAATCTTCTGAAAATAGTTTGAGTTCTACCACACTTCCATTCCTATTTGTGTTTGTTTTCTGAGGCCCTATTCCTGGCGCTTCATCTATGAGCACAGACCAGAAATATTTGTTAAGAAATTCTGCTTCATCAGCCTCTACATATTCCTGTCTTGACCCTTGAGTCTCATAATGCTATCCTTGCTGTCACTAACATACCTAAAACAAAGTCTTGTCTCCATGTTTTCCTCTGCTGGCTATTTTTATTTCCATTTGCATCTTTGCTTTCCTGACTACTTTACCAGCTTCCCTTAGCTTATCCACATTTGTTGTTTGTCTCTTCCTTTTTCTGCAATCACTTATAATATTTGAAGGCTAACCTCTTTTTCCTTACCTTTTCAGCTATTTCTTTTGAAAGCCATAGTGGCCTCCTTGCGTTTATTTACTTTCCTAACAAAGGAAAATGAAGGAGGAAGGTGGAAATGTGTAAGATGGAAGAAGGGCTTAAAGAGATGGGGAAGGGGGAGGGGAGAGGAGAGGAGAGGAGGTGAAAAACTGAGTAAGGGGTAGGGAAGGGGAGGTAGAAGAGTGTAAGAAGGAGGGAGAGAGTATGAAGGGGAAGGGGCATATGGGAGGGGATGCAGAAAAGTGTAAGGGGAGAGCGAGTATGAGGGGAAAAGGAGTGGGAAGAAAAGGTGGAAGAGTTTAATGGGGAGGGGATAGAATAAGAGGAACAGTAGTGGCGTAGATGGGGAAGAGTATAAGAGGGAAGGGGAGAATGTATGGGGGGCATGAGAGGAGTGTAAGGCGGGAGAGTATGAGGGGGAAAAGGAATGGGAAGAAAAGCTGAAAGTGTAATGGGGAGGGGAGAGAATAAGGAGAAGAGTAGTGGGATGGGGAAGAGTATAAGGGGAAATGGGAGAATATAAGGGGGATTGGGAGTAGGAGAGAGGAAGGGAAGGAATGTAAGGCAAGAGAGCATAAGGGGGGGGGGGGAGAGGACAAGAGGAGGGGATGGGGAAAATATAAAGAGGAAGAAGAATGAGAATACCCCTGAACATATATCTAGACCAGTGGTTCTCAACCCAGTCCTCTGGGACCCCCAGGCCAGTCAGAATTTCAGGATATCCATAACGAATATGCATGAGATAGATCTACATACAAGGGAAGCAGTGAATGCAGATCTATCTCATGCATATTCATTGTGGATATCTTGAAAACTTGACTGGCCCAGGGGGCCCAGAGTACTGGGGTCAGAACCACCGATCTAGACTTTTCCACACCACATACCCACACAAACTCTAAACAACACAACATCCCAAGATCTCCACCACAAACCACTCCTCCATTAGAGATGCACACAAGATTCTTATACACACACACACAATGGAACATGACACCCACCACATTCCTCCCCAGCCAACATCCCATGCCACCCAACTCCACACAGTTCTCCAGCTCTCCTCAACATCTCATGCACAGATGCCAGATATCCCTTAAGATATATCTAGCCTGTTTATAGACAAACTACTCACAGATAAACCCAATTTACAGATACCGTCAGTCAGAACACAGAGACACCACTTGTTTGCCACCCACAAACCCAGCCAGTCCACGGTTCTCTGAGATATACTGTTTTATTTCTCTCACCACTGAGTCCTCCATGCAGACTTGCCTGAGTCTGCGAATGGAAGAAGGGAAAAAAATGCCATTGTGTCACAGTATAAGTCTGCATGTTTCAACAACTTGTTATTCCGTGTTATCAGGTATTTCAATTGTATGCCAGAAGGAACACAGTGGTAGAAAGTCAAAAAATCCAATCTGGGAGATAAGAATCATTAATGTAAACCTGTTGCATTCCATTGTTATCATTAAATTATAACAAAGCCTGTAGAATTTTATTTCTGTTAAAGCAAACAAAATTTACCATATTATAGAAAATAATTTTCTTATGGATCAACCATGTATGAGAGGGATAGCTGCCCACTAAGGGGGTAGGACCAAAACCTTTTTCTCATATATGCAAGTTGGGCAAAACCCTTTAGGACATCAGGCCTTTAAAATGAGAATGGATGATTTCGGATTAAACTAGGCTCCATTCTGACTAATAGAGCATTGCAAAGGACAGTGCTGGCAATAGTTACTCTGTCCAAAATATGTAACTACATCTTTCTCGGTCACAACGCATTGCCTCAGAACTGTGGAATTCAATGGCTGATATTCTGAGCTCCCTGTTGTGTTGAAATGAAAACAAAAGGATGTTGTGCTCTAGCTTAAATGACCCTCAATGATAAAGCTTTAATAAACAGCATTTACAGAGTTGATAAGGCTAAAAGACGACATGAAGTCCATCGAGTCCAATCTTCCGATTAGGGACGGATAAACCAGCTATGCCTGCTTAGAATGCTTGGATCATACTAGCTTTGCTCAGAACTTGATTCGGTTAGACATACTTACTGTGACCCAGTTTGTGTTAAGAGTCAGATTCTCATGACTCCCCTTAGTTCCAGTTGACTCAAGGATGTAAGGAAATGGGACTGCAGACTGCCAAATGATGTAAGATCGCAGCAGCTGCTACTTGTTCCCTGCTACCATTTTATTTTTTGGATGAGGGAAATGCTTTATTGGGAACATCAACAAAACTTCTTTTCAAATTTCATTGATTTGAAGTGTTGAAATCCTCTAGGGTTCTACCAGCTGTGTAGACAGAGACCTCTAGTGGTATGTGACTTTTTTAGGGTAATTTTATGAGGAGGTACCTACTTTACTCTTGAAAATAGGTACCTAGCTAGGTGCTATTTTATAAAGAAAGTAAGCACCTACTTATCTTTATAAAATACTAGCATAAGTGGCTAAATATGTAATTTAAGGTGCGATCACTTACACCAGCCCTAGATCTGGTGTAAACACCTGTGCCTAGATTTGTAAAGAACTTGGGTAAATTATAGCAGGTTATAATTTAGGCGTGTACTTCTAAGCTCTGTTGACATTATGCCCAAACTCCACCATGTGCATACCTACAGTGAAAGTACATGCCATTAAGTTGATGTACATACTTATAAAATAGCCACCATACCAGGTATGCATGTAAATATCCATTTACACATGTAAATCACTGCAATACCGTGATTTATGTGCATTGATGATGTGTAATTTTAGGAAGCTTCTTATAAAATTACCCCCTTTATGCCACCCAGTACTTTCTAGAATTGGGAGGGCTTGCCTTACAGGTGAAGTAATGGTAGAAAGACACATCATATTGGAGGGAAAAGTGAATGGTATAAATTACAAGCCTAAAGGCAGCTTCTTGTCTTTGGCTGGCAGAGCCACTGTACCCTACAGAAGTGCTGAGTCTTTGGTTGGCTTAACCAATAACAGTGTACCTTTAAGTACAATAAGGAGTCAGGAATAAGAGGCGGCATCTGATACAAGGAGAATAAAAGGGTTCCAATGATCCTGGATGTGAAGAGGAAGAATTGAGGCAGAGAGGGTCAGGGTTCTACAGTAAAGACATGCCTGCAACCACATTTAAGTCCAGAAATTGTAAGGTATCCTGAGTCTCTGGGAGAGAAGGGGAAGCAGATAGAGGCGCAGGTGGTGTTCTCCTCAATCTTCCCTGTTGAGGGTCAGGGCTGAGGCTGAGAGGCTTGAATCCTGGAGATGAATGTCTGGTTCCATGGATGGTGTCATTGAGAGAATTTTGGCTTCCTGAACCATGGCATAATTTTCCAAGGGAGGATGGAGTCCATTTATTGAAGAAGTGTCTTCTGGAACAGACTGGCTAATCTATTGAGGAGGGCTTTAAACTAGGATAATCAGAGATGGGTGAACAAAGCCCCCAAATAAATAAAAGTCCTCAGGTAAGTAAAACATTAAAAAATAGTAGAAAAAAGGAAAACATCTGGAGAACTGCATTTACTAATAGCCATAGTATGCAAAATAAAGTTCCAAATTTAGAAGCTGTCATGGAAAAAGCTGACTTGGATACTGTGGCAGTCATAGAGACATGGTACATAGTTATACCAGGCTATAATCTATTCAGGAAAGATAGCGTAAGAAGAAAGGGAGGAGGAATGACACTTTATGTAAAAAAAATAATGTTAAAGCCACAGAACTGCAGTGTTTACAAGGGAAGGAGGAGGCAGTGCTGTGGGTCAGTCAGAAAAAGAGGGAATGGAAAATCTATTTATATTGGTATAATATACAGACCTCTCTCAAAGGCAGAAGAAGTAGAGATTTAATTGAAGACATTCACAATATTGCTATGAAAGGGGTAGGAGATTTCCATTTTCCAGATGTTGATTGCGATATCCCTGCTGGAAGATTCTAGATTCTCTCTAGAGAAAACTGTTCTGGCAATAGGTAACGGAACCCCTGTGGGAGAGGATGATACTGGACTCAATGCTTACAAATGAAGAGTGTTTCCATGGTGCAACCATACTTTGAATATTGTGTGCAGTTCTGGTCGCTGTATCTTAAAAAGGATATAGCAGAATTAGAAAAGGTACAGACAAGAGCCACCAAAATGGTAAAGGGACTGGAAGGATATCCCTATGAGGAGAGGCTTAAAAGTTTAGGGCTTTTCAACCTGGAAAAAAGATGGGTGAAGGGAGATATGATAGAGGTCTATAAATTAATGAATGGAGTGAAACAAGTAAATGTCGATTAATTCTTTACAGCATCAAAAAGTAGAAAGACTTTAGGGGACATGCAATGAAGTTACAGTGTAACCCGTTTAAGACTAATAAGAGAAAATATTTTTTCACTCGACGCATAATCAAACTCGAGTTCGTTACCAGAGGATGTAGTAAAAGTTGTTAGTGTAGCTGGGTTTAAAAAAGGTTTGGACAAGTTCCTGGAGGAAAGGTCCATAAACTATCATTAAAGAGGACCCAGGTAATCCACTGCTTGCCCCAATACAAGCATTATGGAACCTGTGTATCTTTTTGGGAAACTGCTAGGTACTTGTGACCTAGTTTGGCCACTGTTGGAAACAGGATACTGGGCTTGATGGACCTTTGTCTGATCCAGTATGGCATTTCTTATGCTCTTATGAACAGCCTCCCAGTGGAAGTGATGGAGACCAGAACTGTGTCTGAATTAAAGAAAACCTGGACAAATAGAGAGGATCTCTGAGGGAAAGGATTGTAGAACTTAATAGTTTTATGGATGGGCAGAGCGAATAGTCTTTATTGTATCTATCATCATTTGCTGTGTTTCTATCTCACAGAGACTTCGACCCAGGAGAGAAGAGCCTCCAGCCCTGGATTGGAGGCAGTGAGACAAGACACCTGTCTTTAAGGTAAGTTTGCCACACTGGATGTTGTCCAGGGCTTCTGGGCACCACTGTGTTGACAGCACTGCTGAAATCAAATTGTAAAGATATTAATCCTTGATCTAGTTATTGACCTATTGCTAATTTGCAGTGGTGGCAACAGAACGTTCAAGACTATATGAACAGGTTTGATTTTCTTCATAATACTCAATCAATGTAGTACAGAAACTATTCTGGCTACAATATTACATAGATGCAAATAGCCTTAGATAAAAGTCGACAGATTATTCTAATGCAGTTTGATCTCTCAGTGGCATTCAACATAGTTAATCATGATTTGCAGCTGAAGAGGTTAAACTCCATTGGAATATCAGGTTCTGTTTTAATATCGTTTTCCAAATAAAAAAAAAATGGAAGATGTGCAGTTCAATGGAAGCATAAGTTATTTGGAAATTAAGTTGTGGCGTCCCACAAAGTTACTGTAGCTCGTCTACTTTATTTAATATATATTTTAAGCGAATTGGGCACAGTTTTGGAGGGCTACAGGTGTTGTATTTTTCATATGCAGATGATATTTTACTTCATATTCCATCTCAGGAGACATTAATTTCTACTTATGATTTAACGAATACTTGTTAGACGGTTGTTTGGCTACACACCGATTATTGTTTAATCCATATAAAACAATTTTATTGTGGCTGGGAGAGCAGAAAAACATGGTACCAGATATATATTCAAAGTCTGCCAGTTTCTCTATCCCTTTTTAGGCACATTTCATCCTAGCCATTTGTCTGCTTCTTTCTGCCCATTCACATAGATTTGTTTGTGTACACTCAGTGTGAAGCCTTTTGTTAAATACATGGGAAAGTATGACTGTCCTGACCTGGACATTCCATTTACTTTCTACATGGTCTGTGCAAAATAGGGCTTTCTGAGGGTAACTCTATAATAGATTGCCTAGGGAGGAAGTCCAAGTAGATGCCTACTTTGGGGTTGTTTTATAAAGCCGAATACGTGCCTATGTGTCTTTATAAAATAACCTGAGAAAACCTGCAACGATCATGGGTAAATGTACCTGCATGCACTTACCCTTGCCCAATTTATGCCATATATCACGACTCCAGGGTTTACCTGTGAAGATAAGGTTAGAACATTACACCCTTTCAGGGTAATTTTTGTAAAACATTTTCGTGTGTAAAACAGCTCTTACAAAATTAGGTCACGCCTAAAAGTATGCACGGTGGACTCCAGTGTGCACTTGTATGATATGCATGCACAGGGGTGGAGCTTGAGCAGAGCATGAGTCACAATTTACCGCTTGTGCGCATGAAGTACACGCTAGCATGCACATCTGCTATTGAGCAGACAATGTCCGTGCCTTGAATTTAGGTGCATTGTTACTAGATTTGCACTAGCATTTTATAAAGTCACCTAGATAACTATATGGAGTTATAAAATAGCACCAAAATAGGCACCTTCCTCCTCACCTAGGCACCCTGTTATAAAATGATCCCCTATAGACGCCTTTACCCAAAGTAAACTAATCTTAACTGGGCAGACCAGATGGACAGTTTCGGTCTTTATCTCTCAATCTTCACTATGTTCCTATGACTTATTTGAAACAAGACTGCCAGATTTAGCAAGAGCAAAATAGATTATAAATGAAAGCATTTTTTGTGTTGGAAAATTCATGACAAGTGCTCCTTGCAAACAGAAGAAAGGCAGTATATATGGGTATGAGAGCACTGTGTCTTTTCTTCAAACATGAATTTTCCCTTGCATATGTTTACAGGATGTAGAATCAGAGTCCTGATTGATCACCCAGATAAGATGTTCCTCGTTTTGTAGAACAGCAGGCTTCTGCACTCCTATCTTGTAGCAACATGTGTTGCAGAAATGCATGTTTGATGCATGCTTTGATGTGGAAATGTGGTTGTGTTACATAGGCTGATTTTCTTTTTGGTCCAAGATTTCTTAAAGCATAAAAGAGGACAAAATCAATTCTGTATGGATACTGACTGTATTTCAACTTGTGCATTTTACAGTATAGCAAGGCCAAAAAAGCCCTTGCCTACCATAGCCATTACTTTCCTTTTGGAAAGCACACAGAAAGGAACTCTTCATAGTTAAAAATGTTCTGCCCCCACAATTTGTGTGTGCACATTTACATTCAGTTTGTATTATACTGACAGCCTGTAAGCTAATGCAAGCAGTTTCCTGTTATGCTCCTAGGGGTGGAAAAGGCACATTTTAGATAGTACGCGGAGATCGGAATTGAGACGTCAACGTTGCAACGTTGCAATGTACAGTATTCCGGAAGTGGGCTTAGAAGCCTATTCTAGAATAGTGCACAAGCACATGTGTATTTGCCAATTCATGGAGCCGGAGAAGCCATTTTCAAATCTACACATGGGAAAAATCAGTGAGGGAAACTCGGCAACTTCCATGTGTATCTCGGTCATTTTGTGAGCCTATAAATATAAATGCTGCCAATTAACTACAGATGCCTTTATCTTTATCTACTTTCAGAATGAACAATGAGGGATTAAATAGGATAACCCTTTTAACTGGGCTGGGCACAAAGTACACTTTTTAAAAACTAAATATGCCAGGGAACAGCTATAAATGCTGGCGTGGACAACTGCAGTCCTCTGAGTGTATTCCATATTTGAAATGAGAAATATATGTGCAGTTTTTTGTCCTACCAAGCCACTCCCTAACCTCACCCCAACCCCCCCTTGTGATTCTACATATTACCATTTATTGTTTATTTCATTTGATATACCACTCTTTCTAATTCACAGACAGAGCGATTTACAATTAAAACCAATCATAGCTTGAAAGGAACTCCAATTCTTACAAGAAAGAGAAAAGCAGATATTACAACATAGACAAAACAAATAGGGCCCGATATTCGAAAGGCGTTTACACGGTTTACGTACAGCCCAGTAAACCACGTAAATGCCTTAATTGGGAATATTCAACGGCATCTACATGGTTAGTGCTATTGAATATTCCCAACTATGTCCCCTACGTGCCCTGGGAAGCATCAGGCGTGTTGGGGGCATTCCAGGGTGGAGCGGAGGCAGGAGTCCCGATAACTGGATAGAGGTGATATTGGACTACTACCCGGTTAGCCCTCCACGGCTAAAACTAGGTGAGCTTTTGGCTCACCTAGCTCTAGCCATAGTTACTAATTGGGTAGCAGTCCAATATCACTGCTACCTGGTTAGTCTCTGCGACTGACTCCACACGGCGCCTATCCCGGATATTCAATGCCGTCACTGCGGCATTGAATATCCAGGTTTAGAGGTCAGCAGGCAGGGCTATGTGCTGATGCGGCACATGGCCCGCCCAACAGAATATCGGGCCCTTAGTAATAAATCAGCTCACAGAGAACAAAGACATCTATCACAGTTTTGTCACACTCTGATTCCAGTCTGCCAATTAGCCACGTAGTGCCCCTGATTTTCTCGAAGAGCATGCCAAACTTGTGCCGACTTCTGTGTACATGTGTTTGACTTGTTCTCACAGTTTAAAATTGCCATTTGCGTCACAGTTCAATGCATGGATAATCTGCATATGCACCCCTTTCTTCATGCCGGTGCTGAAGTCACACACTATCAGTGCGCTGCAGAGGCATACAGAGTTGATAATACGTGACTTCAGCAACAGCTTTCTGCATCGGCCTGAAAGATTTCCATCATTGATGTGGGTTCTAGTGTTGTCTGGACATGCCACATGGGAGGGGAAAATATATTAAGGATATAAACTACAAATCAATATTTTTTCTGAATGTCTCGCTCAACAAAGCATCTTCGTATTATATATTATGTTTACAACGTCTACAAAATGTTCAAGCCACCATAATAATTATGTGGGATTAAAAGAGATGTTTTCTCTTGCATTGATTCAGCAATGTGAGTCATATTTACTGCTTTTTTTTTTTTTAGTGCCATCAAGTCAGTGTTGACTCATAGCAACCCAGCTACCTCTGGGTTTTCTTGGCAATGTATCACTGGAAGTAGATTGCCAGCCTTTTCTTCTAAGGCAATGGAGGGTAAAGTGACTTGCCTAAAGTCACAAGGAGTGCCAGTGAGAATTGAACCCTTGATCTTCTGGGTACTAGGCTGTTGCTCTAACCACTAGGCTACTCTTCCACTCCACTGCTTAGAAGAAAGAAAATGTGGTCTAGAATACACATGGTTGGTTTTATATTTTCCAGCAAATGATGGAATACTGGTTACAGTCTATTTAAAGTCGCTTTAATAAGAACCATCAACTGGAAACATCACCTCTCACTTCATGGGTATCATAAACATATTACTATGATGTTCATTACTAATGGTCAGTGTAAAATTTGATCAGAATTATTCCCTTTGACCCATGACCCATTGTTAAATGAAGCAGCAAAAAAGATAACATGTTTGTGAATTCTCCACCTAAAAGCTAAAGTTATTACAAAATGATTTATCTAATTTTTCTGAGTAGGCCGAGCCAGATGGTTCTACTTTTCAAATAAAAAGTGGATCAGCTTACTTTCTTTTCAATTATACGTATATACAGATCAAACAACAAACTGAATATGAAGGTAGGTATCCTTTAGTCTTGGGAAAACTTTCTGAAAACCTGTGAAAAGGCGTTATTTTTATATTCCCAAGTATTCTGCTTTTGTTTATAAAGTCACATTCAAACTGGAACTGGAAATGCTGGTTAGATTATACAAAATATCAACTTGGCGGTGTCTTCTGGTCTTTTGAGTAAACATTTTTATCTTAATATATTATTTCTTACATTATACTTCTTTTATGGCTACTAGAGACTGGTTTCAGTATAGGCAACCTAAAACTCTAATTAAATAATTAATAAATGCATCATTTATCATGGTCGTGCTTCAAAACAATTTCCCCTCTTTTGCTATCAGTAGTGGAGCAATGGGCAAGGGATTCAGATGGTGCAACTGCACCAGGCCCAAGCAGTAAAGCCCCCCCCCCCCTGACCAGAGACTGTTCCTGGGTAGCTCAGCCAAACAAAGTCCTCATGCTATACAATATGATAAGTGCCTATGTGTCTTGATAAAATGACCCCACCAGATCAGCTCAAATCACAGCTAAAATGGAGCTGTGGACATTTACATCTGCTTGTAAGTAGGTGCAAATGTTCACATGTGAAGTATGCACATATGCATCTATTTGATAAAATATGGGGGGTGATATTCTGCTGCTGACCACATAACTGCTGGTGCCACCCACAGAATGCTCTGGCACCATCTGGATAGCACCGGGACACTTAGCCCACTGAGAGGAGGCTATTCAGTGGCATTCACCAGGTTAGTGTCGCTGAATATACCAGTGAGTGGCATTGATGTGATTTGCAGGTCTGAAAATCACTACTATGCCTTTGACTATGCCTCCTATATGTGTAAATCGAGACTGTACCCATATTCCACCCAGACTCCATCCACGAACATTAGAAGAGGCCTTTAATGTGCATGTGCACTAAAAAAAACTGCTATAAAATTCCTCTCCATGGACTGTCACTATGGTCCCTGGGAAGTCGTCATCAGAGATTAGAAGAGGACTCACCTAGGCCCACAGCAGGGTCTGAAGTGATCATTACTTCACCACTGCAGTTCAAGCTGGGTTTATGCTTCCCAGGCGTCTGTGTGAGAACTTTGTGGGGTTCCTACGATAAGGATCAACGTATCTTAGATTCCCAGTTATGAGCGTGCTCAGGCAAAAAGTGCTTTCAGAAACGTTTAATATCAGGAATGAAATACAACCTGGAACCAAAAATAGGAGACTCTTAGCAATTGTGTCTGCCTTTGCCAGCAACTGTATTATCTGGAATTTAAAAAAGAATTCCAGTGCTTGTATATAACTAATATTTATGAGAGGGTGCAGGAAGAGTTGGTGCTTCCTGTCAGGAGCTTTTAAATGTTAAGACATGCCATATGAAGATTTCAGTGCAGAGGTTCCTTCTGGCCTGTCTCCAAGCCACAAATCTCATATACCCAGTCTCTAGGGGAAATGTGTAAATCAAGAGTAAGCAATCTGTGGAATGTACTAATGATGGCCAACACCCAGCTTCCCTTCATGATATTCACACTGTTTGCCTATTTGACAAAAGTCAGACATAACCGGTGAACATTTTAATTACTTTTTATAAATTGTGTTCACCAAGGAACCCACGACAATACAAATGTAAACAGGAAGAATGAAATGTCTGTTAGCAGTATGCTATAGTCCTGCGATGCTTCTACGAGCTTTTTTACTGCCGTCCAGATGTTCCGAATCACATGTGGAGAAGTGTTTGTGGTCTGAATCTGTTTGAAATGGATTGCTGATAGTCTCCTAGGACAGCCCGTGACAAATTGCATAATAAAGAGGCTAAAAATAGCACAGTTATTCCCTGGAAAAGCAGGGTTCCCACAATTCGGTGAGCTGGGAAAATGATTGAACTTTTTAAGGACATTGTGTGCTGCTTCCTTGTTCTAATAACTTTCCACTGAACCCTGGCTTTTTGTTAGGATTACGTGCTTTTACGAGCTAGAAATAACTACGTTGCAGACTTAATTTTCTGTAGAAAAAAAGGATGGCTTTACAATGTACTTCTAGAACTCTAGAAATACGTATGCATTGTGGAATACACTTATACTGTGAAGGCCAAACAAATCTGAGCATGGATATATTTGGATTAGCTGAAGGTGCACTGAGTGGTTTGAAGGTTGCTTAAAGGAAACCATTTTATATTTTCTTTAGACTGTGTAATCCAAAGGGGTGTGCATTCATGAATGTGGATTTGGTTCAAACTGCACCTAAAAATCAAGTGTGTGCAAATTGTTTGTACGCATATATGTGTACCTATAAATTAACATGCATACAATTAATTGCAGACATTGTTACGTTTTTTCATGCATAAAATGTGCATCTAAAAGAACAAATAAGTTAAATGAAGAGGAATAAAACCCCTGAAAATCAAGCAAAATGTCTTTAAAATGACCACAAAACAAAATCTGTTTGACCACGCACATCCCAAGTAATCACAAAGAAGCAGAAAGGTTCCACATGCAACTGAATAAAACTGTAAACTTTCCTAGTGGAAGCAAGACACGTACTGTATGTTTCTATGCCCAGTGGAATCTCAGTGATGGAGGAAGAGAGAAGACAGATTGTGTTAAGACCTGTGACAGCACAACAAGCAGACTGGGTGGACGAAATGGTCCTTTTCGACTGACATCTTCTGTTATTTTAGTAGATATACATCTATCAAAATGAATCATTTTTATGGAGCCTGATTCTGGAAGTGGGATGTCCAGGCCGTCTGGATGTTCCCGCTGAAGATGGGGGCCATTAGGACTCGATTCTGTCCATGGGAACAAAACGTTCCTGTGGGAGCCAGAATCGGACCTGAAGATAGCCCGGCGTGCCCCTTTTCATTTTTATAAGACCATAAAATATGCCATACTGTGTCAGACCAAGGTCCATCAAGCCCAGTATACTGTTTCCAACTGTGGCCAATCCAGGTCATAAGTACCTGGCAGGTTCCGAAAAAGGTACACAGATTCCACGTTGCTTCTCTCGGACTAGGCAGTGGATTTCCCTAGTCCTCTTTAATAACGGTTTATGTACTTTTCCTCCAGGAACTTGTCCAAACCTTTTTCATACCCAGCTACACTAACGGCTTTTGCTACATCCTCCGTTAACAAATTCTAGAGTTTGATTACTCATTGAGTGAAAAAATATTTTCTCCTAGTAGCCTTAAATAGGCTACATTGTGGCTTGATTGTGTGTCCCTTAGTCTCTCTACTTGTTGAAGGAGTAAACAACCAATTTATGTTTACCTGTTCCACTCCATTCATTAATTTATAGACCTCTATCATATCTCCCTTCAGCTGCCAGTTTTCCTTGTTGGGGCATTCTTCCATCCCCTTTACCATTTTGGTGGCTCTTCTTTGTACCTTTTCTAATTCTGCTATATCCTTTTTAAGATATAGCAACCAGAATTGCACACAATATTCAAGGTGCGGTCACACCATGGAATGATACAGAAGTATTATAATATCCTTGGTTTCATTCTGTATTCCTTTCCTTTTGATTCCTAGCATTCTATTTGCTTTCTTGGCCGCCACTATACACTGGGCAGAGGGTTGCAACGTATCGTGCATGATTATGCCTAAATCCTTTTCCTGGGTGGTGGTTTCTAATGTGGAACCCTGCATTGTGTAACCAGTTTGGATTGTTCTTCTCTAAGGGGGTCATTTTGAAACACGAATAAGCCACTTGGACGTGAGAGATAGACATTTACTCATGAAAATGTCTAGAACCATATTTCGAAACTTTGCGGCCCTACGTGTACACGGCACTTAAATGGGGTTCTCAGAACATGGGCAGGAGGGGCGGAACGGGGGCATGGCCAGGCACAGAGATATATAAAGTGTATTCTGGAGAGACCCATGTTCATCTGCAGTATTCCCCACAGATGTCTACGTTATACATGCAGAAACGTGGACTAAGGGCAGGACTTAGAAATATTTCTGCTCTGCACCTCAATGCAGCCCATATTGGTGAATGGATGTGCAACCTATGCTGTGCACTGGTGTGTCTGCAGTCTGGAAAACCACAGCATGCAGTGATACTGAACAGAAAGCAGAGGAGAGGGAGGATGTAAAAGTCAAAGTAACATAGAGAAACACCCCCACAAGTGTATGCAGAAGAGCAGTGGTGCGCATATCAGGTATGCTGGCATTTGCTGACCGTGCTAAAGAGGCAAAGCTAGGGCTCCCTAACAATGCCCTAGTCCTGGAAATGATACTGGTGACGGAGTCCTAGGGCTCCATGCAAAAATGTAATGCCAGCTATCAGTGCTATGTGCAGCACTCAGCCAGCTGGAATGTTGCGCTCCACACAGTGGATTTTTACAATATGCGCTATGCAATATGTACATCCTCCTGATGCAGATAAGGTCATATGTGATTCTTATTAGAACACAATAGTGGGGATGTATTACACCAGTGGCTATATGGCAAATACTGTATGCACCGGTCACTGTTGTGATTGATTACATATGTGGGCCTATGATTACAAAGTGCATACGGGGTTTGACCCCTGGGGAGATATACTGGAAGGACTGTTTGGGCCTACTGCAGCTTTATATCTGACTGAGGTCCACTATTGTAGTTATCGTGTATGTAAGTAACCAAATAGATATGTACTGAGCAGGTATGATGCTGGGTTGGAAGTACTGATTGCTATGGTTTCCTAGCCATCAGCTAAGGCTGTTTCTGTGAGGCTGCAAGTGTGTGTGTGTGGTTGGAGGCCTGCACAGGGGGGTCTATATTGCTCATCCACATAGCCGGGGGGGGGGGGGGAGGGGAGGTTTACCTAGCAGGTACCTGGACCATAGGGCTGTCTGCAGCATCACCAGGTGCCAGTGCATGCAGGCAGGGGTGAACAAGATGGTTCCACAATCACATCCCTGTCCAGAAACTTTCCTGTCACTACCCAGGGGACCTCAGAGGATGGGCATGCAATGGGGCAAAATGCAGTATGCCAGTCCCAGGTGCCACAGCATTGGTCACTTCAAATGTGCACAGTTGTAGGGTGTGACAATGCTGCCTCTGGGCATGTCTGTGTAGTGCTTGCACTGCTGACTGCTCTACTTCCAGTGTCCCTTTAGTAATGAAGGGGGGGTGTTTGGGTAGTTCCCTATAGGGGGCCTGTTCTGCTGGGCTCATGTCCTTACAGTCATGTTCCTGAGCCCTTCACAACATGTATACCTTGGGAGGGCATCTACTGCCATATATGTAGTACCTGCATTGCCTCTTGTGCCAGTAGGTTCACTCTCTGCCCGTTTATTTGCTACATTACTGGGCACTGCGAGTGCTTTTTGGAAAATGGGGAGCATGGGGACGTGCAAAACTGATGTCGGCGTATACCCGTCTTCATACAACAGAGTGCTGTGTGCGGTCCTTTCCTAGCATGTCTATGTAGGTGATTCTTTGCCCGTGGCTATATCTATCCGTACATCTGCGGAATCTGGTTCTACTCCTGCACCTTTCCATTTGGATGTGCCCACTGCCTGGACATGCAAATTTTTGGAATTGGCCTCTAAGTGCATAACTTTGCACTTGTCCACATTAAATTCCATCTACCATTTGGATGTCTTGTTTTCCAATTTATCAAGGTCCTCTTGCAATTTTTCACAGTTCTCTTGGGTTTTAACAACTTTGAATAAATTTTGCGTCATCTGCAAATTTGATCACCTCACTTGTTATTCCCAATTCCAGATCATTTATAAATATATTAAAAAGCAGTGGGGTACTCCACTATTCACCTTTCTCCAGGAGCAACGGAAGGTCATTTTCTTTGGGAGGCCCAATCACCATCCCAAGCTATGTCCCTTCTTGTTCTGCCTGAGGGGAATGGGATCCCCGTGGAAAGTCTGCTGCCAGACTGCTGCAATTTTTGGTGGGGCCAGGGCCCGTGTGGCTCACCCCTTTCCAACGCTTCTGCCTTTCTCCATTGAGAAAACTGGCCATCTATCTTATAACCAGTTCTTGATCCAGAGTAGTATGCTGCCTCCTATCCCATGACATTTTAATTTCCCATGAGTCTCTCATGAGGGACCTTGTTAAAGGCTTTCTGAAAATCTAGATACACTATATTGACTGGCTCACTTTTATCTATCTGTTTATTTACACCTTCAAAAAAAATATAACATTAATTATGGAGATAGGGTCCGATATTCATTGGCAGCTCGTGCAAGTACTGCGGCTAGCTGCTGCTGCCACTGAAGAGTTAACCTGTATATTAAATGCTGGGATCATATCTAGCCACAGCATTGAATACCTGGGTTTGTCGCAGAAGCCAGAAGCTAACTGGTCGATGGAAATATTCAGCTGCTGCCCAGTTACCTTTGACAGCTTTTACTGCGCCTAACTTTTGCCACTGAGAGATAACTGGGATGAGGCTGAATATCGCCGCTGACCGGCTATCCCCGGGTACCGCTGCTGGAACGTCCCAATGCTAACCGTGTAGCATTGGGGCATATAGCAGTGGCATCTGGGAATATTCAGCGGCACTAACCGTGTAGCATTGGGGCGTATAGCAGCAGCATCTGGGAATATTCAGCGGCACTAACCGTGTAGCATTGGGGCGTATAGCAGCGGTATCTGGGAATATTCAGCGGCACTAACCGTGTAGCATTGGGGCGTATAGCAGCGGCATCTGGGAATATTCAGCGGCACTAACCGTGTAGCATTGGGGCGTATAGCAGTGGCATCTGGGAATATTCAGCGGCACTAACCGTGTAGCATTGGGGCGTATAGCAGTGGTATCTGGGAATATTCAGCGGCAATAACCGTGAAGCACTGCGGCATATAGCAGCGATATCTGGGAATATTCAGCGGCACTAACCGTGTAGCATTGGGGCGTATAGCAGCGGTATCTGGGAATATTCAGCGGCACTAACCGTGTAGCATTGGAGCGTATAGCAGCGGTATCTGGGAATATTCAGCGGCACTAACCGTGTATCATTGGGGCATATAGCAGCGGTATCTGGGAATATTCAGCGGCACTAACCGTATAGCACTGCAGCGTATAGCAGCGGTATCTGGGAATATTCAGCGGCACTAACCATGTAGCACTGCGGCGTATAACAGCGGTATCTGGGAATATTCAGCGGCACTAACCGTGTAGCATTGGGGTGTATAGCAACGGTATCTGGGAATATTCAGCGGCACTAACCGTGTAGCACTGCGGCGTATAGCAGCAATATCTGGGAATATTCAGCAGCACTAACCATGTAGCATTGGGGCGTATAGCAGCGGTATCTGGGAATATTCAGCGGCACTAACCGTGTTAGTGCTGTAAGTGTAACTGCTTTTGAATATGGGACCCATAGCTACTAAGATGTGCTAATATTTATTTTTTCAATTTAATATTTACTAGGCTTTTCAAAATCATACCACAAATGAAAAAACAATAAATCCACATATTCCAGAAATAGCCCCTGGGTAATGAGCCTAAGAAAAAGGCAAATATATCAAGAAATGATTCCAAACTGTATGATTCACAAATGAAGAGATAAGAAAACAATGGGGCATAAGCTATACAGCAGAAAAATAAAGTCAAAACCACGGGAAAAACATCCACATTCTTAATTCACGACCCTTACAGAGTGCATATTACCTTCATTTATCCCCAGTTATTCCTTGTCGCTAGCAGCCTCTGCACAGCTCCTGTTATTGGCTAGCTCTTGCCTTACTATAAGTTCCTCTAATTGTCTTGGATCAAGGAAAACATAATCTGATCCCTTATGGTTAATAAAACACTTCCTCAGATACTTCAAGAAGCAGTTCATCCACAGAGCCAAAGCTCTGGAGCAAAACTGACCAAATTCTTTCCTAATTCTCTGTGTCTTTTCAGACACATCTGGAAAAATGTAAACTTTATGACCATGAAAATTCTGTAATCTAGTGGCAAAAAATAGCCTCATAATTCTATCCCTATCAGAGGCAGTAAGAAAAGTAGCAACTAATGTAGCTCTATTGTCTCTTCTAGAGCAGTCTCTAGCTGCAAAGTCAAATTTAAGAACTCTTCTTCCACAGCCGCCTCTCCTCTATCCAACTTCCTCACCAAGCCAACTACATAGTAGGCCCTGGAAATAGGTGGTGTCTCTAGACAGAGTACATCCCGAAAATATTGCATTAACATCTCATAAGGGGAAATCAGTCTTGCATAAGGAAAATTTAGGAAACGCAAGTTATCAATCTTATCATCAAGAACCTTATTGCCTTTAACAAGGGCCGCATTCACTGACTGGATAGATTCTAAATGCTGATCCTGTAATTGCATCCTAGACTCAGTTATAGACCTCTCCTAATCTAACTTCCTAACTACAGCTTCCCCCGTAAAAGAACAAAGCTAAGTTAGACATGCTGATAGAACAGACTCGATTCTGGCTACCATACACCAGATCTCTACATTCAAGATCTCTCTAGGGGACATTGCTGGCAAAGAAACTTCACATGCCAATTTCCCAGGAAAAGTAACAGGACTCAGGCAACCTATTTCCAGATTACTGCCACCAACTTCTCCCCTTTGCACATTTGTCCCCTTCTGGGATCCTAATAAGATACCAGATTTTACCATTACAATACAGTCAGTGACCATGTTGATCTCATCCAGGGAGACACCCTCTTTCCCAGATATCGGAGAATACAAACTTGAGTCCCAGCCCAGGGGGGCAAGTCCCAACTAGCAACTGGAAGTGGGGGTGGCAGACAGAGGACAGGACTACGAGACACTTCCTCAGATGAAGCTTCTCCTTGATCTTTTAAATTACTAGGAGGAGAGCAAAAGGCTCCACAATTCTTTTTTCACCAGTTATTAAATGTTATACATGGGGTCTTGGATCTCTTCAGATTTAATCACATTCATAGCTCTCTCCTTCCCCATTTTTTTCAGGGTTTGATCCCCACTCCTTGGAAAGTCACTTTACCCTTCATTGCCTTGGAAGAAAAGGCCTGGCATTCTACTTCTAGTTATACATTGCCAAGAAAACCCGGGGCTGCTGGGTCACCAGGAGTCAGCATTGACTTGATGGCATTTTAAATAAAAAAAATGTCTTACATATTTAGAACAACACACAGCGTACTTACCCTCAGTTATCAAAATTACCCATACCAATATTTCCACCTGAATTGCACTTGGGCTTCGAAGGCGCTCCAGAAGGGTAGAATGTGGTCATGCCTCTTCAGTCATGTGACTATGGGCCATGTACTATGTCAAGAATAAGTTTTAAAATAGCCCCGGGTGCTCTGCTGATGTCACTTCCAGTTCCATGACAGATGAGAGAAACAGGGTGAACAAAGTTCTTTGTCCAATTGGGTTCCACTCTGGTATCTCCAAACAGCTCCTATGGGACACAAAACAGCTCTCCCCATCTCATCGTTGCAGGCAGAAGTTTTTAAATAATCCGGGTTCTCTGCTGATGGCACTTCTGTTCGGCAGCAGGTTTGAGAAACAGGGTGAACAAAGTTTTTTTTCCAATTGGAATCCACTCTGGTATCTTCACATGGCTCCAATGGCTCCCAAACAGCTCACCTCAATTCATCAAGGCAGGCAGAAGTTTTAAAATAGTCCCAGGTCCTCTACTGATGTCACTTCTGGTTCAGCAGCAGGTGACAGAAATAGGAGGAACAAAGTTCTTTTTCCAATCAGGATCCACTCTGGCACCTCCAAACGTCTCCAATGGCTACCAAACAGCTCTCCCCATATTGCATATTATATATAAAATGGGTTGGATTAAGAGAACATTCTGATTTGCTTAAAACACTTAACAGCTGCATATTCAATATGCCAGATGTAGATTGGCATATTCCTGCTGCAGTATCATCTAGAAGTAAGGAGATCCTGGATTCTCTACAGGGAGAACTATTCAGACAACTGGTAATAGAATTCACATGTGAAGGGGCCATACTGGACTTGGTGCTTACCAATGGTGAAAGTGTTTCTGATGTTATAGTGGGAGATCATTTTGCATCCAGTGATCACCAAATGGTGTGGTTCAGTATTAGGACTAGGGCTGTTAGAATCCATTCAAAAGTGAGGGAATTAAACTTTAGGAAAACTAACTTTGCCAAGATGGGTCAATACCTCAGGGAGTCATTAGCGGGATGGGAACAGCTGGGGGATGTAGAAAAACAGTGGGCAAAACTGAAAGGTGATATTTTAAGGGCAACCAACCTTTTTGTTAAAATGGTAAAGGTAAAAGGAAAATAAGACCGCTATGGTTTTCAAAAGAAGTGGCTGAAAAGGTGAAAAAAGAAGAGAGAGGCCTTCATGAAATACAAGAGATCACAGAGAAAGGAAGACAGACATCTATATTTGGAAAAACTTAGAGAAGCTAGCAAAGTAGTTAGGAAAGCAAAGATTCAAAAAGAGTAGGAAATAGCCAATGCAATAAAATGGGGGGATAAAACATTTTTCAGATATGTTAGTGAGAAGAGGAAGGGCAAAAGTGATATTGTCAGACTCAAGAGTGAAGGGGAGGAATATGTAGAAGCTGATGAGGATAAAGTGGAATTGCTAAATAAATATTTCTGTTCTGTATTCACAGATAAAGAACCAGGAGCAGGACCTCAGAAAACACCCACAAACAGGAACAGAAGTGAAGGGCATCTTGAACAATTTTCAGAAGAACTGCATTCATGAGAAACTAGCTAAACTTAAAGTAGATAAAGCAATGGGACCAGATGGGATACACCCTAGAATACTGAGGGAACTTGGGGATGTTCTAGCAGCTCCACTGACTGACCTTTTCAATGCCTCATTGGAGTTGGGAGTGGTGCCAAAGGACTGGAGAGAGGCTCATGTGGTGCCGTTACACAAAAGCGGAAGTAAGGATGTGGTTGAAAACTACAGGCCAGTTAGTTTTTCAGTGGTGAGTAAATTATTGGAAACGCTGCTGAAATAGAAAATAGTGAGGTTTCTGAAGTCTAGAGGATTACAGGATCCGAGGCAGCATGAATTCACCAGAGGCAGGTCTTGACAGACAAATCTGATTGATTTCTTTGATCAGGAAGTTGGACCGAGGGAGAGCCCTAGATGTGGTGTATTTAGATTTCAATAAAGCCTTTGACACCGTTCCTCACAGGCGACCGCACCTTCAAAAGGATATAAACAGGTTGGAGTCAGTACAGAGGGTGGCTACTAAAATGGTTAGTGGTCTTCATTATAAAGCATATGAGGGCAGACAAGGATCTTAATATGTACACCTTAGAGGAAAGGTGGAATATGATTGTGACGTTTAAATACCTCCATGGCATAAATGCACAGGAGGAGAGCCTCTTTCGATTGAAAGCAAGTTCTGCTATGAGAGGACATGGGATGAGGGTGAAAGGGGATAGATTCAGGAGTTATATGTGGAAATATTTCTTCATGGAAAGAATGGTAGATCCATGGAATAGTCTCCCAGTGGAGGTGGTAGAGATGAAGACAGTATCTGAATTCAAAGAAGCATGGGACAAACACAGAGGATCTCTAAAGGAAAAAAGGGGACTGTTGAAGTGGTTGATATGGAAGGGCAGATTAGATAGGCCATGTGGTCTTTTTCTGTCGCCATGTTTCTATGTTTCTATGCATTTACCAATTTTTACCAAATACTGTTGGACCAATTAAGGGGTTTATTATTTATTTTTATTTCTGGATGTGAAAAGGATGATAGGTCAGTACTAGGTCCAAAGCAACCATCAATGAAATGACTGGCTTAGGTATGTCTGCCGTTTTATTTAAAATACATGGACATTTTAACTAGAGGTTCAATAATGATTAACACTGCATGCTAATGAATAAGAGAGCTGAATCTGCTTCTTCCGATAAATCTAGTTTCTGTACTGGGAGTGCTTTAATTGGGATAGACGGGGAAGATGCCAAGCTCATGTTGACATCCTTTAGTTTTATTACAGTAACAAGAATGTTACAAGGCCGTTCAATCCCCCAGCAAAATATACAGTGGGAGGGCTCCTTAAGAGACCAGGACTTTAGCATTCATGCAGACTCAAAAATAGACTTTTTTAGTGAAAAATATTAGCAAGGAGTATGGACTATTCTGAACCTGGTAAAGTAATTTAAAAATAATAAAGGGTCCCTTTCACTAACGTGTAGTAAGTTTGTGCACTTGCTGTGTATGAGATTCAAAAATTAATGCAAAGCCCAGTGGCAGCCCAAGGAGGGTGAGGGGCCATGTGCGGATACTGATTGCAGGTCTCATTTGTATAAGGGGCCTCATTTGCACAAATATTTGCATAATGTTAACTTGTGCTAACTTTTAGTAAACATGCCTCTTAATGAGTGTCTGGATAAAGAAAGACTACCAGATTTTTTATTACTATACTCCAGTGCCAACCGCCAGGCACATTAGGAAGTACTACAAACACTGACCATTTAGAACCCATAGCAAACCCATCGTATCAAAACAGCACTACCAGGACTCACAAAGCACCAAACTCTACCTCTCAAAAGGCAGGACTGCAAATATTAAACCAATACATCTCAGAGAATACCAATATATCTCCTACTGGGGAAAGAGAGCAAATGGCACACTGAGTGCCGGGAAACAGGAAATGTCCTTTGACCAGCAGCCTATACTAGAACACAGCTGCCAAAGTGAAGAAAAATGGCGCTCTTCACTTTGGCAGATGTCAGAGGTGAGCTGGGGCGTCTCTGGCTCCTTCTAAAGCTGATCCTGCTGGGTGCTGAATAACATGTGTGGGATGTTGTTGGCGTGGGGCCCCCTGAAGCACGGGGCCCTGTGCAAACAACATTCTCACACAATGGATGGGACGGGCCGGCCCTGGCAAAGCTGTTCGGTAACTGTTGGGGGTGTGGCCAGCATCCGCCCTGCAGTTATCACACGGGGAAGACATCTACCGTATGGTAAATACATCTTGGTGAATTTAAGAATTGGTGAATTAAGAATAGCATCAAAACAGTAAAAATTCATCATATCTATTGACTGCCATCATATAAAAATACAGCATTCAGTTTATATCAGGTTTGTTCAGCTTTATTTCCATGCACTCAAGTGATCTGCTTGGGAAACCGCATCAGTTTATCCACTGCCAAAAAATACTACCTTTGGGAAGCAGAGAAATAATGTGCTGTTGACCTACCATAAGATGTTGAATTCATCCCCAGTGCAAGGATGTGTATTGTCATTTTGGCATTAGGTACTGCAAACATTTTTGTACTTGTTGTCTACAATGGAACCGTGCCTCAAATCCGAGCAAAGTACACAGCGCCTCTGAATGTAAAACAGCAAAATATATAGAGAAGGTGAATGTTAAACAAATCCTATCCAAATTTATAGCAGCAAAACATATCTTTTAAGAGGTACCATATTTTAGTAAGCTGATTTTCAATTATTCAGTATAACTGAACATCCAGTGCTTGATGTTATAATCACATAGGGCCCAATTTTTGAAGGCCTGTACACAGGTAACTTCCCTAATTACCCATATAAAGACCTTATCCGGGATTTTTGAAGGGCACCTACATGGGTAGTGCCCTTAGAAAATCCTGGATAAGTCCCTAACGCGCCCAGATGCTATGCGGGTAGCATTAGACATGTTAGGGGCTTTCTGGGACAGAGCGGGGGCGGAGGAAAGGGCTACATGGGGAGCAGCAATTTTCGATGCTACCCACTTAGCCCTCTGCACCTTGTCATGAAGTGGGTATCAATAAAGATGCAAACCTGAAAAGAAACCCTGTTTCTCAGAGAAATCTAGATGTGCAGTTACCTCAAGGCACAGCTAGAGGGGGCAGGAGTGATCATACAGGAGCTAATGAGCCTAAGAGAGCTAATGACTTGCACCTGGGAATGAGCCCGGGAGTTTCAAAGGAAAGATTCCTTTATAAGCAGAAGCTGAATGCTAGCAAAGGAGGAACACCTCTATTGAGAGGAACACCTCTATTGAGAGGAACAGCTCCAGAGGAAGGGCAGAACTGGAACCGGATCCAGAAAGGAGGAACACCTCATGGAGGAGGAACACCTCTATTGGGAGGAACACCTCTATTGAGAGGAACAGCTCCAGGAGAAGGACAGAAGAGAGGAATACCTCAAAGGAGAGGACAGAGAGAAGGAACAGCTCTGAGGGAAGGAGCAGCTCTAAGAGAAGGAGAAGGACTTGAAGAAAGAATCCTACCTGAGCAAGCCCAAAAGAACAGAGTTCACAAAGGTGGAGTTCAGAAGGGCCAGGCTAAGTGAGCAGCTGTTCAGAGGCAGTCTGCTGGAGAAAGCACTAAGGCTAGAGAGGGTGCCACTCCCTGTTCCAACAACGTTCCTGATTCAAAGGCAGAGAGATGTATCCAGAGAACCAGAGAGATAGGTTTGGAGGAAAGCCTGCAGTCTCTGGGAAATACTAGTCAAGTTTTACCAGGCACCAAAGGAAAAGCAGTTTCTGACAAAGCTAAGTTCTTACCGAAGCATAAAGTTGAATCCACACCAGGTTTTACCAAGCTGCCAGAAAGCACAGACCTGCCTAGAGCTTATCGGCAGAGAACCTGTTGCAGGAGGAACGTTTCTGGGAGAGAAAGCTCCACGGATTCAAACCACAGAGGCTCCAGGTATGAAAGCTTTATTCATGATACTGAGTGCTTAACTCCTAGAGGCACTGCTAAAACAAATACTCAGTTTGTAAGGAAGAAGAAATCAGGGTGGTTTCAGAAAATTCCCAGAGAACTTAAAACACAGTCTTATTGGAGGCAAGAGCCTAGAGACACTTCACGTAGACCTGTAGCAGATAGGGACAGTGACTACTCTGATGATGAATGTAGTGGAGCAGAATCCATGGAAATTGAATATAAATGCTGTTCCCATTCCTCCACCAGAAGAAATGGATTGTGGTTTGTGCATGGCCACGAGCCTAGAATCTGTAGCCACTGTATAACTGAGAAGAAGTTTGTTTAATTCTTATTGTGTTGGAATGAAGTGAATTCCTGTTAACCCTTGCACTAATTGTGGAGTTTAACAATTAGTCAGCTTGTTAATACTGGTACCTTTTGAAACAAAGGTCATTCTTTTGATTTCTCAATGTCTTATTTGAACCCTTGCACAGACGGGGAATAAAGCCTTGTTTTCCCTACACTTGGTTTGATTATTGAGCTCTCATAGGAAGCTGGAAATAAGTAAGACCATTCGCCATTCCTGGACCTTACATTTCATCACGTTCCCTAAAATAATTTTCTATCGTGGAGCATGCCCATACTTCGAATGGTCACCAGGGGATGCCCTCACGACAACCTTAAAAGATAGGCGAGGTTTCTCAAAAACGCTACTACCCATGTAGCCTCAACAGCTGCCGGTGCATCCAGACAAACCCGGATTTTCACTTCTGCCGCCGCGGAAGTGAAAATCAGGGCTAAGGGGGTCGACGGGCAGGCTATGAATTGAAAATTAGGCCCATAATTCTACAATCACAATAATTATGAAACCCAATCAGGTCTATCAATTTTTTTTTGTAGAAAGAAAATTTTGAAACATCTGTGAATCTAAAAAGCCTGTGCGCTGGCCAATACTGTTCAGAACAACTTGTCCCGAGACAAAGGACCGACAGACTCCAACGCTAGCGTTTCAGCACTGCAACGCCTTTGTTGAGTGGTGACTCCCAGTTCTCATAAACTCTTCTTGTGGATCGCTTTGATCTCTGTGCAGCCGTGTTCGGAGTCACCCTTTGACAAAGGCATTGTAATGCCAGGGTCTGTCGGCCTTTTTGTCTCAGGGTAAGTTGTTCATTAACTGAGAAGTTTTACCACGTTTGATGTGCACGTGTTTAGGCACATTTTATTCTGCTGAGAACACCTATTGTCAGGTGTGTCCATCTGTTTGTCTGTCTATTTGTCCATCTATTGGTATTGTGGGCGTATGCACAGTCAAAGAGATAAGAAAAGTGCCAATGGTCATCCCCAGGCTCCACCAAAGACATAGAGGAATGTCCTTCCTGTATTATGAAGGCTGTTCAGCTGCCACCACAATTGGCTAAATCCTCCCTCCAGCTGTTGACTGCACTGTTGTGTGGTTGGTAGTAAATATAGAAGACAGTGAGAATAGAAGGCTGAATGAGAATAAAGCAGAAGAGAGAGAACAGAGGGTTGCGCGAGTAGGTGAGAAGACTGTACAGGGATGAGTGAGGGGGGGGGAATGGAAGGGTAAGAATGTGAGGGGGACAGCATGGGGGTTAGAAAATGAAGGGGGAAAAATAAAGGATTGGTGGCAAGAGGTAAGAATGGGAATAGAACACACCTCTTTGAAATGCTTCTAGTGTACATTTCAAGAATTGTTAAACTTTTCCAGGTGAAAATCATTTTAACTGTACATGTAATCTCTTGCCCACTTCTCCTGATTCAGGGACACATTAAGGGGCTTTGGAACTATCGTGCACTCCACGGGGCTCCTAAGTCCTTCTGACTGGGGAGGAAGGCAAGCTTTCAGGGACCTTAGGTTACAGGTGTCTTTGGAACCAGAGTGTACCACAGGATTACTGGGGTACTTGGTGAATATGAAGAACATGGCATTTTGTACACGTCTGACATACACCATTCCAGCATGCTTTGTGTGCAGAACCATTCCATGCCTAGCCGTAGCAATAGGTGCATGCCATCTATCTTCAACATCAGGTCCACAAAGGGCATCCAAGATTTTAGAAAGAAACTAAACACATTCCTGTTTGCAGAACACTTTGGAACAATTACATAGCCTGGCACGACCAAGCCATATCCTACTATAAACAATACGCTATAACCTTTTCAATGTTTAACCCAAGATGTTAATGTTAATTTTAATTTAAATTCCAAGTTCAATGTTCCTTGTTCAATGCAATCACTTTTATTATGTTATACTGTAAAATGCTTTGACTAAAGGATAAAGTGATATAAAAAACAAAAAGCTAAATAAATGGAATGGCTGCTTTGGTTCCACCGTCTCTATATATAACCCTAGTGCACAAGATGTAAAGTATGGATTTTTTTGTGATTATTCTTGGTGGAAATGTCTCCTGATACTTTAGTTATGAACTCACGCCTATGCAAGAGTATGTGGAGTATGATCTCAGTCTCTCAGGTTTACTGCTAATGCTCAGCATAGTACTTGCATCGTGCCAAAATGAGCTTCCTTCTGGAGTTCATCATATGTAACATATATAGACAACTTGTCAAGGTGCAATTGGAAATTCCTCTGTATCTTTATGCCAAATTTTCTTGGTCTCTGACTGAAATTCTTGGTATTTCAAGATCTTCTCTCTCTCCATATGATTCCTTCGCTTGGAATAGACACCTCTATTAACAATGCTGCTCTAGGGTTTTTCTCCTTTATCACTATGTTAGGTTTCCTCACATTCAACTTCTTATCCATCGGAATGGGAATGTCCCAAGTGATCACAACTTCTTCATTCTCCATAATTCTCTTAGAGTCATGATCCCAGTGCTTTCCCAGTACAGCGTTGTTATAGTGTTTTCAATGTTTCCAATGGATGAGACGTGTCGTCTTGTTGTGCCTTTCTGTACAGAAATTTTCTGCCATCAGAACTTCGCAACCAGCTACAGGATGAGTAACTCTTTCCATGTGTTTCTTATAGATTTTGCATATATCTGTTTTACTAATTTTCTCTATGCTCGCTGTAAATCATCTCGTCCATAGTCCACTATCCTGAGTTGCAACTATCCATCTATCTCTTCTTTAGGTTTCAGTTTGCCTCTCCTTAATTATTCATGTGTCTGGAGTAATGCTGCATTTCCCACTGTATTTGTGTTTTTGCTAATTGGTTTTCCTTGTCTGCTGATCTGATTCTTTGAATTTGTTTTCTTTTGTTTCACAATTCTGTTGCTTTCTTCCCTGTGTGAGTTAGTAGATTCTCATCCATTAGTTCTACTCTTTGGAATGCTTGTCCAAGTTTAATGATGGAGACAGATTCTGGACATTTATTTTCATATTTCAGCACTTTTTGCATATTTGGATCTGTTACAGTAGCTCTGTAAGTACAATAAATTTCTATGAAGCCCAGTCCTCCTTTGGTTATCACTGGTCAACAAATTTTTACAAAAGTCATGTTACTGAAATAAAAATAGTCACTTCTTATCAATTTTTATATGCTGAACACGAATATGACAGTGAAATTGCAAAGCTGGCTCTAGTTTTATTTAAATCTACAAGAATTAATGTTTACATCACGAAATGCATGTCAATAGTAAATATAATAAGCCTTCGGTTAATACCTGTAAAAAAACAAGTGATAGACTACTTCTTAGATTTTTTTGCCTGTTTCTTGTACAGCTGTTCGGGAGCTTCTCTGGGGAGTGTCCAGCAGTAGTCAGCCAGCATTGTAGTGGACCATTTTCCCTGGTATCTTTGCTCCATCGTTGAGATATCCTGGTGAAAATGTTCGCCCTGTTCATCACTAACCATACCACAGTTGTCAGGAAAGAAATCGAGATGGGAATCAAGGAAATGGATCTTTAGAGACATATTGCAGCCAATTTTCTGATACTGCATCAGCATGTCTTCTAGTAGTACCTTGTAGTTTTCTGCCCTAACATTCCCGAGAAAGTTTGTTGACACTAGGCGAAAAGCATTCAATGCTTGTTTTGCATCACCCTGCAGCAAGTTGTTGAACCGGTCATCTTTGAAGAGCTCTCGAATCTGAGGACCCCAAAAACTCCCTCTTTAATCTTTGCTTCGCTGAGTCGAGGGAATTTTTCATGCAGGTATCGGAAAGCTGGTGAAGTGCAGTCCATGGCTTTCGCAAAGTTTTTCATCAAACCTAGTTTGATGTGAATGGGTGGTAGCAGGATTTTGTGAACCTCAACCAGAGCTGGGTGTTGGATATTCTTCTCTCCAACTGTTACATTTTGTCTGCGATTCCATTCCTTCCACAAGTAGTGCCAATCCCTTGCTCGGCTATCCCCACACATAAGAAACACATGCATTTTATATATCCCTGCTGCAGTCCCATTAAAAGGGCAGCTACCTTCAAGTCACCACAGAGGTGCCAGCTGTACTTGTTATAGTTAATGGAAGTCAGTAGATGCTTTAAGTTATCGTATGTCTCTTTCATGTGGACGGCATGTGATACTGGAATAGATGGAAGATGGTTTCCATTGTTCAAAAGCACAGCCTTCAGACTCAGTTTCGAAGAGTCTATAAATAGTCTCCAGTCTTGTGGGTCATGAGTGATTTTTAAGGCATTCATGAGGCTTTCAATATCGGAACAGAATACCAGATTACTTTCCTTTCTGAAGAAAGGCTCCAACTGCAGGTGGCGCTTTCGATATGAAGTAATGTTGACATCTTCTTCTAGAAGATTCCATTGTTGGAGTCTTGATCCTAGCAATTCTGCCTTGTTCTTGGATAAGTCTAAATCACGAACCAGGTCATTTAGTTCTTCCTGTGTTATTCTGTGTGGAGTTGAAAATGCGGCCCAGTGAAATTCTGGGTCACTGCATGCTGACGGACCAGGAGAAGAACAGGTCGGCTAACCCTTGTCCTCATCAGATGAATCAAGAGAATATTCTGATGGAGGTTATGGAATAGGAAGTCCCTCACCATGTGGAACTGGTCTCAATGCAAACGGAATGTTTTTGGGTAGACTATGCTCGACTTCTTTTGCTTCGTTATTCTGCTGGAAAGAGGAGGAACAAAGCAGAAGTAACAGTCATTTATGTAGTTGCTTGACTCCTTCCACACCATGGGGACTGCAAACGGCATTGATGGTCTTTTGCAATTCAACCACTGTGAAAGCTGTGTTGTACATGTAGCTCAACATATATGCGGGGCCCAGGCTTGTCTTGGTCACCAATCTTGCATCCGAAGTAAAGATGATAGGCCTTCTTCAGTTGAGAAGTGATACTTTTCTTCTGGTTGGCAAATGTCACTTCCCCACAAATGTAGCAGAAATTGTCAATGGTATTAACGCACTTTCGCGGCATTACTATTCTGTATTGTACCTAAATAGCTAAAATTATGTGATTAATAAAAGTTACATGTAACAGTAGCTTAAACTGTCTTGCACACAGTCTGAAATATTTTAAATGCTCAACCTTTCCGACTGCGTATAGTACACTGCTGACGTCAGATGGCTTCAGCAGCCGTCTGGCAGTAGACGTAGTATTGCATTGCATCAGAAAATGATGCAATCAACTCTGGATGATGTGTGCATGCTGGTATTATGCAAAGTGATGCAATATTACATCATTCAAGGCTTATTTGGGATGTTGTTGATGTACTACTGGATAAATTTACACGGTGAAACGTCAAAAATGAACTACATGCAATATCTTCAAAACGAGAGCCAATAAAATTTTTTTAATGTTATATTCGTGTTCAGCTCACCAATATACTACAGATTAGGGCCTTTTAAAGTCAGTAATGATTTCAATGTTGACCAGTGTTCTAGGGATGTACAGTCTCAGCATACACTGGTTCTTATACTGTACATGATTTAGACATGGAGGACTTTTTCTGTTTATATGCCCAGTTTCTCAAGATCTTTTTTTCTCAAGGTTGGAAGGGTAGCCTAGTAATTAGGGCAGCAACCTGGAAATGGAAAAACCAGGGTTCAAATCCCACCAACTCTCTTTGTGGCCTTGGGCAAGCCTCTTAACCCTCTATTGCTTTGGGTACAAACTTCGATTGCAAGCCCTCCAGGGATAGGGAAATAACTACTATACCCGAATGTAACTTGCCCTGAATGTCTACTGGAAAGATGTGAGCTAAATAAAATAAATCTTTGAGGCCAGTCTACAATCCCAAATATACATGAGAGTACAGGAATTGAGAGTTAACTGGAGGAGTGGAGTGGAGGAGTGGCCTAGGGGTTGGGGCAAGGTACTTCAGGCCAGAAGGTCAGGGGTTCAAATCCCACTAGAGGACAGCAACCTTGTGCCAGAAGGACTGGGGTTTCTAGTCCCACAGGTGCTCCTTGTGGTCTTGGGCAAGCCACTTAACCCTCCATAGCCCATGTTCCCTGTAAAATAGTTATCTCCAAGTTATAATGCCCTGTTCAATGTAATTTCAGTTTGTTCAATGTAAACTGCACTGATGCAGAATAGTGCAGTATATAAGAGAATGTAAGTAAGTAAACTAATGGCTTGTTTCTTATTCTGTAATGTTAAATCAATTTTCTATAACAATTTTAATATCCTATAATGTTCTTTACTGATCTTTTCTCTCAGTAATTTTTGCTTGATTGTTATTCCTTCCTCTGTTCCTAGGTATTTTTATACTGTATGTCTTTTTGTTCGAGCTCCCTGATGTCAAAATCCTCCGTCAGAGAAATGTTTTCAGTTTTGCTCAATTTTTCTTTAAAGAAGGTTGCCTGAGCACATTTGTCTTGAGTGGTCTGTGGTTGTGCTTTTGCAGTGTGCGCTAAGGCCTAATCCAGACCTAATCCTTATTATTATTTGTGTGCAGTATTGATTCTTGAGTTTGTCTGCATGTGAAGAATGAGAACCAATCAGAGTTTTACCCATCTCTCTATCTGACCGTGGAAGAAAGAGAGTGGACGTGTTGGCTTGTTTCCTAAGCCTAAAAAGGAGTCTATTGTGCTGGAGTGAACTTTGCCTACTAGAGAAGGAATGGTGGGAAGTTTGCTTCCCAGTGCTGAAGGAAGGAAGAGAGAATTAGGGTTCTATTGAAGAAGGAGAAAGACTTTGGTGTAGGAGCCCAATAAATGAAATCCTCCATCTACTGCAGAACAGCTAATAGTAAGATTGGAAACATAGACATGAAGACCTAATGTGATACAATCAATGTTATCCAGAACTGTGTATTTGCTGAACAGAGGACTGTAACCATATGCCAGTGATGGCTAACCTTTTTGAGCCCGAGTGCCCAAACTGCCGCACAAAACCAAAGAATTTCCTCAAAGTGCCAGCACGTCAATTTGCATAAATATTTGCATAATGCTAACATACACTAACTTTTAGTAAACATGTCTCTTAATGAGTGTATGGATAAAGACAGACTAAAAGATTTCTACATTACTATAATCCAGTGCCAACCGCCAGGCACATTAGGAACTACTACAAACACTGCCCATTTAGAACCAATAGCAAACCCGCCGTATCCTAACAGCACTACCAGGACTCACAAAGCACCACACCATACCTATCAAAAGGCAACACTGCAAATATTAAACCAATACATTTCAGACAATAACAATACATGACCTACTGGGGAAAGAGAACAAGTGGCAATGTCAAAAAGGAATTACATAAACAGAATACCTCAGCTCAGTTACACAGTTGCAATTGCTCCAGCCACTTTCTTCTGGTTTCTTCATGTTTTCTGTTAACTCTCCATCATCTGCTGTCCATTTGTCCTTTCTTCTCTCTTCTAGTTTTTTTTTCCATTCTCTCTCTCTACATCTGCTTTAACATACTAATCTTTCTCCTTTTGCTCTTTCCTCATTCCTATTTCATCCACTCAAATTTTACCCCTCCATCCTCAATCCCCACTTACTCTCCCAATACCCGGCCAATTGTAGATTTTTTATCCCTCCCACACAAAATATTTTTCCCCTCTCCATTTTACTCTCCCAGCCCCATCCCATTCTAATCCTCCCCCAACATCAGCTCCCTTCTAGTTCCAGCCTCACCCAGCATCCATTCCCTTCTAGTCCCTGCATCAGCCCATTTCCAGTCCTAGCAACCCCCCAACCCAATACCAGTCCTAGCCCCCCCCATCAACTCACTTCCAGCCCTAAACCCCCATCACCCCATTTCCAGACAGCCCCCATCAGCCCACAGCCCATTAGCAGTCCTACCCCCCCAGCCCATTAGCAGTCCTACCCCCGCCCGCCCGCCCGCCCGCCCGCCCATTAGCAGTCCTAACCCCCCCTCCTCCTGCCCATTAGCAGTCCTAACCCCCCCTCCTGCCCATTAGCAGTCCTAACCCCCCCCTCCTCCTGCCCATTAGCAGTCCTAACCCCCCCTCCTGCCCATTAGCAGTCCTAACCCCACCTCCTGCCCATTAGCAGTCCTAACCCCCCCTGCACATAGCAGTCCTAACCCCCCCCTCCTGCCCATTAGCAGTCCTAACCCCCCCCCCTGCCCATTCGCTTTCCTAACCCCCCCGGCAAATTTTTTTAAAAAAAAGCAGGCTCTGGCTGCTGCCGCGGCAGATTGCAATGTCCCGCGGGGCCCCTCCGCCCGCTAAGCCCCTCTGCAAGGGCTTTCAGATTCGCGAGGGAGAGCGTCTCCCTCGCGTCTCTGTTAAGCCCGCAGGGGCTAATGGGAAATTTCCCATCAGTCCCTCGCGTCTAAAGGGGCTGATGGGAAATTTCCCATTAGCCCCTGCGGGCTTAACAGAGACGCGAGGGAGACGCTCTCCCTCGCGAATCTGAAAGCTCTTGCAGAGGGGCTTAGCGGGCGGAGGGGGCCCCGCGGGACGCTGCATTCTGCCCTTGCCGCGTCCGCAGTCAGAGACAGCTTTTTCTTTTTTTTGCGGACCTATGGCCCGCGTGCCAGCTGCAAGGCCTTCGCGTGCCACAGCTGGCACGCGTGCCATAGGTTCGCCATCGCTGCCATATGCTATTGATTTGGACATTTTTCAGTGGTAGTACCGCAAGAATACCTCTAGGGGATTATGGGCACTATTTTGAACATGATGTCAGAATCAGCAGAAGCAAGAGAAGATTGCTCCTACTGACCTACCTCCAGACTTCCTAAGACTCTTAAAGATAGGTCCCGATGGCATACAGGGAATGGGGAGTCTTCTGGGGCCGGGGAATGTTCACTGGGGATCTGGGGGTCCTTTGGGGGCCTCTACTGGGGCTTAGGGGGTAATGGGGTCTTGGTGTGGAGGAGGATTATGTGGGAAGGGGGGAGGGAATTATTTTGGGTGCCCTGACTCATTGGTGGTACTTTGGGGAAGAGGATCGCAAGTTTTATTTCAACAGTGTGGCTCCTTTAAGATTTGGCTTGGAGCATTGGGCCACAAGTTAGTAGCCCAATGCTGCTGACTGGGGAAATAATGCCTGTTTTGTGCTGGTGTTTCTCTTCAAAGAAAAACATGGCTTGCAGTGATTACTGCAAGCTGAGTTATTCAATTTGAATAATAAGGAGATTTTTTGCATGCTTTGCATTTCATTATTACTCAACACGTGGTGTGGTGCAAAATTGTGCATTACAGTAAAATAACATACGTTTTTGCCCTTTACTAGGCAGTATGGGTCAAATATCATGTGTTACATCTGTAACACATGTAGGGTCATGTTTATATAAAGTGCGGTAGGGCATTTGCGGTTAACATGCGGAATTCGCTTGTTCCTACCAAACTGAAGCCCAGCTGCAGCAGGAGACACAAGGGGCATGGCCATGGTACCCTACTACCACCGTGCTAGTCACGTCACTAGCATAGTGGTAGTGAATGCACAGCCCTAGTACATAATCACAGTGCGCAGTCTCAATGTGCATCAGAAAATAGAATGCTACAAGTGTGATATGAGGGCATCTGCGGGCCTTGGATTCACTGTGGACAGTAAGAACCCATACAGAAAGGTAGCAACTGGCCAGTCCAGAATAAAGAGATGTTCAGGAGTGTGTTGAACAGCCAGCACAGCTCAGAGCACAGGGGCTAAGTACAAGTGGGAGAGGCATGCAAATTGCGCTGCGTCTCAAACCATGGATGACAGGGTGCAAATGTGGCATCTGGAGGTGCAGGGGGCCATGTGTGGGATCAAGCAGGATGTCCATAATGTTCATCATGGGGGACAGCATTATGGACCCCCCTCACACTGAAGCACCAAGAATGCCTGTTCACCTAGGCTGCAGGGAACACTTCCTTGTCAGCTGCACCATGCAGCACCCCAAAAATGATGGCTTAGGCATGCGCCTTGGTATTCTGCTCCCATCTCCTATTGGACCCCCTATTGTTCCAATTTGTTCACCCTGCTCCTGTCCTTCATATTTCTTAGCACCACATCCAAACCGCACAGTTGGCGCATGGAGCATGGTGATGGCAGCTAGCGTCTGGTCAGAGGCCGGCACCAGCCATGGCCGCGCTAGAAGCATGGTTGTGTAGCTAGGACATGACTACCATGCCTGCCGTAACCGCGCACCCTGACTCCACCCAGTCTCTGCTTTGTCCCCGCCTATTTGTGCACTATACTGCTAGCATGGGATTTTTAGCGCGTTTGCCTTTGGGCAGTGCCTTCCTTGATACTGCAGTGGCCAAACATGCATGAAACCCATGCTAAACCCCGTGCTAGCACACTTTAGTAAACATCCCTTTCAGATGCAGCCCAAGGGGGGTGCGGGGCCATGTGCGGACACTCATTGCAGGGCCTCATTTGCATAAATATTTGCATAATGTTAACACTTGCTAACTTTTAGTAAACATACCTCTTAATGAGTGTCTGGATAAAGAAAGACTACCAGATTTCTACATTACTGTACTTCAGTGCCAACAGCCAGGCACATTAGGAAGTACTATAAACACTGACCATTTAGAACCCATAGCAAACCCACTGTATCAAAACAGCACTACCAGGACTCACAAAGCACCAAACCCTACCTATCAAAAGGCAACACTGCAAATATTAAACCAATATATCTCAGAGAATACCAATATATCTCCTACTGGGGAAGAGAACAAGTGGCACTGTCAAATAGAAACTACATGAACAGAATACCTCAGCTCAGTTAGGATTTAGGTCACAGCTCTGTACATCCTACTGGGCCTGTGGGGACGTGCTGCTTATACCACCACAAAGATGGTATAAGCAGCAGTTTTGGAGCCATTGGGGCCGGGGCTGGGTGCAGGGGGGTCTCTGCTGCCCAATTCAGGTTATGGCAGGCCAGCTGTGGGTCGGGCAGTGGGGAGAAGGAAGCCGGAGCCGCGGATGTCGGGGGTGCCTGCAGGGAGGATGTCCCCGCAGGCGGCAGGGGCACTCTGGGCTGTCCTCGGGCCTGATTCTGGCTACTGCGGGAACATTATGTTCCCACAGACCAGAATCGGGTCCTAACAGCCCCGTCTTCCTCGGGGATGTCTGTACGGCCCGGACATCCCTCTCCTTGAATCAGGCTCCATGTGTTCTTATTAAGTCATTATTATTAAGTCAGACATAAAAATCTATCAACAAAACAAAAGGTAGGTTACACATCTACTAAGTCAGTTGTTGCCATGCAGAGTTACCCAAGAACAATTGAAATTGTTTATTGGCTTTAAACTTTGGCAATTCAACCAGCCTGTTACCATACCCTGAGGACCTGACCTTGAATTTAATGAAGAGAGCATGAGCTATCCGATTACCCAGCAATGTTAACCCACAATATATTAGCCTGTTCTTCCAATGCTCAACTCAGCTTTATGAGGTGAACTACTTTGAAATTTTGCTCATCATTGTCACCATAATGCGACCTGAAATTCTTGCACTGGAATTAACAATGCAAAGGATTTAAAACAGAGCACTATGTCTCTTTCTTCTTGTCCATAGTACTCCTGGAATGGCAAGGACAGTTTCTATTTGGAGACCATTAAACCTCGTTTTAATCATACTTCGTTTCTCAGGGCTTAGGGAGCAAAGGGAATACAAAGGAGCATATTTACTAAAATGTGCTAATTTAGCACATGATTGGACCACAGATCTAGCGTGGATGCCTGTGCTAACCTCAGGAGACATGGGCATCCATTCCCCTGCCATTAGCACATTGCAACCGTGTGGCACATGCTAACCGGCAAGCGGGTGCACTTAACACCACCCATTAAGGAGGCACAACTGGCTAACAGCAACAGCCCAAGATACCTGTGCTAACCGTGATACACTGTCAATGCCCACCTTCCACCCTTAACCTGCCTAGTCCCCTCCCAATCACACGCTAACAGGTTAGTATAGGATTTTTAACAGAGGTTTCCATACTAACTTTTAGTGCACTATGCTTACTCCACGTTAAACCCACGTTATCGGTTAGTGCATTTTAGTAAACATGCCCCACCGTGATAAAAGTTGCATGTGTTGGCTCTGTGACAATTACAAGCGTGGAAAAACCCTATTACCGCTTTACACATATAATGGTTGGGTTCTGTCAGTAAGAGATTGCTAAGATAGAGAGAGGAAGCAAGGCCCGAAGCTTCTCCTGGACAGTCTGGGTCATGAGTACCTAGCAGATCCCAATATGTTTATCTGTTTCCCTTAGCTCATTTCCAGGAAAGAGCAATGGCTCTCCCAAGTCTACTTGGTTAATTTTTCTAGGGGAATCTGTCTACCCCAGGGCAAGCAGTACATTTTGCCAGTCCACTTTAAAAATGGTTTATGCACTTTTCCTCCAGGAATTTGTCCGAACTTCTTTTAAACCCAGCTACACTAACAACATTTACTACATGCTCCAGCAACAAATTCCAGAGTTTGATTATGCACTGAGTAAAAAAAATATTTTTTCTGATTAGCCTTAAATGTGCTACATTGTAGCCTCATTGCTTGTCCCCTAGTCTTTCTTTTTGAAGGAGTAAACAACTGATCTATGTTTAACCCGTTCCACTCCACTCATTTATTTTATAGACCTCTATCATATCTCCCCTCAACCATCTCTTTTCCTCGTAGGGGTATCCTTCCATCCCCTTTATCATTTTGGTGGCTCTTCTCTGTACCTTTTCTCATTCCACTATATCCTTTTTAAGATAAGATTACCAGAATAACACACAATATTCAAAGTGTGGTTGAACCATGGAGTAGTTGCCTTTCTCTGAACTTTTTCTACCTCTGCTAGATACTTTTTGAGATGGGGCAACCAAAGTTTCACACAATATTTAAGGTGCGATCCAACCAGGGACCTATACAGAAACATAATTGGATTATCAGTTTTGTACTGCATTCCATTTTGAATAATCCTTGACATTCTCTTCGGGATTTTTTTTTAGCAGCCACAGCACACTGGGCAGAACATTTCAACATATTCTCAACAATGACAGCAAGATCTTTTTCTTGCACAGTGACTCCTAATTCAGAACTCAGCATTTTGTAGCTGCATTTGGAAGTATTCTTGCCTATGTGCATCACTTTGCACTTGCCCACATTAAGGGTGTTATTTCAAAAGCGCTATTCATGATTTGGAATCTGCAAATGGACATGCAGATCCAGAGACATTTTAGAAGCTGGGTCTGTGGCCGTCCCCAGTGGAAGGATGTCCAAGTCTGCATGGCAGTGTGGTGGAGGTGTGGCCAGGGCATTCAATAGAACCTGGGCATCCCTGTCTGATCTCAGAAATGCCCTGGACATCGGAATCGTATCTGAAGTTAAACCTGCTCCAGACATGAATAGGCATCTGAAAAGTACTTGTTCTGTCAGGCAAACGTCTGAAAGGTGTGGAGAAGGAACTACAGTAATACCCCCTGTATTTATAATATGTCAATAAACACTAACGGGGAATGGGAGATCATGTTTTCACTTTTCTATGCTGCTGGACATTCGCTTATGCTACGTAGTTTGCCTGAGATGGCTGTTTCAACCCATGCATTCCTGATGAGAATGTCTACGTGGTCGCCTGTGTGCAAATCCACGTTGGGGATATCTATGTTCCTGAAATCAGCCAAAGACATAGATGTCCCTGGCATTTTTCTGCACCTTCTGCCCTGGTTGTCCCTAATCTAACTTCGACATCCTTTCTAAAATCCCTTTCTAAATTTAATCTGCCATTTATATGCCCATTCTCCTTGCCGCACAAGATACTTCTGCAAATCCTTGCAATCCTCTGTCATTTTAAAGACTTTCAATAATTTTGTATCATCTGCAAATTTGATTATCTCACTTGTCATTCCTATCTCCAGATCTTTTATGGATATGCTAAACAGCAAAGTCGCAGTGCAGCCGCATTGGAGCACTCCTCTACTACCCTTTTCCATGTGGGCAACTGACCGTTTAGTCCTACTCTCTGTTTCCTGTCTTTTAGTTGGTTTGCAATCCACAAAAGGGCACTGCCTCCTATCTCTATTTCCCTAAGGAATCTCTCCTTAGAGAGTTTCTCAAACATCTCTGTGTACCATCAAGTCAATGCTGACTTCTGGCAAGGTGTGACCAGAAGTAGATTGCCAGGCCTTTCTTCCACACAGTAAGTCTACAGCACTTGGTATTCCAAGGTGGTTACCCATCCAAGTACTAGCCAGACCTAACCCTGTTTAGCTTTTCAGATGAGACTCATTTACAGCAGTGAAGCCATAATATCAGACATGCACACTAGCTAAAAATCCAAATACACTATGTCAGCTGGCTCACTATTATCTGCTTGTTTGTTTACACCTTAATAAAAATCTAATACATGAGTAAAAGCAAGACTTGTCTTTACTGAACCCATGCTGATTCATTTCCATTAAGCCATGTCTATTTATATGGTCAGTAATTTTTATTTTTTAGTATAGCTTCAACCATTTTGCCTGGCTCACTGACCTTTTGTTTCCCAGATCATCCCTGGGGCCTTTTTTTAAAAATTGGCATTGCATTGGCCACCCTCCTATCCTCTGGTATCATGGCCATTTTGTATGATAGGTTACAAATTACTAAAAACAGGTTAGCAATTTCATGCTTAAGCTTTTTCATGACTCTGAAGTGAATACCATCCAGTCCTGATGATTTGCTAATCATTAGTTTGTCAATTTGATCTATTAAAGTGATATGCTTTAGTTGCTAAAGACTGAGGCAAAGAAATCATTTAGTTTCTCTAGTATTATCTTATCCTTCTTGAGCACTTCTTTTAGTCCTTGGTCATTCAGCAGTCCAACTGATTCCATCATGTGCTTATTGCTGTAGATATACTCGAAAACATTTTTAGTATTAGTTCTAGCCTAAATAGTAAGCTCCTCTTCAAAGTCTCTTTTGGCTTTCTGTATTACATCTAACTTGCCAATGATTGTGCTTATCCCTGTTTACTTCATTAAGGTCTGCTTTCCATTTTCTGGAAGATGCCCTTTTGCTTTCACTGCCTCTTCTACTTCATTATTAACCCATACTGGCTATTTTTTGGCCTTCATTTTACTCTTTTTAATGCACAAAATATATTTTATCTGGTCTTCCAAAATGGTCTTTTTAAATAATGACTATGACTTATGCAAATTTTTGACCCCGACAACCACTCCTTTCGTTTTTTTCCTTACTAATGTCCTCATTTTATTATAGTCTTTCCTTTTACAATTAAGTGTTACAGCAGAGCTCTTTTTAATGTATTCCTTTCAGCAGCGACAAAGTTGGTCACATGTGATCATTATTACCCCTTTCCCAGGTTCTGTGTATCAGGAAGAACAAAATCTAAAGTAGTTTCTCCTCTATTTGTTTCCTGGACCAAGTGCTCTATGAAATAGTCATTTATGGTATCTAGAAACTACCTCCCTAGCATGCCCCGTTATTTATTTATTAACTTTTTAAATACTGTGGGCCAGATATTCCATAGCTGTCGCCGCCACACTTTAACCTCGGATATTCTATGCCGGGGTCATATGCGGCCCCAGCATGGAAGATCCGGGGTTGCCACACAGAACATAACTTGGCAGCAGCAATACTGAGCCGCAGCCTGGTTAGCTTCTATGGTTAAAAGATAGGCCAGACTTTGCTGCGCCTATGTTTCACCCACAGCTGGCTAACTCGGCAGCCGTGCAACATTGCTGCTACTCAGTTAACGACTGTTGCCGCTCCTGAACTGCCCACGACATGCCCTGATGCTAAGTGGTTAGCATCGGGGCATGTAGTAGAGATAATAGGGGATATTCAGCGGCACTAATCGCGTTAGTGCCGCTGAATATCCCGCTAAGCAGCATTTATATGGTTTGCAGGTCTGTAAGCCGTGTAAATGCCTTTGAATATTGGGCCCTGTATTTTTATCCTGCAAAACTTGTCATGACCATTCAATGAGCTGAACAATTCACATATATTTTAAATGTAAAAAATACTAAAATGCATGAAATGTGTTTATACTCGCTTCTACATAGACAGCTAACCAATTAATTAAACTTCATGAAATAAAAAAGATTTTAAAAACCCCCTAAATCACAAAATGCCTCTCAACCTGAAAAATCTTGGGTAAAGCGTTCCAAAGATATGGGCCAGCAATTACAAAGCACAGATGCTCTAGTAATAAATTATAAGAACATAAGAACATAAGATATGCCATACTGGGTCAGACCAAGGTCCATCAAGCCCAGTATTCTGTTTCCAACAGTGGCCAATCTAGGTCATATGTACCTAGCAGTTAAACTGCCTGACATTTAACCCTGATGGTCATTGTTCTCTTTGCAAATACAGGCAATCACGGTTAATTGAGATCCAGATATTCAGTACTGCCAGTACTATCTAGACAGCGTAGTGATATTCAGCCGCTATCTATCTACATACCACTTAGGATAAGTTATGTGGATAGTTATTCAGATAGTGGCACTGCAAATTGCAGCTATCTGGATAAATGTTGGCTCTGCCCCTGATCGCCACCAGATCACCCTGGCACTATCTGGATAGTGCTGAGGCAGTCAGAGGGACTTTTCAGTGGCACTGTCTGCATAGTGCCACTGAATATCTCTCTCGGTGGGATTTACCCGGTTAGCATGTGCTGCTAACCATATAAGTCTTTTTAAATATGGGGCTGAGAGAGTTTAGGAGCCTGCAGAGAGGGAACTAGAAGTCGACCCTGAAACCACAGGTCAGAATCAAGGTAAAGGATGGTGAGGCTTCAACAAATCCTTCAAGTACCCTGGTAGATAATCCCACAGAATCTTGAAAATGAACAAACAAATTTTAAATTTGGCTCTTTGCACAATTGGAAACCATTAGAGAGACCCCAGTACTTGAGTGATATGGACCTAAATACCACAACAGGAAATCAAATGGGCTGCTGCATTTTGGGTTAGCTGCAAAGCCCCTTTCAAGTTGGTTGGAAGGCCAACATAGATGGCATTACAATAATCAAGGCTACAGATTTTAACCATCTTAACCCTTTCATGGCTGTTGTTGCCATATGGCAACCTTCAAATTTTTCCCAAAATTGTTCACTTTAGTTCCAAAAAATTATTTAATTGTATCTTAAGTTATGTAATCTGTTGTGGACGCGAAAGGGTTAAAATCGTTCAAAAATCAACAGAAGCTATCACATGTGAAACACCTCAATGAAAGCAATTTATAAAAATGCTGTACACGCTACCTGATCTTTGAACAGCAAGTGCTCATTAACTTGTACACCTAAATTGTGAACTAGTAGAGAGAATGTAAGATTTAAATCATCAACCCTCAGTACAGAAAATAACTTGGGGCAAGATAACCTATGTCAGTCAAAACCTGGTGAAGGAATACAGACGGGTCAACCAACTTACCAGCAGAAAACATCAGCTGTATGTCATTGGCATATATCTTGAAAAAGAAACTTTTTAACACGTAAAAGATGCCAACAAACAAACCTATGCACAGAGCCCTTGAGGCATCCAAAAGGCATCGATCTCTAGGCAGATTCACACTTACTTACCACTACTCTATACACTTGTTTAGAAATAAATCAAAGCACTTCAACACTGTCCCCCACAAATTCCTAATGATTGCAAGCATGCAAGTAAGATGGAATGATCCACCATATCAAATATGGCCGAAATGCCAAGCATCACCAACAACATTCGACCCCTGTCATCCAGGTAATAACACAACATATCAAGCACTGTGTCCAAAAGCATCTCAGTGCTATGTCATTTGTGAAATCTGCATTGAAAATCATCCAACAACCTCGATTCTAATAAAGAAATCTTCCAACTGTCTCAACACATGCTTTTCAAGCAGGCCAAATTTGATAATTTACAGGGTCCTCAGAATCAAGTGTATTACTGCCCTCTCCATAACATCTGACAACTCACCAGAAGAGATAGAAAGATCAACAATTGATAATAAGTTGGGCATAACATCTTTTGCCATGGCTAAAAGAGGTGCAGGGATGGGTCTAAAGAATACCCCTTATTCATAAGCACCAATAAATCTGATTCAATCACAGCCCAGGAGGCAACCTGGTCCTAACAAGTGCCAGCATCATAAGAGGCCCTAGTGGCGTCTTCAGGACATACCAGAGCAGAGAAAGTAGCATGTGCCGTATAAATCTGTGCAAAATGATCAGCCAAGCTCTCAACAGAAAAGGTTGATGCTCTATTACCCACAATCTTATGAGATGTGAAAGACTTCACTAAAGAAAATCACTGATGGAGCAACTTGGTAGTAATGAAATATCTCCTCATGGACAAACAATTCATAATGTTGCACAACAGATGTATAATTACTCATTGCAGCATTACTGGGGTAAGCCCACCATAGTTTCAGTGCTGTTGGCGTGTTCGGTTCAACACCCTAACACCCTTTCGTAAAAGGATCCCTGAGTGCTGAGTAGGAATGTACATTCATTAGCATGCCTTAAAAATTTTAGTGCATTCAAACTTGAATTTACGCATGTTAACCTACAAATTTATATGCATATAATTGATTTGTGGATGCTAAAATTTTTCTAAGAAATGTTAAAACATTTTCTTAAAATGGATATGTGAAAACCAAAAAATCATCTGAAAATTGGGAAAAATGTGGAAAATTCTGAAACATGAACTGAAGAGTTTTTGGCTATGTACATTCCTGGTGTGGAGGTCGGACAGTTGCAGTGTGTAGAAACTCAGACGTGTCTACAGAGGAATGTGCTTCTATAAAGCTCATGAGCCCACTTTGGCTTGGATTCTTCTTTCTTTTTCATGTCTTAGGAATGTACTGAAGCTCAAGGTAGGAGCTCTCAGGCAGACAGGAATGGGTATCTCTGAAGACTCAAGGAAATCTAGAGCCTTGAAAGAGATTGGAGGTGAAGAGGGCGAAAGAAGAAATAGGCCCATCCTCCTTGGTTTCACTAATACATTACCTCAAGGGTCTGAGAAAAGTGGATGCAACCTTCCCTTTCTCTAGGGTGGCAGGCAGCTCCTGTGGGGACAGATCACAAAACAAGTACATCCTGGGCTCTCACCCACTCCTTCACTCAGCCAGCACAGGAGAAGATTCTCTACAGAAGGGAAGCAAAATCCCTTCAAGGCTCTTGGCACATAAAGATAAGAGGCTCTGAACACTGATACGGGTGCTCAAATTCCCTTTACTGTGGTAAAATAACCAACTGAAGCAGCAGCAAGCAATGAAGTTCATACAGCAATTAGACAGCCTTTGGTAAAATGGGTGGTGAAGTATTTATGTCTGTGATCCCACTTTATTTATCAGTTCTGCCTTTGGCAAAGGAAAGTGATCCTGGATTAGGGCTCCTAAACACTAAGCAGACTACCGTATCTTTGCTCCATCCTCTACGGGATCCTATTCCTTTAATCCTTCCTTTCTTTAATACTTAGAAACAACCTTCCCACCATACCTTCTCAGGCAGGCAATGTTTACTCCTGCATTGCAAATTCCTCAGTTAGGCTTTGGAAGCAAGACAACGCTTACACACTGTCTTCCATAATTAGCAGAAGAGAGACGCTCCAGTCTTCACAAGACAATTCCAGAATCAAAGACTGATTCCACGCTGGACAAAAATAAAAGACTAGGCCTAGAGTTGAGCCCCTGCGCACACCACAAACCAAATTGAAACCAACAACCACTAAGCAAATATCCCAAATCACATTCTCTGCACTGGAATTATATATGGGTCAGGCAGAATCAAAGCAGACATCCCAAAAAGTGGATGTTACAGAAGATGGCATGCACCTACCCCTAAGAAGAGAAATGGCATTTCTTACAGACAAAGGGCCCGATTCTGTCCCGGACGTAGATCTCCTTTGTACATCCGGGCTGAGCTGGACGTACAAAGGAGATCGCGATTTTGATCCCGCAGGGCATGTCTAGCCCCACGGGATCAGAATCGCGAACAGTACTGTACATGCAGGCTGGGGCTGCGATTCAGTCCCGTCCTGCACATACAGCAAAGCCTGACTAACTCAGTCAGGGCATTTAAATGGAGCTGTGGCACCATGGCATCATGTTGCCATGGTACCTTGGCTCCATTTAAATGCCACGATGCTGGCCGCCACACATAAAGTTAATTCCCCGTAGCCCGACCCCTGATCCAGCCTCCTAAGGTCAGGGGCGGGTTGCGGGGAATTAACTTTTGCCGCACCAGCCCCTTCCACGCCCTGGTAATAACTTCCCCGGACATTTCGCTGGCCCTGGACATACAGGGCCGACATCAGAATCAGCTGGGGACCGCCCACTGCCCACCCACTCTCCACCCCCAGGCCTCCTCTTACCCACCCCCGACTAACTTCCCCGCACAACCAGTGGGGAATTTAGTCGGGAAGCAACATCTGCCACGTGCCTTGGAATAACCCCCAAAGCAAATGGGATTAGTAAGGGTCCTGAAAGGAATCACTGGAGAAAGCAGGAGGACTGCCAGACCATTGGAAACTGGTTATAGAGCTGTTGTTGTAAAGTAATTCAGCAGAAACTCACCTGCAGTGTGCTTGAGAAAGTTTCAGTTTCTTCTATTGAGATGAGAGAAAATCTTCAACAAACTGTAAAAGTACTAGTTTGGGGGAAAACCCATGCGGGAAAGGACTCCCTCAAAAGAGTGCCTTTGATATGGAGTGGTGGGTGGAGAAATGCCTAGTGTGTATGGATTGCATTGACTGTATTTTTTTAACTGCTTTGCCTTTTTCATTTTCTGTATGTGTTGTACCAGATATAAATGTACTGTCAAATTATTCATTTTCATCAAAGTACCCCAGTAAACTATTTTTACTTTTGGAACAATCACAAATGAATGTGTAGTGTGATTTTGTGCTGCTGGGACTTTGCAAGAGGATTTATGCAAGCCTAAAGGCCTGGAAGGATTTACATCTCCCTGTCAGGAAACAATCCTGGGACTCGTGGGCTGTTTAATGATTTCCAAGTATCTCCAAAAGTCCATGTCTGAGCAGAGAGTGGGACGGGAGCTACATGTATGTGTGACTGATTGAACTGGGTGTTTCCAAATATCTGAATGGTCTCCAAAAATATTTCCCAGTAGAGAAATCCTTATGTTATTTGGCCAAAAGGAAACCAAGAGAATATTTTGGAAAATATAATTCTCAGCTTTTTATTCTTAGTCTATAAGTTTAAGTTTGGGATTTCAACACATAAATAATTTTCGATTGCAATTTTAAAGTAAGTGAAGTTTCACAGTAGATATGGCATACCTTTGTAAAATTGCTCATGAAACCCACAAGAGTTGGGTTCTTTAATTCTTGAATATACAGGTTTCTTTATAGGCCTCATATCATTATGAAAGCTTGAATGCCCCAGTCTGAGAAAGGCATGAACAATGCTTATTACACCAATATATGATTGCTTCCTTTACACCGCACACCAGGAACAGGGTTCTATGCACTTTCAAAATAAAATATATTTAGTATTTCATACTAGTTTGTTTTTTTAACCATCTCATCACTCCAGGATAGGATTTCAAGTTTCTGAAACAAAGTAGAATTCTTAATTTTGGTTCCAACATTAGGGCTATTTCACTTAAAGCTCTGCTGTACTTCCATTGTTATTGCTAGATTGCATTTGAGTATCCAAAACTTCCCTTGCTGGGTTTGCAGCTTGTCATGCCTGCAAGGACTTGAGTGCATTGGTGATATTGAGAACTGTGCCATCGGTGAATTAATTACTGCCATGGTCTCCCAAGGTAGATAGGTCTCTGCTGAGGTGCCAGACTAAAACAAACCATCTATCTGGGCAGCAGTAGTAGGAAACGGTGTTGGCGGTGGAGGATCACATTTCTGTGACAATGACGGCAATGCTGGCATTACCTCTGGGAAGAAAGGCCTGGCAATCTACTTCCGTATCTCGCCACAAAACTCCACAAAAAGACCCCTGTGATATAGTGCCCCTCGGATCAGTAGATACTTAGCGAACCACTGGGGAAGAGCTGAAGACTTTTCAGAATACATCTGGCATTTATAATGCAGTTGGAACAAAACCCTTGGGATGTCTACTGATGTAGCTGCACTTGAAATGAAAGTCAGAAGCTGCAAAGATATCTTGACGTATAGGGTCATGGAACGTATAAAGCATGAACCAAGGAAAGTTGGAGGTGGTCAAGAATGAAATGACAATGCTATATGGTCCCTTCATTATAGGGACTGAATTGCAGCCACTCGGACTCATCGGAGCTACTCTAGCAGGGAAGGTAAGCCAGCTCCACATGGCTCCTTTCCGCACCTCCTGAAAAGTGATTTCCGTCATCCCGGGATTTAAATTTACAGCACTTCAGGCATGCCCACACTTAAGGGCCACACCAAAGGGCCCTTAGACGTGGACCTTTGAGTGGATCGCAGGAATGCAGCATAATGACTATATCCAAATCTCAATGACCCAAGTTTAAATCATTGCAAAGCACACAACTTGATCAGAATACAAAAACCAAGCAAACGCTACTCAAAATATCATATCATATATAACACACTCTGCCTAGAATTTCTGAAACCCTCTCATCCACAACATGGAGAACTGGATTGTTGCCTACAGCCTTTTCATTATAATTCTGATACACCTACTGCAAACACATGCTGGAGACACTACACAGATAAAATGGGACTCATTTTACATGCCAACCCTAGCACAACTAGAGGATAAAATAACACAGATAAACACAACCACATCTCCCCCAAGATCCATGCCCAGTCTCATGGATCAAGATGGCAAGAAATGAGTTAGGACCAACCCTACTTAACATAACGCATTTATCCCTCACACAAGGTCACCTGCCCTCCAACCTAAATAAGCTTCTATACCACCTGTTCTGAAGAAACCCAAGCTTGACCCCAAAGATCCAAACACTTACAACCCATCTTATGTTTACCATTTATCATCAAAATCATTGAAAAAACTGAACAGCAGCAATTACAGGACCACCTAGACCAACATGTCCCACTGGACCACTACCAGCATGGCTTTAAACTGAATCACATTGTGGAAACACTACTCAAGACACTCCTCAATAGATTAATAACAGGAATCGACAACATTAGACAAGGATTCATATTAATATTCCTGGACATCACGGCAGCATTTGATACAGTAAACCACCTCTTACTGTTACGAAGACTTCATCAAATAGGTCTATGTGGAACTACACTCAAGTGGTTTACATCCTATTTGACATACAGGAAGCAGCACATCAAATGTGGTCTACAGCAATCCAAAACAATTGAACAACCTCAAGGACTACCACAAGGTTCAGCACTATCAGCAATCTTGTTCAATATGTATGTACTTGCAAACTCTATGTGGCATAATAAAAAACTTAAACATACATTATCATATCATATCTATCATATCTATGTTGACGACATCATGATTTATGCCCCCTTACACAGAACATCCAGATTACTCACAGATAATAAATTGCCTGGAAACAGCAATACAGTGGCTAGGAAAACACAACCTAACCATAAACTACAATAAAACAGAAGTCCTCCATGTTACCAGGAACATGACATTCACCCCACCCACTATCATCAAAATACTAAATAATGACCTCGCTTTCAAATCAGAGGTCAAATACCTAGGTGTGATACTGGACCAAAAACTGTTTCCAAGCACACATCAACAAAATGACAAAAACAGTCTACCACAAAATGAGAACCATATAGAAGCTCAAGCCCCTCCTCAACTAAAGCAACTTCAGAACAGTTTGCCAAGCAATGATAACACCCATACTGGATTACTGCAACTTAATCTACCAATTTATTTAGCTGTATTTATATCCTGCTTTTCACCAGGTCAAAGCGGTCAATAGGGGGATACATTTAACACGAGGGGATATGAGACACATACACTAATACTTACAGGGAACATGGGCAGTGGAGGGTTAAGTGGCTTGCCCAAGACCACAAGGAGTGCCTATAGGACTAGAAATCCCAGTCCCTCTGGCCTGAGATTGCTGTCCCCAGGTGGGACTTGAACCCCTGGCCTTCTGGCCTGAAGTACCTTGTCCTAACCACTAGACCACTCCTCCCTCTTGCCAAGGTTTCCCAAAGCACATTACAGTCCCCCTCCAAATGGTTCAGAATACTACTGCACAAATAATCACAGGAACCACAAGGCGCACCCACATTATACCTACTTTGATGCAACTATACTGTCTCCCAATCCACGTACGCACCAGATTCAAAATACTGGTTATCATATTCAAAATATTAAATAACCTATCTCCAGACATCCTCCAGCCACTAATCCTTAAGAATCCAGAGAACAGAAGAAAAAGAACAAACCATAAAAATCTACTTATCATCCCAAGTTCAAAGAAGAAACTCAACCAATTGGCCTGCAACAGAGCAGTCACAATCTTCGCCCCATCTTTATGGAACATCCTTCCAGAAAGCATGAGAGTCAGTAAAGGCTTAAGGGACTTAAGAAGGATGCTAAAAACTCTCCTATTCAAGGAACACTATAGACCCATCGAATGATACCAATTTTGACATCCCCGACCCCAATCCCCCAGCTGTTTCCCACCCCAATTTCTCCTTATACCATTCACAAATAACACCATGCAATACATATTTTGCTCCAGGTTCTTTATCCCTGTCACATTGTTTGTTTATTATTTATTCTCAAGTTTCTTCACTGTTTCAATGTAGGTTTTCTAAGAGTTATAATGTAAACCGCTTTGAAACCACGATAAGGCGGTATAGAAAACCCTCAAATAAATAAATAAATAAATACTTAGAACATGTAGAACTCGATCAGTTGGATGTCAGCGAACTGAAATGGACTGGCATCGGGGATGATCACATGGTATACTATGCCAAAAATGAAAGACAAACAAGAAATGGTGTTGCCTTTATAATTAAGAAAAAGTTTGCAAGAACCTTAATAAAATACATTGCAGTCAGTTAATGCTTAATTTCTATTCTATCTATGAGGAATGCCCATCAACGCAATCACTATTCTGGTATATGCGCCAACAGCAGATGCAGAAGACGACAGAATATGCAAACGAGCGACTGGAATGCAAATGTTGTGAACAAAAAAGGCAAAGTGGTTGGAAAATATCTACTTGGCAACAGAAGCAAAGCTGGAGAAAGCCTGAAACAGTAGCTTTTTTCAGCTGCACAAGTAGTGACTGTACACGTGAAGCCTAATCCCAGAACATGCATGTCTGACCTGTGGGTACATCCAAATCAAAAACGGGCCCAATTTAAATGTGATTCCACAGCTGCAGGGTGATTCCACAGCTGCAGGGATAGACGCAGCTGTGGTTTTGGAATTGGGGACACAGACGTTTTTGGTTCGGCACGAACAAAATATTATGGAGTACAAGACATGGCTTTACACAGCAAACAGTGTTGTACGTTCCCGCGCTCACCGTATTCTGAAAAGATGGACTTTTCAATCCCGCCCATCTCCGCTATATACCCGTGAACGTCCATGCCTCCCTGTAAAATATGCATCTCCTAAGCTGCTCCTCTCACTGACAGTGTTGTGTTGATGCACACTACACATGAATACTGAAGATACATAAATGTTGATGCAAACTAGAATATATATGCCAGTCTGTTGCATGCTCAGAACACTGCAAAGCAATCTCTGTGTACTCTAAGATAGCATAAAAGCAGGTAGAAAGTGATATCTTTGTCATGACACATCTTGCATCACACCATACATGGCAGTAGAAGACATCCTTAGTTATGCTTGCATTGGTACTCTCTGAAAACAGTCTGTACAATGCTAAGTATGGACCAGAAAAAAATCAGAGGAGGTTCTCCATAGCGAAATGTCAAAAATATCCCAACACTAATAAGGAACCCTCAGAATGGGAGCATGCCATAGTGCAAACAGCACCAATACATGCTCAAAGACACCATCATTGCTCTCTACAAATGTGCACATTTTTTAGAAACCAATGATGGTGCTTCTGGGATGTCTTAGTGCTGTTTGCACTGCTGAATACTCTCATTCTGAGGGTCCCTTATTAGTGACCGTGATATGTTATGACATTTTGCTAGAGAACCTGTTCTGATTTATTAAGCCCGATCACATTGGCATTTGGTGATGCTGTGGTCATCCCTACAGTCGAGGTACTAGCCAGGTATTCATGTCCCCCCAGATTTGCAGATGAGCACACCAGATTCTCCCGTGCAACACTCAAACCACACACACACAAAAACACTCTCACTTGCAGTCACAAATAACATACCTCTGCCAAAACCATGTCCTGCACCTAGAAACAACTGCTCTGAAGACATAATGGCACGACGTCTCAGGACACCACATCTGCTCTGCATTTCTCAGCCAAACACGATTCTGCTCTATACTACCTCACATACCATCTCTACATCTACATTCCCATTTTTCCGAACACTGGAATTGTTAGGAAAGCCAAGAATAGCCCTTTTAGCACAAACAGCAAATATCAGCATGGCCAGAATAAAGACTATTGCGATGCCTTATATTTCTATAGGGGTGTTTTTTTTATTGTTCCTTAACCTTACAAATGTTCCTCACCTGTGCATTCTATTTTTACAACTGCATCTTGTGCCTCCCAGACAGCAGACACACCAGTTCAATACAGACGTGTCACAGCCATTCATCTCTATGGGATGTGTTGAGGATCAGAGCAGAAAATTTTCTAAGTCCTGGTCTTATTCCACGTTACCACTGGTATAATGTAGGCATCTGCGGGAAACACTCTGGACGTACACAGGCCTTTCCTGAATATGCTTTCTACATCTCTGCGGCTTGCCATGCCCCCGTTCTGCCCCCTCCAGCCCAAGTTCTGTGATCCCCGTGCTACTGTTGTGTAACTGCAGGGCCATGTGGTTTCGGAATATGGTTCTAGATGTTTTAGTGAGCAAAACGTCTATCCCATACGTTTAACCAGCTTATTCGCCTTCTAGAATGACCTCCATGATCTTCACCCAATGGATTGTACAAAAATCAAATTGACTACATCTGTGGAAGTCAATGATGGAAAAGCTCAGTGACATAAAAAAGACAAAACCTGGAGCCGACTGTGGTTCAGGTACGCAGCTACTAGCATGCAAACTCAAACTGAAGCTGAAAAAGAGCAAACCACTCAAGAATGTTGCACAGTATGATCTTGAAAGTATATCACTCCAATTTAAAGACTGCCTGTGAAATCGATTTGCTGCTTTGGATACAAATGACAGAGTACCAAAAGAGGCATGGAATGACATCAAGAAAGTTGTGCTTAAAGAAAGTGAAAAGTCTTTGAAAAAGGTGAAAAAGCAAAAACAGTTAAAATGGATGAGCGAAGAAACTCTAAAAATTGTTAAGAAATGCAGAGAAACTGCAGTAGAATCAATCTCCCAGGGTGGACAATTCATGAAGAAATATGTAGGGTGCATAAGCAATGTTCAGTTATCCAGAGGCGCTGCACAGGTAACTCGGGTTCCAGTAAGAAAATGGGAGAAAACAGTGAGATACCCAGGAAATATGGCTAAAAGGGGTAAGGACCAGCATCTGAAGCCAAAGTAGGTTTGCAAGCAGTAAAGGGGGGGGGGGGCCCTAAGAGAACCATGCTATGTTGATCCTGCACAAGAGCTAAAACTTGTGAGGCTAAGGGGGTCATTCTGAACCACATTTAGTGGGGCTAGACATCGGGTCTGGATGTCCAGCCCCACTAAACACCTGAGTGCCGATTCTGACCGCAGAGCTCCCTGCACATAGAACCAAGATGTGCGGGGAGCTCTGGACGGGGCGGGAGGGGGCAGGCTGTGGGAGGAGCGAGGGCAGGGAGTGGGTAGGACCCTGACCCCAGACATACAGGGACAATTCTGGGGTCAGCCCTGTAAGTCCAGGGTTGGCAATTTGGATGGGGGACTTATTCCACCCTGGAGGTGGAATAAGTCCACCTAGATAGCGGCAAACGAGGTCTTAGGGCCACAGGAAGGAGGTAGGCAAGGGCAGGGGGTTCCCCGCTGCCCGATCCCAGTTATGGCTGGCCTGATCAGGGGTCAGCCAGCAGGGAAATGGACTTTGCTGTGTCTGCTGGCGATTGGGACTCCGGCATGGAGCTGCGGTGCTGCGATTATGCTCCCGCGGGGCTATCAAGCCCCCAAGGGAGCAGAATCGTGTGCATCTTTGGGCCAACCTAATTTCTGGACGTCCAGACAGCCCGGACATGCACGTATGGTATTGACCTCTAAACTCTGCTCAACATTGAAATCGTTACTGACTTTAAAAGGCCTTAATCTGTAGTATCTTGGTGAGCTGAACACGAATATAACATTTAAAAAATTTTGTTGGCTCTCGGTTTGAAGATATTGCATGTAGTTCATTTTTGACGTTTCACCATGTACATTTATCCAGTAGGACATCAACAATATCCCAAATAAGCCTTGAATGATGTAATATTGCATCACATTGTATAATACCAGCATGCACACATCATCCAGAGTTGATTGCATCATTTTCTGATGCAATGCAATACTACTGCCAGACGGCTGCTGAAGCCATCTGACGTCAGCAGTGTACTATACGCAGTCGGAAAGGAAAGTAATCTGGTATTCTGTTCCGATATTGAAAGCCTCATGAATGCCTTAAAAATCACTCATGACCCACAAGACTGGAGACTATTTATAGACTCTTCGAAACTGAGTCTGAAGGCTGTGCTTTTGAACAATGGAAACCGTCTTCCATCTATTCCAGTAGCACATGCCGTCCACATGAAAGAGACATACGATAACTTAAAGCATCTACTGACTTCCATTAACTATAACAAGTACAGCTGGCACCTCTGTGGTGACTTGAAGGTAGTTGCCCTTTTAATGGGACTGCAGCAGGGATATATAAAATACATGTGTTTCTTATGTGAGTGGGATAGCCGAGCAAGGGGTTGGCACTACTTGCGGAAGGAATGGAATCACAGACAAACTGTAACAGTTGGAGAGAAGAATATCCAGCACCCAGCTCTGGTTGAAGCTCACAAAATCCTGCTACCACCCCTTCACATCAAACTAGGTTTGATGAAAAACTTCGTGAAAGCCATGGACCACACGTCGCCAGATTTCCGATACCTGCATGAAAAATTACCTTGACTCAGCGAAGCAAAGATTAAAGAGGGAGTTTTTATGGGTCCTCAGATTCAAGAGCTCTTCAAAGATGACCGGTTCAACAACTTGCTACAGGGTGATGCGAAACAAGCATGGAATGCTTTTCGCCTAGTGTCAACAAACTTTCTCGGGAATGTTAGGACAGAAAACTACAAGGAACTAGTAGAAGACATGCTGATGCAGTATCAGAAAATTGGCTGCAATATGTCTCTAAAGATCCATTTCCTTGATTCCCATCTCGATTTCTTTCCTGACAACTGTGGTATGGTTAGTGATAAACAGGGAGAACGTTTTCACCAGGATATCACAACGATGGAGCAAAGATACCAGGGAAAATGGTCCACTACAATGCTGGCTGACTACTGCTGGACACTCCCCAGAGAAGCTCCTGAACAGCTGTACAAGAGACAGGTGAAAAAATCTAAGAAGTAGTCTATGACTTGGTTTTTTACAGGTATTAACCAAAGGCCTATTGTATTTACTATTGACATGCATTTCGTGATGTAAACATTAATTCTTGTAGATTAAAAAAACTAGAGCCAACTTTGCAATTTCACTGTCATATTCGTGTTCAGCATATAAAAATTGATAAGAAATGACTATTTTTATTTCAGTAACATGACTTGTAAAAATTTGTTTACCAGTGGTATCTTACATCCTAGAGAGAAGGCATAGTGAAGAAAAAAAGAGAAAGATGAGTGTGGCCATTTGGAGGTTGGAGGCCAAGGAAGACATTTCTTCCAGGGGAGAAGGAAGGGTTTTGTATTGTGCGAACAAGCACACTTTTAGCCAGGAAGGTCTGCCATGTGCCAGGGTGAACACTAGAGCACTGGGACACTCTGGGCACTAGGGGGAGCTCCAGCAGCTGGCTGAGTGCCCTAGCAACTACTGCTGTAGTAGCAACTCAGCCCCAGCATTATGGAATGCTCTGCCAGACAGACTTAGAGCTACCAGCGATCTAGCAACATTCAAAAAATTCCTCAAAACTCATCTGTTCATAGAGCACTTTGGTAACTCAGAACCTAGAGAAGAACTATTCCCCACGTAGTCCCAAACATATTCCCGTTCACCACAAAACACTTCCCTGAACACTAACACAAACACTTCTTATGACAAAAACACTCCTCATAATATATAGCAGTCGGAATAACCTCTTCTTAGATATCACTAGTGATAACCTCTCTAAACACTCTAGCTTAATACCTCATCCCTCATGATTAAACAAATGTATCTGTTGGAATGCATTAACAATGCAACATGTTACGCTCTAGAATGATGAATATGTAATTATAAAAGCTGTAAATATGCTGAGTACTTAATCATTCTACACCCATGTAAAAAGTTGAAGACACCCTACCCTATTTATGAATGTTGACATGTTACCTGTTTAGAAAAAGTTGCAATGTAACGTTCCAGTTATTGTTCGATGTAAACCGCTTTGATTCTGCTTAAAGGCGGTATATAAAACATAGCAATAAATAAATAAAATAGTTGTTTGTGAACAGCCAAGGGAAGCCAGGTTTCCCTTAAGACTCTTTTGCTAGCAGTCACCTTAAAACAGGTGGGTGAGAGGGCTCATTCATCTGTTTTAGCCATGTAGCTATGGCCATCAGCTTAAAAGCTGGGTGGGGCAAAAGATAAAGGAGGTCCCAGGAGCAAAGGGAACAGCACTGTACAAGCCTCTGTCAGGTTGAGAAAGGAAAGCCCCATAGCTTGGCATGGAGGGTTGAACCACAGCCCTATAGCTTGTTGCTCAGGAAAGCCCTAGTACTCAGTTTAAGGAAGAGCTGGTAGGCTGCTGCTCAGAACATCTGAGTGGGAGGTGGGTGCAAATCCCACCTGGTTTAATGAGGAACAGTTAAAGTCTCATCTTTGGAGCACACTACTGTGAAACTGGAATATTTGACTGGTCTATTGCTCAGAATCTCTGAGGGGAGAAATTTGATAAATGACAAGAGGTTGGAGGAAAGCCAGAGTTATGCTTTATTCTATTCATAGCACGTTTCCCTTACCTTTAACTGAGTCTATTCACTGTTAAAGAAAGAAGCTATAAACGATGGAATTGTTCATTCTTCTATGAAGACCATGATAATAAAAGACACAATTCTACAGAGAATCAGATGTGGAGGTTGGGCAGGATCCAACCTTCAGTATCTTAGTAAGTCAGAAATCCTGGTCTGGAACAACAGTGGTTTGTACAGGAAGAAGTCCGTGCTGAGGGAACAGTCAAAAGAAGAACTAGGTTTAAGAACTCTTTCTGGATGTTTTGAGGTAAAGCAAAGAACTGTGTTTGTGAACTCCTTAATATCTGCATCTGTGTCCTGCTTTTAGATGTGGTTTTAAAGCAGGAGAAAACAAAAAGGTGTCTCCGTGAACAGAACAACTGAAGGCATAAAAACAACGGAGATTGACCATGGCCAAAATGTTATTAAAGTTGTGGTCAACATTATTGGCACCCTTGCAGTTCAACCCCGCTGGTGTACCTTTCCGCCGATACAGTAGCAGCTCAGCCGCACACAGCTGAGCAGCTCCGGTTTTGGCGGGACGGTTGCCATTGTTTGACAGACACTACCGCAGGACCGGTAGACTGTCCTGAGCAATTGCTGATGCTGGCTATGATCGGGGGACAGACTTGATCAGCGATCGCTGCAGGGCAGTAATGAGAAGGCAAGTTAACTCGGCTTCCTCATTTGCTAAATAGCATAGGGAGGACGAGTTAACTTGTCTTCCCCAGTTAAGAGGTTAAGGCAATTGTTCAATGGCTATCACAGAACAACCTGACCATAAACTACAAAAAAACCAGAGGTACTCCACATGACCACAGACACTGCCTTCATCCCTCTGCCATGAATAAGAATATTAAACAATGACCTAGTAATCAACTCAGAGATCAGATACTTACAATCACATGTCTAGAGAACAACAAAAGCTGTTTACCACAAGATAAGAACATAACATAAGAACAGAAAACATGCCATATTGGGTCAGACCAAGGTCCATTAAGCCCACTATCCTGTTTCAACAGTGGCCAATCCAGGTCACAAGTATTTGGCAGGTTGCCAAAAAGGTAGACAGGTTCCACAATGTTTGTCCCGGGGTAAGCAGTGGATTTCCAGATCCTTTTTAATAATGATTTATGGACCTTTCCTCCAGCAATTTGTCCAAACAATTTTTAAACCCAGCTATACTAATAGCTTTTACTACATCCTCCGGTAACGAATTCCAGAGTTTGATTACCCGTTAAGTGAAAAAATATTTTCTCTTATTAGTGTTAAATGGGATATATTGTTACTTCATTGCATGTTCCCTAGTCTTTCTACTTTTTGATGACGTAAACAACCAATCTACATTTACCCATTCCACACCATTCATTAATTTATAGACCTCTATCATATCTCCCCTCAGCTGCCTTTTTTCGAAGTTGAAGAGCCTTAACCTTTTAAGTCTTCCTCTTAGGGTATCCTTCCAACCCCTTTACCATTTTGGTGGCTCTTCTCTGTATCTTTTCTAATTCTGCTATATCCTTTTAAAGATACGACGACCAGAATTTCACACAATATTCAAGGTGCTGTCGCACCATGGAACGATATAGAGGCATGATAATATCCTTGGTTTTATTCTCCATCCCTTTCCTTATGATTCCTAGTATTCTATATGCTTTTTGGCTGCCGCTGCACACTGGACAGAGGGTTTCAATGTATTATCTAAGATGAAGGTTATACAGAAACTCCAACCACTACTTGACCCCAACGACTTTCGCACAGTATGCCAGGCACCTATAACGCCGCACTTATTGCCACATAATATACCAAGATCTGCCAAAGAACACAATCCACCCACTCCACATGGCCCAAAATACAGCAGCTGATATAATATCAGGTGCATCAAGACATGACCACATAACACCCATCTGAAAACAATTACATTGGCTTCCAATACAATTCCATATCAAATATAAAATAATACTCATCATATTCAAGATCCTACACAAGCTATAGGCAGAGTGTCTACAAACCCTGATTTACAAAGCCCTAGACACCAGACCTAAAAGATCCAAAAACCAAAACTCACTTATCATCCCCACTATTAAGGTAAAAAGCAAACAAACAACCTGCAGCAGGGCATTCTCCTTATTCGCACCTTCAATATGGAATTCATTCCCGCATGAACTAAAATCTATTGAAGACACCACCAATTTCCAGAAAAGGCAGAGAACATATACCTCTTTGCAGAACACTTTGGATCAGATACCTAACCTAACCTCAAGACATAATGCAAACAGAAGGACAAAAGGACAATATACAAACACAACATCCTAGCCCACATGACGACTACACACAACGATAAACATGAATCACTTAACAGCGACGTCCGCCAAGGACTCTTATTGCTCTGTATGCACACTTAATCTTGAAATAATCAAGTCCATATCTGTATAATGCAACTACCAGGGGTGGCCTAAGGGTGATGCGGGGCCATGTGTGGAGACTCATTGTGGGGCCTCATTTGCATTATTTACATATCTATTGGGCCAATTTTGCATACATTGAATTAATTATATTTACTTTAATATTTAAATGCTGCCCATCTAAAATCCTAGGTAGTTTCCGAATATACATACACAATTTATTAAAACAGATGCTACAATAAAATATAATAAAAATCATGAAACAAAATTAACTTAAAAACACTTTCACACAAAAAACAATTCTGTTCTGGGCGTCCCTCACCTGTATGGGCTCCCAGAATCTGGATGTGCCCTGGTTGCACCCGATTCTGATCCCACAGGGGCTAGACATGCCATCCGAACTGGACGTCCATCCCTGCTAAATGCTGCTCACAATCTATCCCATTATAAATATCTGCATACCAGATTTATTTGGTCAGTGCTATGACCACTAATTGATGAGGAGAAGGGAAAATATAAAACAAGAATAACTAATCTTGATAGTCATGAATTCAAGATCATACCGCCCGGGCTGGATTAGACTGCGCTAGAGATGGAAAAGTCCAGAAATAAGCAGAAGTGAAGCTATCAGGCTACTAAACAGAATTAAACTGAGATGCTCCCTTAAAAATTTAAGATGTCTGTGAATCTGAAGTGACAAAATATTTTAGAACTTCAAACTGGCAGGATCAAGAACACAAAATTGCAAATCTTGAAAACAATCCATATTCCACTACCCCCCTACCAATACCCTACAGTTTGCTCCAAACCAAGAACCATAGTACAGGACCCATAGAGCAAATCTACCTTTCCATAACAGCACTAACTTCCAAAATTCACACAATAAGGCGTGTACTCAGAAATGAGCAGTACCTACAACATCCAAATGCCTTCTGGGAAAACTGAATATAGAAACTCCATGCTAACAGAACACCTGACTTGGTTACATACTTTGACCATAAATAGACCCTCATCAAGTATAGAATAAGTGACTACGAACTAAAAATAGAAATATATTGACAACAATTAAACTAAGACCCCAAGAAGCCACACCAGAGAAATAGAAAGATGCGAGTAAAGAAAGAGGATGTAAATTACAAAAACTGGCATATTCTAATCAGTAAATTAAAATAATTTTGTTTAACCTATGTTTTATATTTTTCTAATCATATTGGTTCCAGTCTCTGGTTTCTGATTTTCAGCATCTTCTCTTAACTCTTTCCCAGTCTCAAGTCTATCTGCTACTTCTCAGCTCTATATACATCTCTGACATTGATCTGATTCGTTTCAGCTTTATTCTATGTGTTCTTTTAATCTCACTTTTTTCTTACCATCTTGTCCTCAACCTACTACTTTTCAACCTCAACCCCAAGCCCCCTATTCCTCACTCCCTTTCCACAGCCTCTTATTCCCCATTCTCTCTTCTCTGCTTTGCTTACATCTCTCCCCTCCATCCCCACTGTCCAACACTTTTCCCCTCCCTCTGTCCTCACAGTACATCTTCCCATCCAAAATCAGCCATCCCTAGCTTCCACAGCTCTTTTGTTTCATATCCTCATTCTGTATGCAGTATCTCTCTTCTCGCCTTCTCCCCTCATGTCCAGCATTCCCGCCTTTCTCCCTATTTCCTCTCATGTCTAGCATCTCCACGCCTTCTATTTCCTGTCCAGTTGCTCCCCTCTGTAGCTTTGTGACACTTCCCTCTTGTCCAGTATCTTTCCTCCCTCTCAGCTCTCCCCATGTCCAGCATTTTCCCTCCACATCTCTATTCCCACATCTCCTGTGTTCAGCATCTTCTCTCTCTCTATGACCCCTCCCCATGTCCAGCATTAATCTCGACCTTCCAATTCCCACCACCACCCTATCCAGCATGTCTTCTCAGTTTCCCTATGATCGCCATCCTTGCGCAATATCTCCCTTCCTTCTCTATATTTCCTCTTCCCCTGTGAACAGTAGCTGTCTCTTCCCTTCTACTGCCATAAAGTCCTGGCTTTCATGCTCCCTCTTACCCAACCTCCCTCTCATCCAGCCTCCCTCTCATGCACTTCCCTATCAATATTTCCTCTCCTCATCCAGCGGTGGCAGGGCCAGCCCTAGACATGTTCGGGCATGTTACCCACCCATGAACCCGCTCCATTAGAAACCCCCGTGCCTGCATACTGTGAAAATTCCTCCTCTGCTGCATCTGCTCAGCCACAGCAGCGGAGGCGATACTGTTATTAGCATGGTGTGGGTCTCTGGAGACACATGCATATGCCTCCATATTTTTCGCATCAGAGGGGTCATGACCAGCAGGGCCTTGGAGGCGCATGCATGTTTCTCGAGAGGCCCCGCACCATGCTAGTAACAGTATCACCTCTGCTGCTGTGGCTGAGCAGATGCAGCGGAGGCAGATTTTTCTTCAGTCTGCAGGCATGGCACACAGCAGGGCCTCTAATGGAGCGGTGTCAGGTGCAGGCAACATGTCTAGGACCGGTCCTCGTTACTACTCCTTTACGGATAGTTATCCCACTGCCCACACTCCAATTACTTCATTACTACACTATGGGGCATGTTTACTAAACTCCGAAATTGTGCAGGTCCCCGTTAGTGTGCATGTGCCATTTAAGGAGTGGGCGGTTCAGGCAGAAAAACGAAAAAAAAAAACGATCGTACGTGTGCGCGTCGCGCTAATGTGCGGGGCCCACATTAGCGCGTGGGAAGGCTAAGTGGGGCGCTGCTGGGCACATATAGGAACAGAGCAGTAGCACAACAGTGAAGACACTAATCAATGGTGCAGGGGCCATGGGTTCAATCCCCCAGTGTGCACAGCAAAAAAAGGCTGGCTGAGGCATGAATAGTAATGGTTAACAAGTGTTTTAGGAGGCATTCTAATTTTGGGCGGCTTTAGGCGTTGCGCTGTTACTTTTGGGTGGCAGTAATTAATTTTGGGCGGCATTAGGCGTTGCGCTGCTAATTTTGGGCGGCATTAGGTGATGCGCTGTAAATGTTGTGCGGCATTAGGCGGCGCGCTGTTCACCTTGTGCGGTTTGGGCGGCAGTAGGCGGTGCGCTGTTAGTTGTGGACGGCATAAGGCGGTGCGCAAATGTCCATACACAGGAACAGAGCCATAGCACAATGGTGAAGACACTAACCAATGGTACAGGGGCCACAGGTTCAATCCCCCATTGTGCGCAACGAAAAAGGCCAGCTGTGGCACCACCTTTAATGGGTAAAAGTGGTTTAGGAGGCAAATTAATTTTGGACGGCATAAGGCGGCGCACTGTTAATTGTGGGCAGCAGGAGGCGGCGCGCTGATGTGTGAGGAGGCAGTTTAATAGTGGGCGGCAGAAGTGGCGGGCTGATGTGCAAGAACAGGAACAGAGCCATAGCACAATGGTTAAGACACTGACCAATGGTGCAGGGATCAGGGGTTCAATCCCTCACAATGCCCAGTGAAAAAGGCTGGCTGAGGCAGTATGTATTATGGTGTGGAGTGCTGTAGGAGGCTTTTTAAATTTATTTTGTTATCACTACTAGCAAAGGCACTCTCACAGCGTGTTAACATAAGGCGGCCCATAAGGCACATGTTACAGTGCACTGTCCGCCAAGGCACCCTAGAATGTCCCCTATAGGGCACCATGTATGTTGCGACACAGGATAATGTATAGTGCACCCTATATGGATGGCAACCATAAGGTGGCCTATGGGCGCCCTATAAAGCACCCTCAGAGGCACCTTATGGGTACAGTACGCCAAGGTTGTTTTTGCTGGCATAAACATATGTACATCAAAAACAGATCATGCTCTGGACAACCCTATCACAGAACCCCACTGTGGGTTTGAACCCATGACCTCTGGCTGCACAGGCAGTGATGTAACCATTGGGTTACAGCTCTATAGCTGTAAGCAAGCCCCTGGCTGGCTGCAGAGAGCCTGCATGTCACCTCACAGACAGTCTGCTGTTGTAAACAGGATAGGGTTAGGCCACCCGTACCCATGATGCACTGCACATGCAAATCAGCTGTCCACAGATGCACTCAAGATGGGGAATGCACCCCAAAAGCTCTCCGGCCTGGTAGGGGGAAGTGTCCGTGTGCACCCACACAGCACCTCGGCCTGGTAGGGGGTCCTGAGCGGGTGGACTACCGGCAAAGAGTAGCTACACACCATCACATTGTGCGGGTACTGTGCTCACCCTGAGGGTGTGATGTGGTACCCAGGACCAGGTCCACAACACCTTACATAGCTGAAGGAGGCCATGCCAGAGCTCCAAAGCAGTAATAACATGTGAGATAGGTAGGTGCTGCAGAAACATCTTGGATATCTCTGTCTGTCTCAGTCAGGGGAACCCCCCATGTACCCCTAGGTGGACCATGCACCTTCCCCTCCCCCCCCCTCCCCCTCAGCTGAGGGTGGCAAACAGGGTCCCCCATGATTCCCATCCTACCCCCCCCCCCCCCCCCCCCGATGGCAGCAGAGTGGACCATCAACCCCAGTCCTGCTGGGGAACAGACACCCTACAGGGCAGTCAAAGCAGCTCCACACACATCCATAACACACTATCAGACAGACATTAGGCCTGGATATTCAAAGATGCACCCCACCACTATCTGATATTCTCCTGCAGCAAGCCATCAGCCACTGCACCCTGCAAGGCACTCCATCAAGACACATACCAGCTGTGAACAGTCTGCTGGTTAGCCCTGATGGAAATGCATGCACCCAAAACTGGGATGGCAGCACACACAAGCAGATAAGTCAGTGACTAGGCCCCCACAGGGAACCCATATATATCACATGAGAGAAACACTATACAGCACTATGGGGGTGCCTAGCCATGCTGTCGTCACTGCACACTTAGGGTGAGAGTGATCCCCCAGCAGCACATACAGAGGTCACCCTGTCTGTGTAGGTGGTGGCTGGGCACTACAATGTCCCAGCCAGTGCCCTATGCCCTGTGCTGATGCATCCTGGCCAGCCCACCCTGTCTGAGCTATACCCATGGTACCTTGCTACTCATTATGCACATTGGCAGGCCAATACTGGCAACAGTGCTGGCAATGTGGGCTGTGGAAGGGGTTTGCAGCCAACACACACTGGGGCATGTTTACTAAAAGCCGCACAATTGCGTGCCGCACAATAGCGCACGGAAACGCGGCACTCAAACGCTCAGAAACGCTCTCAAACGCCCCGCACAAGTGCGCGTGGGCCCCGCACAATTGCGCGCTGCACTAATGCGCCCCGCACAAGTACCCGGCCGCAAATGTCCGATAGAGGCGTGGAAAGGCATTCTGAGGGCGGAGGAAGGCTCCCGAGGGGCGGAGAGACGGGGTCAATGGGCGGGGAAGGGGAGGGGAGACGCTCCCCGCACATTATCGGGGCCGAATCCACAGGTTAAAAATAGCGCGAGTGAAACACTCACGGTAGAGGGCATTTAAAGGGAAGAGAAACCATTTCACGTCAGCAATGTACAGGGAAACCGGGGAAACCTGCAAAACGTGAGCAGTGTGATACATGTGCACAGAACAAAAGTGCAAATAAAGATAGAAAAAGACCCAAACATAAATATTAAAAATAGGAAGTCAGCTGGGGAACCCTGATATTAATGGGCAAACATAAGAAACACACCCAGGAAAGCTCCAAAAAAATGAAATGAAGTATGGAAGGGGCTACGGAGCGGAGACCCTTCCAAAAACCATTTCCTTTTTTCTGAGCCTTCCTGGGAGTGTTTGCTATGGTTGCCCATTAATATCACTGTTGCCCAGCTTGGTTATATTTATCCCCAGTTCGTCGTGGTCGGTTGAGGGGTTTATTTGCACTTTTGTCACCAGATAAGGTACAAATGTGCAGAGCAGGGTTTTTGACTCCTTTGGTCAGGTTTCCCACCCCCAGGGACTGCACTATCACTGTGGCCACAGTGTGGTGCAGCAGACAGAGGCAGTACCTCTAGGACCAGAGGGTCACAGGTTCAAATCCAAGCTGGGGCTCCTGCCAACCCAGTCCCCATATTTTACCCACCACTAAACAGAGATAGTAAAGACACTCCTTTATTGCAGAGAACATAAGCATGGTTCACACACCCATTTTGTACCCAACACCGCACACACACCATAACAATGGGCATTACCGACAGCCGAGTCCCCCAAATGCAGTCCTGGAGTGCCACAACTCAATCAGGTCATATGCTTTTCCAAGATATGGACATGCCAGCATGTTGGCAGTAGGGTACAGGTGGTGGAGGGGGCAGTGGCTGCTAGCCACAGAAGACAGTGGCCGAGCCATGTGCAGGCTGGCACGTCCACTGCAACATAGGCCCTGTCGGATGTACAGTCATGGACTTCCCAGGGAATTCAGCACATCTGTGGCAACACAGTGGTGCAGTGCACCCAGACAGTGTGTGCAGGAACAAAAGGTCACAGGTTTAAAGCCCAGCTGGGGCTACTGCCAATCCTGTCCACATATTTTCCCCACAACTAAACCATGTTAGTAAGGGCAATCCTTTATTGCTGGGGACATACGCATTGGTCATACGCCTATCTTTTACACCACCAAGCACAGACACCATGACCGGGGGCATTACCTAGAGCAGAGTCTCACAAATGCAGGCCTGGAGGACCACACACCATTCAGGTTCCATGCTGCCACTCATACAAATAACTGTGCTGTATATCTATGCACCACCCCCATGGCATGTAGATGTAGCTCATGCATATTCATGAGGGACAGCAGGAAACCCCAACCAGTGTATTGCAAACCTGGACTGGATTTGGGAACCTCTGCCGTACAGCAGCAGCCAACAGGGGCAGACACACCCACACCCACACCCACAGGCCCCATTGGCCAATGCCTCCTGGAGAGGCAGGACATTGGGTCCTGCGTGCATCTCCCAATACCAGCACTTGCATACCTTAGCAATGTCACCCTACACCTGGGTATATGGTACACAGCTCTCAAACGTTTGCTATGAGTACTGGCAGATAGATATCCCTACGTTACGCACAGTCTGCTCTATGAGCTCCATCATAACAATCTATCTGATGTCTGCGGTGTGTGCGTCAGGTCTGGCCCCTGACAGTGTTTACCACCCTGGGGAGGGACCCCCAACGGTATTGCATACCATACCCATGCCTGTACTGTGCCCAGGACTGGTGTGGTGGGCAAGGATTCTGAACCCCTCTATAGTAGCACAATGCTGGCATACATGTGGGAGTGTGTGTCTGTCTATACCAGGGGTGGGCAAACTTGGTCCTGGAGGGCCGCAGGCCAGTCAGGTTTTCGGGATATCTCTAATGAATATGCATGAGATATATATGCATTAGAGATATCCTGCCAACCTGACTGGTTTGTGGCCCTCCAGGGCTGGATCTGGAGACCCCTGCCTTGCACCTCTGTCATTTAAGATTGTGAGTGGACAAGGTGCAGATGTCCAAGACATCAAAAAGTTTAGATAGAATTTGTCACAGTCCTCCTCACTTCTCACCACCACCAAAAAATTGTCTATTAGACAACTTTTTGGTGGTGGTGAGAATCGAGGAGGAATGTGACACATTCTATATACCCTTTCAATGTCTAGGACATCTGTACCTTGCCCACTCATGATCTTAAATGACAGAGGTGTAAGGCAGGGGTCTCCAAATCCAGCCCTGGAGGGCCACAAACAGTCAGGTTGGTAGGATATCTCTAATGCATATATATCTCATGCATGTTCATTAGGGATATCCCAAAAACCTGACTGGTCTGCGGCCCTCCAGGACCGGAGGTGCCCACCCCTGGTCTATACAGTGTGTGTTGGCTGCAAACACTGTCCACAGCCCACACTGCCAGCACTGTTGCCAGTTTTGGCCTGATGATGTGCATAATGAGCAGCAAGGTACCATGGGTATAGCTCAGACAGGGTGGGCTGGCCAGGATGCATCTGCACAGGGCATAGGGCACTGGCAGGGACATTGTAGTGGCCGTCCACCACCTCCACAGACAGGGTGACCTCTGTATGTGCTGCTGGGCTTTCACTCCACCCTGACTGTGCAGTGACGGCAGCATGGCTAGGCACCCCCATAGTGCTTCATAGCACTTCCCTCATGTGATATATATGGGTCACCTGTTGGGGCCTAGTCACTGATGTATCTGCTTGTGTGTGCTGCCATCCCAGTTGTGGGTGCATGCATTTCCAGCAGGACTAACCAGCAGACTGTTCACAGCTGGTATGTGCCCTGATGGAGTGCCTTGCAGGGTGCAGTGGCTGATGGCTTGATGCAGGGGAATATCAGATAGTGGTGGGGTGCATCTTAGCATATCCAGGCCTACTGTCTGTCTGATATTGTGGTCTGGGTGTGTGTGGGGCTGCTTGGACTCCCCTGTAGGGTGTCTGTTCCCCAACAGGACTGGAGTTGATGGTCCACTCTACTGCCATCATTGCAGGGGGGTGGGGGTGTAGTATAATGGGGATCTGTTGATAGGAGACCCTGTTTGCCACCCTCAGCTGGGGGGGTGGTTGGTGGTACATGGCCCACCTGGGGTCCGAGGGGGGGGGGGGGGTGTTCCCTCTGACTGAGGCATCCAAGGTGTTCCTGCAGAAATTACCTATCTCACAGATTACGACTGTTTTGGAGCTCTGCCATGGCCTCTCTCAGTCATGGAGGGTGCTGTGGACCTGGTCCAGGGCGCCTCATCGCACACTCAGGGTGAGCACAATTCCCGCACAATGTGACTGTGTGTAGCTACTCTGTGCCAGTTAAACACCCGGTCAGTACCTCCTACCAGGCCAAGGTGCTGTGTGGGTGCACACGGACACGTCCCCCTACCAGGCCGGGGAGCTGTTGGGGTGCATTCCCCATCTTGTGTTCATCTGTGGACAGCTGCTTTGCATGTGCAGTGCATCATGGGTATGGGTGGCCTAACCCTATCCTGGTTACCACAGCAGACTGTCTGTGTGGTGACATGCAGGCTCTCTGCAGCCAGCCAGGGGCTTGTTGGCAGCTATATAGCTGTAGCCCAATGGTTACTTCACTGCCTGTGGAGCCAGAGGTAATGGGTTCGAGCCCACAATGGGGTTATTTGATAGGGTTGTCCAAAGCTTTTTTTAAATTTAATGTACATATGTTGCTGCCATCAAACACACCCTCAGTGTACTGTACCCATAAGGTGCCTCTGAGGGTGCTTTATAGGGCACCCTATAGGGCACCTTATGGTTGCCGTCCATATAGGGTGCACTATACATTATCCTGTGACGCAACATATATGGTGCCCTATAGGGGACATTCTAGGGTGCCTTTGTGGACAGTGAACCTTAACATGGGCCTTATGGGCCGCCTTATGTTAACACGCTTTGTGAGTGCGTTTGCTAGTAGTGCTCACTGTGATAAAAATAAATTGCCCCCTACAGCACTCATCCCCATAATATGTACTGCCTCAATGAGTCTACCTCATTGGGCACTGTGGGGGATTGAACCCCTGATCCCTGCACCATTGGTCAGTTTCTTCACCATTGTGCTGTGGCTCTGTTCCTGTGCTTGGACATCGGCGCACCACCTTATGCTGCCCAACAGTGCACCGCCTTATGCTGCCCAACAGTGCACCGCCCTGTGCTGCCCAACAGTGCACCGCCTTATGCTGCCCAACAGTGCACCACCCTATGCTGCCCAACATTAACAGTGCACCGCCCTATGCTGCCCAACAGTGCACCGCCTTATGCCACCCAAGATTAACAGTGCACTGCCTTATGCCGCCCAACAGTGCACCGCCTTATGCCGCCCAACAGTGCACCGCCTTATGCCGCCCAAAATTAATATGCCTCCTAAAGCACTTTTACCCATTAAAATTAATGCCTCAGCCAGGCCTTTTTGTTGTGCACAATGGGGAGTTGAGCCCATGGCAGCTGCACCAGCTGTCAGTGTCTCAACCATTGTACTATGACTCTGTTCCTTTGTGTGTGCACATCAGGGCGCCACTTAGCCTTCCCACGCACTGTTGTGCACGGCGCACAATAGCGCGCCGCGCAAATGTGCGATCGCTTACTCCCGTTTTTTTTCTTTTTTCTGCCTGACCCGCCCACTCCTTATATGGCACAGGCACACTAATGGGGCCCCGCACAATTTCGGAGTTTAGTAAACATACCCCACTGTATAGACAGACACACACTCCCACACCTATGCTAGCATTGTGCTACTATTGAGGAGGTTATTAGCCTTGCCCACCACACCGGTCCTGGGCATGGTACAGGCATGGATATGGTACGCAGTACTGCTGGGGGTCACTCCCCAGGGTGGTAAACACTGTCGGAGGCCAGGCCTGGAGCCCGCCCCGCAGACACCAGACAGATTGTTCGGATGGGGGTCAAAGAGCAGTATGTGCGTAACGTAGGGATATCTATCTGCCAGTACCCCTAGCAAACGTTTCAGAGCTGTGTACCATATACCTCAGGTGTAGGGTGACATTGCTAAGGTATGCAAGTGCTAGTATTGGGAGATGCACGCAGGGCCCAATGTCCTGCCTCTCCAGGAGGCATTGGCCAATGGGGCCTGTGGGTGTGGGTGTGGGTGTGTCTGCCCCTGTTGGCTGCTGCTGTACGGCAGAGGTTCCCAACTCCAGTCCAGGTTTGCAACACATTGTTCGGGTTTTCCTGCTGTCCCTCATGAATATGCATGAGCTACATCTACATGCCATGGGGGTGGTGCATAGATATACAGCACAGGCATTCGTATGAGTGGCAGCATGGAACCTGAATGGTGTGTGGCCCACCAGGACTGCATTTGGGGGACTCTGCTCTAGGTACTGCCCCTGTTCATGGTGTCTGTGCTCAGTGGGGTAAAAGATAGACGTATTACCATTGCATATGTCCTCGGCACGAAAGGCGTGTCCTTACTATCACTGTTTAGTTGTGGGAAAAATATGTGGACAGGAGTGGCAGTAACCCCAGCTGGGCTTTGAACCTGTGACCTTCTGTTCTTGCATGCACTGTCTGTGTGCACTGCACCACCGTGTAGCCACAGATTGGCTGAATTCCCTGGAAAGTCCATGACTATGCATCCGACAGGGCCTGTCTGTTGCAGTGGACGGTGCCAGCCTGCACATGGCTAGGTCACTGTCTGCTGTGGCTAGCAGCCACTGCCCCCGCCACCACCTGTACTCGTCCGCCAACATGTTCCTCTCTCAGGAAATGCAGATGACCTGATTGTGTTGTGGCACTCCGGGACTGTATTTGGGGGACTTGGCTGTAGGTAATGCCCATTGTTATGGTGTGTGTGCGGTGTACGGTAAAATATGGGTGTTTGCACCATGCTTATGTTCCCTGCAATACAGGGGTGTCTGCAATCTTTGTTTAGTGGTGGGTAAAATATAGGGACTGGGCTGGCAAGAGCCCCAGCTGGGATTTGAACCTCTGGTCCTGGAGGTACTGGCTCTGTCTGCTGCACCACACTGTGGCCACAGTGATAGTGCAGTCCCTGGAGATAGTAAACCTGGCAGGATGGAGTCGCAAACCCTGCTCTGCGCATTTTTACTGTGGGCGCATTCACCCTGTCTGGTGACAAACGTGCACATAAACCCCGGAAATGACCACGGAAAATGGGGGTCAAAATATAACCACGCTGGGCAACAGTGATATTAATGGGCAACCATAAAAAAAACTCCCAGGAAAGCTCCAAAAAACAGGAATTGTTTTTTGGAAGGGTCTCCGCTCCGTACACCTTTCCAAAAATCATTTCTTTTTTCTGGAGCTTTCCTGGGTGTGTTTTTTAGTTTTGCCCATTACTATAACTGTTCCCCAGCTGAATTACTATTTTTACTATTTTTGGTGTGGTCATTTTCTATTTTTAATTGCACTTTTGGGCTGTGCACATGTATCACACTGCTCACGTTTTGCAGGTTTCCCAGGTTTTGCTGTACATTGCTGACGGAAATGGTTTCTCTTACCTTTAAATGCATTCTACCGCGAGTGTTTCACTCGCGGTATTTTTGCTTTGAAATTCGGCCCCGATAATGTGCGGGGCGCCTCTCCCCTCCCCTTCCCCGCCCATTCACCCCGTCTCTCCGCCCCTCAGGAGCCTTCCTCCGCCCTCCGTTAGCCTTTCCATGCCTCTATCGGACATTTGCGGGCCCGTACTTGTGCGGGGCCCGTTAGTGTGCCGCACACCTGTGCGGTGGTGACACGCACTTGTGCGGGACGCTTGAGAGCACTTAAGTACCGCTTTTAGTGCGCTATTGTACGGATGCGCAAATGTGCGGTTTTTAGTAAACATGCCCCTATGTATGTAAAGCAGCACTGTACACAGTTGCCTGTAATCTGTACCCTATTCTGTTCACTGTTTATCCCCCAGTTCAAGTTAAATGTAAGCCGCTTTAAATGAATGATAAAGTGGTATAGAAAATGCATGAAATAAATAAATAAATAAATGAATGAATAACACAGTTTACGACAATTCTACACAGAGTGAACACAAACAGACATCCACTCAACAGCACTTAACAACAAAAATATCTAAAATTCCAAACTGTTAGGGCTCTACATGTGGCCCCTATACTTTCAGGTTTTAATTCTTCTGCTTCCCCACTCCTTGTCTTGTATTTTACCAGTTCCTTCACTGGATCTTGGTCTGTACATTTCAAGTTTTGAGAATGAAAGCAGACATGCCAAGTCTCCTGAACTGAGTGGGAGAATTTTGCTTTAGAGAGCTATTTCTTGTGCAAAATGAGGGAATTTGCATAGAACACTGAAGACTGGACTGGGCACTCACTCTCTTTGCTGGTTGCAGACAACCAAGAGCAACTTCACATCTCACGACGACACTTTCTGTTACAAGATTAACAGGGAAAACATCTCAGTCATGAAATCTAGGGTTGTTGGAATCATAGTGCTGGAAAAGAAGTGTCACAGAGGGGGTGAAACAGAGGCGGGGTATGGGCAAAATGGCACAAAATGGGTTGGGAGGCAGGCTCAAGATCTCCCATTTAAAAACTGGTTCCTCTTGGCATCTTTGCGAAAGGTCAGATTCTAGTATTCTGAAATTTCTCTTGGTCAACAGCTCAGGAGAGGTGGAGCCCTACTATCAGTATAGCCTGAAGCATGGGACTGCTTCTGCACCTAGCTCAAAATAGACATGGAGGTGTCTCAGACCAAGAGACTGCAGCTGAAGCTATAATGTGCTTTTTTCACTGCTCAATTGAACTTGTGGACTAACAAGCCAGTAGGCTTGAGTCTCAGTAGCATGGGAGCCATGATTATAACTAATCCCCAGAACAGGTGTCATATCGATGAATAAGTAATAATGCATTCCAAATATCAACATGAAACTGAAATTCGCGTACCAAATCAACAAAATATTTCAACCTCGACACAGGAAGTTTTAGGTGGAATTATAGTAACTTTAATATTTAAAGAAAAAGAAAACTCATCCGACTGCTGCATCTTGTTTGATGAAGAATTTTGTGTTTCAGCCACAGAGAAAAAGAAATCTATGTTTAAGTAATATTTGTGCTTTACTGTTGCTGCTCATTGACTACTGTGATATACTTCTTAAGTAGCTCTGTTAAATGTTGCTGGAGTTTCACTAAGTAAATGAAGAGAATTTGGCTCCTTATTTTAACTTCTGTAATTTACCTACTTCTTATGAACATGTACCCTGTTGTAACATCTCAGGGATCATGAAATCTCTTAATTTCATTTTGGGATCCTGAAATCTCTTAGGGATATGTTTACTAAACTGGGATAACAGTTAACCTGGCTATCTGCAACTAGATCCCATTGAGTAGCTGTTAGCCTGGTTTAGTAAACATACCCCTTAGTTTCATTTTGTCTAGTGGTGTCTCTCCTTAATTTGCAGAAAAGTCCCATTAGATGTCCTCCCCCTCCCGAGTGAAGACTTGCCTGAAATGTCCTCTTTGCACATGACTACTTCTTAGCAGGGTAATAGTAAGGCACAGTATGCCACAGGAGGCGGAGCCCACATTGATTGGATCCTGGGACTTTATTAATTAGGTTACAAAAGATAACCATGCACAGCTTTAGATGGCAGCTTGTAAACCATATAGAAGATGTATGATGAATTGCAAAACGTTTTTGCTTGGGATTAGTGGTTTTAATTACAAATGTGCTAAAATAAATTGTACTGCAGGATTTTTTGATTTACCGACTTTGTGTCAAATGTATATTTCCTAAAGCTTTTAACAGTTTTAAGACAACCAGGCACACCCTGTAATGCTAGAAGGAGATTAAATATTGAATACATCCATAATTATATACGGTATGGCTGCATTAAATATTCAGTGCCGGCATTATGCACACAATGTAGTTTTTGCTGAGCTTTTATGATTAATGCTTGTTCCAGGGCCATGGTAACTTGGACTGACAGTGCCTTCTCCTGTAGTTCTGCCTATCTTCCCATGAGATTTTACATGAGAATGCTGTGATTTTACATGGAAATGGGCTTTGATTTTTAAAAGCCCTTTTTATGAGCTAGTACTACTCTTGTTAAGCAGTGCCGAGTCATTACGGACCACCTCAAAATTGCGATGTGAATAAACACTAGACAGTAGTTAAGGTAGGGTTTCAAGTCTTTATTGTATTAGTGTCCCTTTAAACCCCTGCAGCTTTCCCAGTGAGAAATGCAAGAACATCTTATGGTAAAATACTCATCTTTCTTTCCTGTGCCCTCAGAACATTTGTAAATATTTATGAGAGTATGCTGGTGGTGAAGTTCTGGAATCAAACTGTTTACTTTTGTAATAGCGCTGGGGATTTTTGTAGACTGGCAGAGGGTTCCTTGTCATAATGAACAAGCTGTATTCCCCGATTTCATGTTCAGGCCTGTAGTTATGATTTCCGTAAGAAATCTCTGGCTACAAGTAAGATAAAACAAAACTGGCTCATCCTTTCTCATAAGAGCTAGAACTATCCAGAAACCCTATGTGACATCACAAATGAGTTTGCAAGAGAAGCATTCTCCATGCTTGAGCCAATGATGGATTTGGGCAGACCCTGTAGTGTAGGCTGCATGCTGCTGTCCCATGAACTTCCAAGTGCTGCCAACCCCGCCCCTGACCTCTGCTCCAGGGTCACCGTTTTCAGATTGCAGTGAGTGCAGGGACTAAGCCTGTGTTCACAAGCTCTGTTCATTGAAAGCAAGTCCAGACTGAGGTGAGCCTGAAAGTGCAGACTCAGTCCCAACACTCGCTGTGGTTTGAGGATTGCATTGCTGGAGTGGAGGTCCAGGCGGGGAGGGGATGGTGGCAGTGGTTTCAGAAGTCAAAGCAAGATTAGTGACCTGTTTGTGATGGGGAGAGAGGGCAGGAAATCTGTTACCTCAAAAGTTTTGCTGCCTTAGACATTGACCTAATAGCCCCTGTGGAAAACAATCTGCAGAAACAGAGGAAAAGAAAGAGACTGGGGAGGGAACCTACAAAGATGAGGAAAAGACTCGTGGGGGAGGTGAACAAACTCCTTGTGTGCCCCCAAAATGTGCATACAAAGCAAGTCAAAATGTAAAATTCCCAAGAGAGCAAGAAAAGAAGGAGATTTTAAAGAAAAAAATGTATTTGCCACTGGCTCCTAAAAATGTTCATGGTTGCCAAATTTTCCAAGTATTTTGCAACCACTGCGTGACAAACGAGAATACATTGTTTGTGAAGATTGGTTTATGTGACTAAAAGTACACTATGCACTTAGAAGCTAATTTTAAAGAGGCAATTCTGCATGTAGAACAGTGTTTTAAGTGCAGAAATAGCCTGTTATAAAATTGGCTGGAATACATATGTGCCTGGGCTTGTATGCTCATAACTATATTGGACCTGAGTAGAAGTATTCCCAGGGGTGCAGATACTTTTCTTTAGAAAATCAGTGTAACTTGTACATGTACCTGCCACATAAGGTAGGTGGCCTATCATGAAATTGCCCCCCCCCCCCTTGCAATGTTAAGCAATAATATGACATAAGAACATAAGAAATGCCATACTGGGTCAGACTAAGGTCCATCAAGCCCAGTATCCTGTTTCCAACAGTGGCCAAGCCAGGTCACAACTACATGTCAGGTTCACAAAATGGTACACAGATTCCACATTGCTCATCCCAGGGCAAGCAGTGGATTTCTCTGGTTCTCATGGACTTTTCCTCCAGAAATATGTCCAAACCTTTTTTAAACCCAACTACACTAACAGCTTTTACTACATCCTCCAGTAAAAAATTCCAGAGTCTGATTATGCGTTGAGTGAAAAAATATTTTCTTTTATTAGTCTTAAATGCCTTACATTGTAGCTTCATTGCATGTCCCCTAGTCTTTCTACTTTTTGATGGCGTAAATAACCGATCTACATCTACCTGTTTTAATCCATTCATTAATTTATAGATCTCTATTATATCTCCCCTCAGCTGTCTCTTTTCCAAGTTGAAGAGTACTAATCTTTTCAGCCTTTCCTTATAGGTGTATCCTTCCATCCCCTTTACCATTTTGGTGGCTCTTTTCTGTACCTTTTCTAATAACGCTATATCCTTTTTAAGATATGGTGACTAGAATCGCATACAATATTCAAGGTGTGGTCGCACCATAGAACGATACAGAGGCATTATAATATCCTTTGTTTTATTCTCCATTCCTTTCCTTATGATTCCTAGCATTCTATTTGCTTTCTTAGCTGCTGCTTCACACTGGGCAGAGGGTTTCCACGATGACGCCTAAATCCTTTTTCTGGTTTGTGGTTCCTAATGTGGAAGCTTGCATTGTATAACCATAGTTTGGGTTGGTCTTTTCTAGGTGCATAACTTTGCACTTGCCCACATTAAATTTCATCACCATTTGGATGTCCAGTGTTCCAATTTATTAAGGTCCTCTTGCAATTTTTCACAATCCTCTTTTATTTTAACAACTTTGAATAATTTTATGTCATCTGCAAATTTAATCTCCTTACTTGTTATTTCCATTTCCAGGTCATTTATAAATATGTTAAAAAGCAGTGGGCCCAGCACAGATCCCTGGGGTGCTCCACTATTCACCTTTCTCCATTGGGAAAATTGGGCCTAGTAGCAACAGTTTAAGATTCAATTTAAAAACACAGAAGAGAACTTTCTGGTTACCTTTCATACCCAGTAGACAGCTGTAGTTTAAATTTCATAGTCACTCAGGGCCTAGCATCAGCAAAGTACTTTTAGTTTCAAATTAAAACACAGAAGAGAGCTTTCTGGTTAAATTTAGAATCCAGCAGAGAGCTTGTAGTTTAAATTTCATAATAGGTTAGAGCCTAGTAGCAGCAAAGAGCTATAATTTAAATCAAATCAGAATATAGTTTTCCTCAGCAGCACAGGACAAGGTACTGTGTAGCAGCCCTTTTTTAATAAGTGATAAGGAAAGGAATGGAAAATAAAACAAAAGATATTATAATGCCTCTATATCGTTCCATGGTGAGACCGCACCTTGAATATTGTGTGCAATTCTGGTCGCCATATCTTAAAAAGGATATAGCAATTTTAGAAAAGGTTCAGAGAAGGGCCACCAAAATGGTAAAGGGGATGGAAGGCTACTCCTATGAAGAAAGGCTAAAAAGGTTGGGGCTCTTTAACCTGGAAAAGAGACGGCTGAGGGGAGATATGATAGAAGTCTATAAATTAATGAACGGAGTGGAACGGGTAAACGTAGATCGATTGTTTACCTTATCAGAATATAGAAAGACTAGGGGACATGCAATGAAGCTACAGGGTAAACTATTTAAGACTAATAAAAGAAAATATTTTTTCACTCAACGTGTAATCAAACTCTGGAATTTGTTACCGGAGGATGTAGTAAAGGCTGTTAGTGTAGCTGGGTTTAAAAAAGGTTTGGACAAGTTCCTGGAGGAAAGGTCCATAAACCATTATTAAGAAGGGACCCAGGATATCAATGCTTGAACCAATACAAGCATTGTGGAACCTGTGTCCCTTGGGGAAACTGCTAGGTACGTGTGACCTAGATTGGCCACTGTTGGAAACAGAATACTGGGCTTGATGGACCTTGGTCTGACCCAGTATGGCATATCTTATGTTCTTATGTTCTTATGTACCCTCTGCTTTCTATCTTTTAACCAGTTCCTGATCCACAATAATACACTGCCTCCTATCTCATGACTTTTTAATTTTGCCAAGAGTCTCTCATGAAGGACCTTGTCAAGGGCTTTCTGAAAATCCAGATACACTATATCAACTGATTTACCTTTGTCTACCTGTTTATTCACACCTTCAAAAAAACGTAACAGATTAGTAAGATAAGTCCTTCCTTGGCTAAAGCCATGTTGGCTGTCTCCCATTAAGCCATGATTATCAACATGTTCAGTAATTTTGTTCTTTATAATAGTTTCTACCATTTTGCCTGGAATTGACCTTGGGCTCACCAGTCTGTAGTTTCCTGGATCACCCCTGGAACCCTTTTTAAAAATTGGTGTCACACTGGCCTTTCTCCAATTTTCAGATTTTCAGGTACTACAGATGATTTTAATGATAATTCACAGATTACTAATAGTAGGTCTGCAATCTCATATTTCAGTTCTTTTTACACTATTGGATGTATACCATCCGGTCGAGCTGATTTGCTACTGTTTAGTTTATCAAATAGTAATACATTGTCCCAGTTTATTGAAGTTTGTTTCAATTCTTCTGATACATCACTTTTAAATACCATTTTAGGCATGGGTAACTTCTCTACATCTTCTTCAGTAAAGACCGAAGTAAAGAATTCATTCAGAGGCCAATTCCATTCATGCATGTCCAGCCCCCTGTATTGCTGGGCAGAATCGGGCTTGCAAATTAAGACCCGATTCTGATCCCACAGCTCCCACAGGATCAGAATCGGGTCTAATGCCTGGACCCAATTCTGTCTGGCCATACATCCCAGCAACTACCTGGCTAACTCAGCTGTCGCCACGACACCGTGGCTCCATTCATGAGCCACGATCCTGGCCTGCTGAACCCAGATGCCTGTTTCCCACAGCCTGACCCCCAATCCGGCCTTCCAAAGCCTGGGTCAGGCTGCGGGGAACCCCCTCACCTGTGTCCCTGCACTGCAATCACCCTCTTTCCAGGGGGATTACTCCACCTTTGAGATGGAATAAGTCCACTGTCTAGATTTGAGGCCCCAGACAAACAGGGCCGACCTCTGAATCAGCCCTGTATGCCTGGGGTCACAGCCCACCCATGCTCTGCCTCCAGAACGCTCCCTCCCACCCCCATCTAGGCCTCCCTGTACAAACCTGCTGTACATACAGGGAGGGTATTGACAGGGCCAGTAGAGGGATGAATAGTGGGATGGACATCCCGATGGGACATCCATCCCCACTATTCGAAGGACAGAATGACCCCCTCAGTCTCTCTGCTATGACCTCATTCATCCTTAGTGCCCCTTTTACCCCTCTGTCATCTAATGGTCAAACTTGCTCTTTTACAGGCTTTTTGCTAGAAATGTACTTGAAAAAATTTTCATTGTGCATTTTTATTTCCACAGCAAGCTTCTTTTCAAATTCTCTCTTTGCCTGCCTTATCAGTGCCTTGCATTTAACTTGCCAGTACTTATGTTGTTTTCTGTTTTTGTCATTTGGCTCTTTCTTCCATTTTCTGAAGGATTCTCTCTTGGCTATAACAGCTTCTCTGACTTCACCATTAAACCATGCTGGCTGTTTGGTCTTCCTTCCATCTTTTTTAAAGCATGGATTACATTTGCCTGGGCTTCCAAGGTAGTATTTTTAAACAATGTCCATGCTTGATTTAAACCTTTATAACCTTTGCAGCTGCTCCTTTTATTTTTTTCTTAACTATTTTCCTCATTTTATCATAGTCTCCCTTTTGAAAGTTAAAAGATAGTACTGTGGATTTCCTTGCCATCCTCCCTCCATTTATTAAATCAAACGCAATCATGCTATGATCACTATTGCCAAGTGGCCCTAACATTGTTATCTCTTGCACTAGATGCTATGTTCCACTAAGGACTAGGTCCAAAATAGCTTCCCCTCTTGTCAGTTAATGAATCAGCTGCTCCAAGAAACAGTCATTTATTTCATCTAGAAACATTATCTCCCTAGCATGTCCTGCTGCGACACTGACCCAGTCGATGCCGGAATAATTGAAATCACCATTACTGTGTTGTAACTTTTATTAGCTTCTCTGATTTCTTTTAGCATGTCATCATCCATCTGTTCATTCTGGTCAGGTGGACGGTAGTATACCCCCACTGCCATTGCCTTCCCTTTTATACATGGAATTTCTATCCATAGAAATTCTACAGTTTGTATTGTTTCCTGCAAAACCTTTATCCTATGTGACTCAATGCCCTCTCTAACAGAGCACACCCCCTCCACCAATTTGATCTACCTTATCATTGCAATATAGTTTGTATCCAGGTATCACAGTGTCCCATTGATTGTCCTCCTTCCACCAGGTCTCTGAGATGCCAATCATATCTAACCTTTCATTTAGTGCTATATATTCTAACTCTCCCATCTTATTTTTTAGATGTCTAGAATTTGCATACCGGTATTTTAGAGGCTGTATTTTATTCATATTAACAATTTGGTTATCAGTTGGCAAGGATAATTTGGAATCTTTCAGCTCTGTCTGCTCTGTACTTAAGAACATCTGAGTTACTTTTATCTTTATTGGAACCTCCCTATCAGGATGCCCTAACTTCCCTCTTTTGCTAGTATCCTTCAAGGATACGTCCTTCTGAACCATATGCTCTTGGGCGACTTTCGGGTTTCCCTTATTATCTAGTTTAAAAGCTGCTCTATTTCCTTTTTAAGCATTAATGTCAGCTTAAGGTGGAGCCAATCCTTTTGGGGAAGCTCCCCCCTTCCCCAGAATGTTGTCCAGTTGTTAACAAATCCAAAACGCTCTTCCTTGCACCATCATCTCATCCATGCATTCTGATTCAGGAGCTCTGTCTGCCTTTTGGGTCCTGAGCATGGAACAGGAAGTTTTTCTGAGAACGCTTTCCTGGAAGTTCTGGATTTCAACTTCCTACCTAAAAGCCAAAATTTGACCTCCAGAACCTCCCTCCCATATTTTCCTATGTCATTGGTACCAGCATGTACCAAGACAGCAGGCTCCTACCCATCACTATGTAAAGTCTTGTCTAGGTGGTGCATGAGTTCCACTTCCTTCACACCAGGCAAGCAATTTACCAGGCGATCCTCATGTCCACCAGCCACCCAGCTATCTACATGCCTAATGGTCGAATTGCCAACTATAATGGCCATCCTAACCCTTCCCTGGAGAGGATTTTATATCACCTGGAGGACAGGTCCTAGCTGATGCACACATATAGGAACGTATCTACTACATTTGTACATTTTTCAAACAACTGTGTACATGCAGTGTTCAGTCTTACCTTAGGATGTGGTGCGGTTGAAAGTGTGCACATTGTGGAAATACATGCATGCTTTCAGGCAACTGAAAACTAACTCATATAGATTCAGCATATCTACCTATAGAAGTCCTTATAATAAGCTCATAGATTCTGACTAAGGGGGCTTGTTACTAAGCTACAGTAAAAATATCTAATTTTACCAGAGATTAATTTAGAGTGGGAGTCACTAACCTGCAGTAACTCCACAAGTTGTAACTCTTACGGTAAACGAATAACGCAACTTGCAATCTACCTAGCAGGCTGCGTTATTTTTCCCTACTTGTGAATATACAGCCATTATTGCACAGTCCGATGCTCCCAAGGGCATCTTAAAAAGGCTTCAGGTTCATTAAGTGCCACGCAGACACCCCTCCACACAGCAAAGAACATTCTAACCCCTAAAGAAACTTCTGCCCCCCAACAATGAATGCCCACCCTGCCAAAGCCACCTTCAGATTCCCTTTTCCTCTGAAGAGAAACCCCTTCAGACCCCCTGGGACTTACCAGGAATTTCCCTGGTTTCTAGATGATGGACCAGTAACTTGTGTCCCATCGAGCACCAAGTTAAAAATGGCACTGGTTAACCATTAGCTTGATTCCTAGCAGTATTAGGGGTTGACCATCACCATTTTGAATATGATACCCGATGGGGAGGAACAACTGCCTCTCCCACTATACCCAGGAAAACCCTCAGTAGGTTCCAGGCAGGTCTGCAAGGGGTCTTTTTTTTGGGGGTGGGGAGGAGAGTCCAGAGGTGTCTTCCAGGAATATGGGTTCTTTTTGGGGAGCAGTCAGGGTGTCTTTGAGAGGTTTCTTTTCTTGAGGGAAGGGGTGTTTCTGTGTCACTTAACTAACCTGCGGCACCTTAAAGATGCCTCCAGGAGCATCGGCTATGCCTTAGCAGCACAATTCTTCTAGGGAGGAAAAAGAGCATCAACTCAACACTGGCATTAGTTTTCCCCAAACAATGCAACTTGCAGAGTTCAATGCAAGCTGCATTATTCAATTTGCATAATAATGTGCTTTGCATGGATTTTTCTGCTTTACCTCTCATTATGTAAACTAACATGCATTACTGTCAAACAACAGATGATTTTTGCCATTTAACAAACATTAACTGGCAAATAGCATGCATTATTCCCTTAACACATTACTAACTATCCCCCCTAAGACTTTAAAAACTTACCCCAATATGGAACAGAAAAAGTATATGGCCCTTATAGTTGCTATAGAGGCAAATATACTAAAGTGCTTTGAAATGCAAGATAGTGTGTGGTTTTGACATGTCAGTTATAGTGGTATTCACTAAACTGTATTGAGTTGAGTGAACACTGCAGTATGTGTTCCTACAGCTGAGAATATCAGGAAGTTACCAGCAGCCATGATGTCAAAATGTTTCTGCTTACAGTCATTGGCAAATGGTAAAAAATCAACTAGCCCTGAGTTGTGGTTATTTCTGGGCTCTTGCTATATCGCTTTCCAAATTTTAGCAATGCAGTTTATAATTTAAAAAGTAAAAGTATAAAAGAGAGTAAAATAAGATAAAATACAAAATGTAAACCCAGAAGGTGGGTGAAGGGGAAAGAGAGAAGTTGGGAGAAAGATAGAAAGAGATATAGATTGGTCTGGTATATGGTTACAATGGGAACGGTTATGGACAGGGCCGGTGCTAGGGTTTCTGGCGCCTCCCTGCAACCTATAGATTGGCGCTCCCTCCCGTTTTATTATTAAAGCTGGCTACATACCACCCCCCCTCCATAAGGAGCCTACCCAAAAAAAGCAGCACTCTAAATACTGCAGCGGGCCCTGGAACATCCAAACAGCTAGTTGAAAAGCTGAACAAGTCAGATTACTACAGTACAGATCCCTAAGTATAAATTCTATGTTAACAGAACATCTGGCCTTAGTCATACACTCAGAATACAGACCCTCACCAAGTACAGAATAAGTGACCACAACCTAAAAATAAAAGTGTTGTTGTTAAGTGCTGTTGAGTCAGTGTTGACTCCTGGCGACCCTCTGGATAGTTGACCTAAACTTTGTTCGGTCTTCAGCCAAGAGGCTCATTGTTCATAGAGTGATATCTATAGCTGTTGTTATTGTATCAATCCATCTCATTGCCGGCCTTCCTCTTGTACGGTGAGCTTCTATCTTGCTAAGCATTATGTCTTTCTCCAATGATCTCTCTCTTCGCATTATGTGTCCAAAGTATGAAGGTAGAAGTCTTGTCATCTGAGCTTCTAAGGAAAGCTTAGCTTTGATCTCTAGTACTGACAGGTTTGTTCTTTGGGGAGTCCATAATATACACAGTATTCATCGCCATAATTCAAAGACATCAATTTTCTTCCTGTCTATCTTTTTCACTGTCCAACTTTCACGTCCATATGAAGTTACTGAAAATACCACGGCCTGGACAAGTGATATCTTTGTATGGAGAGAGACATCTCTGCTCTTGAGAATGTTGTCTAAGTTCTTCATAGCCATTCTACTAAGAGCAATACGTCATCAGATTTCTTGATTGCTAGTCCTTTCTTTATTAATTGTTGATCCAAGTAGGTTAAAGTTGTCAACTATTTCAATTTCTTCTCCGTCAACAATGAATTTATTGTTTGTCAGGATCTTGGTCTACTTAATGTTAAGGTGTAAGCCCATTTTAAGACTATGTTCCTTGAACTTGAGAAGCAAATGTTTCAGATCGTCTTCACCTTCAGCCAGAAATGTGGTATCATCAGCATAGCGTAGATGGTTGATGAATCTTCCACCAATCTTCACACCTCAGTCCTACTTCTCTTGATGATTTATTCTGCCTATAAATTAAACAGGTAGGGGGAAAGTATGCAGCCGTGTCGTACACTTTTGCTGATTTTAAACCATTCTGTTTCTTCTAGTTCCATTCGAACTGTTGCTTATTGATCAATGTAAAGGTTTGCAAGAGAAGTATTAGATATTCTGGTATACTCATGCTTCTTAATGTGGCTCAGAGTTTCTCATGGTTTACACAGTCAAAAGCCTTTCTGTAGTCAATAAAACACATATGGATATCCTTTTGGTATTCTTTTATCTTTTCAAGGATCCATCTCACATCTGCGAAGATGTTTCTCATTCCTCGCCCTTTCCTGAACCCTGCTTGCACTTCAGGCAGTTCTCATTCTAGGTATGGTTGTAGTCTCTTTTGAATGATCCTTGAGTAGTATCTTGCTGGCATGTGGGATCAAAGCGATTATGTGATAATTTCCACAGTCGAGTCACTTGTCTTCAATATAAACATAGATCTTTTCCAGTCAGTTGGCCATGAAGTTGTCTTCCAAATTTCCTGGCAGAGCCTTGCAAATATGGTAACAGATTCATCTGATTGCTGTAATAACCGAGGTATCCGGATGCCCTACTCGGCATGGGCCAAACCCCCCCTCCCCCCCCCTCCAACACCCGCCCCATCAACACCCCCCCCCTTAACCATTGACAAAGCACACAGACGTCGGGCATTGGTGCAAATGCTGGTCGCAGCTTTTATTAACAGTAAGAACACCGGCCCAACATGGGCCAACTCCGCAAACCAAAACATCACAGGTGAATGCCCCCCCCCCACCCGTCATCCGGATGATGCCCCGATGCCCCCCACCAGCCGTTAAAGCAAAGTGGAGCACCATCCAACCCCCCCCTTACCCCTTCGCGCCCGCCTCGCCATGATAGCAAAGGCCAGCTGAAGGGGTTGCCATTTCCGGGTAGAGACCCCAGCCGGGCCGTCTCCCCCAACCAGAATAGCCGCGCCGCTCACATGGAAAGCGGCCTCCAGCTGAAATGAGCCACCGGGTCCGCGAGCACCAGCTCGCCACCCCGCTCACACGGCCCGCAAGAGGCCCCCGATCTAGTCCACCCCCCCACCAGCTGCGACAAAATACTTCCTCCCCCAACCCATGCGGAAAACAAGGGAGGGAGGGAGGGAACCTTTCTCCAGCCGCGAGCAAGGAGGAAGAGGGAGATCGCCAACCGGCGATCCCTCCTTGCTCGCGTTGCCCCGCCCCCGGCGAGCGCCCACACAGCCAATCACTGGGCTGCCATGCGCGTGCAGGGGGCCCAGCACGAGCCCAACTGCACCCCCCCACCTCTACCCCCGAGAAGGAGGCTGCCTCGCGACCGGGCCCCGGGAACCCGGTTATCAGGCAGCCGCGGGACCGGGGCCCGGCGGCTAAGCCGGTATTAACCGAGGTATCCGGATGCCCTACTCGGCATGGGCCAAACCCCCCCCTTGCCCCCCCTCCAACACCCGCCACATCAACACCCCCCCCTTAACCATTGACAAAGCACACAGACGTCGGGCATTGGTGCAAATGCTGGTCGCAGCTTTTATTAACAGTAAGAACACCGGCCCAACATGGGCCAACTCCGCAAACCAAAACATCACAGGTGAATGCCCCCCCCCCACCCGTCATCCGGATGATGCCCCCCACCAGCCGTTAAAGCAAAGTGGAGCACCATCCAACCCACCCCCCCCCCTTACCCCTTCGCGCCCGCCTCGCCATGATAGCAAAGGCCAGCTGAAGGGGTTGCCATTTCCGGGTAGAGACCCCAGCCGGGCCGTCTCCCCCAACCAGAATAGCCGCGCCGCTCACATGGAAAGCGGCCTCCAGCTGAAATGAGCCACCGGGTCCACGAGCACCAGCTCGCCACCCCGCCACCGGCGCTAGGTAGCACGCTATCCTAGCGCCGCCCCCCCACCAAAAGCTGCGACCTGCACCATGACTCGAGCGCCTCCTGCCAATCGTTTAATAGGAGGTCCTGCCCCACCGGGGCAAGGTGAACCCCATCAAGCCGGTACAAGCCGGCACAAGAAACGTCCGCCCAGGGGTGCCGAACCTGGATCCTGCCTGTCTGCTGCACCCAGCGCCCAATCTGGCGGTTGATCTTACACAAACCCCTCGACCAACGCCGCTGGGCCCAACAAGCCGGGCGGGGTATAACGTCTGACCAGATAATGGCCACCCCTGGGAGAACGCCTCGCAACAGGGCAATGTCGCCCTGAATAGTCCCGATGAGTTGCCGGCAAGGCCAACCGGCAATGTCATTGCCCCCAAGATGTAACAGTAGCCCGACTGGCCGCTGCCGCCGTCCCAGTTCCACTCGAACATAATCGAGAAGCTGATCCCAGTGCATGCCGCGGCGGCCCATCCAGCACAGCCGCACGCCGGCCCCGGCGAGGCCCAGATGAGCGCCCAGCGGCCGAACCGCCGTGCGACGCTCCGCCCAGTAGACAAAGGAGTGCCCGACAATCCACCAGACACCAGGAGCCACGCCATCTGAAAGCAGAAAGAGCGAACCGCCACCAGCACACAATTCTGCAACAGGAAGCAAAAGATTAATACCCACCGCCCCCCCCCCGACCGCAGGGGCAGCCAACCTCCGCGGCACCGCACCCCGCTATGCCGCACCGCCGTCCGCCGCCCGGCGAATGTACCCAGCGTAAGCACTGGATCGCCAACGGCCGATGCGCTGAATTACACGCGGATCCAATCCCGCAGCTGCCGTGCTGGTCGCTGCCCCTGTCCGAAAGGAGTGCGAAGCGTAACACCGCTCGGGATGGCCCAAGGCACGGAGGGCCAGGCGCAGCACAGCCGTGAACTGGAACTGCGTCACCGGCTTGCCGTCCGCATGAATGAAAAACTGACCGCGCGCCGCCGGCCTCTGCCGCACATACGTGTGCAGAGCCCGAACCGGACAGGACAGCGAGGGAGGGATGGCGCGCAGAAAGACCCAACCCCCTCTCCCCGACTGGTCCGTCTTGGACCGTGACAGGAAAATCTGTACACGCGCGGAATCCAACTGGACGTGCCCCACCGCCAGCCCCCCGCAAACCCCCAGCTTCGCCGACCGAGGGACCAGCTCGGAGACACGGAAGGCACCGAAAAAAGCCGAGGTAAACAGCGCGTGAAACAGTACCGCCTCGAAACCCGAGGCGGCCACCCGCGGCAAAACCTCGCAGATCTGCAGCAGGAGCTCATGCGTTACCGGGAGGCGCCAATCCTGCGGCCCCGGCTACGCGTGGGCCCACCCCGCGAGCAACCGCCCGACTAAGAAGGAGACGCGCGGATTCCCCCAACCGGCCGCTTTGGAAAAGAAGGAGAAGCCCGCAAGCGCCCCAGAGACCGCCGACCGGGCCCACCCCTCCTCCTTCGCCCACAGCACAAAACGGCCGACCGCGCCCTCAGACACCGGCCCGCCCGACCAGCCCCGCGCGCTCAGAAACGCACTCACCTGCGAGTAGCCCCGTCGATAAGAAATCCAGGTACTGCGAGCCACCGATGCCGCCAGCAGGACCATTAGGTCGGGGTCCCAATTGTCCAAAGATGCTCCGGACCCGTGAGGGGATCTCGTCCGCCCCAGGAGCCAGCCGCCGGAACTGCGCCCACTGAAAGTGTGATAAAGCGTCAGCGATGGCATTCTGGGAGCCCGGCACGTGCCGAGCCCGAGCGGAGACATTCAGTCGCAAGCAGGCCAGGACAAACACCCTCATCAAGGAAGCCACCCGGGGCACCGAGGAGCATGCCGATTCAGGACCTCCACGACCGCGGCGTTATCACACCAGAAGACGACATGCCGATCACGCAGCCTGTCCGGCCAGACCCACAGAGAAACCACGATAGGGAATAGCTCCAAGAAAGTGATATTCCGCGTCAAACCGGAGCACACCCAATCGGCAGGCCAAGGCTCCGCACACCAGGCACCGTGACAAAAGGCCCCGAAACCAGAACCGCCCGCAGCGTCGGTGTACAACTGCATGTCGAGATTCGATATCTCAGGCGACTGAAGGACAGCACACCCGTTAAATCCAGCCAGGAACGCATCCCAGACCCGCAGATCCTCCCGCATCCCCAAGGAAACCCTAATTTATTTTTTATTTATTTAACATTTTTTATATACCGCACTATTCATCATCAGTGCGGTTTACATTGAACATCAACATACCTGTCAATCCATGACTGATCTAGGTTTACAGATAACAGGGAAGATAAACTGGGAGTTAACTGGGGAATAACTATCTACATAATTATACATAATTATATATACATTGAATAGGTTACATCAAGTTTTGATATTTGATAAGAATATAGTGTATTCACATTTTGATCCTTTGTTCTGGATTGTTTCTATGTGTAGTAGTTATCTGAGTGATGCGGGAGACGGATTCTATTGTGTGTATGGTAGCTTGAAATGTAAAGTGAATAGATAGTGCTTGATGGACTTTCTAAATTGGGTGATATCCCTGATTGATCTGATGTTTGGAGGTAGTTTGTTCCAGCACTTGGGGGCATAGGACACAAAAGCTCTGTTAATAGTTTGTTGTGTCCATTTTGTGGAGATACAGGGAGTAATTAGTGTGTTTTCTGCTACTAGTCTCCGGTGATGTGGGCGCCGGAGCCCCGCCATGGACAAGGATAGGCGCCTCAAAAAGGGGCGTCCCATAGGAAGGACACGGCAAGCGAAATTGAGGTGCCCGACCAACGACTGCAAGACACGAAGGGAAATCTTGGAAGCAGAGCAGACCGAGGCCACCAGCTCGCGGAGGCGCTGAACCTTCGTTGCCGGCAGGCGGACAACCATAGCCACCGTGTCGATCTCAATGCCGAGAAAGGTGAGGCAAGAAACCGGCCCCACCGTCTTGTCGGCCGCTACCGGAATGCCGAAGGTGGCCGCCACGCGCAGGAAGGTGCTCAATAGCGCGGGACACGTCGAGGCACCCTCGGGACCCACGAAGAGAAAATCGTCCAGATAGTGCACAATGCTGGAGAATCCCGACTGCCGCTCCACAACCCAGTGTAAGAAGGTACTGAAGGCCTCAAAGTAGGCGCAAGAGATCGCACAACCCATGGGCATGCACTTATCAAAATAGTACCGCGCATCGAAGCAGAAGCCGAGCAACGGGAAAGCCGAGGGATGGACCGGCAACAGGCGGAAAGCCGATTCGATGTCCACCTTGGCCAGGAGAGCCCCTGGCCCGCACTGCCGGACTAGGGAGACAGCGGCGTCAAAAGAAGAGTAGTGCACCGTGCAGAGCTCACGGGGGATGCGGTCGTTGACAGATCCACCCAGAGGCCAAGAAAGGTTGTGTATCAACCGAAACTTGCCCGGCTCCTTCTTGGGGACCACCCCCAACGGCGAAACCATAAACGGGGAAAAGGGGGGCTCCAAAAAGGGGCCCGCCACGCGGCCAAGCGCACACTCCTCAGTGATTTTGCGCCGTACGAAATCCCCATGTAGCCGAGCGGAGGCGGCGTTATGAGTCCCGCCCCGCGCGGACGCACCTCGCACGGGAATGCGAAAACCCCGTGTAAACCTCCCTAAGATCAGCCCAGCCGCCCTACCCCTGCGGGAACGCCCGTACTCAAGCAACCACGGGCGCATCGCCGCGACCCGTACGGGGGTACGCGCCAGGACCGCCGCCGCCTCACTTCCCCCCTCGCAGGGGACCCCGCGACCCCCTTACGGCTGCACTTCGCGGCCGCGTGCGCTCCCCCACACAAGGAGCAAGCATGCTTAAATTTGCAGTCCGGGAAGGGGCAGGACGCCTTATTGAAGCGCCAGCAGACATCCCCACCGAGGACCCCCGCCTTTTGCTGAGGCAAAGCCGCACCGGGCGCACGAAAGGACCGACCCCCCGCGAGCGGCGGAGCCGCGCCCGTCTTGCCGCCCCCCCCCCACTGGCTCCTCCCCCCCACCCCTTCGCAGACATCTGGGTCAACCACAGGTTGATGTCCTTGGTACCCCACTGCAAGAGACTGTTCTCCTCCATCTGATCCCGGAACTCCTCATCGTAATTCAACCAGGCCCACCCGTCGTGGGCCTGGGACGCCGCCAATATGTTGTCGGCATAGGCCAGTAAAGCCCCATACTGGTCCGGGAAGTAATGCCCCCAGACACTCGCCAGGTGCAGAAATGCGCGGGTCCAGTTGAGGGTGTTGCGGGAGACCTTGCGCACCCGACCCGCCTTCTCGTCCTCCTTGCGCTTCTTATGGTTCTCACCGGAGCGCTTGCGGCCGTCGAGCAAACGGAAGATGTCAAGGTATCTACGCCGCTTGATCCGCCGGCGCAACGTCCGCGGTACCGACTCCCACAGCTCGGCACAGCGTATAACCGAGGACCCGCCCACGGCACCCCCCTCCGCCCCCACTGAAACCGAAGCGTGCGAAGTGCCCGAGGATGACGACGAGGAAGACGAGGATGAGGACGCTCTCCGACAGCGACGAGCCCGCTTCCGCCTCCCTTTCGCCCTGCCCCCCCTCAGGACCTGGAACGGAGTCACTAAGCACACCCCCTGCCCCGACAGTATACTCACCAGCGCCCCCGGGGGCTGTGACCGGAGCACCACCGGTGGACGTGCCAGCGACCGGGACAGCCAGCGCCGCCGGGGAACCCGAAGGGCCCGCTCTCGCCGATCCGTCGGAAGCAGCCATGTCAGTGGCCAGCGTCGAACCCCCCGGGACCTGTGAAGAGAAAGAAGAAAAACCAGCAGCCGGGGCCCCAGGAGTACTGAGAACTGTGGAGGGCCCGCCCCCCCAGGCGCAGGCCGAAGGCCCTATCCCCCCCGCCGCCCATGCCGCGGACCCCCCCATCAGACCTCGCCCCCCCCCCAAGCCAACCACCCCAGCCACCCCCCCAGGGGCCCAAACCCCCCCACGGGACCACCCCGTACGCCCAAGGGCCCGACGAACCGAAGAACCCCGGCGGGGGAGGGGAACCCAGGGAAGAGGGAGCAGGCCCTGGCCCCACCCCTATCCGGGGAGGGGATGAGACCGAACGCCAGCCCCCCCGCCCCAGAGGGCGGGTCAGGCGCCGGGCCCAGAGGGGACCCCGGCCCCGTACCGACCGAGCCGCCCTGCTCTGCCGACCCCCCCGAGCAGAGCCAACGCAGAAACCCCACCCGGGACGCCCGCCGTAGGTGGCAGAGCGCCCTCGGAGGCGCTCACCTCCACAGGCAGGGGTGCCGTGAACCCACCGCTGGGCCCGCTCCCCCGAGAAGCCCCCCCCTGCCGCGCCCACGACCCTGCCGGGACCCGGCCCGGGCACTGGATGCCGAGGCAGCCGAGGGCGCTGCCCTACCGCGGGCAGTGGGCAGAGGCCCACGCCGCGCAGCCCCCCGACCCCGCGCCCCGCCCCGCGGTCCTTTGGCTGCCCCCCGTGCTGGGAGCTGTGGGGCCATAAGTGCAGGCCCAGTCCAAGTGGCCCGCAGCAGCCTAGGCCCTCTGGACAAGGCCCGAGCCCGGAGGTGGATTTGGAGCCTGTGAAAGGGTTGCTGCCCGTCGTTGTCCTTTTTAATATTGTATATATTATTATTTTTTTTTGTTTGTTTGTTTAAATTTGTGAGCTGGTGAGCCCCCGGAGACGAGGAGGAACCATAAGCTTCCCCTGCTAGGGGAACGCGGGCCCGCGCCCGCACCCGCACCCAGGCAATGCCGGCAAACGAGCTCCCACGTGCTCGGGAGCCAGGCCGCACGCGTGCGCCCAACCAATTATTATTATTATTATTTTTTTTTTTTTTGTGCCACGCGGCCGGAATGGGAGCCCAGCCTGAGGGCGACGACGACCCGAGGATCCGCGGCCCCAAACAGCCCGGAACGAGGCCCCAAAAGGCCGAAACCCACCCCAGGCTAAAGCGACTCCCGGCACCAACCTTTCTCCAGCCGCGAGCAAGGAGGAAGAGGGAGATCGCCAACCGGCGATCCCTCCTTGCTCGCATTGCCCCGCCCCCGGCGAGCGCCCGCACAGCCAATCACTGGGCTGCCATGCGCGCGCAGGGGGCCCAGCACGAGCCCAACTGCACCCCCCCACCTCTACCCCCGAGAAGGAGGCTGCCTCGCGACCGGGCCCCGGGAACCCGGTTATCAGGCAGCCGCGGGACCGGGGCCCGGCGGCTAAGCCGGTATTACTTCAATAGGAATGCCAGCGATGCCCGGTGCTTTGTTCTTTGAAAAGGCATGCAATGCTGCTTCGACTTCTTTCATTACCAATGGTTCTTGATAATAAGATACAGGTTGAAATGGCTGTTGGTTCACTTGATCTTTATCATATAAAAGCTCTGTATATTCTTTCCACCTTTTCTTGATGATCTCAGCATCATTCAACATGGATCCTTGAGCATCTTGTAGCATTCCAATTCGAGGCTGGAATTTTTTCTTTAACTCTCATCGCTTTAGAAAAGCTGATCTTGCTCTCCCTCTAACAGTTTCTGATTCTATTTCCTTGCATGTGTCATTGTAATATTTCTCCTTGTCTTGTCTTGTTGCATGTTGGAAATTTCTGTTGAGTTATGCAATTGCATCTCTTTCTCCACTGACTTTAAGTTCTCTGTGTTTAAGGACAATTTTTAGAGTTTCTTCAGTCATCCATTTTGGCCGTTTTTGCTTTTCACCATATGTAGAGACTTCTCGCTTTCTTCCAACACAACTTTCTTGATGTCATCCCATAACTCTTCTGGATCTCTGTCATTTATATCTAAAGCAGCAAATCAATTTTTCAGGCAGTCTTTAAATTCCAGTGGTATGTTTTTAAGGTCATATTTTGCTACATTCATGAGTGGCTTACTCTTTTTTAACTTTAGCTTGAGTTTGCATTCTAGTAGTTGGTGATCTGTACCACAATTAGCTCCAGGTTTTCTCTTTGTTGATGTTATCAAGCTTTTCCATTGTTGTCTTCCACAGATGTAGTCAATTTGATTTTTGTACAATTCAGTGGGTGAAGTCCATGTGTACAGTCGACGCTTGTGTTGCTGGAAGAAGGTGTTTGAGGTGAATAGATCATTGGCCTTGCAGAATTCTATCAGTCTTTCTCCAGCTTTGTTTTTTATTGCCAAGTCCATATTTTCCAAACACTTTGCCTTATTCTTTGTTGCCAACTTTTGCATTCCAGTCACCCATGACTATCAGGATATCCTATTTGCATGTTCTGTCAATTTTATCTTGTACTTGTTCATATAACTCATCAACGTCTTCCTCTTCTGCAACTGTTGTTGGGGCATATATTTGTGTTGATGTGCTTTCCTCGTAGATGAATAGACATTAAGTGTTCACTGTCTGCATTGTATTTCATTACAGTTCTTGCAAGTTTCTTTTGAATTATGAATGCAACATCATTTTTTCTTTGTCTTTCATTTCCAGCATAGTCGATCATATGATCATCAGATGTAAAGTGCCCAAAGCCAGTCCAAAGCACCTCAATTGAGACCTGTCTATCTTGGGAGACCCTGCCAATAGCTAAGCTACTGATAGCTTAGCTCTCAGCATCACTGATGCACACAAGACCTCACAGCACCACAAGCTGCAAACCGAGGGAAAAATAACAAGATGTAGATAAAAATTAAACTGCAACTTCAAGAAGTCAGATTCTACATACAATGCAACACCAGAGAAATAGAAAGGGATGCATTTCCCTGTGCTGTATAAAATATAAAGATTGAAAACAAAATTATTTTTTCTACCTTTGTTGTCTGACAATTTATTCTCTGATCATGCTGATCCCAATCTGAGGTTTCTGTTTTCCTCTGTCTTCTCTTAGTTCTATTTCTGTGGTCTCTAGTCCATCTGCCATTTCTGGTCTCCTCTTTTGCTTTCTTTACTTCATTCCATCTTGGATATTGATCTTTTCTCATCAGTTTCCTTCCATTTGTTTGTCTCTCTGTTCACTCAGACTTCACTACTCTTTCTTATTATTGAGTCCTCAGTCCCTTTCTTTTTTACTCCATCTATCTACCTACTACTTTTCAACTCTCACCCCTGTCCTCCTGTTTCCCACCTCTTTCATCCTGGTCCATTATTCCCCATTCTCTCTCCCTCCCTCTCTCTCCCTCCCTCCCCCCCCCCATCCAGCATATCCCATCTCTATTTTTCTCCCTCTCTCTGTCCTCCCCTCTTAGAAAAATTATCATGTGACACCATCCCCGTCTTCTTTTTTTTTCTGAGTCAGCAGCAGAAAGATCTCATAGCACCATCCCCAGCTTTATCTTTATTTCTCTGAATCGACACTTCCGGTGCATCCCCCCCCCCCCCCACACTGGAAGTGAATGCTATGGGCAGCATTGGTTACTGTGGCTGACTCAGAGAAAAATGAAGCTGGGGATAGTGCTGTAGAATGCTGCAGCTGCATGCACAATGAGTTGTGCCAGTTCCTGGTTCCATAATCTGAGCCGCCACTTACTCTCCCCATATCCAGCCAATCTTAGATTCTGTGTTCTTCTTTTCTCCCACCCATTTTGAAGTCTCCACCTAAGTCCCTGACCCTGCTCTCTCCTTTCTTTCTGTCCCCAGTACTGCCTCCTACATCCCTTCCATACACCTACCTAGTTACTTCCTTCTCCGATATTAATTAACCCTGCCGTTCCTCCTTCTTACCCCAGTATTCATCCATATGCCCCTCCCTCTCAAATGTAGGACCTTTTTTCTTTCTTCCCACACAAAATATCTGTCCTCCTATCCATCCTCACTCCCCAGCTTCTTTTGTTCTCCTAGCAACCCCAGCCCCAGCACCTTCCAGTCCTCCCCAAGCATCAGTTCCCTTCTAGTTAGAGCCCCTCCCAGCATCATCACCCTTCCAATCCCAGGCTCCCCATTCCCCAGTATCATCTCATTTCCAGTACTAGCCCCCCAGTATCAGTCTTCCTCCAACTCCAATCCCTCACAACATCAGCTCCCTTCCAGTCCCTCCATCCCCCAGCATCATCCCATTTCCAGTATTAGGCCCCCCTGTATCAGCCCCTCTCCAATACCATCCCATCCCATCCCATCATTATCTCCCTGTCAATAGCAGTCTCTCCATCCCCAAACATTAGCCCATTTCCTGTTCTAGCCCCCAGTCCTCTTACAGTGATGACTCCCCCCCCCACATGCCCCCACACCATGAGGGGCCTCATGCATGCCTACCAGCTTCAGAGTGAGCTGGTCAGTCCCAAAGTCTGGTGCCCCAGTTCACCTCTGCACAGCCATAGAAACAAACAGTGACATTTTACTTTACTCCCGTGGCTGTGGTAAATCACAGATACCAGTGCCATTGAACCCCTGGAGGTTAAACAGGGGCACTTCCTGTCTCCTGCAGGAGACAGGAAGTGCCCCTGTTTAACCTTCAGGGGTTCAATGGCACCAGAATCTGCGACTTCTCACAACTGCTGGAGTAAAGGAAAACACCACTGTTTACTCCTGCGGCTGTGCAGAGATGAACCGGGCACTTCCTGTCTCCTGCAGGAGACAGGAAGTGCCTCTGTTTAACCTCCAGGGGTTCAATGGCACCAGAATCTGCGACTTCTCACAGCTGCTTGAGTAAAGGAAAACACCACTGTTTACTCCTGCGGCTGTGCAGAGATGAACCGGTATGCCGGGCTTTGGGACTCCCTCTGAAGCTGGTCAGGTGCATGAAAGGCCCCTCATGCCCACACATGCAAAGGGCCAGCCCTACTTTAGGGGTGGGGTCATCTAATGATGGCGCTCCCCTGCCGCGCTTACCCCACTTAACGGGTAGTGCCATTCCTGGTTATGGAGAATGTTGTTGCTCAGCTGTTTACCAAAAGCTTGTGTGAAGAAGGAGGTTTTTAGACCCATTTTGAATTTTTTTATAATTGGATTCCAGACGGAGATAAATATGAAGGGAGAAAGTTCCAAACTGATGGAGTTGCATAGAAGAAAGCAGAAAATCAGATAGTGTTGTATTGTACCCCATTTGCAGGGGGGGAGATTCAATATATTTATTTATTGAAAGCAGATTGGTTTTGAGGAGAAGGGGACAAGGTGGGAGGACAAATAAAATGGAAGGCCAGTGTAGAAGAATTTATGAGCGATGAGTAGGGTTTTGAATTCAATCTGGTATATGACAATGGTGGTATATATAGAGTGGTGTGAGATGATCAAATTTGCAGAAACTGTGGATGAATTTGATGGTAGTGTTTTGTATGTTTTGGAGGCAATTTAATGGGGAGATAGGACTGTAAAGCTTAGTAATTGGTATGGAAAGGCAGACTGGATAGGCCATATAGTCTTCATCTGCCATCATTTTTCTGTTTCTTTAGAAACAAGTGTTTATGACAAGGGATTGAATGAGTGTAGCTAAGGGACTACTGGAAAGATTGAATAGGGGAGGTGAGAAGATAGCACCCTGAGCTACCCTGCAACTTAGAGGGTAGCTGAGAGATGTGGTGGAGTCAAATAGAACAGAGAAGATTCTGTTAGCAGGAAAAGAAGCGAACCAATGAAAGACTGCCTATAATGCCAAGGTCTTCTAGTCAGCGGAGTAACAATGAGTAGTCAACAAGATCAAAGGCAGCTGTGGGGTCAAGGGAGACTAGGAGGACAGCATCACCACAGTCAAATACAGAATGGATGTTGCTAACCATAGAAATGACTGTTCTCTATGCTATGTCTTGAGCGAAAGCCTGATTGTTTAGGATGGAGAGCATGCAAAGCTTCAATGTACTGAGTCAATTGAGTCAAAACGATCTTCTCATTGAGTTTGGCTAGAAAGGAGAGGTTGGAAATATGTTTATATCTGGAGGGATCGAGAGGGTCTAAATTAGGGTGATTGAGTTCAGGTATAACAGTAGCATGCTTCCAGAGGGAGGGCATTTGTCAACCATAATGTAAATAGTAGAGGAAAGATTCAGAGCAGGATCTTTTAATAGCCAAGATGGTAAAGAATTAGAGAAGTTATGGGTCACATAATAGCCATGGTTTTAGTGACAAGAAACTGAGCTGGCTTATTAAAAGAGGACCAGGCAGCAAGAGGTAGCCAGGTGCAAGAGTTCAGAGATATGGTTAAGGGGCAGGCTTGCTGAGTACTGGCAAAATTAAGGTGATTTGGATAGTAGCAACCTTAGATTTAAAGAAAGTAGCCAGCTGATAAGCTAGAGAGAGAGTGGAACATGGGGAGATCACGGGGGGCACAACAAGCAGAAGCGAGGGATGACCACAAAATGCTTGAAAGGGTGCTTTATTGGAGTCCCCAACGCGTTTCGGCTGACGCCTTTTTCAAGGGGAGGGGTACTTACATAAAAATAGAGAAACAAATATGTTAAAAACACTTATATATGTCAAAATATATGTATCAAAAAGCAACCAGAGCATTATGAAATAAATACATATAAATACATTATAACAATAGAAGTTCAAAATTAAAAACATAATTTAATACATGTATATCTAGCACTTAAAAAACTTTAATATGGAAAACATAATAAGTTAATCAAAGCCAAAAGTAGCAAATAAACTGTAAATGAAAACCATTAAAAAATAATTAAAAAATGACTAAAAAACACCATGAATATAGACGCAGGGCAGATGGAAATTGAATTAAATTCAAAGCATTACAAATCATAGATAGCTACTCACTAACTATGCACCAAAGTGCCGTTTGGAATGTAAAGACACTTTTATCCCCAATGATGTAGGAATCGTGTCACTACAAAAGAAGGAGAAGAGATTACTCTGTGCTTTTTTAATTGTACCAGTACTATGTATAAAATCTTTGATATATGTAAATTTACCGGTGCAAATGGTTCAAAAGGAAGTAAATATAAATTTAAATACCTGGAGAAGAAAGCACGATCTAAAATGTACGGTTGTTAAAAGACTTCAACAACGTCAATAGCAAGAAACTGCAAAGCAACGTAAGGAAATAATTGAATAGTATTGTGAGTTTAAAACATGTGTATTATGCCGGCGAGTATTGAGAAAAACAATCACGAATGACCCCAGTGTATGACAGAAGCTAAGATGTACAGTTGTTAAAAGACTTCAACAAAGCCAGAAACTGCAAAGCAACGTAATGAAAATAAATGAATGGAATAGTGAGTTTTAAACATGTGTATTGTGCCGGCAAGTATTGAAAAAACAATCACGGATGATCTCAGTGTCTCACAGAAGCTACTTACTGCAGTCAGCAAGGTTATAGCAGAAAATTTTCAAGGAAACAGATTAGCGCTGGATTTAGAATGGTGTTTTAAAGACGCCGATTTTCGCGCCAAAAGGGGCGTGGTAAGCAACATCCAATCAGTATAATAAAAGCAATGTTTCTTAGTAATGTATTAAAAAAGGGGGGAATTTGTTAGATTAAAACACTTAAGAAGAGTTTAAGAAAAGATAGTGATACTTGTAAGCATTTCTTAACAGGATGTTATAATGAAATATCGATGTCCATCATGGAACCTTAGTGAGAACCTATCGATTCTGCAAAAAAGGGGAAGGCTGGAGACATGAACGTGCAATAGCGTTTTTACCTTAAAAAAATACTTTTATATGTGCACAAAAATGTGGAGCTATAAGAGGGATAAATTAAAATACAAATACTTGTATGTATAAAATTCCTACAGGCTTAACTTGTGAAACTGACATTGGATGTATAATACGTTGTTAGATCCATTTCTTAACATGGGGAATCAATTAAAAGATGTTATGGGAAAGACTGAAAACAACAATGTTCATTATAAGCTGCTCCTAAGGAATATATGTGTATATGTATATACACGCATAAGGAATAATAATTAGGTATGACTTAACATTTCTACCTTAAAAACTAATGTAATGATCCAGTGTCGATGTTCCACCGGGGAGACTTAATGAGGACCTTTCAATTAATCAAAATACAGATACTTATGTGAAGGAAAATACTACAGGCTTAGATTTTAGATTTTATCAATTAAGCATGAGTAATGTAGATGTTTGATAAGCTATTATAGCGATCTCTTAATATAAAGAAACAATTGAGAAGTTTTATATAATAAACCCTATCAACTTGTTCTTTATAAACTACTACTTAAAAGATATATAATACAGTAAATAAATAAATAAATTAGAATGGAATAAATAATTAAGAAATAAACTAGAATGGAATAAATAATTAAAAAAATAAAAGAGTTAATCAAAATATTCAGAGACTCATTGAACTTATGAGCATACTAAAAACAACTGATATTGAATCTAAAAAATTATAAGATGAACTAAAATGAGAAATTAAAAAAAATGGGAGTCAATAAATAATGAGAAATTAGAACCAGTAAAATAATGAACCTGACTAAAAATGATCCTGAGATATGATACTGAATTAAAGATCACCACCTTCTTAACTCAACTACAAAACATATTATGTGTTGGGATTTGTGTACCTCTAAATAATCTAATGGGGACAACCCATATAATACACGAAATACAGTGAAGTATATCATAAAAATTAAATTATAGGAACACTGACAGATCAACCTCTTGATTGAGACCGTTGGGTTCAAGACAATTAAACTCATATATGAATCGCTGTTCTAACTTGAGGAGAGTCTTATCAACATCCCCTCCTCTCCAATGAGGGAGCACTGCTTTTAGAACAACATATTTCAAATCTTTAATAGTATGCTTCATTTTTAGCCAGTGGGCAACAAGTGGACGATCTGAAGCCTCTCTCTGAAGGCAGCTCCTGTGTTCTATGATGCGAGTGCGTATTTGACGTTTAGTTTTTCCAATGTAAACCAAATTACAAGGGCATAGAATCAAGTAAATAACATTTTCTGTTTTGCAATTGGAAAAAGTGTTAATATATATTTTATGATTAGTAAGTGGATGGGCAAAGAACTGTTTTGCTGAAATAGTGTGTGAGCAAACGGAGCAGTTACCACATTTGTAATGGCCTCTGATTGTTGTTAGGGGCTTGTGGTATGTTAGAGCAGATGGCACAAGAATATTGGCTAAATTGGGGTTCCGCTTGTAGGCTATCATAACTTTTTTAGAGGCAAAAGTAGGCAAAGCAGTTAAGAGGTACCATTCTTGTTTTAATATCCTAGTGATCTCACTGGAATAATTAGAAAAGGTCAAAGGGCAAACAACCCGATTAGTTTTCTTAACTCGATCTTTTTTCTTAAGAAGGGACATGCGATCAGTAGTGCATGCCTTGAAAAAGGCCTTCTTTATACATTTTTTTGGGTAGATCGTGCTTTCTTCTCCAGGTATTTAAATTTATATTTACTTCCTTTTGAACCATTTGCACCGGTAAATTTACATATATCAAAGATTTTATACATAGTACTGGTACAATTAAAAAAGCACAGAGTAATCTTTTTTCCTTCTTTTGTAGTGACACGATTCCTACATCATTGGGGATAAAAGTGTCTTTACATTCCAAACGGCACTTTGGTGCATAGTTAGTGAGTAGCTATCTATGATTTGTAATGCTTTGAATTTAATTCAATTTCCATCTGCCCTGCGTCTATATTCATGGTGTTTTTTAGTCATTTTTTAATTATTTTTTAATGGTTTTCATTTACAGTTTATTTGCTACTTTTGGCTTTGATTAACTTATTATGTTTTCCATATTAAAGTTTTTTAAGTGCTAGATATACATGTATTAAATTATGTTTTTAATTTTGAACTTCTGTTGTTATAATGTATTTATATGTATTTATTTCATAATGCTCTGGTTGCTTTTTGATACATATATTTTGACATATATAAGTGTTTTTAACATATTTGTTTCTCTATTTTTATGTAAGTACCCCTCCCCTTGAAAAAGGCGTCAGCCGAAACGCGTTGGGGACTCCAATAAAGCACCCTTTCAAGCATTTTGTGGTCATCCCTCGCTTCTGCTTGTTGTGCTCCCTAGACTTGTCTGCAGGAGCCCTGCTCTCCTTGTGCCTCACATGGGGAGATCATGCCATCATAATATTTTAATAGTATGTTCAAAGGTATACAACAAAAAAAAGATGCATGTGCAACTTAAACATAGTAATATCTGAGAAAAAAAACAAAGTATGACCTGGACAGGATTAATGGCAGCCTTCACTAATATTTGGTTGCACAACCCTTGGCAGTGATGACAGCCTTCAAATGTTTCTTATAGGCATCTATACGTTTCGTACATCTGTCTGCTTGTAGTTTTTCCCACCCAACTGCGATTTACTTCAGCTCATGAATGTTTCCAGGATTTCTTTTACCAATGGCAGATTTCAGCTTTTTCCAAAGGTTCTCAATTGGATTGAGATCAGGACTCATTGCTGGCCACTTTAAAAAACAGTCAATTTGTTCCTTTTTAACCACTTTTTTGTACTTTTGGATCTTCAACCAAGACCTAGCTTTCTGACAGTAGGTAGCATATTTTGCTCCAAAACATCTTGATAGTCCTCTGACTTCATGATTCCTTTAATACGTTCCATGCCTCCAGTTCCTGAGGCAGCCCCACAACATTATGGAGCCTCCACCATATTTAACTGTAGGAAAGGTGTTTCTTTCCTTATAAGCTTCATTTTTTCAACTGTAAATATATCACTGGTCTGCATTGCCAAAGAGCTCAAGTTTAGCTTCCTCTATCCACAGAACATTTTCCCAGAAGAATTGTGGTTTCAAGCAAAGATCAGGCATGCCTTTTTATGTCTGTCTTTGAGCAGTGGGGTCCTCTTTGGCCTTTGCCCATGAAGTCCTTGTTTGTTTAGTGCGCAGTATATGGTGTGGATTGAAACCACTACTTCAAATTGCTCCCGGTCAGTCTTAAGCTCTTTGGATGTTGTACGTGCTGTTTTTCCAACAGTTCTCACTAACCTTCAAAGACTTCTTGGATTAATTTTCCTCGTCCCACCATGTCCTGGGGGCTTCTTGACAGTTCCATGAGCAGAAAACCTCTTAATAACAATGAAAACTGTAGATACAGGAATCCCAAGGTCTTTGGAGATGGCCTTTACCCCTTTGAAGTTTGATGTTTTGTGATAATGGCTTTTCTGATGGTATTGAGCATCTCTCTTGTCTTCACCATTATGAAAATGGAACAGGGAGTGAGTGTGGTCATTTAAAGCTTTAGAGTCATCATTCATTGGTTGATTCAAGTCATGTGAGTATTGACAATTGATCATAAGTGCGTCTAATTTTACTGCAATGGGAATGTGGTCCTTCTGTTCAACTGATTTGAATTGTTTATAAGGGTGCCAATAATCATGTCCTGACAATATTCCAGTTTTTATACCATTTCCTACTATGTCCTTTTTTAATTGGTCTTGTTTTATTTAAATTTTTTATGTGTCAAATATGTGTGCATATATGGTGCAAAGCCATTTCACTGGCCACTTTTTTTTTAAGGAGATATGGGACATTAAGGAGTTTAACTGCAAGGGTGTCAATAATGTTGACCACAACTGTAGGAGAATAAGGAGATCAGGAACCAAATGCAACCTCAAAGAGGTGAGTTTTCAGTCTGGATCTGAAAAGGGTCAGAGAGGAAGCCTGACGTACAGACTCAGGTAGTGTAGTGTAGAAGCTCAGATGATAAGACTTCGACTTTCATACTTTGAACACATCATGCGACGAGAGAGATCATTAGAGAAAGACATCATGCTTGACAAGGTTGAAAGTCAATGCAAAAGAGGAAGTCCAGCAATGCGATGGATCAATACAATAACATCAGCTATGGATGCCACTCTATTCATAATGAGCCGCCTGAATGAAGACCAAACACAATTTAGAACAACTATCCAGAGGGTCGCCATGAGTCAACACCAATTCAACGGCACTTAACAACAATAACATCCTTACTGTATACAGAATGTATAAAGTGCTACTTTGATAGTTTGGAAGATTTTGCTATATCACAAAAACATTTATACGTCAAAATATTTTTTGCTTTATTTTAAAAAGTCTAATTATCGTTTTTATTCATTCCCATTGAGATACAAATCAGGAAGGTTTGCTTTTTAAAGAGAGGTTTTTGGGTGGATGAGCAGTTGGCCTGCCCTTCTGTATTTCTAGCACTGTTTTCGCCTTCAGTGTGCCTGAAATAAGTTTTGTGGTCACTAGTCTTTTCTTGACTTGCTATTGGTCAACCACAAAAGTATGACCTAAACTTTCTGGCACAGTTTAATTTTAATTTGGCATGTGGTTTCTGAGAAAAGTAAAATTTATAGCAGCAATTGTGGAACTGTGCACGTTCTTTCAGGTTTTGGCAGAAGGACCAGCATGGCAACGCTTCTTGGAACCTGCAATAGTCAGGTTCATAGTGCGTCGAAAGCAAGTTTATAGGAAAGATCATAGAAAGTACATCACATACGTAACTGCTGAGTCTGGACTTTCACTTGAGGAAGGGGGCACATCTTTGGGAGCTGTTGAGGTCAGGCAGATATCTACACAGCCCCAATGCATTGCTGCTTTTAAAGGGAAGCTATTGCTTCGGAGCCCTTGAGAATCAGGATACAGCTAGTCAAAGAAAGGTCCTCACTTACCAGTGTGTTCCATACTTTGCAGATACAAAACAATAAAATGGTATAAATTGACAGAAATGCCTTCTTCTGGAATTACAGTCCAGTATTCAAATATAAGGCCATACTAAGCAGTGTGTCCCTACAGAAAGGTCCTTCTAGGCAGAGTACAGTAGATTAGAGGACTATAATGTCTTTGTTGTAGCTCCTCAGTAAGAGGTTGCTGGAAGGACTGCATAGATCTTTGAGTTGGTTTTGAGTAGGTGCACGAGCTCTTTCTGCTCCACTTGATTTTAGTTCTACTTATCCCATAGAAGGTTAAGGTAAAGCTGAGGTCTGAGTTAGGAGTCACGCCAGTGATTAGTGAAGAGATTTTTCCTTATCAAATCTTTAGCACTGGAAGGCTGTTTTATCCATTCTTCTTGTCCATAGAAAGGAGAAAGAATCATCCCAGCTTGGGAGACCAGACTGCTCACTAGGCAGAAATGAGAAAAGGCGAATGAGATAGCTAGTTTCCTTCAAGGGAAAAGAATAAAGAACATAAAATCTACCTTGCAAGTGATCACCCAGGAGCGAAAGATAAAAGAGGTATCAGCAAGATACTACTAAGGAGAGGAGTGAATAAGAGCAAAGTGAAAGGGCAAGACTTTGGAGAAAAAGTCACTAATGAGTAGGGGGATGCCCATTCACCTAGGACCCCCCCCCCAAATCAAAGAGGGACATTGGGATTTGGGGAGGAGTAAAGTTAACTTAATCCAATATCTGGGTCTGTGATGCTTTATCATTGTACAAGATAACCAGTAAAGATATGTTGGAAAACCTCTAAATTCCCTGAAGTAATATTCCTTTTTACATAATGACCTCATAAAATGAAGTCAACAGTCATCAATACTATGTCTGGACAGCTGGAGCTTTACCTGAAATGGAGGCAAGCATGACTGAGGGGAAGATCAAAAGAGCACCAATGTCGGACACGTTAGGAAATACTGAATTTTAGATACTACCCCAAGGTATGTAATAGAAAAACAGAAAACCATTTTTTTTAAAGATACTTTCACTCTTAAACCGATGGTGGACCAAGTAGCGCTAAAAGAAATTTCACTAAAAAGTGTCCCTAAATGTTTTTAAAAAATCCTATATTTTTATAGGGTAAGTATCCAATTCCATTCTTCAAGGGCCTGCAATCAGGTCCGATTTTCAGGATATTTGCAATGCTTTCATGAGGTATGTTTGCATATATTTGGCCTCACAACTTGAATAATTAGCATATCTTGCCTGTTCTGAACAGACTCTTTTTGGTCACTAAGGATCAGAGTTGGCGATTCCATCAAGTAGTTTATGACATTTTGCTATCTCTTCTTCCAGGTCTAGAGGCTCTTCTGAGCCTAACCTCAAAATCAGGGGTTTTAGAAGAGGCATCCAATTTCTTGCTGACCTCATTCTCTTGTCCACTACTTATGTGTATCTCACCATACTCTAGGCCCCCAATTCTGCTATGTATTTTCATCTTGATTAGACTGTAAGTTCTGATGAGCAGGGACTATGTCTTACATCTATATGTACAGCTCTGCGTAGACCTTGTAGCACTATAGAAATGATTATTATTAGTAGTAGTACTATATTAGCATATAGACATCCACTCCTGCGCCTCCGTATTCAGTATTCCTGAAAAGACTCAGCTACCACTGGAATGGTGCACAATGCGACTGCAATGTCTCAATTCTGGTCTCCATGTAGCATCTAAAATGTGCCTTTTAGCAAATAAATCACTGAAAAGTGATTCAAAGTTGGTTTCAAATGCATTTCCATGTCAGTAAATTCAATAAATGATGACAATTTCCTTTTTCTTTGGTTATCTTGATATCACAGGAAATCATTTCTTTTGTGACCTGCAGATTGGCATTTACAGAACAAAAGGGATCATAGATCAGGCGCAGCATCATATTTGAATCTTTAATAGAAATAAGAAATATGTTCTCTAAAATGTTCCATGAAATTTGTGCTGTGTCCAGCAGAACTGAACTAGTCCATCTAACAAATGTCATGCATAGAAATTGACTTCCCTGTGTAATAAACTGACTAATAAATGATTTGTCATGGTACTTGTCTGGTTTAGAAACTGGGCCCTATCTAATATGGGTTTTAGCCTGTTGGATGTGTGGTGTTGTACTCTCACGTTTTGTTTTTTTAGGGAAATCATGCATGAGGTGAGATAAAATGTGGACTGCATCACCCTGTTAAAAAAAATAATAAAGTCAGTTGAAAACTTATTGTCTCTTTAGACTGTATTTGATGTTAGGCTTGAGCAGGGCTGGGCCAACCATTCGGCAAATTAGACAGTTGCCTAGGGTGGCAACTTTTGGCAAGCAGAAAAGAGCAGGGCATTCAAAGCTTAAGAATAGATTTTGGCAGCCATGGGAGGTGTACATAAAGCTTTAGGTTTGCTTAGGGTGCCAGCACCTTGAACCAACTTAGGGACCAGCCCTGGACTTGAGTAGGAATGCAGAAGTGATTTGTGATGAGCTCATTGGGCAGATTAAGTAACCAGAGTTATGTCATTCAAATACCTACTGTACCTGAATGAAACTTGCCTAGAGCTACTTCTGAAAAAGGCGTGAGCAAAATCCAAAAATATATGCTATGTACAGTCATGCTTAAAAGAGATACAGGTAGGGTGGCGTTGCGTTTGGCATTCGGAAGTTTGTGTCAGAGGAGCAGAACAGCATCTATACCTCTGACTCACTTTCCAGATGAATGAGAGTCAGTATTAAAGCTTGTTTCAGGGTTAGGCTTCTGGTTCGGTTGGTAATGTAAATGTCATTGATGAAATGTAAGTTCTCCTCTCTTAAATCCAGGGGAATGAAATTCCACAATTCAGGACCAAGTGTAAAGCTTTTTACCTCTTTTCTTTTTTAAGTCAGTCCAACAAAAAGGTATCACTTACAAGTTGTTTATTTGCACATTCCTCTTTTCTCTCACTATCTATGGTTTCACTGCCCTGAATCAGCCTGATCTCAGAAGCTAAGCAGGGTTAGGTTTGGCTAGTATTGGGATGGGAGACCACCATGGAGTACTAGGTGCTGTAGACTTACTGTGAGAAAGAAAGGCCTGGCGGTTTACTTCCGGTCACACCTTGCCAAGAAAACCCAGGGCTAGGGTGCCAAGTGCCAGCTATAAGCAGTGGAATGGGGTGGGCCATAGGGACCATGGCCCCACCAATATGTTGCTCAAAACAGCATCAGCAACTGGAGAGCTTGGAGAAGGGGTTGGAGATTGGATTCTTTGGTCCCTCCAAAGAAAATAATATTCCGCTGCCCCTCTCAGTCAGCAATGACTCGATGGCACACTTTTCTCTCTCTGTATCTATCAGTCATGTATCCAGGCCCTCTCCCCTCAGTACCCTGTTTAACAGAGTTAAAAACTTTCACTGTACTCATGCTCTTACTGGTAACCAGTAGAGAGCTAACAAGAGCAGTCTGGCCCTCTATCTTCTGGTACAGCCATATACTGTAATTTCATGCAAATAACACTCACACATACGAGTATAACACACGTATATGCACATACTGAGCGGAAACTAGCCATGTAAACAAACACAGCGCATTCAGGGATGGCCTGTGTACGTTCCTTGGCATCCCTATGGACGTCCAGTCTATTCCGCCCCGAAGGTGGTATAAGTGCAGGGCGCAGCACAGTATGTGGACTGCAGCCCCCCATGGCAATGGCCTACCGGAGCACCTGCCACCACAATCCTGCCCATCTGAGCCACCGGTGCCACTCGAATAGTGGTTTGCAGGGGCAAATGTGGGGCTTGCCAATCTGAGCTGCCAGGTAGACGGCTGGTTTCCAGGGTGCTGGGATGCCACTGCTCACTCGCCCCAGCAATGGTGTTCTGGCGTGGGGACGAGCAAGTTCCGATACGTCTTTCTCCTCTGAATCCGGGGAGCACCAGGATGTCTATTTTCCCGATCCCGCCATCGCGTGTACGTCTAGACCCCACGGCAGCGGAATTGGGTCTATCTCGGACCCGACTACGATTTGAGCGGGCACTGAGGCCAGGCGTACAGGGGATAGAATCGGCCTCCATGTGTATTTAACAGTTTTTATAGACCACTTTTCCTTGGATCCAAGTGGTTCACATTTAACCATAATGTTTTAAAAGATACATATGACATTTAATGAAAGAATGAGTTACACAGATCAAAGCCGGTTAGGTTACATTAGAATCTAACATATAGAGCCTTCAGTCTCTACTTTACTTTTACTATATTCAGATTCTTTCTATACTGCCTTTCAACATATACAGCAAAGCAGTTTACATAGCAAGATATCAATATGTGTAAAAGCAGAGAAGAACATGATATAAGACCGTAGAGAGGATAAAAGTTACAGCTCGATCTGCACTATACTGTGGCTGCGCTCAGTCAGTGCCAGAATAGGGACATTTATTTTATTAGGTGCCTTTTTATTTATATCCATTGTATCAATGCTGATAGTTTATAATTTATCTCCGCCTCTTTCTCACTCACCTCATTACCTACAACAAAGAAGACTTGCACATCATCTGTGTAGAGATAGCCAGTCATGTCCAAAGAAGAAATCAAAGCCCCCAGAGGGTACAAAATAGATTTAATAAAAGTGGTGAGAGGGAAGACCATTGTGGGCCCCAAGTTCAACTTTGGATGAAAGATTACTGACCTCTTATACTTATTTCATAGGTTCTTCCCATTAAGAAAGAGTCGAACCATCCTAAAGGTAACCGTAATGCCAATCAGCTCAGAAAAGCCCCACACAATTCCTGATATACTAGGTTAAAGACACTTGATATATCCAGTGACACCAAACACCCCATTTGCCTTGATCCAAAAACCTCCTAACATCATCAGCATGGGAAACATAGAGATGTACAGGGTAGATGTAGTCTCAGAGATGCTTCCTGTTCCACGTGCAGGACCCAAGAGGCAGGCAATGTATGGATGAGATGATGGTGCAAGGAAGAGGGTTTTGGATTTGGGCAATATTCTGGGAAGAGGGGAGGGGCTTTTCCAAAAGGATGGGCTCCACACAGTGGAGCCAGGCTGCTGCCATTAACCTTAAAAAAGGAGATAGAGCAGCTTTTAAATTAGATAAAGGGGGAAAGCCGACAGTCCCCCTAGAACGCATGGTTCTGAATGATGTATCTTTGAAGGATACTGGCAAGACAGAGAAGTTAGGGCATCCCAATAGAGAGGTTCCAATAAAGGTAAAAGTAACCCAGGTGCCTTTAATTAAAAATCTAAATTGAAAAATTCCAAATTGTCCCTGTCATATGATAGACTGTTAATATGAACAAAAAGCAAACTTTGAAATGCCTGTATGCAAATTCTAGAAGTCTAAAAAATAAGACAGGAGAGTTAGAATGTATAGCATTGAATGAAAGGTTAGATATAATTTGCATCTCAGAGACCTGGTGAAAAGAAGATAACCAATGGGACACTATGATACCAGGCTACAAACTATATTGCAATGATAAGGTAGATCACATAGGTGGAGAGGTGACACTATATGTTAAAGAGGGCATGGAGTCAAACAGGCTACAAGTTTTGCAGGAAACAAAATATACTGTAGAATCTCTATAGATAGAAATTCCATGTAAAAAGGGGAAAGGAATGACAGTGGGGGTGTACTACCATCCACCTGGACAGAATGAACAGACAGATGATGAAATGCTAACAGAAATTAGAGAAGCTAGCAAAGTTTACAACACAGTAATAATGGGAGATTTCAATTACCCTGGTATTGACTGGGTTAATGTTATATCAGGCCATGTTAGGGAGATAAAGTTTCTAGATGAAATAAATGACTGCTTCTTGGAGCAGCTGGTTCAGGAACCGACATGAGGGGAAGCTATTTTAGAACTAGTGCTTAGTGGTACACAGGATCTAGTGTGAGAGGTAATGGTACTGGGGCTATTTGACAATAGCGATCATGATATGATCACATTTGATTTAATAAATGGAAGGAGGATAACAAGGAAATCCACTGCGCTAGCATTTAACTTTCAAATAAGGAGACTATGATAAGAAAAGACTAAAAGGAGCAACTGCAAAGGTTAAGGGCCTGATTCTGTCCCGCACATACAGCTCCTTTGTTCGTCCCCTGAGGGATCAGAATCATGATCAGGCCTGCATGCACAGGCACTGCCGGATAGATCAGTCACTGCATTTAAATGGAGCCGCAGCTCCGTGGCGTCCTGATGCCAGGCGCCGCGGCTCCATTTAAATGTCGTGACGCTGGAGGCAAGATGGCGACAGGGCTCTTCTGTTCTTCAGATGCTCCGCGCTGATCGGCCTTAATGGCGGGGGGGGTTTTCGGCACCTACCGAGTTGAGATGGGTTGCCGAAAGAGGAAGCAAGCTGCCCAACCCTCGGGGTTGGCTGCTTCTAACATCACCGGCCAGAAGACCTTGGTGGCATGTGGCTTCTCTTCGGCGGGAATCGGAGCAGCGTGTTCAGCAGAGCCGGCGGTGTTGGAATCGTCAGCCCTGGGTGCATCCGGGGTGTGGCTGTCTCCTAAGCAGGGCGCCCCCCTCCGCCTCGACCTGGAACTAGTATGCTGGTATCCAGAGTGCTTCCTGCCGGATTGCCGATGTGCTCCTCGGTTAGTGGAAGTGAAGAGGGTTCTAGCCCTGGCGCAGTCTTGGCATCTTCTTCGCCCTTGATTGATGCTGCAGTGGATGGAGATGGAGGGGTGGAGGTTATCCCACCCTCTGGGGACCCTGCAGCTGCGATTGGGGGTCTGGACGTGATTCCAGGTCTGAGAGGTTTGTCTAAAGCATCTGTAATTAATTTAGAAGCACTGTGGGATGCAGTAGCTACGATGAATACCTCGCTGCTAACAGTTGTGGGAGTTGTTAAAATGGATTCTCTATCATTGCGGAAAGATGTTACCGAGGCAAAAACCTTCAGGAGGAACAAGCTCGGCGTTTGGCTGGTGTGGAGATAGAATTGGAACATCTTCGGGGGCTGTGTGCTGCTCAATTGAAGGATAAAATCTTATTATCCAAAAAAGCTGAACATTTGGAGAATTATACTCGGAAGAATAATTTGAGACTTTTAAATTTTCCTAAATCTCCTGTTATGTCTGCTATTGAGATGGTTCGCAAATATTTCCAGGAGGTGCTTAAACTTCCTGGAGATAATTTGCCCCCAATTTTGCTTGCACAATATTTAACAGTAGGCCCTGGCATGGGTGGCCCTACCTCTGAGAATCCAGTCCAAGGAATTGGGGATCTTACCGCGTTTCTGGAGGATTCCTTAGAGGTGGTAACTGGTCACACTACCTTGCTTGTGACCCTGGCCTTGGAGCCGGATAAGTCTATAGAATTGTGGTGCAAACTGCAACCAACATGGCTGACGCTTAAGTCTCCGGTCTGTTAAAATTTGAATTTGCCTGTGTATTAATGATTTTCCTGTTGCCTCCCCTTAACATTGCCTTAATGTTGTGGACAAATTTTGATGATGGATGTTTTATATTTTTTTTGTTTCTCTTTTTGGTTTAAATATTTCTTATTTTGGTAGTGAATGTAACAATCAACATTTTGCCTTTACTCCTGTTGTACATGAATGTCTTATTTAATTAATAAAAATGTAAAATTAAAAAAAAAAATGTGACGCTGGCTGCCTGAAACTAAAGTTTATTCCCCGCAACCCGACCCCCGATTTGGCCTCCTAAGGCCAGGGTTGGACTACGAGGAATAAACCCTGCCCCCCCCCCCCCAGCCCCTTCCATGCCCCGGGCCACGAAAAAAAACACAACCAGGGAAATTATTCCACCTCGGAGGTGGAATAACTTCCCTGGCCATTTCGCAGGCCTTGGACATACAGGACTGACATTAGAATCGGCCCTGAATGTCCAGGGCTGGTGACCGCCCACTGCCAGCTCACTCTCTGCCCCGGGGCGGCCCATTCCACGCCCCAACAAACTTCCCCGCACAACCGGCAGGAAAGTTAGTTGGGGGTTGCCGCCAGCACAAATAGCGGGATGGACGTTCCATTGGGACGTCTGTCCTCTCTATTCATGTCTCAGAATAACCCACTAAGGGGCATGTTTAACAAGTGCAAAGTTATACACTTAGGGTTGAACAACCCAAACTATGGTTACACGATGCAAGGTTCCACATTAGGAATCATCACCAGGAAAAGGATCTATGTGTCATCATGGATAATATGCCGAAACCCTCTGCCCAGTGTGCAGTGGTGGCCAAGAAACCAAACAAAATGCTAGGAATCATAAGGAAAGGAATGGAGAATAGTGTGAAAAATATTGTAATGCCTCTGTATAGCTCCATGGTGCGATCACACCTTGAATATTGTGTGTAATCTTGGTTGTCATATCTTAAAAATGATATAGTAGAATTAGAAAAGGTACAGAGAATAGCCACCAAAATCATAAAAGGGATGAAATGATACCCCTACAAGGAAAGGCTTAAAAGGTTAGGGCTCCTCAACTTGGAAAAAAGGCAACTGAGGGGAGATATGATAGAGGTCTATAAAATTATAAGAACATAAGATATGCCATACTGAGTCAGACCAAGGTCCATCAAGCCTAGTATCCTGTTTCCAACAGTGGCCAATCCAGGTCACAAGTACCTAGCAGTTTCCCAAAAAGACACACAATGCTTATATTGGGGCAAAATTACAGCATCAATAAGGTTTCTGAAGATTTACTGAATCAATCAGGCTGAGAAATGCACAGGAATTAGCCAGTTTGCTTTAGGGAGTGGAACGGGTAAATCTAGATTGGTTGTTTACTCCTTCAAAAAAAGTAGAAAGACTAGAGGACATGCATTGAAGCTACAATGCAGTACATTTAAGACAAATCGTAGAAAATATTTTTTCACTCAACACGTAATCAAACTCTGGAATCCATTACTGGATGATGTAATAAAAGCCGTTAGTGTAGCTGGGTTTAAAAAAGGTTTGGGCAAGTTCCTGTAGGGAAAAGCTATAAAGCATAACGAGGACCAGGTAAATCCATTGCTTACCCCTGGGACAAGCAGCATGGAATGTGTCTATACCTTTGGGAATCCCACAGATACTTGAGACTGGACTGTTGGAAACAGGATTCTGGGCTTGATGGACCTTAGTCCGACACAGTATGCCATCTCTTACGTTCTACAGAGCATGTAGAGGAGTGTGAGCATGGTGTGGTGTGGTTGTGACTGCACGGGCATTTTGGGTGCTGGTACAGGAAGAGATATAGGGACTGCTAATGCAAGAAGGATACAAAGTGTGGGTCAACTCCACCTTCCCTTCGCTCTATTCTTTCATTCCCATTCCCTTCTCTCGCACCCTCCCTTCCCTTCCCTTCATTCAATCCCCTCCTTTCCCTTTTCCTCGTCTGCTGCCCCACCTCTCTGTCACCCTCTTTCTCTTCCCTCCACTCCCTCTTCCCCCTTCCAGATGCTCTCTCCTCCTCGGTCTATGTCTTGGCTGCTTCTTCACAAGCGGAGACTGGAAAACGCTGCTGGCACGTGACAGCGCCGCCGCCACCGCAGCAGATCTCCCACTCTTCTTGTGGAGGGAGGGAGGAATTGGAGGTCTCTGCAGGTCCTTCTCTTCTGTGGCATTAGCCTATTTTCCCCTTTCATAACGGAACTTTTAGTTTCAGAAGTGTATGTGAATACGAGACAGGCAGACCCTCCACAATAGTCACTATTGCATGGAGCAAAGCAGACAAACACAACTAATATCACCCTAAAAGCTATCAAGCCAGATATCAGCAGCCACCCTAACAGGCGTATATTTAGTTAAACAACGAACAAACTAATATCACTAAAAAAGTGATAAAATATCAACCTAACAAGGACTACTGTCTTAACAATTTGGTTTTGGATTTAGATTGTGCCTTTTTCAGGAGTACTGTAGTTCAAAGCAAGTTACATTCAGGTACTGTAGGTATTTTCCAGTCGTTGGAGGGCTTATAATCTCTTTGATACCTGAGGCAATGGAAGGTTAAGTGACTTGCCCAAGATCACAAGGAGCAGCGGTGGGATTCCAAGTGGACTTTCCTCGTTCTTAGCCTGCTGTTCTAACCATTAGGCGACTCCTCCGCTCTGCTAGGCTTTGTGGAAGATGGACTGTAAGTGCTTTTTAAAAGTCAAGACATGATCCTTCACAAAGGCAGTGCAAGCATTACAGGTGCCCTAGGTGGGCCCTCCATCCTGATGCCCTCCCCCCACTGCCATCCCACCCCCCAGTGCTGCCCCTCTCTGGGACTTACAGCGGTAGCAACGGCATTGAAACTGAGATACAGTGCTTACCTAAACTCTCTAGTGCTGCATCACATTTCCTGCCTTCTATGACCTGCCACTTTCACCCCTCTCCGATGCAGACTTCTGGTGGCCGCGGGGTGCTCCCAGACCACTGGCGCTCGAGGCAGCTGCTAATGGTAGCAACAGCCCTGATCCTTCAGGTGTCTATGCCTTGGGAGGGAGTTCCACAGCATTAGAGGCTCTCTGTTTCTTTGTTATATCTGCACAAGCCGGGCCGCCCCATGAAGAATGAATGGAAAGAAGAGCCTCTGAGAAGATCTCCACAATCTCTTAGTGTACGACCAGGACAAATAAAAGACGAGAAACCTAGAGAATGACCTGTAACGCTTTCAAGGCAGGGAAGCTGAACATAAAATTACTCCGAGTTGCAAAGGGGAGAGCCAGTACAGTTCAGAAAGGTGATGCCCATTGCCGATGTAATCTGCCAAGGATAACCCAGCAACTAAGTCAAACCATTGCCAAAGCGCGAGGAATAAACCACCTACTTTAAAAAAAAAATGTCATTCATCATGCAGCTCTTCTGAACATCATCTAAACAAAGTTTGATTTCCATTACAGCCTTGTCTTTATTTTGAAATGTGTTACTCACCAGACTGTGCTTATTAGCATCATAAGAATACCACATGGGTTTGGGTGTTAACACCTGATGAGCACTGACCTGGTATATGAGGGGTAAAGACACTTGAGTTGGGTCTTGGTGCTCTACTAAGAAAACAAAAGACTGATCTGGTGCTTCAACATTTTATTGCAAATGCAAAGAATGTCAATGAATAATCATTTAATGCTCAAGGCTATAGTACATCCTTTCAAATTGTGTCCCACATATTGTTTGCTCCTTGTAAACCAGCAGAAATTAACCTCAGCTCTATGCTAAATTTCTGATAACTTTCTGTTGTCATATTGATCATATGGCGACCTCTAGTGGTTAAATGTTGTATGTGCATTGCATATGAATTTTTGAATAAAGGATTTTACAGGGGGGTTCAATGTATTGATACAACTTACAGTCCTAAAGTAAACACAGGGAAGCTGTGTTATCTTTGACTGGGCCAACAAAGAAAATTATGTAGCTAAAAATTATGTAACTGTTGGAACTTCAAAGGTTCCTTCTTCAGCTGATAAAAATGTACATGCAGATATTTTAGTCTATAGACAAGCATGGGTAAAAGATACAGCATTCTTTAGGTTCCAGCTATATTTGATATACTGCCTATTACAATTGATATGCAGGAATTTGTTTTAACCTGAAATATAAATCTGGCCTTAAGATTTAAAAAATAGATATTGTTTATTCATTTGGAAGTTTGGAAAATGTTATAATGTTTAAAGATAGCATTGGAATCCGATGCATTCCAGATTTAAGAAATTTTGTTTTAAAAGGCATCTTGCATAAACATAGAAAATTAACTTTAGCCAGCAACAAGTACCTTGAACAGACTTAAGCTGGTTTGTGTTTGTATTCCTTGCCCATATTATCATTATTTGTTGTTGTTAAGTACTGTCAAGTTGGTATCGACTCATGGCGACCCTCTGGATAGTTGACCTAAACTGTGTTCGGTCGTCAGTCAGGCGGCTCATTGTTGATAGAGTGGCACCCATAGCTGCTGTTATTGTATCGATCCATCTCATTGCAGGCCTTCCTCTTTTGCGTTGACCTTCTACCTTGCCCAGCATCATATCTTTCCCTAACGATCTCTCTCTTTACATGATGTGTCCAAAGTATGAAAGTCGAAGTCTTGTCATCTGAACTTCTAAGGAAAGCTTAGGTCTGATCTCCTCTAGTACTGACTGGTTTGTTCCTTGGGCAGTCCATGATATATGCAGTATTTGTTTCCAGCACCATAATTCAAAAGCATCAATTTTCTTCCTATCCATCTTTTTCACTATCCAACTTTTGCATCCATATGATGTTATTGAAAATACCATGGCTTGGGGAAGTCAAATCTTTGTATGGAGAGAGACATCTCTGCTCTTCAAAATCTTGTCTAGGTCCTTCATAGCCATTCTGCCAAGAGCAATGTGTTGTCGGATTTACTGACTGCTTGTCCTTTCTTTATTGATTCTTGATCCAAATAGGTTAAAGTTGTCAACTATTTCAATTTCTTCTTCATCAATGATGAACTTATTGATTTCGCCAGTTGTTAGGATCTTTGTCTTCTTAATGTTAAGGTGCAGGCCCATTTTAAGACTATGTTCCTTGATCTTGAGAATGTTTCAATTATTATTTAGCTCTTCCCTTTCCAGGAGAAGATCTAAGCGAGTTACATTTAGGTGCATATGCTTAATTAATGTTACATCTGCTGACTCTGCATCACATAAGTATCAATGAACAATGTGTCATGGTAGGATTCATCAGCCATGTTTCTCCATGCTCCACATGTCATGCGCTAGTTTTGCAGATATTATAGACATTTAGGGTTGCCAACTGGCTCCAGATGTGCCCGACAGGCTTGATCCAGTCCTGGGTTTATCCCATTGAATGCAGGGACATGTAGTACCGTTTTCTCCATTGCACTCCATAAGAAAAGCAAGACTACAAGTCCCTGCATGCAATGGGGTCACCCCAGGACTGGATCAAGCCTGTCGGGTGCATCTGGAGTCAGTTGGCAACCCTATAGATATTTCAGCTATTTAACTACCTCTTCTGAGAGTTGTATGAATGGTTAGCACAGAAGCTTACATTTATGTTACTTGAAAATCTATAGAATTTGACAATAGTATATGTAATGCAATGTGTGCCTTCGAGTCAGTCCTGACTCCTGGCGACCCAGAAGCTCCTGGGTAGGCATGTATTTAAGAGGTATCACAAACTCCTAAAGTTCCAAATACCTAGCACCTGCTTACCCAACAGCAAGGCCAGGACCAATATCCCAGACCACGAAACACCAACGACACGATTCTGCACACTCAACAAAGAGGATGTACTTGTCAAGCTTCTTCCACATCTGGATGTATCAACCCTTGACCCTGACGAACTTGTAGCAAATTGGAATAATAGCATCAGAACCTTAGCTTGTATCCCATCCGCCAACAAGCTACCCACAAAACGCAAACATGCACCCTGGTACTCATCTGATCTTCGATCTTCCCTCTTACAACTACGTAAACTAGAAAGACGATGGAGAAAAAAGCAAACTACCATAGCCCACCAAAACTACAAATCATATCTAGCATTACACAGAGAGAAAATAAGTGAAAAAAGGAAACAATATCACTCAATGATTCTAAACAGATCATTGAATAAAACACATGACCTATTTAATATAGCAAAATCACTAACAGGTGACCCATCACCAGCAAGCACACATTTGCCTCAACCACAGGATTATTTGGACTACTTGCAATCCAAAATGATCCAATCCAACATGACCTCATCTAACTGCAGCTCGTCCAACGTACTTAGTACACCAAAACCTACAACACTACTCAACTTCACTGCAGTATCTACTAGAGAAATTGAAGATACCATTGCCTCCATCAATCTCACCACAGCTCCCAATGACCCCTGCCCAGCAAGTTGGATAAAGGAACTTCGACATGAACTAAGCCATGTATTATGTAAAATAACCAACCAATCACTATCAAGGGGCATCTTCCCTCAGAGTTTAAAACATACATCGATCAGACCCCTGCTAAAGAATAATCGCCTTGATACATCCAAAGTTGAATCATATAGACCTATATCAAGCATTCCACTGCTTGCTAAGATCATCGAGAAAATAGTCCAGCGTCAGATCCATCAGCACATCGATGACGAGGCACCCCTCGATCCAGCCCAACATGGCTTCAGGGAATCGCATGGGGTAGATACCATCCTAACTACCCTATTCGACAAGCTAACCACGGGAACAGACAACATACACCAAGGTTTCGTCCTCATCTTTCTCGATATTGCCGCCGCATTTGATTCTGTAAATCATAAGATACTCTTACAACGCCTCCAAGAAAAAGGATTACTGGGAACCGCATTACAATGGTGCGAATCATACCTAACCAACAGATGGCAGCAAGTAAAGACAGGTAACACGTCCTCTGAACCATTCTTACAGAAGCAGGGAGTGCCACAGGGATCATCCCTGTCAGCCCTACTATTTAACATTTATATGCAGCCTATCTGCTCCCTGATACGCTCACTAAATGTAGAATGTCTCGTATATGCTGATGACATACTACTATACATTCCATTTACCATAGAACAACCTGATTTTTCCCCTATCATCAGATGCTTTGATGCAGTGGCTGAATGGCTTCTCACACAAAACCTGAGGATTAATCACAGCAAGACTGATGTCCTATTTGTCACAAGGAATCAGAAATTCAACCCACCACCCAACCTGCAAGTTAAAAACGCGGAACTCAAGACAAGAGACACAATTCGCTACCTAGGCATCACCCTAGATCAGCGATTGGATATGATAACCCACGTAAAGACCGTCACCAAAGCAATATACCACAAAATACGAACCCTCCGCCACCTCCGCCACCTCCGTCCACTACTGGAATTTCCAGACTATCGAACCATATTTCAAGCCCTAGTGATCCCACATCTAGATTTTGCAAACACCATCCTCCATGGTCTTCCACAAGCAACCCTCAACCCACTCCGGCTGGCCATGAACTCTGCTGCTAGGGTTCTTACAGGGACATCAAGACTGGAACATATAACCCCAGTAATGAAAAACCTACACTGGCTGCCATTACAAGCCCGAATTCAATACAAAGTACTGGTCATGACCTTCAAGGCACTGAAGAATCAATCTCCCACACCAATCAGTAGACTGCTCAATAACACACCCAACTTCAGAGACAGAAGAACTACACTACTGAACATGCTAACTGTACCTAAGCTCACTACAAGATGTACAAAGACAACTACCAATAGAGCTTTTTCAATTTATGCCCCGACAGCCTGGAATGAACTTCCGGCTAGTATTCGTTCCATAACCAGCCTCACCGCCTTCAGAAAGGCAATAAAACACCACCTGTTTCTAATGCACTATCCTGAAACCAGGCCCGAAAAACATAAGTCTTGTACACTTACACCGCACATTTACTGCCCTATCACACAACATGAAAATGGCTAGGTACTCCTCTCTCCTAGATCTACACACTCCCCCACCTGACCTATAATTGCCCACGGTTTACTGGAATACTTAACTCTATGTAAATAATTGTATATACCATGTGAATAGTTCCATATATATACCATGTGAATAGTTTTCCCTGTTATCCCAGTTTGATTATGCCTTGTTCTATGTAAGCACATTGTAATATTTAATGCATTGTTGCTCTGTTCAGTTTTACTGTAAACCGCGCTGATTTCAATAGCGCGGTATATAAAAAATAAAAATAAATATAAATAAATAAATAAACACAGTGGGGAGAATGAGAACTCAAAAGATAATGTTTCAATGTCTTGCCTCTTGAGCTAGAGCTCCGCATTGTAGAGAGGAACTCGACACTTTTCTGTCTCACATAGCAAGTTCTACACTTATCTTAGCGGACAGCAGTGACTCTCATCCAAATTTATACTGAGGTGATAGTGCCTCTGTATAAGTCTTTTCTGAGACCTCATTTGGAGTATTGTGTACAACTGTGGAGACCACACCTTCAAAGAAATATAAAGAGATTGGAGTTGGTGCAGAGAGTGTCTACCAAAATAGTCGGGCTTGGTCATAAGGCATAAGGAGACAGACTTAAAGATCTCAATTTGTATATTTTGAAAGAAAGACAGCAAAGGGGAGATATGATAGAGATGTTTAAATACCTCCATGTCATAAGTGCACAGGAGGAGAGCCTCTGTCATTTGAAAGAAAGCTCTGAAACGAGGGAGCATAGGATGAGGGTGAAAGGAGATAGACGCAGGAGTAATTTGAGGAATTATTTCTTTGTGGAAAGAGTAGTAGATGCGTAGAATAGTCTCCCAGTAGAGGTAGTAGAGACAAAAACTGTATCTGAATTCAAGAAAGCATGGGACATACACAGAAGATCGCTAAAGGGAAAAAAGGGACTCTAGAGCTTAGTAGTTGGTACAAATATACAGACTGGATAGGCCATCTGGTCTTTATATGCCATCATATTTTTATGTTTCTGGCCATGAACACATGGCAGGTCATTCAGCTCAATGGAGACCTAAACACTAGCTAGGCTGTGGCTGTACAAGTGGACGGAGTGGGCTGTGCCATCAAAACAGCAGGTATTCCTTCCAAATAATTTTGGCAACTTTTAAGACCTTAGCTCTGGGGCTTAGCTGGGACGAGTAGTTCAACTGGCATGATAGAAAGGCACTAGGAGGTAGTAGCTAAGGGCAACTCCTGGTTAAGGTTACCAGATGTCCCTGATTTTCAGAGATTGGCCCTGATTTTAGAACTCTATCCTCGACTCCCACTTGTTTGACAGCCTCCTGCCCCCGATTCCAGCAATGGAGACAGAGGGGATAGAAAAAAAATTAATTTTCAATTTAGTGATTTGAATATGTCAAGTTTTAGAATTTTTACATCCATTTTTTTATATTTTGCACAGTACAGGGAAAATGCGGCACTGCTACTCCCTAGGGGTGTGGTTAATTCAATGAGCAACTGTTGCCTGAGCAGGCAGAAAGCAGTTTGTTTCAGTATTTTCAAGCACAGGAGAATCTGCATAGATAAGATATTCTAACTTTTTACTTTTTGACTGTTTTTTTTAATATAGACTTTCTATTGCTTGCCTCTTATAATATTATTTAGCCACTGTGGTATGTTAGAGTAGCTGCACACACAAAAACAAAACTACTTTGCTTTTCCTCTTTGTTCTTTCTGCAAAGGAGAAGGGGTTTTTTTTTTTTTTGCAAGTTTCTACTTGTCTACAACCCTCTGGATCTACAGTCTAGTGGCAAACAAATGATAATTACACTTACCTGGTAATTGTAGTTCCTTGAGTGAGGACAGTTCAGTCCTCTACCTCTGGGTTGTCAACCTCCTCCTGCAGCTTGGAGACTGGCATGTCAGAAACGTGACATCACTGGATATAGCCTGCTGATCTCTCTCCTCAACTCCAGTGTGAACTACTAACAAAGCAGACTCAAAGGAGCAACAAATAAGTAGCTAAAACCAAACAAAACCTAGTCTAACTACCTATAAAACATTTCCACAATTCCAACAAGGCTTTCATACGCCCTTCACTGCCATAGAAAGAATGAAGGATAAAAGACTCAACAATAGAACAGACCTACCTGTAAAATCTCTGTTCTGGCCTGTACTGTTGAACCCCTCCGGAAAGGACTCTGGGTGGGATGGAGGACTGAACTGTCATCACTCAAGGAACTACAATTACCAGGTAAGTGTAATTATCATTTCCTTATCATTCCTCCAGTTCAGTCCTCTACCTCTGGGATGTGCCAGAGCAGTTCTCATTGGGAGGGATCCTTCCAGCCGGCGGACAGCACGGCCGACCCGAAACGAGTGTCCTCAGTTGCTGTGACGTCCAGCCGGTAATGCTTGCTAAACGTATGCAATGACGACCAAGTCACTGCCTTGCAAATGTCGCCTGGCAGAACCAAACTGTGCTCCGCCCAGGAACAGGCTTGAGCTCTGGTGGAATGCGCCCGCAAACCTGCAGGCACGGACCGACCCTGAAGCAGATAGGCGGAGGCAATGGCCTCCCGAATCCATCGAGCAATAGAAGCCTTAGCCGCCGCCTCACCTCTGCATACACCACCAAACAACACAAACAGCCAGTCTGACTTGCGAAAACACTTCGTCACCTTCAAATACTGTCTCAAGACTCTCTTGACATCCAAGCGACGCAAACTACGATCCCGCTCGCCGCTGTCCAGGACGCCCAAGACAGACAAGCTTACTACCCGATTCAAATGAAAGGGAGACACCACTTTAGGCAGGAACGATGGAACTGTCTGCAGCACCACCTTCTCCCTCGAGAACAACAAGAACGGCTCCCTACACGACAACGCATGCAATTCCGAAATACGCCTAGCGGAACAAATCGCCACCAGAAATACTGTCTTTAACGTCAAATCCTTTACCGAAGCCCGAAGCAAGGGCTCAAAGGGCGGCTTGCCTAACATTACCAACATGAGGTTGAGATCCCAAGGGGGAACCAACACCCTACGCGACGGCTGCAACCGAGATGCTGCTTTCAGAAAATGCACCACATCAGGATGAGTTCCCAGCGGCATCCCTTGAATCTTACTGCGATAACAGGAAAGGGACGCCAATTGTACGCATAAGGAACTGGCCGCAAGACTCTTATCAAGACTGTCCTGTAGAAAATTTAAGACAGATGGAATGGCCACCGAAGAAGCCCGCAGCTGATGCCTGGCACACCAATCCTCAAATATCCGCCAGACCTTCACATACGCCAGTGAAGTGGATGGTTTCTGAGCTCGAAGAAGCGTAGCAACAACCGCCGCCGAATAGCCCTTCTTCCTTAGCCTGGCCCTTTCAATGGCCATACCGTAAGTGAGAACCGATCCACTTCCGGCATAAAGAGAGGACCCTGCAGCAGAAGATCCCCCCATGCCGGCAGCTGCCAGGGCTCTCCGTCTAGAATCCTCATGAGGTCTGTGTACCAAGGCCGCCTCGGCCAGTCGGGCGCCACCAGAAGCACTCTCCCCAAATGAGCTCCGATTTTCTGAATCACCCGACCTATTAACGCCCATGGAGGAAATACATACAGAAGACCCGCTGATGGCCACAGATGCAACAGCACGTCAATGCTTTCCGACATTCTTTCCGGTCTTCTGCTGAAGAACCTGCTGACTTTTGCCAACTGGAAGGTTGCCATTAAGTCCATTATTGGCGGCCCCCAGCGAGCTACTATCTGCGCAAAGATTTCGGGATGTAGCTCCCACTCTCCAGCCTCCACCCGAAACCGGCTGAGGAAATCCGCTTGAACATTGTCCTTTCCTGCTATGTGCACTGCCGAGATTGCCAGCAACCGACTCTCTACCCAAGCGAACAACGCGTCCGCCTCTTCCTCCATTGCAGCACTCCCTGTGCCGCCCTGACAGTTGATGTAAGCCACCGTCGCCAAGTTGTCGGAGAGGACCCAAACTGGGTGACCTCGCACCACCTCTTCGAACGCCTGAAGGGCCTGGGCGACCGCTCGCAGTTCCAGGCGATTGATCGACCAGGATGCCTCCAGAGGAGACCACCGACCCTGTGCGAACCTGGATATGCAGTGGGCTCCCCAACCCGCCAGGCTTGCATCCATATCGGCTGCCAACGATGACTGATGCAGCCACCACTGAAGAGACCGTCTGACCTTGATCAGACATGGAAGCCGCTTGCTCAATGGATCGGACTGGTGCAACCAGCGCCGAAGAAGCGCTCTTTGTAGGGGCCGCATATGCACCTTGGCCCACGGCACCGCCTCCAGAGTCGCTGCCATCGTTCCCAGCACCCGAAGATAGAACCATGCGGACGGCGCCGGAACGGACCTGAACTGGAGAATCAGCCCCCTCAGAGCTTGTGCTCTCTTGAGCGGCAAAAAGACTTGCCCCCTTTTTGTGTCGAACCTGACCCCCAGATACTTGAGATCCTGAGAGGGCTTCAGACGACTTTTGGCCGGGTTGACTACCCAGCCAAGATTTTGCAAGAACTCCACTACTCGACTTGTCACTCGAACGCTCTCCGCCTCGGACTTGGCCCGAATTAACCAATCGTCGAGATACGGATGCACCAGAATCCCTTCCTTGCGCAACGCCGCTGCCACTACCACCATAATTTTGGTGAAAGTTTGCGGCGCCGTTGCCAGACCGAAGGGCAAAGCCTGGAACTGATAGTGATCCCAGGGAAAGGCGAACCTCAGAAATTCTGATGCGATTCCCTGATAGGAATGTGCAAATATGCCTCCGTAAGATCCAACGACGTCAGATACTCCCCCTGACGCACTGCCACAATGACCGAACGCAAGGTTTCCATTCGGAAATGCGGCACCTGCAGACAACGATTCACACCCTTTAGATCTAAAATGGGCCGCAACGTTCCACCCTTCTTTGGCACCACGAAATAAATGGAATAACGACCCACGCCGTACTCCGCTCTCGGAACGTCCACGACCACCCCTAGCTGGATAAGGCGGTCCAAGGTAGCGCGGATCGCAAGAACCTTCTTGGGCCCCCTGCAGGGAGACACGACGAAGGCATCCCACATGGGCCGCGCCAATTCCAGGGCATATCCGTGCCGAATTATCTCCAACACCCACTGGTCAGAAGTGATGAGGGTCCAAGCAGAGAAAAACTCCCGCAGCCGCCCACCTATGGGAGGACCCCCCGCTGGGACCCGCCTCATCTCATTGCGATTTGCAAAAGCGGGGCCTGAGGAGAAACCTCTATTGGCCCCCCGAAACCCCCGGAACCCCTGGGCCCGAAACGGGAAGCGACCCCTCTGGAAGGTTCCAAACCATGACGAACAAAATCTACGGAAATCCTGAAACTGACCCCTATAGCCTTGACTGGGCCTCCCTTGTTTCGGCTTATCCTCCGGGAGTCTCCCCGTTTTGGACTCCCCGAGATCCTTTACCAACTTATCCAAATCCTCTCCAAATAGCAGACCACCTTTAAACGGCAGCTTGCTAAGGCGAGACTTGGAAGGACGATCCGCTGCCCAATTCCGCAACCACCCGGACCTACGGGCGGCCACCACGGACGCCATGCTGTTGGCAAGCACTCTGATCAAATCATAATGCACGTCTGCTAAATACGCTGCTCCAGACTCCAGACGCCCGAGCTCCTTGATCTCCTCCAGATCCAAGTGCGGCGACTGCCGCAGTCACTGGACTCATCGCAAACACGCCCTGGTCACCCAAGCCCCACAGATGGAGGCTTGCAACGACAGCGAGTCCGCCTCAAATGTCTGTTTTAGCAATCCATCAACTTTACGGTCTTGGGCATCTTTCAAGGCAGCACTGCCTTCCACCGGGATGGTAGTCTTTTTTTTAACTGCTGAGACCACCGCGTCTACCCGCGGAGCCCGGAACCTGTCTTTCTCCTTATCGGCCAGAGGATAGAGCCTATTCATTGTCCGTATGCCTCGAAGTCCCGCTTCTGGCCGATCCCATTCTTCCTGGATCATTTGGTCGACTACTCGGTGTACCGGAAACACCACCTGTATCTGCCGAACCACCTGAATAACCAGATCTTCCACCTCTTCCTTTGCCGGCAACTGAGTGGTGAGATTCAGCATCTGCATAGATTCTGTGATCAACGCCGTAAGCTCTTCTCTAAGGAAGACCCTAATAATCTTCGCTTGATCCTCGGGTTCAGGAATCTCCCCTTCTTCCAGATCCCGATCACCCTCCTCCTGCTCCCATTCCATATCCTCAACATTTGCCCAGTCGCCATCCGCAGATGTCGAAGCCCGTGCTCTCACTCTCTTAGGGGCTGGAGGATCCTCGCCTATCTCATCTGCCACCTCCAATTGCTGGGAAGAGCCGGCCGGCTGCAAGAGGCCCGGCACCTTTCCTTGACGCTTCAAACAAAAGGCCTTATGCATCAATAAAACGAAATCAGGGCTAAAATCCCCAAGATACGTCGCCTGCGCGGCCAGCTCAGCTGCAGAGGGCCCCGAGCCCTCCTGCAGCATCGACCCCTACGCAGGAAGCGGTGGAGAAGCTACTATCCCCTCCGCCGAAGCACCCAGCGCCTCTGGAGCTGCTTTAAGGTCCATTTGCTGTTCCACAGAGGAGGAAAGGGACGCACAGCCATGGCACACACCTGACTCGGCTACCGTGCCCCTCCGGGTGCCACAAACAATACACTGCGGACGAGCCGCCATAACAGGCAAGCCGCGGACTGTGTGACTGAATGCTAAATGATATCAGCACTTTCCTTTGTCTTTTTGGATTTTTTTGGTTTTTTTTAATATATCAATGTCTTTTTTTTTTTTTTTAACCGCAAGAGGCACTATCTTAAAACACAACGTAGTGCCACTTAAAGGAAGGTAACAATTTCCCCCCCGAAGCTCAGACTCCTGAGCTAGGAATACCCCCTTAAAAGGAAACGCCTGCTCTAGAAACACCGTTTCACGCCGAAAAACAAACAAATTTATCAAAATAAACAACGAGCTAAAATAAAAAGGAAAGCAAATGAAATAAAAAGGAAAGAAAGTGAGAAATAACACGGTACCTCAATACTGTCCTGCTCCGTGCCTGCCACGTGGCTGCTCCGCGGTCAGGAAAATGGCTGCCGAGAGCTCCAGAACTCAAAAGGGCGCCAAACTAAGGCACAGGCAAGCGGCAGACTTCCACCGAGCCTCCGTCCTCCCAACGCAGCCTGTAACCGGTGAACTGCCTACCGGTCAGGTCTGCGTGGTAACCGAAGCCGATTTCCTGAGCTGAGCAGGACTGCTTTGACCTCCCTGCAGTGCTGCAGAGCTGCTCGGGCTGTCTCCCCCGGAGCCACAGATAGACAGTACCGCAAACCAGATAGGGGAGTCCCGCTGGCGTCGGTGCTCTCCCCCGTAGAGTCTGGGGGGAGAGAAACCGTGACTCACCGCAGAATCAACCACCACTCGTGAATTTAAAAAAAAAATTACTTCTTCAGGCAGGCAGGGAGCAAGAACACCATACCTCCTAAACTAACCTTTCTCCTTTTTTTTTTTTTTAAAGGGAAAGTAACCAAAATGCTTATACTAAAATCTAACCAACTAAAACTACACTATCCAGCTCCTTATTCGTTTCTCCAGAGAGCCTCCACTAAGGCTCTCCACGTCCTCCTGCTGCATGGAGACTGGTCACACTGGAGTTGAGGAGAGAGATCAGCAAGCTATATCCAGTGATGTCACGTTTCTGACATGCCAGTCTCCAAGCTGTAGGAGGAGGTTGACAACCCAGAGGTAGAGGACTGATCTGGAGGAACGATAAGGAACCTAAATTTTGGTAGAAGCTTAGGAAAATCTAGCTAGTCTGTATTCCTTGCCTAGCCTTTTTTAAATCAGAAATTCAAGTGTACCCTCAATTCATTTAAGTTCTACTGGCCTGGGGCACCCACCCACCCTACTCCTCACCCCACCCCAGAGTCGCACTTGCTTATACAAGCTGTGATCAAAAAGTATTGAGAATGAAGACAAAGTTGAAGCTGTATGTGCTGCAATATGCTCAAATCGTCGATCGACTAGCAGGGTATCAGGGAGCTTGCTGAGGACATGGACATTAGTTTCGGGTCAGTACAGTCCATTCGTACTGTCCATTTGGGGATGAGACATGTGTCTGCAAAATTTGTGCCAAAACTCCTGTCCCCTGACCAAAAAGAAGATCGACTGCCTGCAGCGAGGGAGTTGTTGGAATGCATTGAAAATGACAGATTTCATCAAAAATATTATTACTGGTGATGAACCATGGGTTTATGGTTATGACCCGGAAACTAAGGCTCAATCCTCACAATGAAAGACTCCAAACTCTCCCTGAGCCATGAAAGCCTATCAGGTGAGGGGCAATATCAAGGTCATGCTCACAGTTTTCTTTGTTTACCAGGGTATTGTTCATCATGAGAATGTTCCAAAAGGCCAAACCATCAGTGAGGAGTACTGTGTCCAAGTTCTGACTTGTTTGAGAGATGCAGTTCCTTGTAAGAGGCCAGAGTTGCACAGGAATGGTGAATGGTTGCTTCATCACAATAACAGCTCAGCTCATGCATCACATCTTGTCCAGCAGTTCTTGGCCAAACACCACACCGAGCAAGTCCATCAGCCTCCATACTCAACTGACCTCGCACCCCTTGGCTTTTTTTTGTTTCCAAAACAAATTACCACTGAAAGGATGGAGATTCGGTGACTTATTAAGCAAAATTCGACACAGCAGCTTCACAGCATAACAAAAGAAGCATTTCAAAATTGTTTCCAGCAGTGGCAGGAAAACTGGAGGAATTGTGTTTTATCAGAAGGGGACTACTTTGAAGGAGACTGAGTACAATAACTGTCAGTGTTATACTTCTTGTGTTATTGTACAAGTCTCAATACCTTTTGATCAAACCTCATATAGTCTTCATATCATATCTGTCCTCCAATTAAATGGAACACCCGCCTTTCTTCTTTTGCTACAGCTGCTTTACAACTCTCTCAATCAACATGTTGTGTATTCAATGCAATGGCTGTGGTGCCTTCATTCTAAGAATCATCATTTGGAGCCTTTGGGCTTGCCCTATATGTCTCAAGCTATCTGCTATGAATAAAGAATTGACTCTACTAAGGGAAGAATTAGCTGCAATGAAATGAACATCCCTTAGGGTACAAATTGAAAATAACTTACCCCCACTTCCACAAACAATCAAACATCTCAGGAACAAATGGATCACAGTGGGCTCTGGTAGGTTGCAACCCACAATATGAAGACACCCTCTCCATTAAGAGATATCCCTACATAATGCCTTCTTTGCCTTGGAAAATGAAAATACCCAGTTGGTGGAAACTGAAGTGACCTTAAATGAGAAGGTTAATACTGAATTTACTGGTAATGCTGCAAATACGAACAAAAAAAAAATCACAAAACAGGAAACTGTTATTACCTGGAGATGCTATCATTAGAGGGATAAACTTGGGAACATACGGTCAAATGCCTCCCAGGTTCTTCAGCCAGCAGGAACGCAAACCAAATTGTTAGCATAGTCAGTGTGGAAAGTAAGCATTCTAAAAATGATGTTATTATTCACTTGGGTACAAATGAGCTGGCTAGAAACAGTATCTCAGAACAGTGGGGAACCATCCCACCTGCAGTGATAGTAGGCGCAAAAAAGGAGCAGGTCATACCAAATCTTGGAGGGAACAGGGAGCTTTATTAGTGCCTATGAGGTCACATTACATGTGTTTCGGTAGCTGCCTTCCTCAGGGGTAACTGACCTCTACAAACAGAGAATAACATAAGACAATAAAAATCATAATACTATAAAAACCCTATATATATATATATATATATATATATATATAAATAAATAAAGACATAAAACAATAAAACATGTAGGGCAGCATGTTTGAAGGCATTTACATGGGTAACTGCCCTAGATACCCGTGTAAATGCCTTATCTGGAATTTTCGAAAGTGCCTTTGGAAATCCTGGATACGTCCCTAACGCGTCCAGATGCTATGTGGATAGCATTGAGGCGTGTTGGGGGCGTCCTGGGGCGGAGGAAAGGGCTAAGCAGGTAGCAGCAATTTTCAATGCTACCCGCTTAGTACTCTGTGCCTTAAAGATAGGCGAGGTATTTCCTTGTCTATCTTTAAGATGCAGGGGCTAAGCGGGTAGCATTGAAAATCGCTGCTATCCGCTTAGCCTCAGCGGCTGCTGGCGCATCCAGCATAACCTGGATTTTCACTTCCGTCGCCACAGAAGAGAAAATCCGGGTTAAGGGGGTCAGGGGGCAGGCTATGCGCCAACGCGGCGCATAGCCTGCCTAAATCAAAATTGGGCCCATAGAAATTATACGATTAATCAAAACAAGGAAACCATAAACACATAATATTAACAATTATTATTAGTTAGTAAAATAAATGGTTAAAAACAAACTAGTATACATAAATAAATAAATAGGAAATGATATGAAATATATATATGCATATAAGAAACATATAAAAATCATATAAAAACCATCTAAAAGTATGTGAAAAGAAGAAACACCAATGATATGGGACATACATAAAATGGTGCCATAAAATAATACTCAATGTACCAAAAGCTATTTGACAGTATCTAATTATACTATAACAAAGTGATTGCCTAAAGAAATTCTACACCAAAATCAAAAGAGAGGATCCCAAATTCTACACCATGAAATCAAAAGAGAGGATCCCAAATTCTACACCAAAATCAAAAGAGAGGATCCCAAATTCTACACCATGAAATCAAAAGAGAGGATCCCAAATACAAAGAGCTAGGAAAGAGGAGAGGATCACTACCAAGCTGTGCATATCATGGATATTAGCTTACCGATGTATAGGAACTAAAGTCTAAGCTCTCCTAATTATGTGCTACTTCTCAACCTACACGTGCCAGAAAAATGATGTAGTCTTTAATACCTACACTCCAATTCTTCTGGTAGTTTAAAGACTAAACAGCAGCTCTCCTTTCTATGTTGCTACATGTAAGCAACAAACAAACTAGTAAGGGTGGTACTTGTCCAAGACACATGTGATGGATACCTATAGTGGCTGATGTAGTGTAGATTAATAAGTGTGATGATCGCCGTACAGCTTAATATATCTATCTATCTATACATATATATATATATAAATAGATTAATACATACATACTAAAATATACTGCTTGGAGAAATGCCTAAGAGGTAGGAGAGATGATAATGCTCATTAATAATAATAATCATAGTGAGAGCAATGTTAATACTATGCCAATCTATAAATGCAGTAGGACCCACCCATTGCATATAAGGATGTTTCTAAACTATAACAAAAAGAAGCAATTCTGAACTGAAACAATATAAAACTATGTATAGAATAATGCATATAAATTGTTTAATGGGTGCAGAGAATGTATGACCGAAACTCACACAAAGTTCATCATTTGATGATTGATAGCAGAGCACTCACCTTAAGCCGAAGAACACAATTGCTTAACGGACTCTGAAAGAAAGTTTGGCACCAAGCAATACATTTTAAAAGGGGAACAGGCTGACGTCATTCCGACGTAGTTCTGAATCACTAACACTGAATATTCATGAGTAGACATTCAAAACCCTGCATAATTAATAAGCTAAAATGAAGGTTCAAATACAATTTGAAATAGATTGGTTACTCTATCAAGACTGGAGCAACTGATCTTAAATAGGTGTTATAAAAAGTGGAAATGAATGAGATGTACAATAGCGAGTAGACACCATGGAAGTGTAGAAGAAATGAGATCAAGTCGGCTCATTTTAATGGTCATGTACAGTATATATGTGACTATTAAATATACAAGAATATAAATGAGGTCATAGCATATGCATGATACAGCAAATAAAAAGACTGTAAATCCTGATCGCTTAACGATTACGCTGGGACATTACCCTTATTAACCAAAATGCTATTGGAGTGGAGGAGTGGCCTAATGGTTGGGGCAAGGTACTTCAGGCCGGAAGGTCGGGGGTTCAAATCCCACTAGAGGACAGCAACCTTGGGCCGGAAGGACTGGGGTTTCTAGTCCCACAGGTGCTCCTTGTGGTCTTGGGCAAGCCACTTAACCCTCCATAGCTCATGTTCCCTGTAAAATAGTTATCTCCAAGTTATAATGCCCTGTTCAATGTAATTTCAGTTTGTTCAGTGTAAACCGCACTGATGCAGAATAGCACGGTATATAAGAGAATGTAAATAAATAAATAACAATGCACTATGTGAAACATGATTCAACTCTAGTGGCCAAATCTGCAAATACTCCAAAAATTGAAAAATTATGATGTGTGTGTGAATTGCACCCAGCAAATAATGATAGAGGCCATAGATTGCACCTCATGCACCTTTCTAAGCAATGTCGCAGTAAGTGATAGTCAACCTATAAATTCTGGTCACTGTGCACTTTCAGTGGGACAATAACATTATACTACGTGAAGTATTGTTCAACTCTAATAAAACAATCTTACTGAAAGTCCTCCAAATCCTCCGAGCCTTGGGTAGTCGAGATGTGCATGAAAATTGCACCCAAGAAATAAGATGGAAACCAGGTTGCACCCCATACACACTTATCATTGCTACCATAATAAGGTAAAAAGTGAAGGTCGCCAAAACCAAAATAGAGCCATGTATAAATAAATTTAAAAACCACTTGAACTGAGCAAATTGTGGCATGCAAAATGATGAAATGGCCAACTATATGTATATTACCAAAACCAGCCAATATAAAAAAGGTTAAGAAAAATGAATAAAAGTATGATGTATTAGAAAAACATGAATTAAACCAATAAAATAACCATAACCAATGCATACAAAAACCAATATGTAAAACCACGATGATACAAAATGGTAATGTTGTTGTTAAATGCCGTCGAGACTTAACAACAACATTACCATTTTGCATCATCGTGGTAATAAATAAATAAATATAATAAAAATGACAAAAAGTAAAAATTGTATGAGGGTAGCCAATCTGTACAAAAAGTAATAAATGGTGGGTCAAATGAAAGGTATATGTATTTTGTCAGACGGCTGCCTGGGTGAGAATGTTCACAGTCTTGGCAAGTGCATATATCAATATGATTTGCAAGGGATTGTGGGAAATTCAGTCCATTCACACCAAACACAGCCACTCACAATAATTAGTTGTGCTTGAGTGTAAAGCCAATAAGATATTTATTTATGGGGTTATTTCTCCCAACACAGATATGCTTGGTAGCACATAAAACAGGATACTTGCTTTCAGTGTTAAACTTGGAAAAACAAAATCAGGAAAACAACAGTTGAACTTGTCAGGCAATCAAAGCAAAAGAATAAAGACCTGGTTGGTAACAAACTGGTCTTTTCTTTAGGCTTTAGCTAATATTTTCTTAGCAGTGTTTCAAACAAGCAAAACCCACAAAGAAGGGAAAAACTGTTCTTTTCAGGTTAACTTCTTATATCTTCACACATAGACTCAGAAGTGATTCCATCAGAGCTCACAAGCAATTAGGTAAGGCTCAATTGCTAGTAGTTATCCAGCTGAAACCCCTTAGCTGGCTTAATTTCTACTGCATGGCTCAAAATCCTACGCAGGAGCTTTTCTGAGTAGATTAAAGAACAAGTTTGTATTTCTTTGTGATGGTCGTTGTACTTTGTAACAGTAAATTACCAAAGGAGTTTAGACAGAGAGCAATCCATATATTCACAGCCTGTATCTAAGACCGCTCCCCCTTCTTCAACAATCATGGGTTCAATATCATGGATTGGCACAGAGGAATTTCTCAATGGAGCACTCTCAGGAGAATACTTGTTTCCCTGCTGTCTTTCAAGGGTATAGCTAGGGCATAGATCAGTGTTCATACCTGAGCTTCCATTGCTGTTAGAGTTCCTCTCTAAATAGCCTGGCCAGTATGTAGTCCAGTTCTTATGTCCAGCCTTCCAATCCAGATCCCTGGACACTGGATCTCTCTTCACATACCTTCTGGCACGGATCTTAGGGTCCCTTCCACGTGCAGCCGTCTCCCTCACAGGTACCGTCTGGAGATTCCTAGCTCTGCAGCACCATTCCTCTGGCTTTCCCCAGTCCAATGGTGTATGCTGGCCTTTTGAATGTCTCCCAGTGTACGTACTGCTCTGGACTCCTCTAGACCTCCCAAATGCTTTTCTCTTCTTTCTTCCAAAGGGTTTCTTGCCCTCTCTGTCCGTCCAGTCTGGCTTCTGCTTCTGATGATCCTCCAGATGATGAAGCTGTCCAAGATGAATCTGAGGATCTCCCAGATGAAACTGAGGATGAGGATGATTCTCTGTAGAATAAACTCTACCTTTATTCTGCTTTGATGAGTGCTCCACCCTAGCACAGCGCAGCTGTGCTGAATCAGGCCCTGCCCTTTGAGATGAGTGCTTGGGGATTACCTCATAGCCCTCCTGATTGAACACATGTTTCCCCACTTCAGCTCCTCTAATGGCTGTTGGAAACCTGGTGCATTCTGGGACTGGTAGTCTTTTATGGGAAAATTCTGTTTTCTTATTTCTACCAGAACTGACAGGTTGCTTGTTCAGAGTCACTTCACCTTTTCTATAGCTCCTTCCTGAGCTATGATAAGCTTCCTTATCACAATATATATCAGAAGTCGATGGTCAAGTACGATTTACAATAGGGACGGTGTATTCTAATCATGTTTTTAACACTACCATTTTACCATCTCCTAGTAGTAAAACTGGGTTCTGATATTTATATATGCCTTTCATTTGACCCACCATTTATTACAAGTTCAGAACGTCACTTCTAGCAAAAACATAACATTGATAATAGTCATCATATTGATCAACACATCAATGACAGGAGGGAAGAGGAGTCTAGAATAACATCCATGAAAAATACAAACAAGCCAACCAACAATTGCTGGAAGGCAATGAGCACAAATGCTCAAAGGCTAGCCAACAAGTTCCTGACCTGGATGTCCTGATGGTGGAAATGGACTTAGACATTTTGGCCATTGCAGAAACAAGGTTTAACGAGTCACATGAACGGGATATAGCCATAGCTGGCTATAATTTATTTAGAAGAGAAAGAGAAGGCAGAAATGGAGGAGGAGGAACCTCATATGTCAAAAACAATATTAAAGCTGCTGAAATGCAGAGGATGTGGGGAAAAGACGTGCTGTGGATTGTGTTAGAAAGAGGAGATGGCACTATCATCCACACTGGTGCAGTCTACAGGCCCCCAACTCAAACTGAGGAAATGGATAGAGACTTGATCATTGATATTGCAAAGGTAGCTATGAAGGGAGAAGTAATCATATTGGGTGACTTTAATCTACCAGATGTGGATTGGAGTATTCCTTCTGCAAATCTGGAAAGAAGTAATAAGATTGTGGATGCTTTCCAGGAAGCATTGCTCAGACAACTGGTGATGGAACCAACCAGGGAAAGTTTGATGCTGGATTTAGTACTCACCAATGGAGACAGCATGTTGAATTTCCAGGCGGGTGCCTAATTATTTATTTAACTAGGCATATATACTGCTTTTTTACCAGTCAAAACGGTGCACATTCAGGTACTATATATACATTTGTTCCCTTGTCCCCGAAGGGCTCACAATCTATATTTTCGTATCTGAGGCAATGGAGGGTTAAGTGGCTTGCTGAAGGCCACAAGGAGTAACTGTAGGACTAGAAACTCCAGTCCTTCCGGCCCAAGGTTGCTGTCCTCTAGCAGAATTTGAACCCCTGGCCCTCAGGCCCCAAACACTAGGCCACTCCTCCTTTCAATAACAGTGATCATCACACATTGTGGTTTGAGGTAAAAGCCAAGGCAGAGTCCAATCACAGCAAACTCAAAGTCCTGGACTTCAAAAACACTGACTTCTATAAAATGGGTAAGTACCTGGAGGAGAGGTTGGCAAGGTGGGAGAAGATAAGGGACGTGGAATTGCAGTGGTATAAACTAAAAGAGGCAATAAAAGGGGCAATGGATATATATATATATATTTATATTTAAGGAAAGTAACTAAAAACAAAAGTAAAAGGAAACCTATATGGTTCACCAAAGAAGTGGCTGCACAAATAAAAGGCAAAAAACTCAGCTTTCACAAAATTCAGAAGATCACAAAAAGAGGAACCCAGAAAAAAAATACAGGATAAAGTTAAAAGTGACAAAGAGAGAAATAAGGATAGCAAAAGCAAAGGCAGAAGAAAAGATGGCTAAAGATGTAAAGTGTGGAGACAAAACTTTTTTCAGGGACATTCAGGAGAAGAGGAAGATCAGAGGTGGAATTGCAGGACTCAAAAGTGCCAAGGATAGATTTGTGGCATTGAAAAAGCGAAAATGCTAAACAAATACTTCTGTATTCGTGAAAGAAAATCCTAGAGAAGGACTACGTATGATTGACAAATATGCAAATGGAATGGAATAGATACCACACCATTCACAGAAGAAGTTGTTTTTAAATAACTTGCAAAACTGAAAGTGGACAAGACCGTGGAACCAGATGGGATACTTTCTGGAATACTGAAAGAGCTTAAAGAGGTTCTGGCAGGACCTTTAAAGGATGTTTTTAATAGATCCTTGGAGACGGGAGAGATTCCCCAGGACTGGAGTAGGGCTGATGTGGTATCTCTTCACAAAAGCGGTAATAGTGAAGAAGTGGCAAACTATAGGCCAGTAAGCCTTACCTCTGTGGTGGGAAATGTAATGGAGGTACTCTTGAAAGAAAGAACAATGGACTTTCTGGAAACCAATGGATTGCATGATCCAAGGCAACATGATCTTTTTCCAGGGGAAGATCATGCCAAACAAATCTGATTGAATTCTTTGACTGGGTGACTACAGAGCTAGATCAAGGACATGTGATGGATGTGATCTACCTAGATTTCAGCAAAAGTCTTTGATACTATTCCTCATAGGAGGCTTATCAATAAACTGAGCAGCCTGGGGATAGGTCCCAAGGTGGTGAACTGGATCAGAAATTGATTGACTGACAGATGATAGAAGGTGATGGTAAATGGTTCTCCAGGACCAAGCAGGAAGTCAGTCCTCACATATGGGTGACGTTGGCGCCGACGGAGCCCTCGCGGAGCAATTTCCCCAGCTTTCAAAGAAAGCCTTTGGGAATTGCAGCGCGCATGCGCGGTCCCCTTCCCGCCCAAGGGTGCCATCTTGCTCAGTCTTCTTTTTTCCGCGGAGCCCTACAGACGCTGTTTGTATTCACCACTGAAAAAGTTGATTTTCTCTCTTATTATTTATTCTTTTTCGGTTCGACGCCGGATTCTTTTTCCCGCCCGGACCCGCTACGCCGGTATCAGGTCCGTTTCTTTATTTTTCGTTTTTTTGTCCTTCTTGACAAGCGTTCGCGCCATTTTTTCCTTTTCACTGGCAGCCCTGTCTTTTGACCTCGCAGGGGCCCTTTTTCCCTCGATGGCTGCCAGCGGGTTTAAGAAGTGTGATCGCTGTAAAAAACTCATGTCTCTTACCGACACACACGACTGCTGCCTCCGCTGCCTCGGACCCGATCATGACCCGATGATCTGTGGTCCGTGTGGCAAAATGTCCTCAAAAGCGTTGAGGAGTCGGCAGCATCAGCGAGAACGAATCTTCTCTGACTCCGCGTCCGGCCGGGCCCGGACCTCATCAGAGGCTTCGACGTCCCGGGACTCCGGTCCTGAGCATCGTCAGAGTTCCTCTGAGCGGGGGTCTCCTACCCGGGAACATCATAGGAAGAAAAAACCCGCGAGGGCGGCGTCGGCGGACGCTCCTGGTTTCTCGAGGGCCAGGTCGCATAGCCCCGACAGCCGTCCCGGGTCCTCGGAGTCGGAGAGGCCTTCGAAACATCCTCGTCTCGAGATGGAGCCGCCTGGACACGTGAGTACTGTGGTCCTCGTGGACTCGCCTCCGAAGGAGCTGACGTCGGGCCCGACGCCGTCGGGGCCTGAGTCAGGGGCTGCTGGGTCTCCTGAGCTTGGACTCAGGTTGACGGCCTTGGAGAGCAGTTTAGCTGCCTTCATGGACCAGCAGCGGGCATTGATCACTGGCCTTGCCAATGCGTCTGCCCTGGCCACCGGAACGTCGATGTCCAAGTCGACCCCGGAGACCGAGCCGATCCTCGAGTCCATCCGAGCTCGAGTCGATCCTCGGTCGCGGTCTCCCTCGGCCTCCCGTTCGGGACCGAGGTCGTCGACGCCGACTCCTTCGGTGTCGGAGCAGAGGGCATCGGTGCCCGCCCGACCGGAGCCACTCGAATCCTCCTCCGCGGAGTCCGACTGGGAATCGGAGGACGAAGAGTTCCCTGGTAGTTTTCGGACTCGGTGTGTCCCCTCGGACTCGCCCGAGTCCGAACCTCGGAGACGGTCCCCCCCGGAGGACACCCGGTTCTCGGATTTCGTGCGGGATATGGCCAAGGCCTTGGCATTCCCCGCGGATCCCGAGGAGGAGCCTCGAGCCGAGGAGCTCGATGCCCTCCAGTATGATTCTCCCCCGAAGGAGGCCTTTACTGTACCGGTTCCTCCAATGCTGGAACGACTTCTCTTCCGCATGTGGGAGAACCCGGCATCGGCGCCGGTGTTAAGCAAGCGGGTCGATTCCATTTATCGAGTCCGCAAGAGCCCCGGCTTCCAAAAGGCACAACTACCGCACCATTCCATGGTGGTGGAATCGGCCATGCATAGACTCAAGAGTCAAAAAATGCACTCCTCGGTGCCTCCCGGCAGGGAGGCCCGGAGCCTGGATGCCCTCGGTAGAAAGTGTTTCCAGGGCTCTATGCTTGCTTGTCGAGTCCAGACCTACCAACTCTATATGGGCATGTATCTCCGAGATCTGGCAAAGGAAATTGCCGGGTTCTCAGCTGGTCTCTCCGAGGAACCTTTGCAGAGGTTCCAATCCTTGTCCACTGGGATTCGAGAGTGCTCGAAGTTTATATCTCGGGCAGCCTACGATGGCTTTGCAGCATCGGCTCGAGTAGCCGGAGCCGGCATCGGTGCCCGCCGACAGGCTTGGCTTCAGTCATCCGACCTCGAGCCATGGGTCCAGGACAAGTTGGTCGATGTCCCCTGCAGAGGTGAAAACCCCTTTGGCAAACCCATGGCTGAAAAGGCTGCACAAATCGAGACCGAGACTCTGACCAGAACTAGGCTGTCCAGAAAAACCTCTGCCCCTTCTCAGAAGAAGAAGGGCTCGGGGAAAAAGCCCTTTTACCCGAGGAAGGCGGCTGCCTATAAATACTACCCTCAGTATCAGGCCTCAGCAGCTCCCCAAAAGGGTCAGCAGGCCAAGGGACGGGGTAATGGGTCCCGTAGGCAGCAGGCCCCTGCTCAGCAGGGTGGGGGTTTTTGACTCCATCAGCATAGCCTCTTCCCCTCAGCTGGTTTCTCTAAGCACAGGAGGCCGGCTGGTCCACTTTGCCCACAGGTGGTCAGCCATCACATCAGATACCTGGGTACTTCATATAGTTCAGAAAGGCTATCTTCTACACTTTCACCGGGTACCTCCCTCCTACTTTCCAGGGGAGCCTCCAAGACTCCCTCTGCACAGGGACTTACTCCTTCAGGAGTTGGCAAGTCTTCTTCAGGAACAGGCTGTGGAACCGGTGCCCCACCACCTGAGAGGTCACAGCTTTTATTCCAGGTACTTTCTGATACCAAAAAGAACAGGAGGCCTCAGACCCATCCTGGACTTGCGAAACCTCAACAAGTTCCTGGCAAGGGAAAAGTTCAAGATGCTTTCCCTTGGAATCCTGCTGCCCTACCTCCAACGGGGAGACTGGCTATGCTCCTTAGATCTAAAGGATGCCTATACTCACATCCTTATTCATCCAGACCACAGGCAATATCTCAGATTTGTTGTGGGAAGAAATCATTACCAGTACAGGGTCCTGCCCTTTGGCCTATCCTCCGCCCCATGGGTTTTCACCAAATGCCTGGCAGTGGTGGCGGCCTATCTCAGACTTCAAGGCCTTTTTGTGTTTCCATACCTGGACGACTGGCTCATCTGGGCCCAGTCTTCCCAAGAAGCCACTCAAGCCACTCATCGCACTGTGTCCCTGCTCCAGCACTTGGGCTTTGTCATAAACTTTGCAAAGTCCACTTTGCTCCCCTCTCAAGATCTCGAATTCATCGGCGCAAGGTTAAGCACTCTTCAGGCGCGGGCCTTCCTGCCTCTGGACAGGGCCCACAGGCTCATGAATCTCGCCAGCCGCTTTCGCAGCAATTCCCTGGTCTCTGCCAGGCAATTTCTGAGACTGCTCGGCCATATGGCTTCCACGGTCCCAATGCCCGCCTGAACATGCGACCTGCCCAGTGGTGCCTTCGCACTCAATGGCATCAGGCCACGGGGAGCCTGACGGACTCAGTACAAGTCTCGGACTTGCTGGTCTCTTCTCTGCGGTGGTGGCTTCATCTGCCAAACCTAGTGCTGGGAGTGGATTTTCAATCTCCTCCTCCTTCTCAGATACTAACAACCGATGCTTCTCTCCTGGGATGGGGAGCACATTGCCAAGGGACATGTACTCAAGGCCTCTGGACTCCTTGGGAGTCTGCGCAGCAGATAAACTTCCTGGAGCTCAGAGCCATCCGCCTAGCTCTGAGAGCCTTCTCCCACCTCACTTCTCACCGGTCTGTACTGGTCCAGACGGACAATCAAGTAGCTATGTTCTACGTGAACAAACAAGGAGGCACAGGCTCCTTCCTTCTCTGTCAGGAGGCACGACGGCTGTGCTCTTGGGCAGTCGGCCACGGCATACTCCTCAAAGCGGCCTATCTCCCAGGTCAAGAAATTTACCTGGCAGACAAACTCAGCAGGATCCTCCAACCACACGAGTGGAGATTGGATCCATTAGTGGTTCAGCAGATCTTTCTCAAGTGGGGACTCCCCACCTTGGATCTGTTTGCCAGTCCTCTGAACCGGCAACTACCCAGATTCTGCTCTCGACAACCGCATCCTCTCAGAGTAGCGCCGGATGCTTTTCTGATTCCATGGTCCACAGGCCTCTTGTATGCCTTTCCTCCCATGCTGCTGGTGTCTCAAACGCTCTTCAAAGTCCTCAGAGACAAAGCCTCGATGATCCTAGTGGCTCCCCGGTGGCCGAGACAACCTTGGTTCCCGCTTCTAATGCAGCTGGCGGTGGACACTCCTCTTCCTCTGGGGTTTCAATCCGATCTCCTGACACAAGACCACGGGTCTCTCCTACACCCCAACCTCCGGTCCCTTCATCTGATGGCCTGGCTGCTGAAAGGGTAGTCCTTGCTCCCCTCCTACTGCCTCGGGAGGTGGAAGAGGTCGTCTTGGCCTCCAGGCGGCCCTCCACACGGAAGTCCTACGCTCTTAAGTGGCGTCGCTTCTCCGTGTGGTGTGCTCAGCAGTCTGAGAATCCCTTCTCCTGCTTGGTGGCGGTGGTCTTGCAATATTTGCTTTATCTCTCCAATCTGGGCCTTAAGTCCAACTCTGTCAGAGACCACCTCAGTGCTCTCTCTGCACATCACGCACCGATAGATGGCAGGCCTCTGTCCAACCACCCTTTGGTGGCTCGTTTTCTCCGAGGCCTCCTTCTGCTTAAGCCTCCTTTGCGTCCACCAGCCCCTGAATGGGATCTGAATGTGGTCTTGCAGCGGATTACCTGTCCGCCCTTTGAACCTATGGCTACCTGCCCTCTTCGTTTTCTTTCTTGGAAAACCTTGTTCTTAGTAGCCCTTACCTCTGCTAGGCATGTTAGTGAACTGCAGGCCCTAGTGTCTGATCCTCCTTACACTAGGTTCTACAGGAATAGGGTGGTCTTACGGACTCACCCTAAGTTTCTTCCAAAAGTGGTTTCTCCTTTTCATCTCAACCAGGAGGTGGTTCTTCCGACCTTCTTTCCCAGGCCGCACTCCAGCCGGGCTGAAATGGTCCTGCATACCCTGGACTGTAGAAGGGCCTTGTCCTTCTACCTTGACCATATGCAGGAGCATAGGAGGGCTGTTCAGCTCTTCGTTTCTTTTGACCCCAATAACTTGGGGCTCCCTGTCTCCAAGCGTACCTTGTCCATCTGGGTAGCTGACTGTATCGCCTGGGCTTATGGGGCAGCCGGCCTCTCGTTGGAGGGTTGAGTCACGGCTCATCGTGTTAGGGCGAAGGCTGCGTCAGTGGCACACCTCCGCTCTGTTCCGTTGGCAGACATCTGCCGGGCCGCTACTTGGTCTTCAAGCCAGACGTTTGCGGCACATTACTGCCTGGAGAGAGAGTCCCGCAGGGACAGTGCTTTCGGTCAGGCAGTCCTCCATAATCTCTTTGAGGTTTAGGAAACTCCTACCCTCCGGTCCTGGTGTTGGGCTACCGGTCGGGGGCGTTTTCAGAGAAGATTCCTTCCTTCTATTCTGCTGAGCTAGAGGGAGCTCATTTTTGTGCTTGAGGTCTCCGGTAGCCTTAAGCTTGGGAGTCCCATATGTGAGGACTGACTTCCTGCTTGGTCCTGGAGAAAGAGTAGTTACTCACCTGTAACAGGTGTTCTCCAGGAGCAGCAGGAATCAGTCCTCACAACCCTCCCTCCTCCCTTTGGAGTTGCAGTCCTATCATTTTGTTTTTGCTAATTTTTTTGCTGTCTTTTAGCTATGTCATCAGACTGAGCAAGATGGCACCCTTGGGCGGGAAGGGGACCGCGCATGCGCGCTGCAATTCCCAAAGGCTTTCTTTGAAAGCTGGGGAAATTGCTCCGCGAGGGCTCCGTCGGCGCCGACGTCACCCATATGTGAGGACTGATTCCTGCTGCTCCTGGAAAACACCTGTTACAGGTGAGTAACTACTCTAACTCATTCAGAAGAAAGGAAGGTGTGTATGCCTCGGGGATTGGTCCTGGGACCGATACTGTTCAATGTATTTGTGAGTGATATTGCTGAAGAATTGAATGGAAAAGACACGAAAATTTGCAACAGAGTGGACACTTCTGAGAGAGAAGACAACATGAGGAAAGATCTATAAACACTGGAAGAATGTTCTAATGCTTGGCAGTTAAGATCTAATGCGAAGAAGTGCAGTACTTGGGATGCAGAAATCCAAAGGAAAAGTATGTGACAGGGGGTGAGAGGTTAGTGTGCATGGACCAGGACAGGGACCTCGGAGTGCTAGTGTTGGAGGATTTGAAGGTGGCAATACAATGTGACAAAGCGGTAGGCAAAGCCTGAAGGATACTGGGTTGCATGCAGAGAGAAATTACCAGCAGAAAGGAGGAGGTATTAATGCCCCTGAATAAGTTGCTGGTGAGGCCTCACTTGGAGTATTATGTTCAGTTTTGGAGACCATATCTCGCAAAGAATATAAAAAGACTTGAAATGGTTCAGAGGAAGGCAACCAAATTGATTTGGACCCTGTGTCAGAAGACATCTGAGAAGAGACTTGAAAACCTAAATATGTATACCCTAGAGGAGAGGAGGGTCAGGAGAGATGTGATGAAAACCGTTAAATACTTAAAGGGTATTAATGAACAAACAGACCTTTTTCAAAGGGGAAGCTGTAAAACTAGAGGGCATATAATAAAGCTGCAAGGCGGTAAACTTAAAAGCAATATTAGGAAATACTTTTTCATTGAAAGGGTAGTAGATGCTTGGAATGTCCTCCTGATGGAGGTGGTGGGAGCAAATACAGTGACGGACTTCAAAATGGCATGGGACAGACACAGAGGATCCCTTTACAGCAAGAGGATGAAATCAAAGCAAACTTAAATATCTTTTATACTTCAATAAATAGAGGAGAGCTGACCTGCATGGAATGGCAGGTACAACCCTAAACACAGGCATAGAGGGGGGGGGGGGGGGAGGTGACCTGCATGGAGTGGCAATTACAACCACTCTAGCCACCTTACTGGGCAGACTAGATGGGCCATATTGGCCATTATCTGCTGTCATATACTATGTTACTCTCTTTCTATTTCTCTGTCAATTTGTCTGTTTGGAAATGATATTGTTGCTGTCATGAGATTGATGGAGGGGCGGGGCAATAACTCCTCTTTCCTCCTTCATGCCTTGCCACTCAAACTTGGAACGAAGATGTCCCTTCCCCCTCCACCCCCACCACCACACTTCGGATAAGTGTTCCAGATTTGCCTGCAAAAACTATGGTAACCTTACTCCTGGCACATGTTGTAACCCCACACTGGCATATTATCATGTGCATTGGAGAAGTGCTTACCTCACTCATCAGCGTTCTGCTGCATCTCATTGGCTGATGAGTGATCACCTGCTCCATCTTGCTCCTGGATGGAAGGGGGCACTCCTCAATGGTGCCAACTCTTCATGGGCTTCTTCTAGGCAGGTACATTTGCAGTGGCCATCTTGAATCTCCTCAACTCTAAAGCATTTTTACATTTTTCTAAAAAATGCCCCAAACTTCACTGTGCTTCACCCAGGGCTAGTGCTAGGGTTTCTGGCACCCCCCTCCAACCTATAGATCAGTCCCCCTTCCCTCATTAATTTTAATGCTGGCTATACCCCCACCCCCCTTTTTCCCAAAACTCCTTTGTGAACTCTTCATATGATGCTAGTATTTCTCCTTCAATTCCAGTGTTGAAAGAAAATAGCTTTGAAGGGGCAAATGCATAGCCAGAATAAAAATAACTACTGAGCAGTAAATACTTGTTATCATATGAACAGGCTGTGATAGCCTAAGAGCATGCTAAATTTTAGATGCAGATCAAAAGAAAAATTGTACAGACAACTCAAAAATATTTTACTCACTGAAAAAAATATGCAGGAGAATGATTTTGTACATAATGTAGGAATCAAAAACATGATAACCAAACAGTCAATGTACATCTAGAAATTATCAGCAAAATTGGCATAATTTTGATGCAAAGAATAGTCACAATCTAGGAAGATAGTGACAACATTAATACATTGCTGATTTAAACCACATGTGTTAAGCAGGTTTCATTGACAAATCCATAAATCCATGCTTTCCCCTTGCGGGATCACAGGATGTGGTTTCATTTCTTGATCAAGCGTGTGTTATTCTAGCTTTCTCTTACTCTAGCTTCACTTCCTAATGGCAGTCATGCAGACAATGTACTGGCAGTAGGAAGTGAAGCTGGAGCAACAGAAAAGCAAAAATAATATGGCTACTTTCCAGTCGGACCATGGAACAGATTCCATGTTTTTTCCATTACTCTAAGGTTTTCAGGATTTCTTTCCAAAAATTATACTTTCCTCCAGACCGAGGTGAGAAAAAGAACTCTCGCACACAGGCATCTGCATTGTTGGCATAAACTAACATAATGGCCCAGGGCAAGTAGCATGGCTGCAACTAGTGCCATCTCAATGGGTGGCCTTATTGCTCCTGCAATCGTTTTGCCATGCTGAAATGTGGTAACTGCAGGGGGATGTAACTATCTACCTGAAGTTAGCTTATGGCCCTGTGCTGGTAATGCGACCCACACATGTGTTACCAGTACAGAGCTTAGGAAACATTCTGCTAAATGTTCCAAACAACAAGAGGGACTTCAACAGCACTAACGCAGCAGCTCCAACTTCCACAACAACAAGAAGATCGACTTGGCGGCCCCAACACAGCATTTTACACCTTTACAAAAACAAGAGCATCTCAGTGGCTCCTACACAGCACTTTCCATCCTCAGAAAAACAGGAGGGCTTTGTGACCCCAACATAGCATAACATAACACTTCCCACTCCAACATAAACCCCAAGAGGGGCTTGGCATCTCCAACATAACTCAAAACTGTGCACTGGACAAGCATGGTGTTAATGTGAATATGTTATTACCTCCAAGTTGATTTCCCTGTTCAATGTAAAATATTTTGTTCAATGTAAACCATTTTGACCATAGGATAAAATGGTATAGAAAAACTGTTAAAGAAATAAAGAAATAAATTCCACAAAAAAAAACAAAGAAAATGCAAGATGTTCGCACACCAAGGAATTAAAAGAAAAGGCGAAAACCACAGCACAGTTTATAATACCAGATTATAAAATTATAACTCATTTTATTTTGTTATTATAAACTGCGTTATGGTTCTTGCTTTTCTTTTTTTTATTCTTTATTTTTAATTTATTGCTTTCTTTTTCCAAGATCAGTACATAATTTCTTGCTCCTTCTTTTACATTGACTCTTTTCTACCATACAAACACCTCTAATCATGTCATACAATCATATGGTTCAGACAGAGCATCCTTTCCCTTCCCTTGTACAACTTCCGTCTCTGGAGCTTAACAATGCCAATATCATATCTTTAGATCACAACATAGTAACAACAACAACTGTAATACTTAACCCTTGGTGTCGTCTCTAGTCAGGCCCCCAGCACGCAGGGGAGGGGGAAGGGGGGAGACCCAATCGAGCCAGTGGAACTGGGCTCCAGCCCCGCCTCGCATTTTATGCTATCCCCTGGGTTGTCAAACTTTTCTCTTTTTTTTATCCTTTTTTTTTTTAAATTTAATCTTTATCATTTTTACAATAAATACAAGCACATACAAAACGTGCATGGAAATTTAGAAAGCATGGAAGAAATTCAACAATATTGATACAATCAATATTATACAAAGAAGAAAAACAAATATGAGGAAAACGAAAACCAGCCCCTAACTATAGCCCACCAAAAAGAAGGAGATCCATTAGCCACACTGAACTAAGAAATCTGAGAAGAAAAACTAGATGAAAACAAACAGCCACGACTAAACTATTGCAGTGGATCGAGGACTATCTCGGGAGGGCAGCGAGCACTTAGAAAAGCAAGAAATTGTGAAGGCTCAAAGAAAATATATGACTGAGCATTAATTCTAACCATACATTTGCAGGGAAATTTCAGAAAAAATACACCCCCCAACAGCAAAACTCTAGGACGAAGTAGTAAAAATTATTTTCTACGTCTCTGAGTTTCTTTGGATAAATCTGGGAAAACTCTAACCTGTAACCCAAGAAAAGGTACAGTTTGTTTCCTAAAAAACATACGCAGAAACCAATCTCTATCAGAAGCAAGAGCAAAGGTTGCTATCAAAGTAGAAGAAGAAACAGAATCAGATAAAGATGTTTCCATAATAGCTGACACATCTAATACATCACTTTGATCCACGCCCTCTATAACTCCACCACCCAAAACCTTTCTCCCCTGAGGTAAATATTACAACTTAACCATAGGAGGGTGGGAATCAATAGGTACATCCCAAACTTCCACTAAATATTGTCACTCACCTACTACCCCGGAGGCGGAAGGCCTGGGGCTTCAGTGAGGATCCTCTTATGTAGCAAGGACGGAGTAGTGCCCCCTGGGATTTTGAGTCCCAATAGCTATTCAAATAAGAAGGTAGCTGTGGTCGAGTAGCTATGCTTAAAGAGGTATATATTTCCCTTCCCGGGAGAATTCTTGCAACAAGGGTCAAAAGAAATTAAACCATGATACTGGTACAACACAAGTGGGAACTACAAATTACAACAAAAATGCTTCTTGTCAGCTTTAACCAAACAAAAAGGGAAAACAGGCTTTTTCTCTCACAAAAGCTTTCCAGTGAAATCTGTGTTCCTCCACAGATTTCTCTTAGGCAGGGTTTTACTCGGGCTTTAACAAAAAGAGGTCACGTTGTCTGAAAACACCATTGTACAGTCCATTTTACAAATATCTGAGCTCTCTTCACAGAAGTCACATTCCATGTCCTCGTGTGCTTCTTGGGAATTATATTTGTCAGGGCTGTAAAGTGTATCAGTGTTTAAAAGTTCCCTCTCTTCTTGGCTAGAGCTTCTCTCCCCTCTCTCCCTGCAGAAAGGCTGGTTACCGTGCACTATGGATTCTCTCCTAAGAAGGCCATATCCTTCAGGACCATTGTAGTTAAAATCCAGTGCCCCTATATTCAAGGTACTATGCCTTTCTTCAGGCTGAGCTCTGACTCTCCGTTTTGCAACCGGGAAGTTGAAAGTTTTCTCCCTTTCACTTCCCCTCAAGGGACGTCTTTCTCTCGGGTAAGAAACCACTTCTGGATAATAGCTTTTGCTCCCCAGGTACCTGCTCTCGTGGGTATTCCCTCTCCCAGCTCCTCGTGGTTTGCAGCTTGGAATCTCTCTCTGTCCCCAACCGGACTTTGGCTTAGTGCAACCCAACTTTCCAGCACTAACCTCTGAGAATTCCTCCTGGGCAAACCCCTCTGAGGTACCGATGGAATCCACGTCAGAAGCTTTCAGGTATGACTCCTGGCTCTCCTGAGCTTTGCTCTTTCCTCTCCTGTGAATCCTCTCAGGGTCTCTTTCTCCCTCGGCATCAGAGAATGAGTCTGACTCCCTGCTCCCGTCTCTGTTTCCCTTGCGTGTGTGTCTGCTTCTGTCTCTGTTCCCGAGACTGAGTCTGCTCCTCTCTCGGTTCTGCCCTGCTTTGCTCAAGACTGACTTTTTAAGTGCATCATTCTTTGAGACTCTTGTTAGCTCAAACTGCCGCAGCTGTGTCTGCTTCCCTGATGAGCTATGACGTAATGCTCTATCTGGGCGTTTACCTATAGCCTGTGCTCTTGTTTTGCTTGGTTGCTCATAGCAACCCCTAGCCATGTGCTTTGCACTGCCAGTTTTAAAACTGCCCTGTGTATTTTCCTCTACTTTTATAGGCACTATCTGCCTTGCTCCATGACAATATTTACAAAACATCTCTTTCGCAGATATACCAGAAGTCTTTGGAAAGTTAATTAAGCGGAGATTAGAATATCTGGAAACATTCTCCAACATCTCAATCCGAGCTTTTAAAGCCAGCGAGTCTTTCTGATAAGATGATACACCTTCTTCATTTACAGATACTTTTTGCTTCAATTCTACCACAGATGTTTGTAGAACAGAGAGTTCCTCGGAGTGTTGTTGAAGAGAAACTGCAAACTCCTGAGACTTAGCCACAAGAGCCCCCATCTGGGGAGCAAAACGTTCCCCTAATAGACTCAAGAGTAAAAACAGCCGGTCTCTCAAAGGCAAAAGTAAAAGTTTGTGCCTGCACAGAGCTGTTTTCTGACTCACGCTGCTCCACTCCCTTTGCCTCGATCACAGAGAAGGCATCCGCCATCCTGGAAACTGACCTCTGCAAAATAGGAATCTCCAAGCTCGAGGGGGAAGCTGATGCAGATGCTTCACTACTCCTCAGTGCAGCCGACCCTCCGCTCTCAGCTCCTTCTCTCACTTCGGAGGGAGGAGCTACCTCCTGCTGCACTGGACTCCTTCTCAGCAGGGGATCCTTGGGAGGCTGCCACTGCTCCGGTGGTGAGATCTCCAGACCCGAGCCCTCCAGCGAGCTTTCCCGCTCCAACAAGAGGACAGAGGGACTCTTTTACACCGGCTCACCCGACTGTTGTAGCGGTGTAACAAAAGCATCGAGCGGACCAACCGCTCGAGAAGAAGATGCAGAAGGGGCTGCCGGGCCAGAGGAGGGCTTTTTAGGCCCTTTAGCTTTCCTTTTGCCCATATCAGAGAGAAGAAAAATGCCGCCACACAGAAGCTCTCATCCATCCGCCATCTTGGATCCCCTCTTTTTTTTATCCTTTCTCTGAACAACTATCCATAGAGTCCAAGTATCAGCCCGGCCGGCATCTTGAGTGAATTTACCTTATCCCCTCTCTGTCCCATTCATTCTGCAGCATGGCTCTCAATGGGGCCCACAGCTTATTAAAGCCTTCCATCTGCCCTCAAAATTTTGCTACTCCTCTCTCCAGTTCCATCAGAGTAAGCAATTTTCTAAGCCAATCCTGTATGGTTGGGGGCATTGCACTCCTTTATCGGCAGCTATACACCGTCTCAATTCCAAAAAGAAAAAGCCTGTTAAATCCACTTTATTCAGGCATATCTCCTCTGGGGAATCAATGTAACCCAAGAGCAAAATGCAGGGTCAGCCCTATATTTTTGTCCCATCATACCTTCACTGCGATGGAGCACTTCCTGCCAGAGAGGCTATACCCCGGGGCAAGACCAAATGATATGAATTAGCATACCCACTTTCCTACATGTTCTCCAACACGCATTCGAGTGGCTAAGTCCCATCCTCCACATCTTCCTGGGAGTAGCATAGATCTGAAATAGTAATTTGTACTGTGAATCTAGGTGGCTGTGTGAGTTGGACATCCTAAAGGTGTTAGACCAAAGGGTGGACCACTGCTCATCTGACAAGTCCCTTCCCAGGTCTCCTTCCCATCTCTCCCTGTATTGGAGCACCAGGATTTGCCCATTGGCTAAAAGGCCATATAACTGTGCCAATAGTCCTTTCCCCTTCTTTGGTTTTATAAATAATGCCTCCAGTGGATGCAGCGGCCCCAGAAAGTTGTCTTTGTGTGTTGTAAGGAAGTGCTCCAGCTGGAGTATAGAAAAAAAATGCTTGGAGTTTGGCCTATAGCTTTTTCTTTTTTTCTTTTTTAATTCTTTATTTAGGGTTTCAGGCAAATTACAACAAAAAACCAAAAAGTTACAATTAAAGTAATACATCTCTTTGAACATAAGAACAAGAAACAAAGGCCTTAACAGCCTACCCCAACACCAACCCTCCTCTCATCATGTGATCATCTTAGAAAGGACTATAAAAGGGAAAAAGAGGCTTACAAGGGCTATGGCCCCACTAAAACCACCCTATACCATGTATAAACATGATTAATTGACTAATTCCAGCAGGAGGGTGCGTAGAAGGCCTTTGCCTTCTACGCACCCTCTTGCTGGAATGCTCTCCCACCTGACATCCGCGCCATCAACAACCTTCTTCAATTTAGGAAAGCGTTGAAACGTCACCTATTTACCCAGTACTTCTCCATCTCAAATGACAGCTCTCAGCCACCTTCACTCACGTCCAACTCTCTCCACACGAGCCCCATGCCCACGACACCACTGCCTTCCGAACCCACCTCTATTTAATTTACAGAATGTCATTGCCGTATCAACTGTACTTACCAACGAGATAGGTGTATAAGCCTGCATACTAAATTGTAAATAGTTGTAATCTGTTAACCTGTTATCCATGTTTATTTACCCTGTTTATTGTAAGTGCATTGAACTGCCCTCTTTGCACAAATACGTTTCCTGTAAACCGCGCTGATAATAAATAGTGCGGTATAGAAAAGCAATTAAATAAATAATAAATAAATAATTTCCCCTTAATTATTCAACATATTGTGCTTTTCATATATAGCCATATAAGGGTTTCCATTTGAGCGAGGTAGAAGGCATAGGAGTTGTACCATAACGTGGCATCTGCTCATATTTACAACATAGACATAAACGATTCCACCATGTGTGCCAACTAAGATCTGCCATATGTTTCCAAATGGTAATTACGAGATGCAGCGCCACTCCCTTCATAAAGTCAAATAGAAAATGAAAATCCCTCTGTAACGACGAGATGCCAATTGTTGACCGGAAAACTATAATAGACCAAGAGAGAGTGGCCCTGAATCCCAAGACCTCTTGGATTCGGTTCCAAATCTAAATCCAGTAGGACTGAGCATTAGGGCAGTCATAAACCACATACCTTAGAGTGCCAACATCCCTCTGACAAGACCGGCATGCATTACCAATTGAGTTATCCCACTTGGAAACCTTTATCAGCATAAAATGAACTCTGTGTGCAAAGAAGTATAGTGCTTGGGAAATAGAGGCGGATTGAGAGATTCTAATTAGTTAGCCCCAAAATTTCACCCACGATTCTGGAGAGAGAGTATCCCCAGTATCATGTTCCCATATTCGCTGAGTACCAATAGAATGTGGGGTGGGACAATGGGCTACCAACTGATAGCAATAAGCAGCCACCCCAGAAGCCTGTTGGGCTGTATCTATAACATTAAGTAACCCCCACTCTTCAGCTAAAGATTTGATATCAATAAGGGATTTCTCTATGCAGTGTCTCAGCTGAATCCACTGAAAGTATAAGGATTTAGGCAAGTCAGATTCATGCTGTAGACACACAAAAGGCTTCCACCTGCCTTTGAATATCAGTTGTCCTTTAGACCAAATGCCCCTGTTAAACCATTGTTTCCAAGCAAACAGACTTTGATGAATTCTTAAAAAAGGACTGTACCAAATGGGAATAAGCTTATAAGCATTTCTTCCTAGGAATTACACTCGCTAATTGCTGGAAAGCTTTTTGGGTGTCCGTTATAACCCTATGGAACTTCAACCTCTCTGAAGACACCATGCCAGGAAGGAGACTCAAGGGGAACGGAGCAATCAGCCTCTCTTCCAAATCAAGCCACACTGGGCGTTGCCCCTTAACCCTCTCCACCCCTCTTGAACTCTGTTTTAACGGAAAAGTGCAATGGTAGGCCTGAAAATCAGGAAAGTTCACATCCTTCTCCTTCTTCTTGGACTTAAGCTTCCTAAGAGCAATTGTAGGTGGTTTATTTTTCCATAGAAATTGGACAAGAGTCCTGTCTACTTGACAGTATGTTTTATCTGAGAGGAAAACTGGCAGCATTTCTAACACATAGCTCACCTTAGGAGTGATAGTCATTTTTATTGCTTCTAGACGATCCCACCAAGAAAGATAGACCAGCGACCATCTTGCAGTCATATTTCGCACCGTAGAAAGGAGTGCTTCTTCATTATATTGCAGTTTCACTAAGTGGATGACAATAGTGAACTCCTAAATATTTCACCATTTTGGATTCCCATACAAAAGGGTAATCATTCAAATCTGCACTACAAACTCGTGAGTTTAAAGGAAACGCTATAGACTTTGTCCAAGTAATTTTATATCCTGATAATCCTGAATATTGATCTATCAACTCTAGAACAGCCAGAATTGAACTGGGTGTAGTGAACAGTAAATCATCAGCGTAAGCAGAAAGCTTAATTTCCATACCAGCTATGGGCACACCTTTAACCACAGAACTTTGTCTCAACAGTAGGGCCAAAGGTTCCAAGGCCAAATTGAAGAGGATAGGTGAAAGGGGCAACCCTGATGGGTGCCGCGCCCTAAGAGAAAATCTCTAGACTGAGTCGCATTCACAGAAATATTAGCACTTGGTCTCGCATACATAAGTTTGATTAATTTAAGGAAACCCTCACCGAAACCAACCACCTCAAGACGGTAAATAAGAAAGGCCACGCCAGGTGATCGAACACTTTCTCTGCATCCATCGACAATCCTACCAGCGGGTCCTCTACTCCTTCCGCTCCTTCAAAGACATGGCAAAACACTCTGGCATTGTCAGCTGTAGAGCATTCCTCTGTAAAGCCACATTGATCCGGATGAATCAAAAATGGAATTAATTTGGAGAGACGACCAGCTAAGATGGCAGCAAATATTTTATAATCTGCATTTAGTAACGAAATTGGGCGGTAGTTACTGACCAGCTGATGGTCTCTCCCAGGTTTTTCAAGAACTACAATATTCGCAGAGGCGAATGCTCCAGCCTGGGCATCCGCTTCTAAAAGAAGCCTATAGTATTGTTGAAGATATGGACTTAGCGCTTTGGAAAAGGTTCTATAAAATTCAACCGGAAGGCCATCTGGTCCAGTAGCCTTGCCCACTTGCATAGAGTCGATGGCCTGGATAATTTCCATGACCGTGATCTGCCCATCCAGGCCTGCAGCTGCCTGCTGATCCAAAACAGGCCTCTGTACATCGGCCAGTAATCTCTCAAAGACTTCCTCAAAGAATTCTATTTCTGGGAAGAACAGCCGAGCATAAAATTGACAAAAGGTTTCTGCAATTTCAGTGTCCGCGACAATCAATTGTTGCACCTGAGGATCTCTTAAAGCAGTGATGCGAAAAGCTTCTTTATGACCTTTTAATGAGTTAGCTAATAACCGTTAGCCCTATTACCTTCCAAATAATATTGCCCTTTCTGCGCCTGAATATTCTGTGAAGCTTCAGTAGTTAGAATCGAGTTATATCTAAATCTAAGATGTTTTAAACGTATCAAAATGTTAGGATCAGTTTTCCCACCTATGATGCGCTCCCCCGCTTTTATCTGCTTATCCAAAGCTTCTATTTCTGCTTTGCATTGTTTGGCCTGCCATATAGCAAAGCTGGTTATGGTGGCCCGTATGTTAGCTTTGAAACCCTCCCACCATGCCCAGCCCGAAGTGTCCTGGGGTAAGTTAAACTGAAAATATTCCTCTATAGCCACTAGAATGGTTTCCCGGAACTCCTGATTGCTAAGAAGAGTTCTGTCAAAATGCCAACGTGTATGAGATGGGCTGCTCGTTAAGTCCAATAGGGATAATGAGACTGCAGCATGATCAGAAATATGAGCCGCATGGATATTGGGTTCACTGATTCTAGAACACAGTCTCTTAGAGACGAGGAAAAAGTCTATGCGCGATACCGAGTTATGAGGGGAAGAGAAAAAGGTGTACTCTTTACCAATAGGATGCTGCAGCCGCCATATGTCTACTAGACCCAATTCTTGTATTAGTGACAAAAGAACAGGGTGTGCTTTGGGGACCTTATTAGTTTTCACTGGAATCCTGTCTAACGAGGGGTCTAGCGTGAGATTGAAGTCTCCCCCCCCATAATAGTTGAGTTTCTGGACACCTCTTGTGCCAAAGCCGCAATGGAGCTAAAGAAAGTGGGGCAGTCTATATTGGGGGCATAGATATTGATTAAGGCAGTTCAGTGGATCCTATCTTAATGACAACCATTGCCCAGCGCCCTTCAATATCAGATCTGGTTTGAAATACAGTAGGGGATAAAGAATTCCTTACTAGAATGGTTACCCCGTTGTTGTTTTTTTTTAATGATTAGCAGCTGAGAAAGCCACAAGTGAAAAGGGTTTTATATCTAATTTTAAAGACTCCTTTACATTCAAATGTGCCTCTTGCAGAAATAGGATGTCAGCGCCCTCCTAGCGCCCATATAAACAAATATTTTTCCTCTTAATAGGATTGTTAATGCCCTTAACATTCAGTGAAAATATCTTAAAGGAAGATATCTTAAAGGAATAAAAAGCCTCATCCTATTTAGAAAAGCCATAAAGCTCCACCTGTTCACAAAATGCTACTCAGAAACCTCCAGCGATAGAAGCACAACCAACAACCTGCAAACTTCCCCCACACACCAGTCGCCCCCACACGTCAACACCACAGATAATAGGTAGTCCCCCCTCAAACCCTACCAACCTTCACAAAACTAATGCAACACCCAGCTACATTAGAGCATTGTACATAGTTCGAGTTAATATGTATTTAGTTTCCACGTTTTCTCCCCCATGTTCAATTCCCTGTTATTTGTAAACTCAATGTTATTTGTATACATTGCAGTATTCTTGTTCGATGTACACCGCGCTGATTTTAATAGCGCGGTATAGAAGAAAATGTTAAATAAATAAAATAAATAAGATATAGTGACAATGTAGCACACTGTGATAAACAAATGTTACAGAAACATACCACGTTGTAACATATGATTTTACATTGTTAATCCACATCTTTAAAGCACCCAGAATTGAAGTAGCATTGATAGCCCAAGGAGAAGAACAAAAGCAGAAGTACCACCCCTTAGCCATAGCTCTTGTAGAAAAAGATCGCCCAAACCCCCCCCCCACATGATTTTAAACACCAAAAGCCGCCAAAACCCTGGGGGGCTATGCCAAACTCTAAACTTAGCGGGTGAGCCCAAAGGGACGACAGGCATGGAGGGTATAACTAATTAATTCAATTCAACTCCTCTGCCATGTAAGGCTTCTTGTACTGACCCCTACCCACAACTAGAATAACTTCCCAAAACGCCAAGGCTCTAAAACACTAGAGCAAAATGGCCCCTCCCAATACATTGTATGATTGCTAAAGGCTACATGTAGATAAATGATGGCTATTTTACCTTTCAATGCCCTGATGCCGTCCGATCTACCCAAATGCCACAAATGACAAGAAACATGAAAGAAAGAACAAAGGGAACAAAAGAGAAGGACAGTGTGACCAGAGTAATACCCTGGAGTTACCCCGAGAGAGCCACATTGAATATCAACTCTGCATGATTCAAATCACAACTCCACGACCTCAGATCCAGTCAAAACGCCCATGTAAGAGAGAATTGGAGTATTCTGCAAGCTTATGCCCACCGCTGATTGCAAGGCAAGGTTTTCACTGCATCAACACCGGTTCTTTGTCTTCCAAGAATGCGTGCAGCTCACCTGAATCGTTGAAAGTCCTAATTTGGTTATGCAGCGTGACTCTCATGCGGGCAGGGTAAAGCAACCCGAAACGGGCCTGCAGCTGCAACAAGCATGGAAGCAGCGCCAAGAAGCTTTTCTTCCGGTCTACTGTCACTTTCTTTTTTTTTTTAAATTTTTATTTTCATTTTGCAACAAACAAAAGAAACAACACACCAAAGGAGACAAAACAATTATACAATAAAGAAAAGTAAACCCAATTACCCCCCACCCCCACGCTTCTTCTCTAGCTGATTATGTCAGTATGTGAGCGCTTCCAAACAACAGTGATTATACATCAAAACAATCAAAAGAGTATCTGCGATACAGCATAATCATGGAACAAAGATATATACAAATTTAGACAGTCAGATGAGAGCATTGAGCAGAATGTACATAGTCATTGAGCATCTTCCATTTAGACCGATGATGAGGAGTCTGAATGGGGGAAGCAAACATACGAGGTACTTGTTCATATTTACTGTAAAGACAGACATGATTCCACCATTCATTGGGGCTCAGCTGGGAGCTATTTTTCCAGTATTTCGTAATTAGGGAAATAGCAATGCCAAGCATAAAGTCCAAAAGGAAGGAAGCCTTTTTTGGAAGAGAGGGGATCCCCGCAGCTGAGCGAAGTCCCACTATCCTCCAAGTAAGGGGCTCTTGAAAGTGCAAAATAGACTGGATACGACCCCAGACCCGACTCCAGTAATACTGTAGTGCGGGACATTCATACATAACATGAGGTAGTGAACCAATGGCCGCATGACATGTCCAACAACTATTGCCCTGAGTAGTGTTCCATTTGGCTATTCTGTCAGGAGTGTAGAAACACCGGTGGGCCAGAAAGAAGAGTGTCTGAGTGAGTGAGGCGGATCGGGAGACCCGTGTCACTCTACTCCAGACAAGGCTCCATTGCTCCGGGGTCAAAGTCACATGCAATTCTCTCTCCCATGCTTTCTGCGCTATAGGGGTATCCCTAGTTATAGCATTACATAAGGTTTTGTAAAAATTGGATGCTACACTCGGTGAACTACCGATAGATCGGATAGTCTCCAACCAACCTTGTGTAGGGGAGGCCGATGGCGGGAGCACCTTAGCACTCCGAAGGCAATGCTGAAGTTGCACCAACTGAAAGTAGTGTTTCGCTGGGAGACCAAATTCAATTTGCAATTCACTAAAAGTTTTCCAGCGACCTTCATGGAACAACTGACTAGGAATCCAGATGCCCCTAGTGTACCAGGGGCTCCACGCCATCGGTTTATTTTGTATTCGAAATCGAGTGTTGTACCAAAGTGGGAGCTTGTCTATCGGACAGAGTCGGGGGTCTAAAGAGTGCATGAGATTAGTAAAGGCACCTAAGGTGTCTAAAAGCATTGGTGGAAAGTGGGAGTCTGCTGGGAGAGTCATACCAGGGAGAAAAGTAAGAGGAATCGGTTTGCAAAGGTCCTCTTCTATGTCTAGCCACACAGGTCTACTCGGTACTGGATCTTCCAGCCAACGAGCGCCTTGTTTGAGAAGAAAAGATTGATGATACTTTAGGAAATCAGGGAATCTGACACCCCCATTTTCCTTATCTGCTTGCAGCTTATGTTTCGCTATCCTAGGTGTCTTGTTTTGCCACAGGTATCTAGTCAGAAGGCCCTCTATATCTTTATATATACGTCGAGGGAGGAGACAGGGCAACATTTCTAAGATATAATTCACTTTCGGAACAATCATCATTTTTATGGTTTCTAATCGACCCCACCAGGTAAGTGCTAAAGGAGTCCAGCGGTGAGTAAGCGCCCGGACTTTAGAGGTTAAGTCTTTGGCATTGAAGGAGATAGTGTCTTCCAAAGGAGAACAATAGTGTACCCCAAGGTATTTGACCATGCGAGGTTGCCATAAGAAGGGGAAGGGTTGCATATCTGCCTGATGAAGCAAAGGATTTAATGGAAAGGCTACCGACTTGGTCCAATTTATCTTATAACCGGACAGTTGTGAGTATTTACCAATTTGCTCTAGAACAGCCGGTACTGAGTCTATAGAGACAAAAAGCATAAGATCATCAGCATATGCTGAAATTTTGATTTCCCTATGGGTGAAGGGGACTCCATGAATCTCCTCCGATTGCCGGATTAGTAAAGCCAAGGGCTCGAGTGCAAGATCGAAGAGAAGTGGAGACAGTGGGCATCCCTGGCGAGTGCCGCGTTGAAGGGGGAAAAAGGCTGAGACTTTAAAGCATTGGCACATATACTGGCTGTAGGCTGTGCGTACATGGTGCGAAGACAACGGAGGAAAACCTTCCCCGAATCCGTACCAGCGGAGGACTGCAAACAGGAAGGGCCACTCTAAGCGATCAAAGGCCTTCTCAGCATCAAGTGAGAGGCCAACAAATGGGCGATCGAGATTAACTGCGGTAGTCAGTACATGGCATAGAGTCCGAGCATTGTCAGCAGTTGATCTACCAGGAATGAAACCGCATTGATCTGGGTGTATTAAGGTAGGCATCCTATCCGAGAGCCGGGTAGAGAGAATGGTGGCAAAGATTTTATAGTCCGCGTTTAGGAGGGAAATTGGACGATAATTAGCTGTTAGTTGCGGGTCTCTCCCCTCTTTCTCAAAAACTACTACATTTGCCATTGAAAAGGACCCAGAAGGAGAACCCTCCTCGGCCAGAGCAGAAAAATAAATTTTCAAAACTGGAGCTAAGTCAGCGTGAAAAGTTTTGTAGAATTCAGCAGGGAGACCGTCTGGGCCTGCGGCTCGGCCTGAGGCACATTTCTTGATAGCAGAATGAATTTCTGAGACAGTAAATGGTGTGTCCAAGGCCACTCTATCTTCATCAGATAGGGTCGGTCTTTGTACCCCTGAAAGCAAGCGTTCAAATACATCTGGCTCAAAATCACATTCAGATTGATAAAGCCGATTATAAAAATCACGAAAGAGTTCTAAGATTTCGGTATCTTTAGTGACCAAGCCCCCCCCCCGACGGATTACGGAGGGCGGTAACACGCTTGGCTTCTTTTCGACCTTTTAGGGCATTTGCTAATAATTTGCCAGCACGATTATTTTCCCGATAATATAGCCCTTGTTGTGATTCAATATTTTTAACAGCAGCAGTATACAAAAGTTGATTGTATTGAAAACGCAAGCGTTGTAAACGGAGTAAAATACATGGGTCAGTACGGGACGTGAGGAGACGCTCCCCAGCTTGTATCTGTTGCTCTAGAATCAGTAAATGCTGCTTTCTTTGTTTCCCCTGCCGAATTTGATAGCTAGTTATAGTGGCACGGATAGATGCTTTAAAACCCTCCCACCAAGCCCAGCCCGCTGTGTCATGGGGTGAGTTAAAATGAAAATAATCTTGGATAGCAGCCTTTATATCAACCTGAAAATCTTTTTGACCCAGTAGGGATCTATCAAAAAACCAAGCTCGGGGAGAATCGTCCCGCGCAGTGACACGTAATGATAAAGATATGGCAGCATGATCTGAAATATGGAGAGGATGAGTCCTAGTCGTGTCTACTTGAGAAATCAGTGCTTTGGAAATGAGAAAGAAATCTATTCTAGATTGGGAGTGATGGGGGGCAGAAAAGAAAGTGAACTCTAAGTCGGAGGGGTGAAGCAGCCTCCATATATCTACCAGCGCAAGATCTTGCATCAGAGCTGTAAGGGTAGCAAGACTCTTGGGTGGACTACTCGTTCTAGGCGGCTGTCTATCTATCAGAGGGTCTAACACTTGATTAAAGTCACCACCAAGTATTAATGGAGTATTGGCAGAGGCCTATGCCAACTGCGCAATACTTGCATAGTAAGCAGGGTTGTCCACATTCGGGGCATAAATGCAAATACATGTAAATTCACTATCTCCAACCTTAAGATGTACTCGGGCCCATCTACCCTCCTTATCAGCGCTAGTATCAATTACAGTAGCTTGCAAAGATTTCTTAACCAGAATGGCTACCCCGCACCGTTTGGAAACGGCGGGAGAATAGGCAGCCACCATATAAGGCTTAACATTGAGTTTCAGTGTTTCAGCAGAGTTTAAGTGCGTTTCCTGAAGAAACGCTAAATCAGCATGCTCATGGCTAAGATAGCTAAGGATTTTCTTTCGTTTGATTGGACTATTAATGCCCTTTACATTGAGTGATAAGATTTTACATAAAGCCATTCAGACAAGTTAAAAATTCTGAGCATGATAGCGTACCTAATTTCACAATGTCCCTCATATTGACTGTATCGGGCTGTACATATGGCATAAAAGAAAATAAGCTTAGATAATACAATGAAGCGCCCCACATTAAAAAAGGAAAACCGCAGCGCGGTGGTAGAGAAGAAGCAGAACCCCAAAAATTACTGGCGACCATGTGTCTGCGGGGAGAAGCCCCAGAGAAGGCCAAAATTGAAAAAACACATAACCTGCAGGACTGTGCGTGCTCCGAATCCGACCGAGGCACACATCATGGAGGGGTAGGAGACCACAAAACGAAAGTCATAGAAAGAAAGAAAGAAAGTCCAGGTAGTCCCTGTGCTTGACTATGACCGCCGCATCGGGCCCTTCAAAATGGCGGACAGAGCCGGCAAATAAAAGTCCACGTCGCTGGATTAGCGCATCTGCTCTGCTTCTTTGGAGTCCAAAAACGTTGCTAGTAGATCGGGATCTTCGAATGTCCTGGTTTGGTTGTGGAGAGTCACTCGGAGCTTCGCGGGATACAACAGGCCAAAGCGAGCCTGTAGCTGTTGAAGTCGAGGGCGAAAAGCAAGGAGTTTCTTCCGTCGGTCAACGGTAGGCTTTGCCAAATCAGGGAAGAAGGAGACTTTGTGACCTTCAAATTCCAAATGATGGTTCGCCCGGGCAGCATTTAAAATTTGTTCCACTTGTTGATATCGTAGCAAGCGAAAGATAATAGGCCGGGGGGTCGTTCGGTTGAGCGCCATGTGGGTAGGAACACGGTGTGCACGATCGATTTCCAATTCTTTATGAAAGGTGATCTTCAGCAAGGAAGGAAGAGTTTTGAGCAGGAATTCTCTCATATCTCCCGCTTCCACCCCCTCCGGTATTCCAATGAGCCTCACATTGTTGCGACGGGCTCGATTATTGCTATCTTCTAACTCTTTTTGAAGATTCTGTATCTGGCGCGCAGCCTTGTCCAGTGCGCCCAAGCGCACCGCGTGCGAGTCGAGGACCCCCGCCATATTGTCCTGCCGTAATGAGAGACTTTCAAGTCGGTCCTGGAGCACTCCAAAGTCTTCTCGCAGGGCTCTAAGCGCTTCTCCATTGGACTGCACCAATTCCTTCACGCCGCGTAGTTCTTCCAAAATCTCCAGGTGCATTTCGGGGTTTTCACGAAATGGAACCATCTTCTGTGGGGAGGACACCTCTGTTTTGGAGCGTTTTCCGTGGGAAGAAGGAGACCCGAAGTCCAAGCGCTGGTTTATGGGCCGCCATCTCCCCCGAGGTACCCCGGTCAGCCCGGAGCGAAATAGTAAGTTTGTATAGGTATTAAGTCAGGATTCTAAGTAGGCCTCTCGGGAGCTTCAGCGCGAAGCGTCTTACCCGCTGGACATCAGGCTCCGCCCCCCGTCTACTGTCACTTTCATGAAGTCTGGAAAAAAGAGGAGTTTATACCCTTGATATTCTAATGGAGAGTGCAATCCGGCTGCTTCCATAATTTGCATGACTTGTTGAAATTGCAGAACTTTTAGAATGATTGGGCGCGGACGCTTGCCCGAGACCGCAGACTGAGTAGGCACTCGATGGGCGCGCTCGATCTCAAAAGGCATAGTAAACTTCACTTTCAGCACACCCGGGATCATTGACTGCAGAAAGGCCAACATATCTGAACCTTCAGCTCCTTCAGGAACTCCCAGGATCCTAATGTTATTTCTTCGAGCGCGTTTGTTGCCATCTTCCAAATCTCTTTGCAGTGACCGGATCAGCTTTGCTTGTTTCTCAATGGCCCTGAACTGCTCCCCATGTGTTGCCACCACGTTCTCCACCTTCTCCAATCTCACTGTAATTGACTCCAAACTGTTCTTTAAGGCATTAATATCCTCTTGCATTATGTTCAGCGAGTCTCCATTTGATTTAACCATGTCTTTAACAGCATGAATCTCAGAGAAACGTTCCTGCAAGGCCTCAGGACAATCACAGATGACCGCCATTTTGTGAGGTGGGAGAGGCTCCATTTTAGTTCACTTTGCACTGGCGTTTTATGTACCCTGGTAATCCAGATGCGTTGGTTTGGGGTCAGACATATCCGGAGTCGACTGCTTCCAAAATAGGTAGGATCCACTCTATTAAATGCAGCAGAAGTCAGGATTCTTGACTTTACCCTCTGGAGCATAGCTCTCACATGTCCATCTTGCCCGAAATTAGGCTCCGCCCCGGCCTATAGCTTTTTCTATTATTTCATGTCTGGTCAAGAATCTCCCTTGTGTGATGCAGTCTACAACCCTCAAGATTCCACTCTCCTCCATTCATCTAAATCTGAGCCTGTTTATTGCTGCTGGAGGAAAGAGCTGCTCATCTGACAAGGCGGCCAATTGGGTCTTTTGCAGAGCAAATCCCACCCACTTTGTCACCCTGTCCTATATACCCAACGTGTATTGCACCACTGGGTGTTTTTATACCTGTATTCCCCTCCTCCCTTTCTCCAAAAATAACATACTCCCTATCTGCTCTCTCGCCACTTGTGCTGCCTCCAGAGCAATCCAATGCTGATGCTGGCTATGGTTTCCCACCACCAATAATCCGCATGAGCCTGAGCAGCCCAGTAATAGAGTTTGAAATTAGGTAGCCCTATTCCTCCCCTCTCTCTGGGTCTCATAAGCACTTGTATTTTCACCCTGGCCCTCTTCCCATTCCACAGAACTGATTTATTTGTTTGTTCAGATACCTAAAAAAGGCCTCTGGCATCATGCAGGGGAGCATGATAAAAAAATACGATAATCTGGGGAGTACGTTCATCTTTATCACGTTCGTTCTGTTAAGTAAGGAGGTAGGGAGGGATCTCCATTTCTGAAAATATTTTTTAACTTTCTTCAGCAGGGGAGGATAATGGAGAGCAAAAGGCCTATCCATTTGCCTGGGGATACAAATTCCTAAGTAAGGCAATGCTTCTGTCTTTCACTGATAGGGATATTGCTGCCTCAACATTTACTCCCTTTCTTCTCCTACATTGAAGGGGAGGAGAACAGATTTTCCCACATTTTTGCAACCTGAGACCCTCACATATCGCTGATATTCTTCTTCAAACACAGTCAAAGATCTCTCGGGGACCCTCAAAAACAACAATGTTCCATCGGCATAGAGTGTCACCTTATGTTCAATGTTACCCACCCGGGCTCCATTAACCCCTGTACTATCTCTCAGTGACTGTGCAAAAAGTTCCAAGGAGAGTGAAAAAAGGAGAGGGGACAGTGGGCATCCCTGCCTCATACCTCTTGCCAAACAGAAACTGGTGATAAGGGACCCATTAATCCTAAGTCGAGCTGTGGGCATACTATATATAGCCCATATCACTCTCATCAAACCTGGGCCTACATGGTAAGTCTCTAGGACAGCTAATAGGTAAGGCCATTCTACCCTATCGAATGCCTTTTTGGCATCTAATGCGAGAAAGACTGCCTCTTCCTCTGATCTACTAGAGCATCCGTGCGCTAAATCAAGGACTCTTTGCACACTGTCTGATGAGTTACGACCTGCAATGAAGCCTGTCTGATCCCTATGTACTATGTCTGGTATAATTTGGTTCAACCTCTGTGTAAACACTTTGGCTAGGAGCTTCGCATCTGCATTCAATAGGGAAATCGGCCTGTATGACCCTGGTGCTAAGGGCTCCTTGCCTGGTTTATGAATCAGCACTATATGCACTTTCAGTAAGGAGGGGGGATTTCTCCCTTCTTCAAAACCCCATTTACTACTTGACCCAATAGGAGGGAGAAGTGGCTCTGCAAACGTTTGATAAAACTCAGGGTGGAGCCCATCTGGGCCAGCCGCCTACCACTTTGGGAGACCCCCCTATTATGCTCCGTAATTCCTCTTTCGAGATTGGCCAATCGAGCCACTCCGCCCTCTCTTCTGTCACTCGGGTGATTATTCTTCCCTTCAAATATTGTCTCAACGCCCCTGCCTCTGCTCCCTCCTCCATTAGCTCTGAGGAGTATAACTCTTTATAGAATTGCAGAAAGACCTTCTCTATTTCCTCCCTTTCCTTGCAGATTTTCTTCACTTGTCCCTCATTTGAAGAATAGTTGTCTGAGCCTGTCTCTCCCTTAATATTGCAGCTAATAATTTATCTATTTTACCCTCCTTATAATAATACACCTATGCAGTCTTTTTAAGCATCATCTCCAAATTAGACAGTGTTCAGTTCTCCCTTGGTTATGATTAGCTTCTCCTCCACCTCCCTGGACTGGTCTCTTTCGAGAGCACAAAGCTCTTTTCTTAGCTTCTCTTGCTGGTGAGATTGCTCTTTCTTTTTCCGTGCCCCTATTTCAGTCATCAGCTCCCTTACCACTGCTTTTAATGAGTCCCACGCTATACCCAAAGGTGTTTGACCTGTGTTGTTATCTGCTATATATTCCCGCATTTTTTGTCTACTTCTTTGACTACTCCTTGATCTTGTAAGAACACCGTGTTCAACTTCGAGGCCTTGTTGCCTTCCCTCTTGCCCTGGTCCCATTCCAGTGATAAAGTTACTGGGGCATCATCCGTTCATATTATGTTGTCTATAGTGCATTCACTTACCAATGAGCAGAGAATTGGGCTTACTATAAACAAATCTATCCTCGAGTAGGATTTGTGGGCCACTGAGTAGAATGTGTATTGTCTTGCATTCGGATTCTTAATTCTCCAAATGTCTATCAAATTATTAACCTTGAAGAATGTTCCCATTTCTCTTCCCCCTCCCCCTCTACTCCCCAGAGAGCTATCTTTCTTTGTGTGACAATGTTGAAGTCCCCCCCCCCCCCGCCGTATATAGTAGGTAAATTTGTCCAGCCCTCTATTGCTTTAATTGCTCATTTAAAGAAGGGGATCTGGCTCTTATTAGGGGCGTATACATTTACCACACACATTTTGTGTCCTGCTCCCTGTATTTCCACTCCCACTATACGCCCTTGCTGTCCTTCCATTTGCGAAGTATTTTCCCTTCAAATCCCTTCCTTAATATGAGGGCAACTCCAGCACTGTTAAATTTCCCTGGGGAATGCACCACTTCTCTCGCCCATGGGGCCTGAATGCATCCCACCTCAGCTCTGGCCAAGTGTGTTTCCTGCAGCATATAAGTGTCCCCTTTCAGGCGGCTCAGTTCCCTCATGACCAGCTTCCTTCTGCTAGTAGTTTGCATGCCCCTAACTGTTATAATCTTAATTCTAGTAGCCATCAGTTACCCTAAGTATATCCCCATCCATCCCCCTCCCAGCCCCACCCCTACCCCCCATGACAACACCAGAAACCTTTAAAACCATAACATAACTTATACCATTCCCATCCTCTCCCCCCTATTACCGAGAGGACGTCCTTCAGGCAGGGCCAAAGAGATAGTCCAGCAGCTGATGCTGGGGTGCTCCTTCTGTGTTGCGTGGTACTACACCCCACATCTCTGGCTCCCTGCCTATGGATAGTTTTTTTTTTTACCGTCCTCAATCGGGCCTCCACATGTAAGTCCAATCCCGGGAGGCCAGCCATCCTTCGAACACTCCATTAATGGCCCCCCCCCTCTCTCCATATTATGTATAACCTGTAAGCTCCTTTGTCCATAATTAACGTCTGATTATTCCAGGATCTATCCCACATACTTCTGCCTTCCCCTTCTATTGGGGGATCCTTTTGGGCCCACAACAGTTGACTATACCGGTTTGCCCAGTCTTTTTACCCTTGTTGGTCAATCTGGGTCATTAGCTTCTTTATCACTGTGAGCAAGTAAGTCCATCACTATTTGATGCATTCCCCCCTGTCTCTAGCCGAGGTTGGCCTTATCTGCTGATGTATGTCCGTCTTTCTCTCTCCTCATCTCACTCGAGTGCCATGGTGGATCACCCGGGAAGTGGATGTGTAGGAACTTTTTTACCTCCTGTGGACTAGTGAGGAAAATTATTTTGTCCTGCCAGGTGATTCGCAGTTTCACTGGATATAATAGAACCTGTGGTATATTGTGTGAGAATAATCTTTTTTTTCACTTCGCAGAAGGCTTGTCTGCGCTTATCTATCTCAGCACTATAGTCTGGGAAGATCCAGAGCATGGATCCTGATAGTCCAAAGGTCCCACTTCCCGCACCTGATTGATCATCCATTCCTTGTGCCTGTAGTTCATCAGTTTGGCTACTATGGGTCTAGGCCATGCCCCATCTCTCGGAGGGACCCCTGGGACCCGGTGTGATCTTTCCACTACCAGTGTTGTGGGTACCTGAGTGTTTGGGAACAAATCTTTCAGCAATCCTTCTATATATTCTTCCACTCTAAGTCCTTTCTTACCCTCCAGCAGGCCCTATATTATCAAATTTGAACGCCTTGCTCTATTCTCTAGGTCATCAGTTTTTGCAACCAACCTTTTGATCAGGTGCTGCAGCGTTCCAGTCTTTTTTTTAAACTAATAAATCATCCTCAGTATTGGAAATATGGGCCTCTACCTTGTCCATCCGTGGTAGTACAGCCTGCAAGTCCATGAGGACCTCTTTAAGGTCCCCCTGGATCTCTGACAGTTTTCCAGCGATTTTGCCATTTCCAGTTTTTATAGCTGCGAGTATCACTGTTGTTTCTGGAGGTTCCCAAATTGTCCACCGCCTCAACTGTTGTACCCTGTTCCATCAATTCTGGATGTTTTATTCCTTTTCAGCCCCCGGGGATGTGGCCCTCTCTGCCGTACCACCGCCGTCTTGAGTGAGACACTCCGCCATTGTCTGCTGCAGTGTTAACTTAGTGGCTTTTCCTGCTATTGTGGCCATTTTTGTTTGCTTTCTCTGATCTTGTCTGCTCACCATAAGTTTCAACTACGGATAGACACCTTTGCCATGTAGGCTTGAGCATTTTATCAGCACTTAAGTTCCAGCAAAGTTAGGAGAGTTGGGAGAGACGTCCTTCCCTTACTCTACCATCACATGATCCCTTGCTTTTTTTTTTTGAACATATATTCTGCATCCACAGAACACCCTCCTTCGACAATGGGTGCAGAACAGATCTAGGACATTCACCGACAGAACTCAATATCTAAAAAAAAAAAAAATCTGATTCTGATCATCTCACTAAGAACAACATAAATGTTCTCCAGTCCCAGGCATATACAGGCCTGTTCAGAGTTGGATGTCCCAGCCCCTGGGCATCTGGTCAGAAATGGATGCACAGAGGATGGGATTCTGATCCTACGGGGCACGACTAACCCCTGCGGGATCAGAATCCAGTCTAAGCCTGTATGTGCAGGTCCGGACCTGATTCTGGTTGGCCTGCATGTACAGGCACTTGCCCGGCTAACTCATTCATGGCTCCTGAATGGAGCTGTGGCACCATGGCATCCAGTTGCCATGGCACCGCGGCTCCATTCAGGAGCTGTGATTCCCTACCGCCGACAACATCATTCATTCCCCACAGCCCGACCCCCGATCTGGCCCCCCAAGGCCACGGTCGGGCTGCAGGGAATCCCCTGTGCCCGCTCCACCCTTTGACATGCCCTGGGCCTGCTGCCACGCCCCCCCCACCCCCCCCCCCATCTAGGGGATCTTTTTCCACCTCAGAGGTGGAATAAGTTCACCATCTACTCTGCCGGTCCAAGACGTTCAGGGCAGATATCAGAATTGGCCCTGTATGTCTAGGGCTGCAGACCGCCCACTGCCCGCCCTAACACCTCCTCAGCTCCGCCCCCTTCCTGCCCCTGTCTAGCTTCCCGCACAAACTCCCCGTTATTCATGTTACAGAATAGACCCCATTGTAAACTAATACATAACTCTACAAAAGTCACTGAGGATTTATAGGGCAAATCTACCACACCATACCAGCACCAACTTCCAAAACTCACATAAGGGGCCTACCCCAAAAAAAGCAGCACTGTACATACTACAGCGGGCCCTGGAAAAACGGAACAATTCAGATTACTACAGTACAGATCCCTGTGAGGAGTGACCTAATTGTTAGGACAAGTTACTTCAGGCTGGAAGGTCAGGGGTTCAAATCCCACTAGAGGACAGCAACCTTGGGCCGGAAGGACTGGGGTTTCTAGTCCCACAGGTGCTCCTTGTGGTCTTGGGCAAGCCACTTAACCCTCCATTGCCCATATTCCCTGTAAAATAGTTATCTCCAAGTTAAAATGCCCTGTTCAATGTCATTTCTTTATCAGCCCTTTTTGTATCTTTGCTTTCTTGACTACTTTGCTAGCCTCTCTAAGTTTCTCCAAATATAGATGCCTTTCTTCCTCTCTCTGTGATCTCTTGTATTTCATGAAGGCCTCCCTCTTTTTCTTCACCTTTTCAGCTACTTCTTTTGAGAACCATAGTGGCTTCCTTTTATCTTTACTTACCATTCTAACAAAAAGGTTGGTTGCCCTTAAAATAGCCTCTTTCAGTTTTTCCCACTGTTTTTTTACATCCCCCAGCTATTCCCATCCTGCTAATGAGGTATTGTCCCATCTTGGCAAAGTTAGTTTTCCTAAAGTCTAAGACCCTCACTTTTGAATGGATTTTATCAGCCCTAGCCCTAATACTGGATGCGAGATGATTTCCCACTATAATATAAGAAACACTTTCACCATTAGTAAAGAACCATGTCCAGTATGGCCCCTTCACGTGTGGGTTCTGTTAACAGTTGCCTGAAGAGTTCTTTCAGTAAAGAATCTAGGATCTCCTTACTTCTAGATGACACCACAGCAGGGATGCGCCAATCAACATCCGGCATATTGAAATCCCCTATCAGTAGCACTTCCCTTTTCCTGGCAATGCTGTGTATGTCTTCAATTAACTCTCTGTCTACCTCTTCCTCATGTGACGGAGGTCTGTATATCACGCCAATGCAAATAGATTTCTCTTTCCCACTTTCTAGTTTAACTCACAGTGCCTTCCTCTCCCTTTTAAGCCCTGCAATTCTATAGCTTTAATATTAATTTTTACATATAGTGCCACTCCTCCTCCCCTTCTTCCTACCCTATCCTTTCTGTATAAAGTATAGCCTGGTATAATTACATCCCAGTCATGACTGTCTGTGAACTATGTTTCTGTTACCACCACTTAATCCAAGTCAGTCACTCACATTAAAGTCTCAACATCTGTGACCTTATTTCCCATGATACGGGTATATATACACACTGCTTTCCAGATGTTGCCCCTTTTACCCATTTCTATCAAGCTATTTAATATTTCACTTACCTCTGGGCTTTCACTTACCTGGGAGCTTTCTTCACCCATCCCCATCGAATCTAGTTTGAAGCCCTCTTCAGTAGATTAGCCAGTCTGCTACTGAAGACACATCAACCCTTCTTGGACAGAAGGATACCATCTCTGCTCTGCAGCCCTTGGAACATCATTCCGTGGTCCAGGAAACAAAAACACTCTGTTTCTCCCACCCAATTTTAAAGTCTCCACCTTCGTCCCAGTCCCTGCTCTCCCCCATCTCCCTTTCCCCAGTACCGTCTCCTACATCCCTTCCACACACCCACTCACCCAGCTACTTCCTTCGATATTCATTAACCCTGCCTTTTCTCCTTCTTACCCCAGCATTCATTCTTATGCCCCTACCTCTCAACTGTTTCCTCTGTATGACCTTTTATTATTCCATCCCACTCAAAATTCATCCTCACTTCCCCAGCTCCTTTTGTGCTCTCCCCAGCCCCACCCCTTCCAGTCCTCCCCAAGCATCAGCTCCCTTCTAGTTCCAGCCCCTCCCAGCATCATCTCCCTTCCAGTCCCAGTCCCCCCATCCCCCAGCATCAGCCCATTTCATCCTAGACCCTCCCCAGTATCAGTCCCCCTCCAGCCTCAGTCCCTCCCAGCATCATCTCCCTTCCAGTCCCAATCCCCCCATCCCCCAGAATCAGCCCTTTCCATTTGTAGCCCCCACCCCAGTATCAATCACCCTCCAATCCAAATCCCTCCCAGCATCATCTCCCTTTGAATCCGAGGCTCCCCATCCCTCGACATCAGCCCATTTCCAGTCCTAGATCCCCAGTATTAATCTTCCTCCAGTTCTAGTCCCTCCCTTCCTTCCTTCCAGTCCCTCCATCCCCCAGTATCTGCCCTTTTCCAGTTGTAGACCTAGCCCCTCCCAGTATTATCTCCAATAGCAATCTCCCCATTACCCAACATTAGCCCATTTCCCGTTCTAGCCCCCAGTCCTCTTACAGTGCCAGTGGCTCCCCCAACCCATAAGAGGCCCTGCGTGTACCTGATTGGCTTCAAAGCAAACCAGTGAGACCCGATGCAAGGTTCCCCGGCTTCCTGCAGGAGTAAACAGACACAACAGCATTTTCCTTTACCCCCGCGGCTGCGCTAAGTTGCAGCCACCGGCACTGCTGAGTTCCTAGAGGTTAAACAGGGGCACTTCTTGTCTCTAGCGCAAGACAGGAAGTGCCCTTGCTTAACCTCCAGGAACTCAGAAGTGCCGGTGGCTGTGTTTTAGCACAGCCGCAGGGGGTAAAGGAAAACGCTCTTCCCATAGCTGTCCAGAGATAAGCCAGGGAGCCGGGGTTTGGGCCTCACCATCTCCCTCTGAAGCCAGATAGATGCGCGAGGGGCCCCTCGTGGCTGGCCCTGCTTGGAGAGTGGAGGCATCTAGTGATGGTGCTCCCCTGTCATGCTTCCCCCACTTACTGGGTAGCACCGGCCCTGGCTGCACCAGGCAGGCACAGAAAGCTCTTACATTGTCTATGTATGCTTCAAATTCCTTTTAAGATCCTATTTTATGAAGTTGGCCACAGGAGGGCAAGGGTTCAACAGCTCTGAGGGCTATGGGGAAGAAGAGGAGGGTTTCCGAGGAGTGGGATGGTAATAACTCTCAAGGCCCTACATTTAGAGACAATTTTTCATCACTGCTATGTCTTCCCAGATCATTTCACACAGTCCACTTCCAAAAAGACTAATTATCCCAGCAGCATGATTAAAAACTACAATTTACTAATGTTAAAAAAATTAACAGTTGTTGGAGGGGGGATGTAGAAGATAAATCTTTCTTCCATATATGTTTATGTTTATTGAATTTGATATAACCGTCTTTCGTTATAAAATCAAGGTGGTGTACAAGCATAAAAAAAAAAAATACAAAGAGACGGCCAAGGGCCTAGAAAGGAAAGGAAGTTGCAATGTTGATAGGAACAAGGAGAGAAAATCAAGCATGCCAGACAGAGGAAAACACACGGGGGGGGGGGGGGGATGGAAGGGTCACACAAAAGAGGTAGAAAGAAAGGTCATAAGCAGAGGAGAATAGGTGAGTCATAAGTTGGGATTTGAAAGTGCGGAAGTCCTGTTCAAGTCTGAGAGAAGTGGGTAAAGTGTTCCAGAATGCAGGCCCTATGAAAAAGAAAGCAGAGGAGCGTGTAGAGGGAGGGGGGAGATGAAGGTGGTTTAGATGAAGTGATCGTAGGGAACGAGAGGGAGTGTGAAAATGAATAAGGTCGGCCAGATAGAGGGGGGGTGTGGGTGTAGAGGATCCGATGGACAAGGGTGAGAAGCTTAAAGCGAATGTGGTGATCTAAGGGGAGCCAGTAGTGTTGGATGAGTAGTGGAGTAATGTGATACAGACGGGAGGAGTGGGTGATGATGTGAGCGGCTGTGTTCTGGATGCGCTGCAACCAATTCAACTGAGTTTGGGGGAGGCCAGCGAGAGCAGACTTACAGAAATATAATCGAGAGGTGACTAGGGAGAGGACAAGAGTGGTAAGGGCCTGGGGGGGGGGGGGGGGGGGTGAGGAAAGGACGAATTGAACGAATCTGATGGAGATGAAAAAAGGAGGATTTAGTGACATTAGAAATGTGTGCATGGAAAGCGAGATCAGAGTCTATGAGGATGCCAAGATACCTGAAATGGGGGACGACAGGAATAGGGGAGCCAGCAAGAGATGGGGCCAAATGAGAGGAAGGACCACCGTGGAAGAACCAAATGGCAAGTATCTTGGAAAGAGTCAGGTGCAGGCAGTTGGAAGTGAGCCAGGAGGAAACAGCAAGAAGACAGTTGAGAGGAGAGAGATCAGGCAGAAGGGGGGAGGTGTGATGAAGTAAAACAAGATCGTCGGCGTAGAAGAAAGCAGGAATCCCAGATTGCTGTATCAGAAGAGCGAGCGGGAAGTGTACAAATATTTATGAATATTAGGGGAAAATAAAGCATTTGATAACTGCAAGTACAGACTTCAATCTAAGACTAGACCCAAAGATTTTCTTATGGGTGTTACCAACCGATTTTGTCATTAGCAAGATGAAAAATTGCAGAAAACTGTAGTTGACGAATCTCGCCACTGTTTAACAGTGGCACACTAGACTACACCAGACCATGCTGCTTCCCTTGATCAATGTGGGACCCCTAATACACTCTGGGGCACGTTTACTAAAGTGCACTAACGGTTGATGTGTGTTAGCGCTCACCAGAAGCAGTCAGTGCTGTTTGGAGTGTGATGGGATGGGACCAGGACAGTTTGGGGACAGAGAGTGGGCATGGCAGCCAGTGACAGCTAGTGTGCGGAATGGCACTGTCCGCTACCTGTCACGACTGCCGATACGCAGCTGCACCTAACGCCACCCGAGATTAGATGACCTATGCTGCTGTCTGCTAGTGCGGCAGCTGCCAGGCTCTTCCAATGGAAACTGCAGCTGTGATTACTATAGACGCCCTAGATTGCATTCCTTCCTTAAAATATTCCCCCTGGCTCCGATTCCCTCCCCAAATGCATAACTAACCACTCGTGGTCCAATCCCACCACCTGCATGCAAGCACTCCCTGGCTTGAAAGCTTTTCCCCCCTTCAACGTCCCATGAAAATAGTAAGCAAAGGCCCCTCCTTTCTGCTCGATTCCACTCCTCCAGAAAGATCTGGCCAAAAAGGATCCCCCAATTCGTACAGACCCACCCCATTCCATCACCCCACCCGAGCCACCCCTGGGAGTCACCTGGAGGATTCCTAGTATCTAGTGGGGCCGAGGCAGAAGCAGTTCCCCTTTGTTCCTGTCCGGCTGCCAAGGCTTTCAAAATGGCAGCTTTCACCCTAGCAGTAGTCTCCTATGTGTATGTGTGTGTGTGTGTGTGTGTGTATATGTGTGTGTGTGTGTGTGTATCTATATCTCTGTTGGCTTTCTGTGACTGGGAGAGAAGATGAAAGAAGAGGGCAGTTTCGAAGATGCAATTCCTTAAGTGCTATGTTAGTGTGATTCAGTGTATGTGTGCAGCAGCTGTTGGAATAGTTTCTCCCACAGAAATGTACTGGGGCGGAAACTTTCCCCAGCTCACCTTCTCCCTTCCTGTGACTACAGCTGCCTTCCAGTACTGTGTCTCCACATAGCAACCAAAAAGTAAAACGTGTCATTTGATCAGAATGACTAAAATGCATCCCATTATGGACAGGAAATCAATAACAATTGTCTGTGCGCAGTGCCAGCGCAGCCACTAGGTGGACTAGGCAATTGCCAAGGATGGCAGACCCCGGTGGGTAGCATACCATGATTCTTTAAAGCGATGGCTTTGTGCCGCTGCTTTGGTGCCTGCAGCAGACCATGCGCTTCGGCACCCACGGCACAAAAACTATGGCTTGCCACTCCTGCTCCCCTCCGAAGCAACGTCCTGTTGGAGAGGGGCAAGAACAGAAGGCCATGAGTATACGCATTGCATGTTAGCGGGGGGGGGGCTGCATTGTGGGGGGCGGCACGCAGAGGCTTCCCCGATTTTTGAGGATTGTCCCCAATTTTGAGGTAGTATCCCCGACTCCATGGACTATAATCATTTCAGTGGGGACAGAGGCAAAGGACATTGCTTCTCCTCATACCCCTCTGAAAGAAAATGTAAATTTAACTTTTTTTCTGAAACAAGAGGAGGAATTTTAGAAATATCTAAAATATTTATTGATATGCATACAATAAAATGTAAGCATGCATGTATGCACGTGTGATTAGAACTCAAGAAGGGCTGCTATTGCCAGGGGGGGGGGGGGGGATCGCTGCACTGCTCCTCCCAGTCCAGTTCAGCCCTTTAACAGGTGTCCCAGATTTGCTCTCCAAAAATCTGGTAACACTAGTTGTGGGGCAGTTGTGAAGGTTGTCTTTGGGAGTAGGGGCAGTTGTGGGAATCTAATTTTTGGGTATGGTGCAGTTTGTGAGGTGATGGAGCAGTTAAGAGTGGTTTTTGGTGGATGAGGCAATTTGTAGAGTGGTGAAGCAGTTGCAAGGTAGTTTTTGTGGGTGGGGCAGTTTGTTAGATAGTGGGGCATGTGCTGAGAGAGTTTCTGGAAGTGGAGCAGTTGTGAGCTAGTGGGGTAGATTGAGAGGGAGTAGTTTTTAGATATGAGGGCAGTTGCAGGGTATTTTTTGGGTATGGAGCAGTTTACAGAGTGGTGGGGCATTTGTGGATAGTATTTTTTGGAGGTGGGGCAATTTGGGGGTTGGGGGATTGAAAACAGTGAGAGCCAGGAACAGAAGTTGGAACCACTTCTCCCAGAGAAATGCATTGGGCCATTTTTGGAGTGAGGGGTGAGGACTTCCTTCTTTGTCTAATCTACTTCAATGTGATTTTTTTTTACAGTTTCATCCTCCATGTCAAGTTTATCCCATTTTGTTTAATTTTCTGTTATTTTGTCCTAAGACAAATTGACAAATGGACAGACGTTTCTTGATCCCTTTTGTATAATTCTTTCCAGCTTTATTTTAGAGGCTAGGAATTCAATGCACTAATTCTTCTTCTACATTCTCCTCTCCTTCTCCTATCACTGGTAGGCTCCTCAAATAGGGATCATCTTCTTCAGTCAATCATCTTTACTTCTCTTGGATGATTCCTTGGCAGAATCTCTCTTCTCCTTTCTCATGACCCTGTAAAGGATGCTCCACACACTCTCCCACTGGTTGGGTTTCTGGAACCCCAGGGACAGCGGTCTGGTATTTTTCCCACAAAATGTCACTGACACTGATTATCTGACTGCATGTCTTATTCCCCAGCTGGTCATAGGTTTCCATAAAGTTTTCTACATGCAGGCAGAGTTTCTCAAAGAACAGCATACTGAATATTATTGATCTCTGGATATCAGCCGTTGCTTACTGCTCTGTTTATATATTCAGCATCTCTCACTATCTGGATAGCAGTGCTAAAAATAATTATTTGATTCAAGCACCTTTACCGGCGTTTTACAAAAATATTTCGGCTGGGGGGGGGAGGGGTTAAATATCAACCTGCTAATGAAATGCACAAAAACTTTTTTTATTTTCCCCATGTGGCTATAATTAAAAACTATTTTACTTCACAGTGAATTTAATCTCAGGTTATGTTATGTCATGGGTAATTTTGCTAACAGTATTAATATCCACTGTAATCACTTCAGTAAGCGCACATTAAGGTCGAGGTTTCAGAAAAGACCCTCCCATTCTGCTATTACCACTACTGCTTCTTATCATTTTATAGCACTGCAAGGTGTATGTAGCGCTGTACATATACATGTAAGAGACAGTCCCTGCTCATCAGAGTTTATTTATTTATTTATTTAACATTTCTTTTGTACTGTCTTTCAGATTATCAAGGTGGTTTACATAAAACCGTAAACTTGTTATTCATGGAACAGTGAATATAGAACGTAGTACAAGAACTAGGGGATAGGGGGTGAACATATTAGGAGGGTGGTATGGTAGGACTATGTACAGGGGGATTGTATTTACATAGGGCTGAATACATGGGTTATCCAGAACATGAAAGCATATTGGTAGTGGGAGGAGGGGGGTAGCATTTTAGGTTATGTGCTGGGGCCAAAGTATTCTTGAAATATGAAGGTCTTTAGTTTTTTATGAAAATCGGTGCAGTCATTGGTGTCTCTTAGTGTGGTTGGGAGTGAGTTCCAGAGTGTGCGACCGTATATAGAGAAGAATCTCAGGCAGGTTGCATGGGTGCTAGCTGTATAGGGAACTAGTAAAAGCGTTTTGAGCACTGGGAGGATGTGCTTGTGTCTTGGTGTCCCTGTTATAAGTCTTGCTATGGGGTTCTGAGCTAGCTGGAGAGGATGGAGGACATGTTTTGAGAGGCCTTGAAAGACGGAATTGCAGTAGTCCAGTTGCGGGGTAATTATAGCTTGGCATACTGTCCGGAAATGGCTGGGGTCCAAGAGTGGGCGAAGGTTATGTAGGGTTTTCATCTTATACTAGGCAGTAGATGTGATATTCTTTATGTGAGCCTGCATGTTCAATTGCTGATCCAGGGTAATTAACAAGGTATTTGATTTTTTGTTTAACTGGGAGGGTTATCTTGTTGAGTGTGATTGGGGTTTTTTTTGGGGGGGGGGAGTGAAAGAGGGATCTCTTGAGATGAACATGGCTTCAAACTTTGCATAGTTTATTAGGAGGTTGTTTTTTAGCCATTCTGCCACAGCATTGAAACAGGATTTTGTGGGGGTGTAGTCTGGGTTGGTTGTGGAGATGGGGGTGTAGAACATCAGGTCATCAGCGTAGATGTAGTACAGGATATTATGTTCTTGAAGATTTTGCATACTGGTTGGATAAACAGGTTTACAATCTAAACAATCTCTGCTCCTTGTAAGTTTGCAGCAAGCCCGGTGGCTGTTCCCCGCCGGGCTGAAGTCTTGCGGTGCAGCTGTTATCGTGAGATTTCGGCCCAGCTGGAAACAGTCGCCAGGCATGAGGAAAACTTACAAAGAGTGGAAGCAGCGTGACAATGATGCAGTAAGTTTGCCGCCGCCACCACTGACGCCACTGTATAGGCCCCCTTTCTGCCGGGGCACTGGGAGCTGCTTGGGCAGAATTTTTGCTATTGCACATAGTTGATGAACAGAAGATTAAGAGGATCAAGATCCAAAAGCATCCTTGAAGAGATGGGTTTTTAGCCTGGATTTGAACAGGGCCAGAAATAGAACCTGACGTACTGAACCGGGTAGTTTGTTCCAGGCATATGAAGCAGAAAAGTGGAATGAATGGTCTGGACTTGGCTGTGACAGAGAGGAGCCCAGCAAAAAGGGATCTGCCAGAAGAGGGGAGTTCCCGAGGAGGGGTATAGGGAGAGATAAGGTACATCTACAAAATACATCCCCAAAATTTACCTATTAAAGGAGGAGATATTTTTCTCAGAATGAAGAGATGAATAAACAAAAATCTTGGAAATCAATATACCAAAAACAAGCTCTGAAATTCTCCATGGGAAGCCATAAATGTCAATCTTGAGAGGAGAAGAAATACATGTATGGAAACAAGGCAGGTCCACAAGCCAAGATCAATGCTATCAGTGCATCATTTGGCAGGCTCACTCTGTGTGGTGTGTCCCAGCATGTACCAGGTGGGATCAGGTGCTGCCATTTTTCAAGACGGCAGCACGGAGTCAGGAGCATGTGGGCAATGCTCCTGCTTTCCAAAGTTGGAGGTACTTGGAATGAGGGGTGCCAAGAGATATGGGCCACCAATGACATTTTTTTGAGGGTGTTGAAGTGAAGAGGGTCAGGGCCCACTTGGGCCATTAATGGAGTGGAGGAGTAGCCTAATGATTAAGAGCACTGGCTTGGGAGCACAGAGACCAGGGTTTGATTCCCACTAGCACTCCTTGTGGCCTTGGGCAAGTCACTTAACCCTCCATTGCCTCAGAAAAATCCAAGTTATCAATGGCCCTGTTTAATGTACTTTACCAAGTTTGAGTTTCAATGTAAACTGCTTTGATTTAAATAAATAAATTAATGAAATTTTACAGGTATTTGGGAGGTGTGGACTACCATGGATTTTGGGTCATCTGAGGTGAGGCTGCATCTAGCAGATAACACAGACCCATTTGTACATGCATCTGTCACACTCTCACTTAATTTGCACACATTTTTAATCTACAACTATTTTACATACTTTTGGTTACTGCATTTGAGAGCAAAGTTTTTGCATTTCCCTTGTGTTAGGAAACCATGTGCTGAGCAATAGCACATGGCTCTAATGCAAGATTTCTGCATCGGCCCGTTAGAGGGAGGGCAGTGAGGTAGGATTAAGAAGGCGGAAGTTATAGAGGGGTTGGGATTATGCAGGAGAAGAGACGTGCAAAGTAGTGACTTCAAGACTCATAGTAACATAGTGAATGACAACAGATAAAGACCAGCATAGTCCATCTAGTCTGTCCAGTAAGGTGAAGAGTTGTAGAGTTGCACTTTCCACTCTGGGCTGCTTGCTCTCCTCTGTGCCTTTAAGGTTGTGTCTGCCGCTCCAGGCAGGTTACCCCTCTCTATTTAGAAGTTATTTACGTTTGCTTTGATACCACCATCTTGCTATGTAGTGATCCTGTGTGTTTGTCCCATGCCTCTTCAAAGTTCTGTTACTGTTTTTGCTCCCACCACCTCCTTCAGGAGGGCATTCTAGGCATCCACCACCCTTTCCCTGAAGAAATATTTCCTGATGTTGCTTTTAAATTTACCTCTTTGCAGCTTCATTCCGTGTCCTCTAGTTCTACAGCTTCCCTGTGTTTGAAAAAGGTTTGTTTGTTCATTAATCCCCTTTAAGTATTTAAACGTCTGTATCATATCCCCTCTGTCTCGCCTTCCCTCTAGGGTATACATATTTAGATCTTCAAGTCTTTTCTCAAGCCTTCTGGCATAGGCCCCATTTGGTCACCTCCCTCTGAACCATTTCAAGTCTTTTTATATTCTTTGTAAGGTGCGATCTCCAAAACTGAACACAATACTCCAAGTGAGACCTCCTCAATAACCTGTACAAGGGAATTAGTACCTCCTTCTTCCTGCTGGTTATTTCTCTCTGTATGCAACTTAACATCCTTCTGGCTTTGACCACTGCATTGTCACACTACTTTGCCACCTTGAGATCCTCAGACACTATCTCCTATAATAAGTGGTGAGGAACGCAGTGGCGTACCATGGGTGGGGTGGTAGCTGCAGCTATTCCCTCTCAGCCCAAGTCTTGCGGTGCAGCTGTTCTCATGAGACTTTGGCTGGGAGGGAACAGCCGGCATGGAGAGAAGGCAGCATGGCTAACTAGCAAAGGTATGCTTGCCATGCCTCCTCTGTGAGAGCCTGGCAGGGGGAGGGCATGAGTGTCATTGTGGGTGGCGTTGTCTGGGGGGGGGTGGTGTCCACTCCAGGCACCCAATAATGTCAGGAATGTCACAGGAGGAACATCATCCTGGTTAGCACCATTACTCAAAGCAAGCACTGGACACAAATTTCACCCTGTATACCTGAATCTATCCTGCTGTTCACCCGAGGCTTTTCTGTAACATTAAAGTACCTGTCTTTAGTTTAATGGTGCAACATCATAAAATGAATCAGAGCCCCAGTGAAAGCGAGAGATGCCTAGTGGCAGCAGCAACAGCAGCAGCATTGTACCACTTGCGTTAGCTGAAGGACAGTGCCTGCACAGTAGCCCAAGGGAGGTAGTGAATGGCCACCACCAGCTTCTGCTCCCTCTTTCCCGGATTTGCCTGCAAAACTCCTCCCCCTACAGGGCTACAATCCAAGGGCTGACCGAAAGATACATCCTGATCAGATCATACTAGACTCAACTAAGACACCTTTTACTATAGATAATGTTTTTTATAAAAGTGGAATAGAAAACCGAGAGAATACTTGGGGGGGGGGGGGCAGGTGGGGATGATGATGGGGAAGCGGGGGGAAGGCTAGGACAGAGGAATAGGGAGGGACAATGGATGCAGGGAAAGGGGGAGAAAGGCAGGAAGGAAGATGCTAGGAAAGGAGGCAAGAAGACAGATATTGGGGGTATGGGGTTAAGGGTAAAGTAGGAATTTAGGTGGGGACTTGGGAAGTGGGTAATGGTTGGACGTATTTACTGGACCTGATATTCAGCAGAGACAGCTAGTGCGATAACAGCACCTAACCATCACCGCTGAACAGTAAATCCGGATATTCTATGCCAGGGCCATATCCTGCCATGGGCATTGACTATTCCGGTCAGCCGTGGAAGCCATAAGCTATCCAGCAGCAGCGATATTAAGCCACTGCCCAGTGAAATGCAGCGGCAAAGGTTAGACTGATGGGTTATCCCCGAGTTCTGCGCACGAATTGTCCCTGGAATGCCCCAATGCTAACTGGTTATCATTGGGGTGTATAGTGGTGGTACCCGTGGATATTCAGCAGCACTAACCATGTTAATGTCACTGAATATCCCGCTTAAGGGCATTTACATGTCAGCAAACCATGTAAATGCCTTTAAATATCAGACCAGGGATTGTAGGGCTGGAGGAGTAGCCTAGTGGTTAAAGCACTGGCTTGGTAACCAAGAGACTAGTGTTCAGTTCTGATTAGTACTCCTTGTGGCCTTGGGCAAGTCACTTAACGCTCTATTGCCTTGGAAGAAAGTCCCAGCAATCTACTTCTGATCACACTGCCAAGAAAACCCAGGACCTGCTGGGTCACCAGGAGTCAGCATTTCCTCAAAAAGGCACACATTGCATTTGCATTTTTTATTGTAAGCCACTTTTTGTGTGTCATAAAAGATGGTATAGAAAGTCTTAATAAACATAAACCTAAAGATAAATAATAGCACAGGCTCACATTGACTGGGGATTGGGAACAGGGTGGGGTCTCAGGGTTGGGATGGTAATTGGGTAGAGTGGGAAAGTGGAAACTTGTTTGTGAATGGACGATGTGTTTTAGATCAGCTGTGGAGCGTATAACATGGGGAAGAAAGTTGAGGTGATGATGTAAAAGGCCTGGAAGGTTTGGGAGGTTTCAGAAAGAGACAAGAGACTGGAGGTAGTGAGAGAAAGACAGGAGACTGGTCTTTGGAAGGGTGAGAGAAGGGAAAATGGAGGAGATGAAGGGGAATAGGAGGAAGAGTAGGAGGTAAGAAACAATGGGCCAGATTTTCAACAAGGTGCCAAGGAGCAGAAAGATACCCGTTCAGTAAAAGTATCTGAATCGTGAGTCATGTGCCGCTTACATGGGCAGGCCATGAAAATACAGCATAAAGTGAGTATAGCAGCAGGCGCCTAGGGTGGCCTAGCCGTGTACGCTCAAGCCTGGAAAATGGGTTCAGCGCACAAGACAAGTTAGGCCGCCTTACCCATGGCCAGCGGGCAGGCAGGTGGAACGGCAAGTAGCCTAAGGTGCTAAAGTGCCATTTCTGGATGTTGCAGTGGAGGCTATCAGTGCAACTCCAGTGCATCTGGGAGCGCTGGGCAGCAGAGGAAGGTCAGTGAGTTACTCATTGGATCCTGTCATACCCAGGGGGTGACAGCTATGACTGCTGAACAGGTGCAGGCAGACCTGGTGGTGTGGTATCCCTTGTATACAATGATGGTGACAGCCCTACTGTCCACCAGTGCTGCTATGCCTTGTGTGTACCAGCCGGCACCCAATCCTTGTGGGAGCGCACACACAAGGGCATAGTATGGTGTGGAATGGCAGCACAGGGACACACATCTTCAGCATCGTCCACAGATGCCCACAGCGTACCCACCGGCATCGCTGTGGCCCCCCAGGGGGTGTTGAGGATGGCAGGCCGCAGACACCCATGGATGGGGGGTATAGAGCAGGGTGGATAAGGGCACCAGGGAAGGCACGTAGTGTGAACTGTGGGATGGCACACCCCCATGGCCTCAGGGTGGGTTCTGCAATGCATGTGGGGTCCTCTGGAGATGTGCCAGTCCCACACCATGGCCACTTTGGTGCAGATATCTAACCTCCCTCCTCTTCCCTGACAGCCGGTTCGAGAGAGGAGCCATTCAGCTCTGGTGCATCATGGGCACAGAACCAGGGGGCAGACCTGCTGCAGCACATCCATCTCAGCCTGCATCTGTGTCTGGCCCCAGCAGTAGCGATGCCGAGGATAAGGAGACTAGCACCTCATCCATGGAGGACACCTCCACTGAGGGGCAATGCAGTGAGGGGTCCACTGTACAGCAGCGAGAGGGGGAGTCTGAGGAATGGGAGGGCTCAGAGGGCGACGGGCAGGAAGGGAAGTCTGAGGGAGAGGGTGGCTCAGAAGCGAGGGGCAGGAAGGGGAGTCTGAGGGGGAAGGTGGGTCAGAGGGTGAGGGGAAGGAAGGGGAGATCGCGGGGGAAGGTGGGGGTATGCAACCACCACCCACCAAGCACTACAGGTATGGTAATGTGATGCAACAAGGGGCCAGCAGGCACCCAGCTGGGGGACCAGGGGAGGGATAGCAGACCTTGGCTTACCCCTGGCCTCCCACAGCCATGCCTGGACAAGCCCATCCCAGGGGGCCATGGGGCATCCTCTAGGCACAGACAGGAGTAAGCACAACATGCCCCAGACCCATGGGCAGTACTCTGTGTCTGTGGGCCCCCACATCCACCCCAGCCCCCTTGCATACACCATGGTGGACCAACACTGGGCACCTTTGTGCCACCACCAAGCAGGCAATATGCAGACTGGGCCCTCTCCATTCTGGGGCAGAGATACATCTCCTCAGGGGCGATGTGCAAACAGTGATCCAGGCACTTTCCAATGCCCTGGATATCCTTGTGATGCTTGACTGGTCACAGGTAGGGTCCTTCTACAGCATAGGTGCTCCCCATGGCAGGTATTGTCCCTCTCCCGGCCTTGACGGGCAGGTATGCCTTGACGAGGGCATGGGTGCCCATTGTCCTCTTAGCTGTGGGGATTGCTGTCACTGTTTGAAGCAGATATGTTGCCATTGCTGGCTATGTTACAGCCTTGTAAATAAATGTTCCCATCTTTTGCAATCCCAGTGTGTTGTCAGATTTGTGGGGGCAGGGCTGTTTGTATGCATGTGTGGTGCTGGGGTCTGTTTTAGGGGGGCATTGGTGTTCTGGGCTTTGGGGGGTGTTTGCCATGTGGGTATGGTCCCTGCACAGCTATGGCACAGAGATGCTATATGCGAAGCACCGCACTGCGCAGGCAGCATCACCGCACCATACCGGCACAGGGCAGATGCTGCATCAGCTGTGCATGGGCAGTACCACTGCTGCATACATGCACAGTGCTCCCTTGTCTCCCGCTTTGCACAGATAGTGCACAAGTTGCATACCTATGCACAACAGAGCAAACTGGCACCACCATACCCATGCAGGTTACATGCGCCGTCACCGTTCACCACGGGTGTGTCATAGTGGTGGCACATGCACAGCATGTATCCTGGTCTGGGAGGGCACACTTCACGCTGCAGCACCCATGTCCACTACCGTGCTGTCTGGCCTACCCATGTGTTGCTGTCTGGGCATCCATGCATGCATATGCCTCCGCGATATGGTGTGTGACCCCTGTGTCCTATGGTGGATAGCTTTTAGGTAGATTTTCATACTGACGGCACACTAGAATCTGCACCAGGGGTCCTCAAACTTTTTAAACAGGGGGCCTGTTCACTGTCCCTCAAACCGTTGGAGGGCCGGACTATAGTTTAAAAAAAAACTATGAACAAATTCCTATGCACACTGCACATATCTTATTTTGAAGTAAAAAAACAAAACGGGAACAAATACAATATTTAAAATGAAGAACAAGTAAAGTTAAATCAACAAACTTACCAGTATCAGTCCATTACCAGTCCTAAACACCTAGCGACATCAACTTAAACACAAAGTAAAACCGGTGCAGACTGCGGAGCCTTCACGTGCAGCGGCGTCCCGCCCCCAAAGGAAGTAACTTCCTTTGCATACAACTTCCTTTGGGGGCGGGACGCCGCTGCACGTGAAGGCTCCGCAGTCTGCACCGGTTTTACTTTGTGTTTAAGTTGGATTATTTTTTTAGAAGTTGAAGTGAGGCGGGTACTTTGGGGGCAAAAATGCTGCCTTTGACATTTCTCCGCCTGAGGCAGCCGCCTCACTTTGCCTCATGGTAGAGCCAGGGGCGGCCCAAGGGGGGTGCGGGGCCATGTGCGGAGACTCGGTACGTGGCCTCATTTGCATAAGTGGCCTTATTTGCGTAAATATTTGCATAATGTTACCATACACTAACTTTTAGTAAACATGTCTCTTAATGAGCGTATGGATAAAGAAAGACTAAAAGATTTCTACATTACTATAATCCACTGCCAACCCCCAGGCACACTGGGAACTACTACAAACACTGCCCATTTAGGACCCATAGCAAACCTGCCGTATCGTAATAGCACTACCAGGACTCACAAAGCACCAGACCCTACCTATCAAAGGCAACACTGCAAATATTAAACCAATACATTTCAGAGAATAACAATACATGACCTACTGGGGAAAGAGAACAAGTGGCAATGTCAAATAGGAATTACATAAACAGAATACCTCAGCTCAGTTACACATGCAGAACATAGACCATCACCAAACAAGGAATCACAATTTAGAAACAGGAAGGCAATAATTAAACTGGGAACCCTAAAAGCCAAACTTGGAATGTACAACAACACTGTAGAAATAAAACTATAAATTAATTTCCTCTTGTACCAAAAAAAAGCGCAGACGTTAATGATGCACATTTCCCAGAGCTTTCATATTCCAGTTAATAAATTCAAAATAAAGAGATATCTTTCTACCTTTTGTGCATTTTTTTCAGTTGCAATTGCTCCAGCCACTTTCTTCTGGTTTCTTCGTGTTTTCTGCTAACTCTCCATCATCTGCTGTCCATTTGTCCTTTCTTCTCTCTTCTAGTTTTTTTCCATTCTTTCTCTCTACATCTGCTTTAACATACTAATCTTTCTCCTTTTGCTCTTTCCTCATTCCTATTTCATCCACTCAAATTTTACCCCTCCATCCTCAATCCCCACTTACTCTCCCAATACCCGGCCAATTGTAGATTTTTCATCCCTCCCACACAAAATATTTTTCCCCTCTCCATTTTACTCTCCCAGCCCCATCCCATTCTAATCCTCCCCCAACATCAGCTCCCTTCTAGTTCCAGCCTCACCCAGCATCCACTCCCTTCTAGTCCCTGCATCAGCCCATTTCCAGTCCTAGCCCCCCATCAGCCCATTTCCAGTCCTAGCTCCCCCATCCATTTCCAGTCCGAGTCCCTTCATCAGCTCATTTCCAATCCTAGCCCCCATCAGCCCATTTCTAGTCATTTCCTAGCCCCACCATCAGCCCATGTCAAATCCTAGCTCCCCTCCACTCAGCCCAATTCCAGTCCAAGCCCCCCATGAGCACTGTTCCCTCTAAGCTGTGCGCGTGTGCGCGCGCACACACCTCGCCGAGAGAGCGCACATACTTTACAACAGAGCGCACAAAAATTACGGCTCTGATTCTGATAGAAAACAACACAGATGTCTTAAAATTTCATAGTTATGATTGTAATTACTAGAAATTTCCCGCTTCATTTAGTAATCGTCTATTTTCATTTAATTTGATTAAAATCAGTGTGGTATACATACTGTATTCTGACGTGTAGTCAAATTTTAAAGTATATAACTCCGAGTGTCGTTATGTGGCGCACAAAAATTTTACCTTCCTTCAAAAGCTGCACACAGCTGATATTTTATGCGCACACAGCCTAAAGAAAATTAGAGGGAACATAGCCCATGAGCCTACTTCCAGTTCTAGCCTCTCCATGAGTCCATTTCAATCCACGCCCCCACCACAGCCCATTTGCAATCTTAGCTCCCCCCAACAGCCCATTTCCAGTCCTATCCTAGCTGCTCCATCAGCCCATTTCCAGTCCTAGCTCCCTTCCCTCACAGCCCATTTCCGTTCCAAGCCCCCCTCCTCATCAGCTATTTGCAGTTCAAGCCCCCTTCCACTCAGCCCATTTCCAGTCCTAGCAACCCCACAACCCATTACCAGTCCTAACCCCCCATCAACCCACTTCCAGTCCTAACCCCCCCCATCACCCCATTTTCAGTTTAAGCCCCCCCTATAACCCATTACCAGTCCTAACCCTCCATCAGCCCACTTCCAGTCCTAACCCCATCAGCCCATTTCCAGTCAGCCCCCCATAGCCCATTGCCAGTCCTAACCCCCCCCATCAGCCCACAGATAATTACCAGTCCTAACCCCATCAGCCCACCTCAAGTCCTAACCCCTCCCCATCAGCCCATTTCCTGTCCTAGCCCCCCCATAGCCCATTATCAGTCCTAACCCCCCATAGCCCATTACCAGTCCTAACCCCCCATCACCCCATTTCCAGACAGCCCCCATCAGCCCACAGCCCATTACCTGTCTTTACCTCTCATAGCCCATTAACAGTCCTAACCCCCCCAACAGCCCACCTCAAGTCCTAACTCCTCCCCATCAGCACATTTCCTGTCCTAGCCCCCCATAGCCCATTACCAGTCCTAACCCCCCATAGCCCATTACCAGTCCTAACCCATCACCCCATTTCCAGACAGCCTCCATCAGCCCACAGCCCATTACCAGTCTTAACCCCCCCATAGCCCATTACCAGTCCTAACCCCCTCAACAGCCCACAGCCCATTACCAGTCCTAACCCCCGCAGCCCACCTCAAGTCCTAACTCCTCCCCATCAGCACATTTCCTGTCCTAGCCCCCCCATAGCCCATTATCAGTCCTAACCCCCCCATAGCCCATTACCAGTCCTAAGCCCCCATCACCCCATTTCCAAACAGCCCCCATCAGCCCACAGCCCATTACCAGTCATAACTCCCCATAGCCCATTACCAGTCCTAACCCCCCATAGCCCATTACCAGTCCTAACCCCCCAATAGCCCACAGCCCATTACCAGTTCTAATCCCATCAGCTCACCTCAAGTCCTAACCCCCCCCAATCAGCCCATTTCAGTCCTAGCCCTCCCCATAGCCCATTACCAGTCCTAACCCCCCCAACAGCCCACAGCCCATTACCAGTCCTAACCCCATCAGTCCACCTCCCGTCTTATCCCCCCATCAGCCCATTTCATCCTAGCCCCTCCATAGCCCATTACCAGTCCTAACCCCCCCATCAGCCCATTACCAGTCCTAACCCCCCATCAACCCACAGCCCACCTCAAGTCCTAACTCCACCTCAAGTCCTAACCCCCTCAATAGCCCATTACCAGTCCTAACCCCCCCCACATTGGCCCAGGGAAAATTTAAAAAAAAAAAAAAAAGCTGGCTGCTGCCGCTGCCGCCGCAGCAGCAGCAGAATCGAGTGTCCCGCGGGGCCCCCTCTGCCCGGCTGAGCTCTCCCTGCCGGGCTGAGCCCCTCTGCGACGGCTTTCAAAAATTCAGATCCGCGAAGGGAGAGTGTCTCCCTCGCGTCTCTGTTAAGCCTGCAGGGGCAGATGGGAAATTCCCCATCAGCCCCTGCGGGCTTAACAGAGATGCGAGGGAGACACTCTCCCTTTGTGGATCTGAAAGCCGTCGTAGAGAGGCTCAGCTGGGCAGGGAGAGATCAGCCGGGCAGAGGGGGCTCCACGGGACACTCGATTCTGCTGCTGCTGCTGCTGCGGCGGCAGCAGCCAGCTTTTTTTTTTTAAATTTACTTTTTAAAGCAGAATGTTCTTTGCGTGGGGCCCCCTGAAACGCGACGCCCTGTGCAAAAAACATTCTTGCTCAATGGATGGGCCGGCCCTGGGTAGAGCCGCCCCTGAGGACAGGCAGTGGTGGCAAAAACACCCGGCAGGCCAGATAAATGTCCTCAGCGGGCCGCATGTGGCCCACGGGCCATAGTTTGAGGACCCCTGACCTACACGATATCGTTTTGGATGGGGCGTGGAATGGTTGCACGTCATATCTGCGTATATGTAAAAGGGCCTACATGGGTAGCACGATACAGCCATAGCACCTGAACAGATAGCACAATGGCAGAGACAGTGCAGAAAGGCCAAAAGAGGACCAGGAAAGCTAACCACACCCTCAGAGACCTCTATGACCCTGGGGTTCATCATGCAGCAGCACACAGCACTCTTTGTGGCATAGGATGCCAACACACAGATGTCAGCATGGTGTGACATAGTTAGGCAGGTCAATTTCATCCACCACTACAACAGGGATGTGGAGGATATAAAGAAAAAGTGGCAAATGGTATGGTAGGCTGTAAAGGAGATGAAGGCCAGCAACAACAAGCTGCCACCCACGCACCAGCACAAACTCACCTCCCTGGAGGAACAGGTACTACAGTTCATGGAGAAGGTCACCATTGCAGGGGTCATGGACTTTGACAGCCCCACCCCTGGCACACAGGAGGGTGAGTAGGGGTTGCTGCATGCCCTGGGTGGCACAATGGAGCCATGTCTGTCTCCATGCTATGGTGCCACCTGCCTAGAGCCTGCCCATCTGTCTGATGTTGCTTGGGTAATGTGGGGGCTGGGGGTGGTGGTGGCCGGGGAACCCCCTGATGTTCCCTTTGTCATCCTGATGCCATCCCATAGGCCGACATTCTGACCCATGGCACCAATCTCTGGTACCTGCGGAACGTATCAAAAGTGACTTCATGGCTCTGGGACAGAGGGTGAAGCAGTTAGGTGCACAGGTGGTGTTCTCTTCAATCCTCCCTGTTGAGGGTAAAGGCCAAGGCAGAGAGGCTCGCATCCTGGAGATGAATGCATGGCTGCATGGATGGCGTCATCGAGAGCGTTTTGGTTTCCTAGACCATGGGATGCTGTTCCAAGGGTTGCAGAGCAGAGATGGCATCCATCTGTCCAAGAAAGGTCAACACATCTTCGGTAGTAGACTGGCTAATCTACTGAAGAGGGCTTTAAACTAAATTTGTTGGGGATAGGTGAAGAAAGCCCCCAGGTAAGTGAAAGCCCCCAGGTAGGTGATACATTAAATACCTTTATGGAAATGGGTAACAGGGGTAACATATGGAAAGCAGTGTGTATAAATGCCCGTAGCATGGGAAATAAGATCCCTGATGTTGAAGCTTTGGTGGGAGTGGCTGACTTGGATTTAGTGGCAGTTACAGAAACATGGTTCACAGAAAACCATGACTGGGATGTAACTATACCTGGCTATACTTTATACAGAAAGGACAGGGTAGGAAGAAGGGGAGGAGGAGTGGCACTATATGTAAAAACTACTATTAAAGCTTTGGAATTACAGAGCTTAAAAGGGAGAGAGGAGGCATTGTGGGTTAAACTAGAAAGAGGGAAAGAGAAATCTATTTGCATTGGTGTGATATACAGACCTCCCTCACAAGAGGAAGAGGTGGACAAAGAGTTAATTGAAGACATACGGAGCATTGCTAGGAAAGAGGAAGTGCTACTGCTAGGAGATTTCAATATGCCAGATGTTGATTGGCACATTCCTGCTGCAGTATCATCTAGAAGTAAGGAGATCCTGGATTCTCTACAGGGAGAACTATTCAGGCAATTGGTAACAGACCCCACACGTGAAAGGGCCATACTGGACTTGGTGCTTACCAATGGTGAAAGTGTTTCTGATGTTGTAGTGGGAGATCATTTTGCATCCAGTGATCACCAGATGGTGTGGTTCAGTATTAGGACTAGGGCTGTTAGAATCCATTCAAAGGTGAGGATCTTAGACTTTAGGAAGACTAACTTTGCGAAGATGGGCCAATACCTCAGGGAGTCGTTAGTGGGATGGGAACAGCTGGGGGATGTAGAAAAACAGTGGGCAAAACTGAAAGGGGGTATTTTAAGGGCAACCAACCTTTTTGTTAAAATGGTAAATAAAGGAAAAAGGAAAAGGAGACCACTATGGTTTTCAAAGGAAGTAGCTGAAAAAGTGAAGAAAAAGAGGGAGGCCTTCATGAAATACAAGAGATCACAGAGAGAGGAAGACAGGCATCTGTATTTGGAAAAACTTAGAGAAGCTAGCAAAGTAGTCAAGAAGGCAAAGATTCAAAAGGAGGAGGAAATAGCCAATGCAATAAAATGGGGGGATAAGACATTTTTCAGATATATTAGTGAGAAGAGGAAGGGCAAAAGTGGTATTGTCAGACTCAAGGGTTCAGGGGGGGAATATGTAGAAGCTGATAAGGATAAAGCGGAATTGCTTAACAAATATTTTTGTTCTGTGTTCTGTGTTCACAGATGAAGAACCAGGAGCAGGACTTCAGAAAACACCCACAAATAGGAACAGAAGCGAGGGACATCTTGAACAATTTTCAGACGACTGTGTTTGTGAGAAACTAGCTCAACTTAAAGTAGACAAAGTGATGGGACCGGATGGGATACACCCTAGAATACTGAGGGAACTTGGGGACGTTCTAGCAACTCCACTGACTGACCTTTTCAATGCCTCGTTGGAGTCGGGAGTGGTGCCAAAGGACTGGAGAGAGGCTCATGTGGTGCCTTTACACAAAAGCGGAAAGTAAGGATGTGGTTGAAAACTACAGGCCGGTTAGTTCAACTTCGTCGGTGGTGAGTAAATTATTGGAAACGCTGCTGAAAGAGAAAATAGTGAGGTTTCTGGAGTCCAGCAGATTACAGGATCCGAGGCAGCATGGATTCACCAGAGGCAGGTCTTGTCAGACAAATCTGATTGATTTCTTTGACTGGGTGACCAGGGAGTTGGACTGAGGGAGAGCTATAGATGTGGTGTATTTAGATTTCAGTAAAGCCTTTGACACTGATAGGAGATTTCAATTTGGCAGATGTTGATTGGGACATCCTAGATCCAGAAGCAGCGAGATCCTGGATTCTCTACAGGGACAACGGAACCCACAGGAAGGGGTGATACTGGACTTGATGCTTAAAAATGGGGAGAGTTTTTATGGTGTAGTCAATGATCATCTGGTATTCAGTGTACCAGATGGTGTTTTTCAGTATTATTTATTTTATTTACAGTTCTTATATACCGCGCTATTTGGTATCAGTGCGGTTTACAAATAACAGAAACTTGCATCAGAACAGGATCTTTTGCAAACTTGCATCAGAACAAGATCTTTTGCATACATTGTAACAGGGTCTGGAACTTGGGAATGTAACAGGGGAAACTATATACAATTAACAATAATAGTTGTGAACTATTTACAGTTTATATATCAGCTCGGTAATTCGTAATGGAGAAGACCTTAAAATCTATGATCATTAGGGGAGTTCCTGAGTGTAGGTCTGTTTAGTGTCTCGTCGGTGGTTACGTTGTTGGAGCATTTGAGGCTTCGTGTGTAGGTTGTGGTGTGTGGAATGATTGTGTTAGATTAGGGTTGACAAAGTGTAGGCAGAATAAGTGGTGTTTAAGGGCTTTTCTGAACTGTGAAAGGTCATTGATTATTCGGAGTTGAGGTGGGAGGTCATTCCAACATTTAGGGGCATAGAAAGGGTATTAGAGTTGGTTCATTGAAAGTGTATTAGAGTTGGTTCATTCAAAAGTGGGGAAATACCTCAAGGAGTCATTAGCTGGATGGGAATTTCTGGGGGGGGGGGGGGAGTTAGAACAACAGTGGGCAAAAGTGAAAGGAGAAATTTTAAGAGCAACAAATTTTCTTTGTTAGGAAAGTAAATAAAAGTAAGAGGCTATGATTTTCAAAAGTAGCTGAAAAAGTAATGAAAAATAAGTTGGCCTTAATAAACTATAAGAGATCACAAAAAGAGGAAGACAAACAACCATATCTGGAGAAGCTAAGAGAATATGGTAATGTAAACAGGAAAGCGAAGATACAAATGGAAGAATAAATAGCCAATACAGTAAAATATAGGGACAAGACTTTTTTTTTTAGGCATGTTAGTGACAGGAGGAAGTGTATAGGTGGCATTGTGAAACTTAAGGGTGAAAGAGGGGATATGTAGAGGCTGATGAGGATAACATGAGCAGGGACTGAGCGAAGCTTGAAGAATGGTCAAGAATTTGGCAGCTAAGATTTAAGGCTAAAACATGCAAAGTCATGTATTTGGGCTGCAGAAGTCCAAAGGAGCGTTATAGTATAGGGGTGAAATGCCTCAATGCATTAATTCATAGATATGCACATACAAAGGGATCTGTGCAAATTTAAAATTTTTAGGTGCTCAAATAAACTAAATATAAGCTCCTGAATGCACACCCCTATAAAACAGGTTAAAATCAGAACTAGATTAGCCTGTTCCTTAAGATCTGGAGTTAGGTCGCAACCCTGGTGCAGAACGAAAGAGCTGGAAAGTTCATTAAAATTCTCCATGCTTGTAAAAAGAACTGCACAACCAAACAAGAGCCGACTCTTCCTTCTTCCTGCAGATGTTTTCAAGCTGTCCAGGTCTCACTGCACACTTCTATGGCAGATGTCTCCAGACTCAGCTTGCAAAGCTTAAAGGCATACATCACCATTGGGAACAGGGGCGGCTCTATCATTAGGCAGATTGAGGTGGCTGCCTCAGTCGGCAAAGTTTTGGGGCAGCAAAAAATGCCCCCCAAAACAACCCAGCCACGGTCACTTCACTCTGCCTAGACCTTCTGCTACTGCTAGTACTGCGCTACCATCGTCATCATCATTGCCACTTCTCCTGGGTCTGAGGTGGCATCAATCATTCCCTCTCGACTCTGATGACTAGTGACAGCTTAAAAACAAAATCAAGCAACAGTATGGGGTCTTCCTGACTCCAGCACACTTGTAAGACCCTAATGGTTCCGCCTCCTACTGATGCATACGTCTGTGTCAAAGGGGAGCAGGACTGGAAGAGAGTTAATAGGCGCGCTGGAGTCAGGAAGACCCCACACTTTTGCTTGATTTTGTATTTTAATCCGCCACTATCACTGATGCAGAGAGAAGCAGCAGCAACTGCGGTAGTGGCAGGAAGAGAGAGAGAGAGGCTATGTTGGGCATCAGTTGGTCGGTGGGTGGGTGGGTGCAGAAGTGGCATATAGATGCTGGATAAAAGATGGCAGGGAGATAGATGCTGCACATTGGGAAGCAGCGAAAAGATGCTGGATGGAGGGTGCAGGGGGACAGATGCTGGCCATTTGGGGAGGGGGCAGATGGTGGCCACAGGGGAGGAGGTGGAGGGTAGATGCTAGCCTTGGGATGAGAGAGGCAGTGGGCAGAGGGTTGCCACAGGAAGAATGGAGAGTAGCTGCTAGGCATGAGGGGGGGCATAGGGAAGAAAGGGCAGATGCTGAGTATGGAGGGCAGATGCTCGGCATAGGGGGAAATGGAGAGAAAGGCCACATGCGGGGCATAGGGGGAAGGAAAAGGGGAGAAAGAGCTGATGGGAGAGATAGGGGAGAAAAGGCAGATACTGACCATGGGTGCATGGAGGACAGATGCTGGCCATGATTGCATGGACGACAGATGCTGGCCATGGGTGGATGGACATCAGATGCTGGACATGGGAGGGGGATAAAGGGTAGATGTTGGACAATGCATGGAGGGCAGATGCTAGGCATGGAAGTAGATAGAGGAGAAAGTGCAGATGCTAGACACTGGGGGGTGGAGGAAGAGAGGAGATATGCTGGACACTGAAGGGGGGAATGAGAGAGGGGAGATGCTGTAAACAGAAGGAGAAAGAGATGAGAGATGTTGGGTACATAGGGAGGGAGCAAGAGGAAAGTTGGTGACAGGGAATGGGAGAGAGGAGAGATAGTGAACACTGTGGGGAGGAGAAAGGGAAGAGAGGATGAAATGCTAGAGAGGAGGGAGAAGGGGAGGAAGAGGTAAAATTCTGGACATAGGGTATGGAGAGATGCTGGGCACAGGAAGGGAGAGAATGGGAGATATATTGGACACAGGATGGGGATGAGTAGGAGGAATGGTGGGTTGGAGTGAAGCACTGGATGGCAGAGAGAGAGAGGAAAGACATTGAACAGGGGAGGAGAAAAGGGGAGAGAATATGGACATGCAGAGAGGAGAAGAGAAAGTGGAGAAATAAAGTTTGGGGAAGGAGAGGACTGTGTTAAGGGTTGAAAAGTGGTAGATGCAGTATTGAGGGGAGGTTGAGGACTGGATGGTAAGAAGGAGGAGAAAAATCTGAGTTGACAGAGTGAGGGAGAAAAAAAACTGGAAAAAAGCTGAAAGGAAAAGATGAATGCCAGAGACAAAAGGAAGTAAGGAGACAGGAAAGGAGAGAACTGGCTGATTGGAGGGAGACCCTAGAAAGCGAGTTACGATAAGACAGAGGAAAGCAGAAACTAGAGACAGAGATCAATATGATTAGAGAATAAGATGGCCAGCCAACAAAGGTAGAAAAATTAATTTCATTTTCAATTTAGTGATTGGAATATGTTCGTTTTTGGAATTTACATGTTCTGTATATTTTGCATGCTATAGGGGCGTATGCATCTATTTCTAATTCCCAAATGTTGTACTGCATGCAGGGGTGGACGGGGTGGGTCATGCCCCTCCATTCTGGCATCAGGCCGACCTAACCAGAGGCAGCAAAACAGACATATAAGAGGATTACTAGAGGCAGTGTCAACATTCACACTGCTTTGTGCCCATACATGTTAATCTCAGGCCCAGTGCTGGCCCCAGAGTTGGTTCCAGGTGTTGGCACTGTAAGCCAACCTCAAGCCTTATGTTCTCCCTGTTTAGCTTTGAATGCCCTGCTCTTTGCCGCCTCCCCAAAAGCTGTCATCCTAAGTGACTGCCTAGTGTGCCTAACTGTTGTGCCAGCTCTGCCCAGGCCCCACTAAAAAATCAGCCTTGGAGAATTTGTCTTCTTTGGCCTTCAGTTTATTTTTTGTCTATATATATCCGGTTTAGTTTGTGGTAATTTATTCCTTACTTAGTGAGGATCTATTATTTTCTAAGTGTGTGACCAAAGCCAGGTATTCTGTTAGCATGGAGTTTCTATGTAGGGATCGATAGTAATCTAGATAATTCAGTTTTCGGAATAGGTGTATGGATATTCTAGGGCCCACTGCAATATTTACAGTGCTGCTCTTTTCTGGATAGGCCCTTTGTTGGAGTTTTGGATGTTAATACTGTTATAACATGGTTAATTTTCTCTTTAAGTCCTGAGTAATTTTTGTAAGGTTTTGTATTACTTCACGTTACGCCCAGTATTGCTTTATATTGCTGTTAACTGAAATGACACCAGTATCAGTAATTATTTTTGGTATCTTGAGTTCTGTGGGAAATGTCCTAGTTCTGCTCTGAACCCATTGTTGGGAGAGAGGTTTCTTTCGGGTGCAGAATGTATGTTCAAAAAGAAAAAGTGAGAACCACAGCACAGTTTCAAACGCCAAAATCAAATTAATTATAATAATTTTCTTTTGGTGTTATAAACTGTGCCGTGGTTCTCCCTTTCTGATTTTGCTCCTTGATATGTGATCATCTTGCATTTCCTTTGTCTTTGGCAGGATAAATATTTACATTAAAAACTACACAGGTCCAGTGTGCAGTGTCAGGATTCAGTATGTCTTATATTAGATTCTCTGGTGAGATAATTACACTGCTATTATTTTTGCTGCATATAAACATCATTGCAAAGTTTTTTTTTTAAAATAAATCTTATAGTCTAGGAATATATTGCTTTCTTTATCCTTGGAATCCAAAACATCAAAACCCAGAGTGCTTATGGAACACCACTTGCCCCAAGTTAACCAAAAACAACCTGTCTGTGATTGTCGGTAACTCCACCCCTCAAAATGGCAGCAGCCCTGCAGCCATTGGTAGGTACACAGGAAGCAGGAGCCCCAGAGCAGAGCATCACCACGCTGATGCGCATCATCGCACCAACGAGGGATGCCTTCTCCCCTCCATGCCAACAAGCACAGACACCGGCCAGAGACAGATTTGGCACAGCCCCCATATGGCACCAGTAGAGCCCTTCCTGTGTCACATCGGTAGTCTCCACAACTGCTGCCCAGCACTAATGTGGTTCACAGAGGAGGCAGGCAGCAGCACAAGAGCAGGAGAAGTCGTAGGAACAGCATGTGGGGCTGGTCCGTCCACTAAGTGGGCTAGGTGGCCACCTAGGGCGGCAGATCTCTGTAGGCAGCAGACCCTCTGTAGGCCACATGACCCTCCCCCCCGTGCTGAGCCACAGCGTGCTGCCACCCCCTGCTGTGGTGATTCCGGCAGCAGGGCCTGCCCTTCTAAACCCCCAAAGTTATGTCAGAGGGGGTGTCAGAAGTGGCAGGCCATGTGTGCTGAAGCACATGGTCTGCCGCTGAGCCGCGCCGTGCCGCATCACCCGATCCCGCCCTGGAATTGGCAGTTGCAGAGCTCAGCATGGGGGGAGGGGGGGCATCACAGCATGGCTATAAGGCACAGCCGGGGCTTCTGCCTAGGATGGCAGCAACTCTTTGATCGTCCCTGACAGCAGGAGTAGCAACTTTAATGTACTGCGTTAACGAATTATTGCTGAGATTTCAAGCAGTTATCCTGCCTCCAATTTTTCTCAACTAACAACAAATAACATTTCTCTTCTGGACTATATAGGCCTGTTGGGGAGTCAATAACAGAAAGAGCTTCTGATAATATTTGAGCAAATAACAGTATGCCTCCTTATTACGTTTACAAATAAAACTTTGTGTACATTTAAATATAGTTCCCAGGCCTAAATCAATAATTGAGGTGATGCCACGGACCTATAGAGTGGCTCTTACATGTTTAGTAACCAACTTGTGCGGATCTCTAGTTCACTGATCATGGTCACCCTTGATATACAATCAACTTGCTATGCTGGCCTTTTCCAGGAATTATTTTTGCTTATTTGTTTTGCTTTCTTCCTCCCAACACCCTTCTCTCCCCAATTAATACAAAACAAATTATGCAGTTGGTAACTGGTCTGGGTATCAGCTTTTAGGTATTTACAAGCTGCATTTCCATTTTTTTCCTTATGATTTCTAGCATTCTATTTGCTTTCTTGACCCTCCGCCCAGTGTGCAGCAGCAGCAAAGAAAGTAAATAGAATGACTGGAACCATAAGGAAAGGAATGTAGAATAATGCCAAGGATATTATAATGCCTCTGTATCGTTCCATGGTGCGACCGCATCTTGAATATTGTGTGCAATTCTGGTCACCATATCTTAAAAAAAAAAGATATTGCAGAATTAGAAAAGGTACATAGAAGAGCCACCAAAATGGTAAAGGGGATGGTAAGATACCACTATGTGGAAAGGTTTAAAAGGTTAGGGCTCTTCAACTTGGACAAGAGATGGCCGAGGGAGATATGTTAGAGCTCTATAAATTAATGAATGGAGTGGAACGAGTAAACGTAGATCGACTGTTTACGCCATCAAAAAGTAGAAAGATTAGGGGACACATTGAAGACATAATATAACCCATTTAAGACTAATAAGAGAAAATATTTTTTCACTGAATGCGTAATCAAACTCTGGAATTCGTTACTGGAGAATATAGTAAAAGCTGTTAGTGTAGCTGGGTTTAAAGAAGATTTGGATAAGTTCCTGGAGGAAAGGACCATAAACCATTATTAAAGAGGACCTGGGAAATCAACTGCTTACCCGAGGACAAGCATTGTGAAACCTGTGTGCATTTTTGGGAACCTGCCATGAATTTGTGACCTGGATTGGCCACTGTTGGAAACAGGATACTGAGCTTGATGGACCTTGATCTGGCCCACTATGGTATTTTTTATGTTCTTATGTGCAGTGGAACACCTTTTTAGTTGGAGAGGCCAAACAAACCAATCTCCAGCCCTGCCACCATATGCTCTGTTGCTGATGCTGTGTTGGGCAAAATATTGGTTGGACCATGGTCCCTGTGGCTCATCCCTTTCCACTGCCTATGACATAAAGGGTCCTGCGAGGATGTAGGGAAAATGGCTTCTAAGATCATTTTTCTTTTGTAACGTTGTCCTGGATACAAAGAGATGTGCAAGGCAATTTTATAAAGAGAGCCTAGGCTAACGCACATATTTCGCTCATAGTTTATAATGAAAAGCACACACATGCTCTTCATAAAACAGGGATATAAGTGGGCAAAAATGTGCATTAAATCTAATGTACATAAGCCCATATTTTATAAATTTGCATGCAATTGCATGCTCTGCCAAGACTCCGCCCATGTGATCACTCATAGTGAAAGTACGTCCCAATGGCCTTACAAGCATAGTTTTGGCAACAGCAATCGCCTAACGGATACACACAAAGGCCAATTGACACACCTGAATCACAAATCCATGATTTATGTGGTGTCACGCAACTTTCTGCGGCCCCTTCTCAAATTACCCCTTGAAGTTTATATTTACCAGATTGATAGATTTTAACAACACATCTTAAAAAAATTTCAAAAATGTTTAAAAATAATTTAATATATGTCATATGCTCTTTAAATCATTTCTCAAACTGCTACATTGTTAAAATAATTAGTCATATCATCTTGTTTCACTTTATTAGATTTCCTTTTTAACAATTAATTCCAAATCCAATATCACAGTTTCTATAGCATGAGTCAAGCTGAAATGGGCTCCTAGGACCAATTATATAAATTGCAGCCATATGCTTAATCATCAGTTTCTAAATTGGTGGGGAAAACAGCTCGCCCCCCCCACCCCAAACCTTTTTAAGGGATTTAATAAGGACAACAGATTTTCTCATCATAATAATTTGTCTTTGCATAATTTATATTGAATTTAAATTTATTTAGAACATTCTTTTCCAGCAGAATCTTATTTGCATCAATGAATAATATATTTCTCTAGTCCATTAACCTTTCAATTTGGGAAACACAGAAAAACTTCCATCTTAATTAAAGTAGCATTTCAGCATAACACAATCGTGAGTTAACCAGATTCAATGTACACCTGTTGACATATTGTACTATTTTCCAAAGAGAAAATAATGTCAAAATTAAAAGGTATTTCCTCTCGAATTCAGAGTCCAGAGTATATCCAGTGTCAGGCGCCGATCAAGACAGTCTGCTACCTGAGGTGAGAGATGAACTAGCACCCCTGCCCCCTGGCAGCCAAAATGGAGGGGCTTTCTCAGATCTCTAGTCAGGGAACAGAGGGTCCCCTTACTCATGAAGCCAACCAGATAGTTGCCCCAAGGATAAAAAACCCAATACATTCCCAGGCTATATAATTTCTTTTTAGAAAACATTGCAATGATATTTATATGCAGCAAAAATTGTAGCAGTTTAATTATCTCACCAGGGAATCTAATATAAGACATACTGAATCCTGACCTGTGTGGTTTTTAATGTAAATATATATTCTGCCAAAGACAAAGGAAATGCAAGGTGATCACATATCAAGGAGCAAAATCAGAAAGGGAGAACCACGGCACAGTTTATAACACCAAAAGAAAATTATTATTAATAATTTGATTTTAGCATTTGAAACTGTGCTGTGGTTCTCACGTTTTCTTTTTGAACATACATTCTGCACCAAAAAGAAATCCCTCTCCCAACAATGGGTTCAGAGCAGAACTACGACATTTCCAACAGAAGTCAAGATACCAAAAATTAATTCTGATTCTGGTGTCATTTCAGTTAACAGCAATATAAAGCTATAGTTGGCATATTGTGAAGTAATAGCAAGGCCGTGCGGCGCAGTCCGGGACGGCCACCTTTAATGGAGGAGCGATCAGGTGGCGTCCCCACGTGTGTGCGTGCATTGGGGCAGAGCGAGGCTGGATTGGCCTCGGGCGGATGACGTCTTTCAAAGTGATTGGCTCCCGCCGGGTGAGGAAAGGCGGAGGGAGCCAATCACGGGGGAAGAGCACTTCGGGAGAGAGGCGGGCACAGAGCGCCGACGGCGGGATCGGGTCGGCGAGGCTGAGGGACAGAGCAAGTGGCGCGTTGGCGGTCGTTCTCTGGGGGGCTCCGGTGGGCGAGTGAGGGAGATTTGGAGTCCAAGGAGCAGAGGACCGGGGAGAGTGAAGGGCGCACATAGAGGTGTTTGCTGGAGGTCAGCCACGTGTTGGGATCCAGAGAGGCAGGCAAGAAGCTTGTGCTGGGATTTGGGTGGGAAGGATGGCTCCGCAGAAGGATAAGATGGGGAGGGGGGCAGGGGCAGCACGTCGGGCCTCTGGGGGGCAGCAGGGCAGCGCGGATCGCAGAGGTGCTGCTCGGGGGGGCAGGATTGGTAGGGGTGAGAGGGGCTCTGGTTCTGTTCCTCGGCTGGGCAGGGCGAGAGAGAGGGGGAGAGGTGCAGGTTCCCAGGCAGTACAAGGGACGGCACGTGGGCAGACTGGGGAGCCTGGGTTTTTCCAAGATAATGGCGAGAGGGGCCTGTTGAGGGGAGCCGGTGAAGAAATTGGAGGGAATGAAGGGCGGTTTGGGGGGAGCGTAGGGGCGGGTAATGCTGGATGCCCCTGGTTTAATGCTTGGGGACAGGCAGGGGTGCAAGGGTTTGATCAAGGATCGCTGCAACCTGGTGTGGGTCATGGGGGTGTTAGCTTGTCAGCAGGTACAAGGGGGCAAGGGACAGGCCGCGCGGGGGGCTATCCGATGAGGCTGAATCAGGGATATCCGGTAGGTGGCCTGGGGGCTTGGGAACATTGGTTGGGGGGTGGGCAGGGTTCCTCGGGGGCGGGGTGGCTGGGGGCCTGGCCATCTATTTGGGCTCCTAAGGTTCCCCCTCTGGTGTTTTCTGTATCCCCACAGGTGTCCATTGGCTCACAGGGAGCGGGAGAACTGCGGACGGAGGACAGAACATCAGGATTACCAGCTGGGACGAGTGCGGGGAGACTGGCTGCAGCTGGGAGCGATGGACAAGGGGACCTTGAAGAGCAAGAGCCGCTTGCTGGGATGGATGCAGCGACAGCATCGATGGCTGTGGCAGGTGAGTTGCTCGCAGATCCGGGGGAGGGGCAAGGGCAGGGGAGGGGCTTGCAGGTAGGGGGAAAAGTACGGAAGAAGCGGTGTCATGCATGTCGGCATAGGCATAGCTCGGAGTCGTCCTCGTCATCTACGGAGTTGGGTTCATCGGCATCTGGGGCGGACCGGGGGGGTTACGCTGGTTGCGGGCAAGGCGGTTCAGACCGGGGCGGTGGGGGCTTCCACTTCGCTGGCGGTGTTTTTGGAGTTGTGGGAGAGCGTAACGAGGAAACTACGGCACCGTATTCGGAAGAGGCACTATATAGACATTTTTCAGTTGTTAGAAGGGAGAAGGCAGTTGGGGGAGAGCAAGAGAAAGAGGAAAGAGAACGAAAAGGCGGGTAGGGTTAAGAAGGTGTCACGGAATGCGATTAATTGGACGTGAGCCTTTTTGAGATTAGCCAGTGTGTGGGATCGACATGCTCCAGAGGATTATGTGATGTTATTGGCTTATGCCGACTCTATTTTGGAGGTGGCCCAGGCACATGAAGGTTGGGCCTGGCTTAATTTCGACAAAAAATTCAGGGATAAGATGGAGGAGAATAAATTGGTGTCTTGGGGAATGCAGGACATAAATTTATAGCTAACGCAGATGTCGGCTAGATCTGGCGGGGGGGTGGGGGAGCCAGAGCAGGGGCGGTTACAGCACAAGTGGCACTTCATTCCTTTCGGACCGGCGGGGGAGCACTGCAGCAGAAAGCAGGAGGGAGTGGATTGGGGGATGTCTGTTAGAGGTTCAATAAGTCTGTCTGTCCTTTTCCCGATTGTACGTTCCGACATACATGCTCAGTGTGTAGTGGGGAGCACTCCGCCAGCAAATGTGTTAAGAAAGGGACGGGGGGGGGGCAGCTTTGCCAGTACCCAAGCAGTAGAGACGAGCATGGCTTGGCTACGACGCCGATCCGGCTCGAGGCTTTGCGGTCCTGGCTTTGCCAGTATCCAAAGAAGGGGGATAATAGGTTGTTGGAGTGCGGTTTTCGGGAGGGTTTTCGGATTCCTGTTGAAGAGACAGTATTGGTGTCGGCGGCATGCAACGCTCCTTCAGTGCGGCGGTGGGCACACATTGTGAGGGATAAATTGCAGAGGGAAGTGGAGCTGGGTCAGATAGCGGGTCTCTTTGTGGAGCCGCCATTCCCGGATCTGGTGGTTTCCCCTTTGGGAATTATACCAAAGAAGGAGCCGGGAAAGTTTCGCTTGATTCATAATTTATCGTTTCCGTTGGGAGCGTCCGTTAACGATCACATCCCTCACGAGCTGTGCACGGTGCGGTATGCTTCTTTTGATTTGGCTGTTGAGTTGGTCAGGAAAGGTGGGTCGGGGTGTCTGATGGCGAAAGTGGACGTTGAGTCGGCTTTCCGTTTATTGCCGGTGCACCCGTCCGCTTTTCATTTGCTCGGGTTTTGTTTTGAGGGAAAACGTTATTTAGACAAATGTATGCCCATGGGTTGTGCTGTTTCTTGCGCGTATTTTGAGAAGTTAAGTTCTTTCTTGCATTGGGCGTTAGTGAAGGGGGTGGGTTGTGTGAATGTCGTGCATTATTTAGATGATTTCCTGGTTGTGGGAGGAGTGCGGTCCTCAGAGTGCAGGGAGTTGCTGGACGGTTTTGTCGCCTTGGCGGGATCATGGGTGTTCCGCTTGCAGAGGGGAAGACGGAAGGTCCAAGTACTCATCTTACATTTCTGGGCATCGAGTTGGATTCGGTGGCCATGGTGGCTCGTTTGCTGGCAGGGAAAGTGGCAAAGTTGAGGGTACTCGTGGCAACGGTGGTAGCATCTAGAAAGATAAGTTTGAAGGAGATGCAGTCCTTGATAGGTTTGCAGAATTTTGCCTGTAAGGTGATCCCGATGGGTAGGGTGTTTGTACGGAGTTTAGCAGCGGCGACCGCGGGGGTAATTAGACCTCATCACCGGACTCGGGTGTCCAGGAGCATGCGGGCAGATTTGGAAGTGTGGGATCATTTTTTGCGTGATTTCAATGGGACGTCCGTATTGAGGGAGGCGTCAATGTCCTCGGAGGACTTGCAACTCTTTACAGATGCTGCAGGGGGAGTGGAGTTAGGGATCTACTTTGGTGGGGCTTGGTGTGCGGGTGCCTGGCCTCAGGAATGGCAGGAAGCGGGTTTAACTGGCAATGTGGCTTTCCTCGAGCTTTTTCCCATTTTGGTGGTTCTCGAGTTATGGCCGGACCGGCTTCGCAACCGCAAGTTGATATGGTGGTGCGACAATGTGGCGGTGGTTAGCGTGATTAATCATTTTGCACCGCGGTGCCGGCGGGTAGCTGCCTTAATGAAGGAGGTGGTATTCGCCTGCCTGTGTTTGAATGTATATGTGAGAGCACGGCATATTCCGGGAAGCACTAATGAGATTGCTGATGCACTGTCTCGCTTTCAGTGGGAGCGGTTTCGGAAGTTGGCTCCAGCGGCGGACATCGAGGGCCTGCAGGTCCCAGAGAGATTATGGCAACTTGGCATCCAGACATGTTGAGGCTGCTGAAGAGTTCTGTGTCGGCGGCGGCATGGGCGGCGTATCAGCGAGGCTGTGGAAGGACTGTGGAATTTCTCTGGTCCCAAGGGTGGCAAGCGGGACAGGTGGCAGACCACCTGATGGGGCAATATGTCCTTGAGGCAAAGGCACGAGGGGTGTCACGGACAGCGGTGCGGTCACACATAGCGGGCTTTGCCTTTTTTGCGAGAGCAGTCGGGTGGGGCTCCCCGGCTTGGGGATTCCTCACTCGCAGACTGTTGCAAGGGTGGGAGAGATCCCAGCCGTCGGCTCGTGATGGCAGGCGGCCTATTACGCATGAGTTGCTCATGAGGCTGTGTGCGGCTGTCCCGGCGGTGACATGGACACCTTATGAAGCTGCACTGTTTAAGGCCGTGTTTTGTTTAGCCTTCTTTGGAGCTTTTAGGGTGGGGGAGTTAGTCGCAAACTCTGCCAGGGTGGCAGGGGGGAACGGTCTGCAGTGGCAGCATGTATGCTTAGGAGAAGGACACATGCGTATCTTGCTAGCAAGATCCAAGATGGATCAGTTGGGCAAAGGAGCGGGAGTGGTATTGTGGGAGATTCCAGGGGAGCGGACTTGCCCGGTGTCGGCTGTGCAAGCCTTTTTGAGGTTGAGGCCGGGACGGGATGGTTTGTTGTTTGTGCATGAGGATGGGGCACCGGTAATCCGCTTTCAGGTAGCAGCGGTGCTGCGCTTGGTACTTCGTCAGGTGGGCGAGGATCCAATGCAGTTTGCTCCGCATTCATTCTGTATTGGGGCGGCGACCAGTGCGGCCACAGCGGGGGTATCGGATGAGGTGATAAAGTGTATAGGCTGTTGGCGTTTGCAGACTTTTCAGGGCTATGTGCGGCCTTAAATGGGCGGTGGGTAGTCACTGGCAAGGGGATTAACGAGAATTTTTTCTTACAGATGAGGGACGGATGCTGCTCGATTGCTGACTCCTGGGTCATTCCTTTGTGTACTGGGCTGGACAACAGGCTGCGGTGTGGCTGATGGGGCTGAATTTGGGATTAAATATCACGCAGGTGGCCGTTCTATGGCTTGGCGAGAGGGGTCTGCGATGGACTCAACTATTGCCTTTGCTTCGGTTCCACGGGCGTGTGAGGAAGCAGCCTTCAATGCTCTTGTTGCATTTGGGCGGCAATAACCTGGGAGCATGGACTTGTAGACAGTTGATACAAGTGTCTAAGAAGGATCTTGCTGAGGTTCTTCAAATGTTTCCTGATGTATGGTTATTGTGGTCTGACATTATTCCAAGGCCGGCTTGTGGTGCTCAGCGAAGGTGGTCGCGTGGGGTGGCAAAAATCAATCGTCAGATTGGGCGATGGATTTGTGAGCACGGGGGTTATCAAATACTGCACTCATGGGTAGATGTGGGGTGTTCCGGCTTGTATAGGCTGGATGGGGTTCATTTATCCCCAGTCGGAATGGATCTGTTGCTCAACGACTGGCAGGAGGCCTTCGAATATGTGGTCAGACATGAGTTTCAGCTGGTCGCAGTTGGGTTTGGGGGGGCGGCAAGCGGCAGGGAGTCGCTTGGCCGGTGGTGGGATACCGGAGATTTCCGGGGTCTGAAGCCTTAGGTATGATTGGGGCGGGGGCGGGATGCCCCCAACCCGGACAACCCTGGATGGTCTTTGCTAATCATATGGCGAGGTCGGAGAAGGGTGGGTACTTAATAAGCCATGGGCCTGTCCGCGGCGGAGGCAGAGAGGAGTTCACCTTGCTAATAATATGGCTGGTGAGGCATGGCTCCACCGGGGGGAGATGGTTATGAGGTTATGTTGGAATATGAGTTTTAATAATGTTGGAATGTTAATAAAGCTGCGACTGGTTAATACCCAATATGTGTTTGGTTTGGTTTGTTAAAGGGAAGGGGGGGGGACATGGGGGGGGTATGTAGGGAAAGGGGAGCCACCGAGTTAAGCGTACATCCATTATAGCAAGGCCATGCGGCGCAGTCCGGGACGGCCACCTTTAATGGAGGAGCGATCAGGTGGTGTCCCCGCGTGCGTGCGTGCGTGCGTTGGGGCAGAGCGAGGCTGGATTGGCCTCGGGCGGACGGTGTCTTTCAAAGTGATTGGCTCCCGCCGGGTGAGGAAAGGCGGAGGGAGCCAATCATAGAAACATAGAAACATAGAAACATGATGACAGAAAAAGACCACATGGCCTATCTAGTCTGTCCTTCCATAACAACAACTACAACAGTCCACTTTTTACCTTTAGAGATCCTCTGTGTTGGTCCCATGCTTTTTTGAATTCAGTTACTGTCCTCATCTCTACCACCTCCACTGGGAGACTATTCCACGGATCCACTACTCTTTCCGTAAAGAAATATTTCCGCATATCACTCCAGAATCTATCTCCCTTCACCCTCATCCCATGTCCCCTCGTCGCAGAACTTGCTTTCAATTGAAAGAGGCTCTCTCCCTGAACATTTATGCCACGGAGGTATTTAAACATCTCAATCATATCACCTCTATCCCGCCTTTCCTCTAAGGTGTACATATTAAGATCCTTAAGTCTGTCCTCATATGCTTTATAATGAAGACCACTAATCATCTTAGTAGCAACCCTCTGCACCGACTCCATCCTGTTCACATCCTTTTGAAGGTGCGGTCTCCAGAATTGCACACCATACTCCAAATGAGGTCGCACCAAAGACTTATACAGAGGCATTATCACCTCCTTTTTTCTGCTAGCCATTCCTCTCCGTATGCACCCAAGCATCCTTCTAGCTTTTGCCGTCGCCTTTTCTACCTGTTTAGCTACTTTAAGATCATCGGACACAACTACGCCTAGGTCCCGCTCTTCTTTAGTGGACAAAAGTACTTCACCTCCTATACTGTATTGCTCCCTTGGATTGCTGCAGCCCAAATGCATGACCTTACATTTTTTAACATTAAATCCCAGTTGCCAAATTCTAGACCATTCTTCAAGCTTAGCTAGATCCCTCCTCATGTTATCTACACCTTCCTGGGTGTCTACTCTATTGCAGATTTTGGTATCATCCGCAAAGAGGCAAACCTTACCCGACAGCCCTTCCGCTATATCACTAACAAAGATGTTAAAAAGAATCGGACCAAGGACAGATCCCTGGGGCACACCACTGGTAACATCCTTCTCCTCAGAGTGAGCTCCATTTACTTGTACTCTTTGTCGCCTCCCACCCAACCAATTTCTAACCCAAGCAGTAACTTTAGGGTCCATCCCTAGGGTGCTCAGTTTGTTTATAAGTCGCCTGTGAGGAACAGTGCCAAAGGCTTTACTGAAATCTAAATACACCACATCTAGAGCTCTCCCGCGGTCCAACTCCCTGGTCACCCAGTCAAAGAAATCAATCAGATTTGTCTGACAAGACCTGCCCCTGGTGAATCCATGCTGCCTCAGATCCTGTAATCCGCTGGACTCCAGAAACATCACTATTTTCTCTTTCAACAGCGTTTCCATTAATTTACTCACCACTGAAGTTAAACTAACCGGCCTGTAGTTTTCAACCACATCCTTACTACCGCTTTTGTGTAAAGGCACCACATGAGCCTCTCTCCAGTCCTTTGGCACCACTCCCGACTCCAACGAGGCATTGAAAAGGTCAGTCAGTGGAGTTGCTAGAACGTCCCCAAGTTCCCTCAGTATTCTAGAGTGTATCCCATCCGGTCCCATCGCTTTGTCTTCTTTAAGTTGAGCTAGTTTCTCACAAACACAGTCTTCTGAAAATTGTTCAAGATGTCCCTCGCTTCTGTTCTTATTTGTGGGTGTTTTCTGAGGTCCTGCTCCTGGTTCTTCATCTGTGAACACAGAACAAAAATATTTGTTAAGCAATTCCGCTTTATCCTTATCAGCTTCTACATATTCCCCCCCTGCACCCTTGAGTCTGACAATACCACTTTTGCCCTTCCTCTTCTCACTAATATATCTGAAAAATGTCTTATCCCCCCATTTTATTGCATTGGCTATTTCCTCCTCCTTTTGAATCTTTGCCTTCTTGACTACTTTGCTAGCTTCTCTAAGTTTTTCCAAATACAGATGCCAGTCTTCCTCTCTCTGTGATCTCTCGTATTTCATGAAGGCCTCCCTCTTTCTTCACTTTTTCAGCTACTTCCTTCGAAAACCATAGCGGTCTCCTGTTCCTTTTGCCTTTATTTACCTTTTTAACAAAAAGGTTGGTTGCATTTAAAATACCCCCTTTCAGTTTTGCCCACTGTTTTTCTACATCCCCCAGCTGTTCCCATCCCACTAACGACTCCCTGAGGTATTGGCCCATCTTTGCAAAGTTAGTCTTCCTAAAGTCTAAGATCTTCACCTTGGAATGGATTCTAACAGCCCTAGTCCTAATACTGAACCACACCATCTGGTGATCACTGGATGCAAAATGATCTCCCACTACAACATCAGAAACACTTTCTCCACTGGTAAGCACCAAGTCCAGTATGTCCCCTTCACGTGTGGGGTCTGTTACCAATTGCCTGAATAGTTCTCCCTGTAGAGAATCCAGGATCTCCTTACTCCTAGATGATACTGCAGCAGGAATGTGCCAATCAACATCTGGCATATTGAAATCTCCTAGCAGTAGCACTTCCCCTTTCCTAGCAATGCTGCGTATGTCTTCAATTAACTCTCTGTCCACCTCTTCCTCTTGTGAGGGAGATCTGTATAGCACACCAATGCAAATAGATTTCTCTTTCCCTCTTTCTGGTCACCATATCTTAAAAAGGACATAGAGTTATTAGAAAAAGTACAGAGAAGAGCCACCAAATTGGTGAAGGGGATGGAAGGCTACTCCTATGAAGAGAGGCTAAAAAGGTTAGGGCTCTTTAACCTAGAAAAGAGGCGGCTGAGGGGAGATATGATAGAGGTGTATAAATTAATGAATGGAGTGGAACGGATAAACGTGGATAAATTGTTTACGCTATCAGAATATAGAAGGACTAGGGGGCATGTAATGAAGCTACAGGGTAAACTATTTAAGACAAATAGGAGAAAATATTTCTTCTCTCAACGTGTAATCAAACTCTGGAATCTGTTACCGGAGGATGTAGTAAGGGCTGTTAGTATAGCTGGGTTTAAAAAAGGTTTGGACAAGTTCCTGGAGGAAAGGTCCATAAACCACTATTAAAAAGGGACCCAGGATATCAATGCTTGGCCTAGTACAAGCACTGCAGAACCTGTGTCTTTTGGGGAAACTGCTAGGTACGTATGACCTAGATTGGCCACTGTTGGAAACAGGATACTGGGCTTGATGGACCTCGGTCTGACCCAGTATGGCATTTCTTATGTTCTTATGTTCTTAACCCACAATGCCTCCTCTCTCCCTTTTAAGCTCTGTAATTCCAAAGCTTTAATAGTAGTTTTTACATATAGTGCCACTCCTCCCCCCCCTTCTTCCTACCCTGTCCTTTCTGAATAAAGTATAGCCAGGTATAGTTACATCCCAGTCATGGTTTTCTGTGAACCATGTTTCTGTAACTGCCACTAAATCCAAGTCAGCCACTCCCGCCAAAGCTTCAACTTCAGAGATCTTATTTCCCATGCTACGGGCATTAATACACACTGCTTTCCATATGTTACCCCTGTTACCCATTTCCATAAAGGTATTTAATGTATCACTTACCTGGGGGCTTTCACTTACCTGGGGGCTTTCTTCACCCATCCCCAACGAATCTAGTTTAAAGCCCTCTTCAGTAGATTAGCCAGTCTACTACCAAAGATGCGTTGACCTTTCTTGGACAGATGGATGCCATCTCTGCTCTGCAACCCTTGGAACAGCATCCCATGGTCTAGGAAACCAAAACGCTCTCGAAGACACCATCCACGCAGCCATGCATTAATCTCCAGGATGCGAGCCTCTCTGCCTTGGCCTTTACCCTCAACAGGGAGGATTGAAGAGAACACCACCTGTGCACCTACCTGCTTCACCCTCTGTCCCAGAGCCATGAAGTCACTTTTGATATGTTCCGAGGTATACCTGGCAGTATCATTTGTTCCAACATGGATTAGCAACATTGGGTAATAGTCAGTGGGCTTGATGAGTCTCGGCAAACTCTCCGTAACATTTTGGATCTTGGCACCAGGCAGACAGCATGCCTCTCTGGATATCAAGTCTGGTCAGCAGATGGATGCCTCAGTACCCCTCAGAAGAGAGTCTCCAAACACCACTACCCTTCGTTTCCTTCTGGTCACTGATTCCGCAACTATGGGGTACTTGAACTCTGGTTCTTCCCTTTCCAGGGATGCTTTCACCTCCTCCACTTCCAGGGCTGCATAATGGTTCTTCAATTCAAGGGCTGGAGAAGTTTGATTGGTGATTTTGCAGGCTCTGGTGACTTTTGTCCAACCATCGACATTCTGTTGGCACCCATCTTCTCCTGTGCTGGAGAGCCTGGTTGCTGCAAGAAGCATCTGATCAATGTACTTCTCACTGTCTTGAATGCTCCTCAGCCTCGCCACCTCCTCTCTGAGTTCCTCCACTTGTTTCCTCAGAGCTTCAGCATGCAGGCACCCTGCACATGGAACCGGTTCTTCAACTGGCAATAGGACCTCTGTCTGGACCGAGGCAGAAGCTGTAACGGGGGCAACAGCTTTAGCAATACGATTTTTCCCAGCCATTGTTCTGTTTGTGGAGCTTAGGTATCTGTTAAAGCAAAAGAGAGAGATCTACCAAGTACCAGCTGGTTTCGCAGCTGTCCTTTCAGAGAAAAAGCAGTTAAATCTCTTTAATTATATTCAAAATGTGCTGGTCCAATTCACTGTGATTTGTTAAAGGGGGAGGTGCCCTATAAAGCAAGACTGCTCACTAGGGGTGGGTGGGAGTCGGGGTGGGTAGGGAGGGAACTAACACCTGATTAGGTGTTAGCAGTTCCTGAACCTGAGGAGGTTACAGAGTTCAGCAACCTACTGTGCTCAAGTAATGTTCCCCTAAAACAGCAAAAATTAAATTAACCTTGCTTTAAAAAATATACACAAAACCCTTTTAAGAGCTCCCAGTCAGAGAGCTAGCAATGTAACAAAAGAAAAACCAAACAAACAAACCCTCAAATCCTTACTTACTGTTTGATGTGTGGAGCCCTGGTTAAGAAAGCCTCAAAAGGGCTGGGCAAAGGAGCCTTTTTATGCAGGCTTCAACTGCACTCAGGAAACAGGCCCACTAACTCCTGATTAGGTGTTAGCAGTTCCTGAACCTGAGGATGTTACAGAGTTCAGCAACCTACTGTGCTCAAGTAATATTCCCCTAAAACAGCAAAAATGAAATTAACCTTGCTTTAAAAAATATACACAAAACCCTTTTAAGAGCTCCCAGTCAGAGAGCTAGCAATGTAACAAAAGAAAAACCAAAGAAACCCTCAAATCCTTACTTACTGTTTGATGTGTGGAGCCCTGGTTAAGAAAGCCTCAAAAGGGCTGGGCAAAGGAGCCTTTTTATGCAGGCTTCAACTGCACTCAGGAAACAGGCCCACTAACTCCTGATTAGGTGTTAGCAGTTCCTGAACCTGAGGAGGTTACAGAGTTCAGCAACCTACTGTGCTCAAGTAATGTTCCCCTAAAACAGCAAAAATGAAATTAACCTTGCTTTAAAAAATATACACAAAACCCTTTTAAGAGCTCCCAGTCAGAGAGCTAGCAATGTAACAAAAGAAAAACCAAACAAAGAAACCCTCAAATCCTTACTTACTGTTTGATGTGTGGAGCCCTGGTTAAGAAAGCCTCAAAAGAGCTGGGCAAAGGAGCCTTTTTATGCAGGCTTCAACTGCACTCAGGAAACAGGCCCACTAACTCCTGATTAGGTGTTAGCAGTTCCTGAACCTGAGGAGGTTACAGAGTTCAGCAACCTACTGTGCTCAAGTAATGTTCCCCTAAAACAGCAAAAATGAAATTAACCTTGCTTTAAAAAATATACACAAAACCCTTTTAAGAGCTCCCAGTCAGAGAGCTAGCAATGTAACAAAAGAAAAACCAAACAAAGAAACCCTCAAATCCTTACTTACTGTTTGATGTGTGGAGCCCTGGTTAAGAAAGCCTCAAAAGGGCTGGGCAAAGGAGCCTTTTTATGCAGGCTTCAACTGCACTCAGGAAACAGGCCCACTAACTCCTGATTAGGTGTTAGCAGTTCCTGAACCTGAGAAGGTTACAGAGTTCAGCAACCTACTGTGCTCAAGTAATGTTCCACTAAAACAGCAAAAATGAAATTAACCTTGCTTTAAAAAATATACACAAAACCCTTTTAAGAGCTCCCAGTCAGAGAGCTAGCAGTGTAACAAAAGAAAAACCAAAGAAACCCTCAAATCCTTACTTACTGTTTGATGTGTGGAGCCCTGGTTAAGAAAGCCTAAAAAGGGCTGGGCAAAGGAGCCTTTTTATGCAGGCTTCAACTGCACTCAGGAAACAGGCCCACTAACTCCTGATTAGGTGTTAGCAGTTCCTGAACCTGAGGAGGTTACAGAGTTCAGCAACCTACTGTGCTCAAGTAATGTTCCCCTAAAACAGCAAAAATGAAATTAACCTTGCTTTAAAAAATATACACAAAACCCTTTTAAGAGCTCCCAACTCATCAGACACAACCACGCCTAGGTCCCGCTCTTCTTTAGTGGACAAAAGTACTTCACCTCCTATACTGTATTGCTCCCTTGGATTGCTGCAGCCCAAATGCATGACCTTACATTTTTTAACATTAAATCCCAGCTGCCAAATTCTAGACCATTCTTCAAGCTTAGCTAGATCTCTCCTCATGTTATCTACACCTTCCTGGGTGTCTACTCTATTGCAGATTTTGGTATCATCCGCAAAGAGGCAAACCTTACCCGACAGCCCTTCCGCTATATCACTAACAAAGATGTTAAAAAGAATCGGACCAAGGACAGATCCCTGGGGCACACCACTGGTAACATCCTTCTCCTCAGAGTGAGCTCCATTTGCTTGTACTCTTTGTCGCCTCCCACCCAACCAATTTCTAACCCATGCAGTAACTTTAGGGTCCATCCCTAGGGTGCTCAGCTTGTTTATAAGTCACCTGTGAGGAACAGTGTCAAAGGCTTTACTGAAATCTAAATACACCACATCTGTAGCAGCAGAGCGCAGACAAACCAATAATACCAGGAGTCTGTTCAGAAGGTCCAAATCATTTATTTGTGCACAAGTCTCAAGCAAAGTCAATTTCAAAATGGCTGAGCGAAGTTCTCTGGCAATACAACAACTTTTATAGACTTTTGCTCCATTCTAGGTATAGAAACACATTTCATTGGTCTCGGTAACCTCCCGTACCTCCCGTACCCCTTCTATTGGTCCCAGTACTGATATGATTATCCAATTATGTTCTTTGAGTGGGCTCAGCACCTGCTTACCCCCCTTCTAGTCCCAATTACAATGGCCAGTTCATCAACTTGTTACTTTCATACTTCCAAGGCCATTGAGCCAATTTGTGCGTGTAGGGGAGCAGGGCTCTGCAACTCATCTGTCAGCAGTCCTAATTAAATCCCTTGCAGATGTACTTTTCTTATCAGTGACTTTTAAACATATTTTTCTGTATTTTTCCATCGTTCAGTTCTGCTTATCTAAGTTAATTCAACACTCTTGCTATGTTCCAGCTCTACAGGAGCATATTGGAGGATGTGCATTTCCCATAGGCCTCTCCACTAGCTTCATTTACAGGTCAAGCTAGCTAGGCTCGCTTGCTTATATTAGACGAAGTGGATCACAGGCCTACACCTGCCACATTCCCCCCTTTGATTAATCTCACCCTATTACTTAATAAGGTGTGAGAATTAAATCACTTCAAAATAGTTATGCTGTAATCATAGAATTCCGACTACCTGTAGGAGGTCTTGGTTGGTACAAGGCCATAATCTTAGTTGCGGTCTTCCGCTCTACTGTACTTTCAATAGTACTATGAATAGATTGTATACAACATGGGATTAGACATGGTAATAACAAGATAACAGCAACAAGTATTAATACTAATATAAGGAAAGTTTTAAGTCCTCCCAGCCATGAGAAAAGGTTAGTAAACCAGTTAGGGAATTTCAGTGAGTGCCAAGTCTGTACTGGCACATAAGCATGTCTTTGCATATCCTTAGCAATGTCTTCAACTACTTGACCCTTATCATCTATTTTTAAACAACAATTAGTTAAATTCAATTTACCACATACTCCTCCTTCAGCTGCTAACAAATAATCAAGTGCTAAGCGATTCTGATATATAGCAGTGCGCATCTGAGTACTTTGTCTAGCTAAAAGTGTAAGAGCTTGGCTAGTTTCATTGGTTATTATTTCAACTACTGCTTGTAAGCGAATAATACGATTAATCATATAGACTGGGGTTCGATAACCATACATACCATCATCATTCCAAGTGGCAGGCCCATAATATTCAATGATTCTCTCTGGTGGCCACTCATCACCCTGCCACTTCTCCCACTTGCCTACCTGGAGGGGTGATCTCTTCTGTCTTAATGCTCTTTTGTGTCGGTGGGTAGTATATACTGGGTATCCTAATTGTTCTCCATGTTCAGTGTTTAACAGGAAGAAAGAAGGTCTGATGGTCCCTAAGACACATGCTCCTCCCCATTGTGGCGGGAGTCGTGCATACGCTCGATTTCCACAGATCCAATATAGGCCAGGTGGGGCCTGCCAGGCATGGGTCTTGGCAAGATTGGTCCATAAATCAGCAAGTTCAGGAAATCTGGCTAATGGGTTAGGAGGTTCAGGGTGTTTGATTCCTGACCACCATGACGTCTTTTTGGTCGTGGCATTATAGAATTTCTGGCTAAGACAGACCAGCTGTCCTACCTGTTGGGTGAACTGAGGTCCAGTTCTGGTATAGCAAAGACGTCCAAAAATTGAGTGCGCTAACACCCATTCGCTAGTAGTCTTGTGTAATTCAGTCTGATTGTAAGTCAGAGAATAATTTAATTCTTGGGCTTCCCATGGCCACTGGTCACCCATTTGGGTTCCGCCACAGAAATAACAATCTGAGATTTTAAGACTAGATACTACTGCTCCAGCTAATTCTAAAAATAAATTCTGAGAAGGATGAGGGATTTCAAACTTATTTACATGCATGGCCTCATAAAAGGTATTATGGATATGATATTTAGATGACTTGTGGGCTTGGGTATTCAATCTGATATACACAATGGTTCCCGGATCTATTGCTCCACCAGCAATACGTAAACCAAACTTGTATCCTTGTTTCCATGCATTGGGATTGTGTATGCGTAAGTGTAAGTGGTTACAAGCATCTTTCTGACATTTATCATTTGTTGTTGACTTGGTTAAAGTGGCCATTCGTTTATCTATCTTTTCGTCAACTATACCATCATTCCATGTAGCATAAAAAACACATTCCCAATTTGGGCAATAGTAATCTGCTTCTGGGGCAGTACTATAGCCTGGTTCTTTTTTACCTGTACACTTTCTCCATCCCGTGGCACCTTCTGGGCACATATACTTATGGTCATTTCGATACGCTTTTTCCCAGGTACCACAGTTGGAGCGACTATCTCTGTTTATAACATTACAGGCATCGGAATTCAAAACAACAGGTCTACTAGTATCTTTAAGTGGTTGTGTAGCAGTTATTATAGGTCCATCCGCATCCTTCCATCGTATCTCCAATGTATAATAGGATGGATTCTGATGCGGATTATAGCATACTCTAGATTTACCATTAGTGCAAACATTTAGTTCAGTGGTGTTATAAATACACCGAGTCACTTTTCCAGTGCAGGTATAATAAGAATGGTAAATCAAAGTCTGAGTTACTTTTAGGCCAGTTCGAGTAGAAGTAATGCAAGCAGTGCATGGAGGTAAAGCATGAGTCAGTTCAAAACCTCCAAAGCAGGCAACCAGGGCAAAGCAAAGGTAAAGATACATGTTGATTGGAGTTCTTCTGAATCCTCAGCTTGCAAATCTTGACCACGACGTTCTTTTTCTTCGTCCCGTTCGCTAATGAAGCAATTCAACGGGTGCTGAGTGTTGATTGAAGATCCTCAAGTTGTCCATCACACATCAACCAACTTAGCAATTTCAGTTGGCTTTTGAAGTATGGTTAATCGATGTAGTATCAAAGTAGTGTGCAAAATCACACACAGATTGGGTTCGTTGAAACAAAACTGTTGCTGCATGGAAAACAGCAATCCTCTTTGAAAGACTTGGCTACTGCAAGGCACTGTGACAAAGTGTCTAAGTTGCTGGTTGCCGTCTCAGAGTAACTCGCAAGGGTGCATCAAGATGCTGCTCTGCTGTCCACTGCTCAGGTTCAGGATCAGCGGCGGGCTTGACTCTGCTGTGGTTGATCCAGGCGTCGATCTCCGCTACCTTTACTGCAGTTGGGGTAGACAGGATGACGGTGTATGGTCCCTTTCAATGGGGTTCCAACGGTGTCTTCTTCCAATCTTTGATCCACACCGAGGTACCAGGCTGGTAGGGATGCAGAGGTTCCGTCAAGTTGATAGGCAACTGGTCTTGGATCCACGCATGGAGAGTCTGCAGAACAAAACTAAGAGCTAGGAGTTCTTGCCTGGTTATTTCTGAACCAATTTGGGCTAAACTTCCTTTAATTCCCTGCACTATTGGTGGGGGTTTACCATACAGAACTTCAAAAGGGGAAAATCCCGTTGATTTTACAGGAGCTGAGCGTATTCTGAGTAAAGCTATTGGAAGCACTTGGGGCCACTTTAGGTGGGTCTCCTGACAAAGCTTAGACATTTGGACTTTTAGGGTACGATTCATTCGCTCAACTTTCCCTGAACTTTGGGGTCTATATGCAGTGTGGAGCTTCCATTGTATCTGTAAAGCTTTTGCTAACTGTTGAGTAACCTGGGAGACAAATGAGGGTCCATTGTCTGACCCTATTACTGCTGGAATTCCAAACCTAGGGACAATTTCTCTCATTAAAACTTTGGTAACTTCTCGGGCTTTCTCAGTTCTGGTTGGGAAGGCTTCTACCCACCCAGAGAAAGTACAGACTAATACTAATAGGTAATGATATCCATTGGCTCGTGGCATTTCAGTAAAATCAATTTGGAGGTTGTGCATGGGGGTTACACCTCCTGACTGAACTCGGGGTGCCGTTATAAGGCCTTGCTTGGCATTATTTTTGGCACAAGTTAGACATTGACGTGCTACTGAAGCTGATATGGTTGTCAATAGAGTAATGTAAAAATGTGGCCTGAGTGCTTTTTCCATAGCACTTTTCCCATAGTGGGTGGCTTCGTGAAAGGCTTTGACAAAAGATGGTCCTAACAGTTCGGGAATTACTATTCGTCCTGGGGGCTGACTGCCCTCTGCTGGTGGCAGCTCAATCCATCCATCTTTCAGTACTCCATCTTCTTGTTACAATAGTAATCTAATTCTTTGGTGGTATATCGTGGTGTCCATAAATTTAAAGGTACTGGAAACAATGCTGCTTGCATTGGCATAGCTTGTGGTGTAATCTGTCCCGTCATAGCTGCTTGTCGTGCTGAGGCATCTGCAAACCTATTCCCTCGGGCAACTTCTCCTTTTCCTGCTTGATGTCCTCTGCAATGTATGACAGCTACACGTGTTGGGGCCCATACTGCATCAAGTAACATCAGTATCTCGGGGCCATATTTGACTGATTTTCCTCCGGATGTGATGAGCCCTCGTTCTTTATAGAGAGCTCCATGGGCATGTAGGGTAGTGAAGGCATATTTGGAATCTGTATATACATTCAACACAAGATTTGTACCTAGTAGTAGTGCTCGGGTAAGTGCTATCAATTCTGCTTTCTGGGCTGATGTGCCTGAGGCTAGGGCTGATGACTCAACAACTTCATGTTGAGTAACTACTGCATATCCGGCACAGCGTCGTCCATCGAGGATGAGACTGCTCCCATCAACATAATAGGTTTGGTCAGGATTGTCTATGGGCACATCGGTCAGGTCAGGTCGGCTAGAGAATACAGTGTCCATGACTTCGATACAGTCATGTTCTGGGAGTTCTTCACTAATGGGTATCAAGGTGGCTGGATTCAAGGCATGACTCACTTCTAGTTGTATCTGTGGGTTTTCACATAACATGCTCTGATATTTCAACATTCTGGAATTGGTGAGCCAGTAATTTGCTTTTTGTTCCATGAGGGCAAGGACTGCATGTGGCACAGTGACTCGTATGTTCTGTCCTAATGTGAGCTTGTCTGCTTCACTCACTAATAATGCTGTAGCTGCAACTGCTCTCAGGCAAGGTGGCCATCCTTTGGCCACAGTGTCCAACTGTTTCGATAGGTATGCTACAGGTCGCTCCCAATTTCCCAATTTCTGAGTCAACATGCCTAAGGCATTTCCCTGTGCTTCATGTACAAACAAGTGGAAAGGCTTGTGAACATCTGGTAGTCCAAGTGCTGGTGATGACATTAATTCTTCCTTTAACTTCTTGAAGGCTGTATCCTGCTCAAGTCCCCACTCCAGTGGTGACTTTTCTTCTCCTTTTGTGGCTTCATATAATGGTTTGGCAATTTGGGCGAAGTTGGGTATCCAGATCCGGCAATATCCTGCCGCTCCCAGAAAGGCTCTGACTTGCTTTCTGGTTGTTGGGGTTGAAATTCTGCATACTGCTTCTTTTCTCTCTCTGCCTAATCTTCGGCTCCCTTGGGTTATACGAAAACCCAAGTATTTCACTTCTTTTTGGCATAGTTGTGCTTTTGCTCTGGAAACTTTATATCCAGCTTCATCTAGTAACTGCAAGAGGTCTTTGGTGGCTTGTATACATTCACTTTCTGATACGGCAGCTATCAGCAGATCGTCCACGTATTGGAGAAGCACTCTCTTCCCCGGGGCCACTGGATAACTTGAAAGGTCTTGATTTAGTGCAGCACTAAAGATGGTAGGCGAATTCTTGAATCCTTGGGGTAATCGTGTCCATGTGAGTTGGCCCCCTCTTCCAGAGATGGGGTCCTGCCATTCAAATGCAAACAATATTTGACTTACAGGGGCTAATCTTATGCAAAATAATGCATCTTTTAGATCTAGTACAGTGAAATGGGTAGCTTCAGCAGGTATCAGTCCTAGAAGAGTGTAAGGATTGGGTACAACTGGATGTATAGTTTCAACTGCATCATTCACTCTCCTTAGGTCTTGCACTGGGCGGTAATCATCTGTCCCAGGTTTCTTTACTGGCAAAAGTGGAGTGTTCCATGGGGATTGACATACTTTTAGTAGGCCATATTCGAGTAATCTTTGTAAGTGGCGATGAATACCTTCAATTGCAGCTCTTGGGAGAGGATACTGTTTGACGTGTACTGGTGTCGCACTAGGCTTAAGGGTTACAATTACTGGAGCTATATGTTTGGCTAGGCCTGGAGGACTGCCTTCTGCCCATACTCCAGGTGGTGCATGAATGTTCTTTAAAGTTTGTTCGAAATAAGTGTCTTGGACAGAGTCATCAATGTAATACCTCCATTCTTCTTCTCGGGGAACTATCAGCAGCATTATTCCTGCTGGTTTGACTTGGGGATTTACTGTCATTTGCATTTCTCCTTTTTCAGAGAAAGATATTTGTGCTTGGAGTTTGGCTAACATATCTCGTCCCAGCAGTGGCACTGGGCATTCGGGCATGTAAAGGAATTGATGAGTTATTTGCTGTCCTCCTAGACTGCATATACGATTCTGAAGAAAAGATTTTGTAGCTTTGGCACCAGTTGCTCCTATGATGGTGACTGCTTTTGTAGAAAATGGGGCTATCTTTTTGTCTATTACTGAATGTTCTGCTCCAGTATCAACCATAAAGTTCATAACTTGGTCTCCTATTTGTATTCCGACCATAGGCTCCTGGAGACCTAAAGCAAACTCGGAGCCCGGTCTGTCCTAATCCACGTCATTTTCATCATGGATTGTCGTAGTCAATGCTTGGATGGCTCCTCCTCTTTCTCGCTGGAATTGTTCTCGATTGGCTCCTCCACGGTTTCGGAGACGGCCTCGTCTTTCTTCTCGCCACTGATGATTGATTTCATCATCTTGCTGGGCGTCTTCGAGTTGCGGGCATGCATCTCTCCAATGTCCTTCTTCTCTGCAATAGGCGCATTGGTTTACGCCTAGCTGCTGGGGCCGGCCTCCACCTCGGCCCCGCCCCCTTCCTCTGCTCCGTCGACTAGGGGTACCTCCCCTTTTCTGTTCAACTATGGCCGCAGCCAAAAAATCAGCTTTCTTCTTCATCTTTCGATCACATTCTCTCTGCCTTTCATTATCACGATTCACATACACTTTATGAGCGACTTCCAGTAACTGAGTTGTATTCATGCCCGCAAACCCTTCTAATTTTTGTAATTTACGTCTGATGTCTGGTTGAGACTGGTTTACAAAAGCAGAATTCACCATACATAAACTTCCTGGTGCCTCAGGATCATAGGGAGTGTACATTCTGTATGCTTCAGTTAATCTTTCATGAAATTCTGCGGGGCTCTCATCTGTACCTTGGATAACTCCTGCAACTTTGGAAAGGTTCATAGCTTTCTGGCCCCCCCTTTTCAGACCTTGTAAAAAGCCTTGGCGAAAACGGGCTAGGGCTGTGGATCCTAGCTCTGTATTTGGATCCCATCGGGGGTCTTCATTCGGGAATTCTCTCTGGGCCGCTTCCCGATGGTCTATTCTGTCCGTCCCTGATCCCGGAGCTACAGGGTTATCCGCCAGCCAATCAATAGCTGCTTTTCTAATTCGTGCCCGCTCCTCTGTCGTGAATAGAGTGGTCAGGAGCTGGCGGCAATCTGCCCAAGTGGGTTGGTGGGTTTCCATAATAGTAGTCACTAATTCTGTAAGCTCTAAGGGTTTATTGGTATAGGAGGCATAATGTGTCCTCCAATTTAACAAATCAGTTGTAGAGAAAGGGACATACACATAGCTTAGGGGTCCCGCTACCACCTCATCATCATCATTCTTTACAGGCACCCCTGGGACTTGCCGTAAGGGCATCATCTTGGCAGTAGATGTCTTTTGGGATCTAAGGGATATTTTCGTAACTGTCTTATCAGGGGTCACCTTCTTCTTTTCTACATGTTTCACTTTGGAAGTACTTTTTACTGGCAAACTGGCGCTGGCTACCATTTTTACACTGTCAGTATCACTTATGGAAGTTTCAGTGTCTAATTGCTCTATTTCTGTATCTGACTCTCCTTTTTCTGTCCCGGACGATTCACCTTCAAGTAAAAAAGGTTCATCTTCCTGCTCTTTGGGTGATAGCTCTGGAGTGGGGTCCCGCCTCGGCTGCCTCGGGGTTTCTGGGGTGGGACGCCGGACAGCTCTTGCTGGGCCTGGGGTTCGAGGCTGTCGGGGAACCATTTCTGGGGAATCAGGATCTACCAGGATGGGCTTCTTCCTGGACTTCTTATCCTGCCCCTATGTTCTAGGCTGTTCTGCTTTCTGACTATAATCTGTCTTAGCTAACATTATTCTGCACTGTTCTTCATAACAGCGCTGCGCCCAAGGGGGCGGATCTTCACAAATACTTAACCAGGAATCTATATAGGGGTACTGATCGGGGTGCGCTATCCGCACTCTACGGTGTACTAACTGGATAATTTCTACATTAAAAGTTCCCTCTCGGGGCCAGGTAGGGTCTAAATCGGGCCACTCCCTAGTACACAAAATCTGTAAACGGGCTGCTGTCATTTTAATACCATAATCTCCAGAATATCCCTCTTTAAAATGTGCGATCATACATTCTAATGGAGTGTTCCTGGTAGACCCCGCCCCTCCCATTTCGATGTGTGCGCGCAACAACAGACAAAAGGGAAAAGGAGGGCGGACCGTGGGTAAGGGGTCCTCACGGCCCTGGAAACGTATAAGGAGAACAAATAACAAGACAAGACGACAATCGCTTCCCCCTTTTCGCGACCTGAACGCGGTCGCCCGGTCAGGAAATGCGCTACTCAGGGGTCCGCCCTTCACTTGGTCCGTGCTGCCAGACCTCTCATTCACACTTCATTCACACAATCATGCTAGCAACGTATCCCAGAATGCATTCGTTTCTATCTATTCTGACTAGTCTTATTCAATTTCCAAAATACAAGAAGATGGGGGTTTCACCTGCGAATACTCATGCGGGGTTACTCGGCCCGTCTTTGAGAGGTGATCAGGCTCTCTTACCAATTTCCAAATTCCAAGTTCAAATGGCAGCACTGCTCTTTCTTATCTGTCTAGACATAACAAATCAAAACTCTACTCACCGGATCCGGTCCTCAAACTTCCCAAGCAGGCGCATGAGTTGGACCTCGGACTCCCCTCACTCGGGTTCGAGGCGTTGGCTCCAGCCGGGCTCGGCACCCGCCGAGGTCCGACCAGCTCCCTCCGATGCAAGGGACCGGCGGCGCCAGGGAGCAGCCCCCGTCGGAAGGGCGCGATCCCGGCAGGACCAAGCCTATAGAGGCGGAAAGTCGTGGTATATTACCCTATATACATTCTGATTCCACAACTTCCCGGCCAATGCACCAAGAATATGTAGCAGCAGAGCGCAGACAAACCAATAATACCAGGAGTCTGTTCAGAAGGTCCAAATCATTTATTTGTGCACAAGTCTCAAGCAAAGTCAATTTCAAAATGGCTGAGCGAAGTTCTCTGGCAATACAACAACTTTTATAGACTTTTGCTCCATTCTAGGTATAGAAACACATTTCATTGGTCTCGGTAACCTCCCATACCTCCCGTACCCCTTCTATTGGTCCCGGTACTGATATGATTATCCAATTATGTTCTTTGAGTGGGCTCAGCACCTGCTTACCCCCCTTCTAGTCCCAATTACAATGGCCAGTTCATCAACTTGTTACTTTCATACTTCCAAGGCCATTGAGCCAATTTGTGCGTGTAGGGGAGCAGGGCTCTGCAACTCATCTGTCAGCAGTCCTAATTAAATTCCTTGCAGATGTACTTTTCTTATCAGTGACTTTTAAGCATATTTTTCTGTATTTTTCCATCGTTCAGTTCTGCTTATCTAAGTTAATTCAACACTCTTGCTATGTTCCAGCTCTACAGGAGCATATTGGAGGATGTGCATTTCCCATAGGCCTCTCCACTAGCTTCATTTACAGGTCAAGCTAGCTAGGCTCGCTTGCTTATATCATACGAAGTGGATCACAGGCCTACACCTGCCACACATCTAGAGCTCTCCCTCGGTCCAAGAGCACTTCGGGAGAGAGGCGGGCACAGAGCGCCGATGGCGGGATCGGGTCGGCGAGGCTGAGGGACAGAGCAAGCGGCGTCCCGCCCTCCCTCCCTTTGCGGAGTCTAGTGGGGGTTTGGGAGTTATGGGGTGTTGCAGCTGGGGGGGGGGGGGGGATAGGCGGGATCCCGGAGGTTTCCAGGGTCCGGAGCCTTAGGTATGATTGGGGCATGAGCGGGATGCCCCCAACCCGGACAACCCTGAATGGCCTTTGCTAATCATATGGCGAGGCCGGAGAAGGGTGGGTACTTAATAAGCTGTGGGTTTGTCCGGGGCAGAGGCGGAGAGGAGTTCACCTTGCTAATAATATGGGTGGTGAGGCATGGCTCCGCCGGGGGGAGATGGTTATGAGGTTATGTTGGAATATGAGTTTTAATAATGTTGGAATGTTAATAAAGCTGCGACCAGTTAATACCCAATATGTGTTTGGTTTGGTTTATTAAAGGGAAGAGGGGGGGGAACATGGGGGGGGGGGGTATGTGGGGAAAGGGGAGCCACTGAGTTAAGCGTACGTCCATTATACAAAACCTTATAAAAATTACTCAGGACCTATAGAAAACAATCTACCATGTTATAACAGTATTAACATCCAAAACTCCAACAAGGGCCTATCCAGAAAAGAGCAGCACTATAAATACTGCAGTGGGCCCTAGAATATCCATACACCTATTCCGAAAACTGAATTATCTAGATTACTATCGATCCCTACATAGAAACTTCATGCTAACAGAATACCTGGCTTTGGTCACACACTTAGAAATAGATCATCACTGAGTAAGGAATAAATTACTACAAACTAAAAATAGAAATATGTAGTCAAAAATTAAACTGAAGCTCAAAGAAGCAAAACTCTGCATCAGTGCCACAGCTAAGGCTGATTTTTTCGTGGGGCCTGGGCAGAGCCAGCACAACCATTAGGCAAACTAGGCAGTGAACTAGGATGGCAGCTTTTGGGGGGAGGGGGGGGCGGCAAAGAGCAGGTCATTCAAAGCTAAACATGGAGATCATAAGGCTTAAGGTCTGCCTAGGGTGCCAACACCTGGAACCAACTCTGGGGCCGGCCCTGGACCCGGGATTAACATGTATGGGCACAAAGCAGTGGAAATATTGGCACTGCCTCCAGTAATCCTCTCATTTGACTGTTCTGCTGCCGCTGATTGGCTGGGCCTGATGCCAGAATGGAGGGGCATGACACACCCTTGGCTACATCACCGCATGCAATATAACATCAGGGAAATAGAAAGAGATGCATACGCCCCTGTAGTGTGTGGCACTTTATACAGCAAAATCAGAATCCTACAGAACCTACTCCCATTCTTAGCGACAAACGACTTCCGCACTGTATTCCAGGCCCTAATCTTCTCACATCTTTATTTCTGCAATAACATTCTCCAAGGACTACCTAAATATATCTGACATCAATTACAAATGGGACAGTACACAACAGCGTGAATTATAATGGGAGCAAAAAAATCTGACCACATTCCACCAATACTCAATTACATTGGCTGCCACTAACAAGTCGAATAAGATACAAAATCCTAATAAGCATATTCAAGATCATATACAATCTATCCACAACATACTTGAAAACCAACATACATAAAACAACAAACAGAAGCAGAAGGAAATGTACGCAAAACATGCTGGCTCTACCATTGGAAAGGACAAAAAGTAACCAGACAATGTGCAATAGAGCCTTCTCTGTGTATATCCTGGATCTCTGGAATGCCCCTCCTGAAAATCTCAGAAGTATCACTGAACTTATAACATTCCGTAAAGAATTAAAAACCCACTTGGTCGGAGATCATTTCAAAGACTGAACATATGATGTGTTAGCAAGTAAACATCTAGCTGATACAGTCTACCCAGAACCCATCACCAGAAAACATGCTAACAGAGCACCCGCAAGCCATACCCACAAGAAACCATCAACGGACTCTGAACACTCACATACACTCAACACACATCCTACAAAATTGTTCCAAACTATAAATACATTCACTCACTTAGTCATCTGATACCCCCCAGGATAAGAAGTCTCTAATATATTGTCCATAGTTGTACATTTATTTGCTTTATATTCAAGCAGGGGGATGCAAGCACACTTAAATGTGCTGTTGTAGGCACATACTTGAAGTTGTGTGCCTTCCTGCCTCGCCGGTACACTCTGTGTTCCCTTCAGTCTCTCTTCACAGTGGTAGCCAATCAGCTGCGTCTCTCCCTCTCTCTGTTGCCATCGGGGCTTTTCTTCTTTGCTTTTACTTATTTATTTTTAACCACGGGGGTTACTGCAAAAAAAAAAAAAAAACCTTAACAGGGCAGTTTCTCGGTGGCTCCTTGTCACTGTGTTTATTCCGGCCAGTCAGCCCTTCCTGCCTCAGCCGGCACATATTGCTGACAGAAAAAAAAAATACATTTGAAATGTCAGAAAGAAGCCTTCAAAGGAGACAAGCACGACTTTAGAAGAGAACCATTCAGTCTCTTTCCTGTGCCTGGGACTTTCTGCTCCTGTGAATTCTTGTACTGCAACTGAATTGATTTGAACACTGTCAATCTTCTGTTGGCTCCAGCTTCAATTCCTGCCCCTGTCCCATCGGACCCAGACAAGGCACAATCGGGAAAGGGTGGGGGGCTGCTGTGCACAGCAGGCCAGAAGCCCTACACCATCTCCACTTAACCCAGCCTCCACAGAACTATCTCCGAGGCAGGAGCATCAGATAGGTACCAAACATAGCTCTAAGTCAAAGCACTACCGAAAAGATGACTCCGCCAGTGAATCAAGCTCCATGGGCAAGTGGAAGTTAGATGGAGACTTCTCTCAATCTTCTTCTCATAGGTCCAAAAAAGCAAAGCAGAAGATGGACCCTATACTGAATTTATCTACTCTGGCTCCCCCAGTAACACATAAGTCTATCTCTATTGACCCTCTGCTGCAACTGCTACGCCGCTTCGTCCAGGACACTGCAGTCCTCCTGGGGGTTTATCCCTTCTGTTGACCAGCCTCTTTCTATGGAGGTCCCTTCCTATCAGTCTCCACCTGTTTATTCACAGGAACTCCCTTCACTCATGGTCTGGGGAGCTTCTGTAACCTAGACATAGATTCTTTTCATGCAACAAGTCTCCCTTACTCCCAAAAGTGGAATTCAGAATTCTCTCTTTTGGGAGAAGTGAGCTACCACCTTCTTTGGATCACCCTCTGGACGAAGAGCTTCCTGAGGATTTTTCCTACCTGACGTTTCTCCAGAAGGTTTCTAGAGCACTTGCTCTTGGTGACATTCAAATTTCCACCAATAAAAAGGATTTTCAGTCTATCTTGCAGGCCTGCTCTACTCCTAAAGAAGTCCTGGCCATTCTAATTCCCCAAGTCTTACAGGATCTCCTTCTTTCGGTCTGGAAGACACCACCATCAGTCCATGTCACTGCTCAGAGACAACCTTAAATACAAAGTGCTGCCTGCACCTGGATTCCAGCATCAGCAGCTGCCACATCAGTCAATAGTCTCTGAAGTTGTTCTAAAAAAAAGTCAAGTCTGCAACATATCATCTTCAAATGATGCCTAGGAAAGACCAGCGGACATCGGATTCAGTTGGTAGGAAAACCTTTCAGAGTAAGGTCTTAGCCATGAAGATTCTAGCCCATCAACTCCAACTGCTGCAATACCATCATGAACTCCTTTCACAGATGTCAGACCACACTGGCACTTCACCTCTGGAGACACATATTCTTCAAGACAATTTACAAGAGTCCCTGTACTATATCATTAGGGCTATCTATGACGCCTTTGACTCAGTTGCCCAATCCACAGCTGCTTCCATCTTTGTCCTTAGCACAGCTTGGCTTCAAGTCTCTGGTCTAACAGAGGATCTCCATGACCACCTGGCAGATGCACCCTGCCAAGGTGATAGTCTTTTCAGTCCTAAAGTTCAGGAGGCTGTCTCAGAGGTCAAGGACCATTCCTCTACAGTGTGAGAACTTGCAGCTCAGCCTCAGGAGGCAGGCCACCAGTCCCGATGCCCACAATACCCTCAGGACCGTAGGGCATACCACTACCAATATTTCCAACAATTTTACCCTTGCAGGCATTATCAGCCCTATTCTCGTCTTCCACCACAGTGTCATCTTGCACCTGCATATCCTCAGTGCCCTAGTTAGAGGGATAGGAAACAACCTTCAGTCACTTCAGTTCAGCTGCCTAAGGTGGCCCCCAGCTTTTGACCATCTTCCAGTGGGAGGTCAAGTCCAGCACTTCCAGGAGGTCTGGCAGTCCATAACCACAGATCGCAGGGTCCTCAGCATCACTGCATCAGGTTAGAAGCTCAATTTTATGGTTACTCCCCTCAGAAACCACCTCCACCCACCAATGTCCCTCCTTCACATCTACCTCTTCAGAGGAGATTGCAAGTCTACTCAAAAACCATGTAATCGAGCTTGTAATGGAGCAAGAGCACAACCAGGGATTTTGCTCCTGGTTTTTTCTTATATCCAAGAAGACAGGGGGCCTCCGACTGATCCTCGAACTCCAGTTCCTCAACTTCTACATTAAGAGAGAAAAGTTCAAAATGACTTCTCTAGCCACCATTCTTCCTCTGTTGTGACAGGAAGACTGACTTGCCTCTCTGGATCTCAAGGATGCCTTTACCCATATTCCCATCCATCCTCATCATTACCAATACCTCCACAGTTTCACTTCAAGAGGAGAGAAGATAGTCATGTGCCTACCAGGCTCTTCAGCCAGCAGGAATACAAACCAAGTTGTTGAATTACTTAGCGCAAAAAGTGAGCACTCCAAACTTGATGTTATTATCCACTTAGGCACAAACGACCTGGCTAGAAACAGTGCCTCTACAGCCCAAAAGGACTTCCAATCTCTGGGAGAGAAACTCATGCACGTTGTTAACACTGTTGCATTCTCAGAAGTTCTACCTGTTCTTGGTAAGGGGACAAAAAGACTGCATCGCATTAACAGCTTTAATACATGGTTCCAGACCTGGTGCAGACAAGAAGGATTCAGATTTATTGGCAACTGGGACAACAGATGGACCAACAAGAGACTATACTGTGCTGATGGACTACATCTCTCTGCCGCAGGGAAAAGAATCCTAAGTGAAAAATTCAGGCAGTATGTGGATATGCATTTAAACTAGGAAAAGGGGGTGACGGATGTGGAAGGTCAACATCTGCCTGCCACCTCCAGCAAAAGCAGAACATCATCAGAAACAGCCACACTTTTAAACCACACATCAAAAACATGTGGGAAGAAGTGGGCAGAACAAAATCAATGCAAAATACACACAAGCCAGAAAAATGCTGGAAAGCAATGAGCACAAATGCTCGAAGTTTAGCCAATAAAATTCCAGACCTGGAAGCCCTAATGGTGGAAACAGATTTGGACATTGTGGCCATTACAGAAACATGGTTTAATGAATCACATGATTGGGATATAGCCATAGCTGGCTATAATCTATTCAGAAGAGACAGAGAAAATGGAAAAGGAGGAGGAGTAGCATTGTATGTCAAAAGCAATATTAAAGCTACTGAAATGCAGGGGACATGGGGAAAAGAAGAAGCGCTCTGGATTGCGTTGGAAAGAGGAGATGGCACTGTCATCCATGTTGCTGTAGTCTACAGACCTCCGACTCAAATTGAAGAGAGAGACAATGAATTGATTATAGATATTGCCAAGATAGCAACAAAGGAGGAAGCGATCATATTGGGTGACTTTAATCTACCTGATGTGGATTGGATTACTCCTTCTGCACATCTGGAAAGAAGCAAAAAAAAATGTGGATGCTCTCCAAGATGCATTATTTAGACAAATGGTGATGGAACCAACCAGGGAAAGCTCAACGCTGGATGTAGTGCTCACCAACGGTGATAGTGTGTCGAATGTCTGCGTGAGTGCCCCTGTGAGCAACAGCGACCATCACACGGTGTGGTTTGAGATAAAAGCCATGGTACAGGCCAATCATAGCAAGCTCAAAGTCCTAAACTTCAAATACACTGACTTCAATAAAATGGCAGAGTACTTAAAGGAGGAGATGACAGGGTGGAAGGAGATAAAGAAGTGGAATTGCAATGGGCTAAACTAAAGGAGGCAATAAAAGGGGCAACAGATAAATATGTAAGAAAAGTAAATAAAAACAAGAGGAGAAGGAAACCTATTTGGTTTTCCAAAGAGGTGGCTGCTCAAATAAAGGCAAAAACACAACTTTTGCAAAATTCAAAAGCTTGCAAACAGAAGAACACAGAAATGAATACAGGATCCAACTCAAAGAGTCTAAAAGAGTAATAAGGATAGCAAAATCAAAGGCAGAGGAAAAGATGGCTAAAGATGTTAAGGGTGGCAACAAAAATTTCTTCAGGTATATTCAGGAAAGGAAGATCAGAGTTGGAATTGCAGGACTCAGAAGTGCTGGGAAAGGACTCGTGGAAAGTGACACTGAAAAAGCGAAATTGCTAAACAAATACTTCTGCTCTGTTTTTACTAAAGAAGAGCCTGGAGATGGACCAGCTGTGACTCCCAAATATAAAAATGGGAATGAAGTAGATACCACACCATTCACAGAAGATGAGTTGTTAGAACAACTTGCTAAACTGAAAGTGGACAAAGCCATGGGACCGGATGGGATACATCCCAGGATGCTGAAAGAGCTCAGAGAGGTTCTTGCAGGACCGTTAAAGGATGTCTTCAACAGATCCTTGGAAACAGGAGAGGTTCCTCAGGACTGGAGAATGGCTAATGTTGTACCTCTACACAAAAGTGGTGACAGGGAAGAAGTGTCAAACTACAGGCCCGTGAGCCTTACCTCGGTGGCGGAAAAAGTAATGGAGGCGCTCCTGAAAGAGCGAATAGTGAACTTTCTCAAAACCAACAGGATGCAAGATCCGAGGCAACATGGTTTTACCGAAGGACGGTCTTGCCAAACAAATCTGATTGAGTTCTTTGACTGGGTGACCAAGGAACTAGATCAGGGGCATGCGATGAATGTCATCTACCTGGATTTCAGCAAAGCCTTTGATACTGTTCCTCATAGGAGGCTTGTCAACAAACTCAGTAGCTTGGGGATGGGTCCCAAGATCGTAAACTGGATTAGAAATTGGTTGACTGACAGATGACAGAAGGTGATTGTACATGGAGCTCACTCGGATGAGAGGAAGGTGATTAGCGGGGTGCCCCAGGGTTCGGTCCTGGGCCTGACACTGTTCAATGTATTCGTGAGTGATATTGCTGAAGGACTGAATGGAAAAGTCTGTCTTTTTGCAGACGACACAAAAATTTGCAACAGAGTGGACTCCCCGAGGGAGTGGTTAACATGAGGAAAGATCTACAAAAGCTGGAAGACTGGTCTAATGCTTGGCAACTACGATTTAATGCGAAAAAGTGCAGTGTCATGCACTTGGGTAGCAGAAATCCAAGGGAAATGTACGCGATAGGGGGCGAGAGGTTGGTATGCATGGTTCAGGAGAAAGACCTTGGTGTGATTATCTCTGATGATCTCAAGGTGGCAAAACAGTGCGACAAGGCGGTGGCAAAAGCTAGGAGGATGTTGGGCTGCATACAAAGAGGGATTACCAGCAGAAAGGAAGAGGTACTTATGCCACTGTATAAGTCACTGGTGAGGCCTCACTTGGAATACTGTGTTCAGTTTTGGAAACCATATCTTGTAAAAGATGTAAAAAGACTGGAAACTGTTCAGAGGAAGGCGACCAAAGTGATTTGGAGCCTGCGTCAGAAGCCTTATGAGAAGAGACTTGAAGACCTAAATATGTACACTTTGGAGGAGAGGAGGGACAGGGGAGATATGATTCAGACCTTTAAATACTTAAAGAGAAATGATGAACAAACAAACCTCTTCCAAAGACGGGGAAGCTGTAAAACTAGAGGGCATAACATGAAGCTGCAAGGGGGTAAATTGAAAGGCAATGTCAGGAAATATTTTTTCACTGAAAGGGTGGTGGATGCTTGGAATGCCCTCCCGATGGAAGTGGTGGGGGCAAACATGATGACGGAATTCAAAAAGGCATGGGACAAACACAGAGGATCCCTTTACAGCAATAGGATAAAAACAAAATAAACGGTACCATCTAACTTCTGAACCATATAACGTCTCAACAAATAGGGGTGTCCTACATGGAGTGGTGGGTTTACCCCTAAACAAAGACATGGGGAGGGGTGGCCTGCACAGAGCGACAGGTGCACCTACTCTTGCCATCTTGCTGGTCAGACTAGATGGACCATGCTGGTCTTTATCTGCCGTCATTTACTATGTTGCTATGTTACTATGTAAGACAGAACACTATCAGTACAGAGTACTACTCTTTGGTCCCTCTTTAACCCCAAGGGTTTTCACAAAATGTCTCATAGTGGCTGCAGTGCACTTCCACAGGCAAGGCGTATGCATTTATCCTTATCTAGACGATTCGTTCATTTCAGGGCCCAATAAAGCCTCAACCCAGTTGTCAGTCAGCAGGACATCCGTACTTGTGTAGCAGCTCGGCTTCATCAACAACTTCCAAAAGTTGAAGTGTGAACCACCTCAAATGCTTGACTTTATCAGAGCTTGTCTACATACTACACTGGCTCGGGCTTTTCTGCCACCCGACAGTGTCCATCCTGCACCAACTCAGTACCCAACTACTCAGTCTGCACAGTGCCTTGGCTCGCACCATCCTACATCTATTAGGCCACATGGCAGCCTCAGTACACGTCGTCCTTTTCGTACGTCTCTACATGCAGCCACTCCAATGGCATCTCAAGTTCAATTGGAATCAGTATTCTCAATTCCTTCATCGTCAGGTCCCTCTTTCCAGACCCAACCCCCACATGTTACATCAATTTCTTTGCTGATGGACACTTCCATCCAGCCTCACCAAAGGGTGGCCCTTCCAGGAACAGCCTTATCAGCTCACTCTAAGACTACATACCTCCCAGGTGGGCTGGGGAGCCCATCTTTTGCATCTTACGACTGAAGGATGAAGAATACTGGACCAGCAGAGAACCTTTCTCTGTACATCAACCTCCTGGAGTTATGTGCAGTTTATTATGCCCTCCACACCTTCCATCACTGGGTACGCAACACATTGTTGCTGGAGCAGACTGACAACCAGGTCACCGTGTTCTACAACAACAAGCAGTGTGGCTCAGGGTCCCTCTGCCTTTGCCGCAAAGCTGTTTGCCTAAGGCTTTTCGCTCAATCCATTGGAGTCTTCCTCCACGCAGTCTACCTCCCAGGTAATCCAGAACCAGTTAGTGGACTCTCTCAGTTGTCATCTTGACCTGCATGAGTGGTCCCTGGATCCCAAAGTCTTAACCCCTATTTTCCAAGCCTGGTGGACTCTGGAGGTGGACTTTTTCGCTGCAGATGGCAATGCCTAATGTCTTCTGTACTGTTCCCTTCATCCCAGCTCCAACAGATGGGCAGCAGGTGCCTGCCTCATCTTTTGGATGGATCGCCTCTTCTATGTATTTCAGCCGTTCCCGCTCATTCCTTGGACTCTCCCTCAAGGTCCAGGCAGATAAAGTCACTTTAATCCTCATTGCTCCTCGATGGCCCAGATACATCTGGTACCCACATTTTCTCACCATGGCATAGCATGACCCCTGGTCATTACCACTTCATCCTTCCTTCTGACACAACAGGGAGTTTGTCTCCTACATCCCAACTGCAGTCACTAGCTCTATAGTAGTTGCTTGGAAGCTGACCGGTTGAATGCGGTTGTTCCCCCTATACTAGCCAGTGTTTAAGCTATACTTCAAGCATCTCATTGACCTTCTACACAGTGCTGCTATCAGCGTAAATGGACTTGCTTCTCCCACTGGGCTACATGGCAGGGCCTAGACCCAGCATCATGGTCCCTCAGTCATATCCTCACCTATCTCCTTCACCTATCCAACTCTGGTCTTCAGACTGTCAGTTTGCTACCATCTCTCTGCCATTGCAGCTTTCCATCGCCATGAGGATAACAAACCCATTTCCATGCATCCACTGGTTTTGCATTTTATGAAAGGTTTATTGAACACCAAGGCTCTAATAAAACCACTGCTCCAGTGTGGGATCTCAATGTTATTTTTCAGAGCTCATGAAGAGCCCTTTTGAACCCCTAGGATCTGCTTCATTGAAACACCTCATGTGGAAGACCATCTGCTTAGTTGCTGTCACCTCTGCAAGACGTGTCAGTGAGCTCCAGGCCCTTGTCCATTATCCTCCATATACTCAATTTCTTCATACCCATCCTCAGTTTCTTCCAAAGATTGTGTCTAGTTTTCATTTAAACCAATCCATTGTGCTCCCTATGTTTTACCCAGCTGCTCAACCGGATTCTCTGGACATAGCTCTACACTCTCTAGATTGCCGCTGAGTGTGCTATATTACCTGCAAGCTACCACACAGATCCATCAATCTTCTCAGTTTTTCGTCACCTTTAACCCCAACAACCAGGGAAGCCTGCACCCAAGCAGATCCTTTCCTCTTAGATTTCAGACTGTATATCCTTTTGCTATGTTCAGGAAGGTCTCACCCCTCCAGGTCGGGTAGGCCCCCACCATCTCTGAGCTACAGCAGCTACTATTGCCAATTTAGATGCTATTCCTCCTCAGGATATCTGCAAAGCTGCTACGTGGTCATCTGTGCATACCTTTTCAAAGCACTACAGCCTGGATCACTCTTCAGCAACTGACCTTGCCTTTAGCCAGGCTGTCCTGCAAAACCTCTTTGCATAGATTCTTCCACCTCCCAATTTTTATGGGGCCATGACCATTATCAAACCTTTAGGTGGCTCTCAGCTCTGGACTCATCTTTGAGTGTGCCTGCATCCCCCCTGCTTGAATATGGAGCAAAGCATGGTTGCTTACCAGTAACATGGGTTCTCCGTATTCAGCAGAAGTATGCAGACACACTCATTCACCCACCCACCATCCCTTCAAAAAAAAAGAAAAAAGGTGAGAAAAACAAAACACTGATTGGATCACAATGACAGAGTGGTCTAAACTTTCATTGAGAAGCATCGCAGCTCAGTAGCTTCAGCATTTAACACTTGCTGCAACTAGTGGACAGTCTTCAACATGCATAGCCACCAATGCCAGTTCCAGTCTGTCTTCTATCAAACCTGCCATTGTATCTACTTCTCAGGTGTTCCAATTACCTTCACCGATGCGCTTACCTGCTCTGAGATAGACTGACAGGAACACGGAGTGTACCGTGGAGGCAGGAAGGCACAAGCATGTGGACTTCTTTGAGCTAAGGGACAGCCGATACTGGCACTATCGGTGGCAACAGCACCTTCAAGTGTGGCTGCATACCCTAGCTGAATACGGAGAACCCACATTACAGGTAAGCAACTATGCTATTTACATGTAAATATGTTTAATAGAAATTGTACTTAATTCAAAGTTCCATGTAACAAAGTTCAATTTATATTTTATTATGTTAACTGCTTTGATTAACAGACTAAGCAGTATTAAAAATCCCCACAGACAAATAATAAATAAATAAATATAAAGACAGAACATATAAATTCCAAAAACTGACATATTCCAATCTTTGAATTGAAAATAAAATTAATTTTTCTACCTTTGTTGGCTGGACATTTTATTCTCTAATCATGTTGATCTCAGTCTCTAGTTTCTGCTTTCCTCTGTCTTATCTTAACTTGCTTTCTAGAGTCACTGTCCATCTGTCACTTCTCTACTGTCCTGTCTTCTTTACTTCCTTTCATCTTTGGCATTCATCTTTTACTTTCAGCTTTTTTCCACTTATTTTTTTCTCTCTCTCTGTCAACTCAGATTTGACTCCTCCTTCTTACCATCCAGTCATCACTCCCCCCTTGATACTGCATCTACCATTTTTCAATCCTTAACACAGTACTCTCCTTCCCCAGTCTTTATTTCTCCCCTTTCTCTCCCCCTCCCCCTCATCCATCATCTCTCCCCTTTTCTCCTTCTCTTTGCAGTGTCTCTCTTCTCACCCTCTTCCATCCAGTGCCTCACCCCTTTTTTCTCACCTCACCCCACAATGTCACCATTCCTCCTTCCTATTCCTGTCCCATGTACAATATATCCCCCTTTCTCTCCATTCCTGTGTCTAGCATCTATCTACACCCAATGTCCAGAATTTCACCTCTTCCTCCTCTCTAGCATGTCCTCCTATCTCTCCTATTTCTTCTCCCCGCAGTATCCACTATCTCTCCTCTCTCCTGTTCCCTGAGACCATCTTTCCTCTTGCTCCCCCTATACCTAGCATCTCTCCTCTCTCCCTCCTCATGTTTCCAGCATCTCCCCTCTCATTCTCCCCCAATTTCCAGCATCTCTTCTCTTTTCCTTTGCCCCTCCCCCAGTGTCCAGCATCTGCATTTTCTCCTTTATCTACTCCCATGCCTAGCATCTGCCCTCCATGCAATGTCCAACATCTACTCTTTATCCCCCCCCCCATGCTCAGCATCTGATGTCCATGTCCCCATGGCCAGTATTTGCCCTTTCTCCACTATCTCCCCCCATGCCTAGCATCTTTCTTTTCTCACCATTTCTCCCCCATGCCCAAGTTCTGTCCTTTCTCCCTATTTCCACCTCCCATGCCCAGCATTTTTCCCTTTCTGCCCATTTCCCCCTATGCCCAGCATCTGACTTTTCTCCTCATCTCCCCCATGCCTAGCATTTGCCCTGCATACCCAATGACCTGCATCTGTCCTTTCTCCCCTATGTCCCCCATCATACCCAGTATCTGCCAGTTTTCCACATCCCCCCTCATGCTTAGCAGCTGCTCTCCATCCTTCCCAAAGTTTCTCCCATCACATGGCCAGCATCTACCCTCCATCTCCTCCCCTGTGGCCACCATCTACCCTCTGCCCCCATGGCCAGCATCTGTCCTCCTGCACCCCGCCATCCAGCATCTTTTCCCTGCTTCCCAATGTCCAACATTTACCCTCCACATCCGTGTCCCTCCACCCACCAACCGACCGATGTGCAACGTAGCCTCTCTCTCCTTTCCTGCTGCTGCCACTACCTCTCTCAGCATAGGTGGCAGCAGCGGCTTAAAGATAGAAAATCAAGCAAAAGTGCAAGGTTTTCCTGATTCCGGTCCTGCCCCCATCTGACATGAAACTATGCGTCAAATTTTGTTTTTAAGCTGGTGCTAGTCATCAGCATTGGAAGGGGGTGATTGATGCCACTTCAGACGCCGGATAAGCGGCGATGATGACAACAATGACAGTGGCACAGCAATAGCAGTAGCAGCAGCAGCAGCAGGTCTAGGCAGAGTGAGGCAGCCACAGCTGGGCTGTTTTGGGGTGCATTTTTTCCATCCCAAAACTTTGCTGCCTCCCTTTGCCTAATGATAGAGCTGCCCCTGCCCAATGTACTCTGTTTCATTCTTGCCAGTCCTGCTGGGTCCAAGAAAGATTCTGAGCACTGACAACATCCTTGTTATGTGCAGGGTTACCAGATGTGAGCACAAACAGGGAACAGGTGCGCCAAACAGTGGTTGATGTAAGCAGCTTTATTAGGAAAAACCCCAATGTGTTTTGGTGAAACCACCTTCTTCAGGGAGTACTGACCTCAAATAAAAATATAAATATATAAAATCATATCAAACATCAAAAGCATAAACTAAAAGCTCACAAATTAAAATACATATTTTCATACAAAAATGAATTGTTAATACAATAAAAGAACTATTAAACCATAAAAACATAAAACAGGAAGGCTTGGTAAAGAACTAGTAAACAAAAGGAATGTATGCAAATAGAGAAAAACTGTGTGAACCAACATAGACATAAAGAGGGATGATGAGGACATACAGTGTTGGTCCCTCACTTGGTTTGTAGCTTGTCGTGCTGTGAGGGCTTGTGCACATCAGTAATGCTGAGGGCTAAACTAACGGTAGTTTTACTACTGGCAGGGTCTCCCAAGATGGACAGGTCTCAGCTGAGGTGCCAGACCAAGACAAACCACCCATCTGGGCAGCAGCAGAATGAGAAAGTGTTGACAGCGGAGGATCACATTTCTGTGATAACGGCAAGAACATTAAACTTAAACTGCATGGAGGAAAGGCCCGGCAATCTACTTCTGTATCTTGCCATGAAAACCCATCTGGGCAGCAGCAGAATGGGATGGTGTAGGCAGTGGAGGATCACATTTCTGTGACAACGGCAACAACACTAAACTTAAACTGCGTGGAGGAAAGGCCCAGCAATCTACTTCTGTATCTTGCTATGAAAACCCAGTGGAGAGACACAACAAAACAAATTGCACTATAGTGCTGGAAGATGAGACCCCCAGGTCGGAAGACACTCAATTATCTACTGGAAAAGAGCTGAAGACCTTTCAGAGTAAAGCCAGCATTTATGATGTGGTTGGATCAAAGCTGTCGGGACGTCTGACTGCTGATGTAGCTGCGCATAAAATGAGAGTCAGAGGTTGTAAAGATGTCTTACATATTGGGACATGGAACATATGAAGCATGAACCAAGGGAAATTGGAGATGGTCAAGAATGCAATGGAACGTGTACAACTTGATCTGTTGAGTGTCAGCAAACTGAAATGGACTGGCATCGGGCACTTTGCATCTGATGATCATATGGTCTACTATGCTGGAAATGAAAGACAAAGAAGAAATGGTGTTGCATTTATAATAAAGAAGACACTTGCAAGAACTGTAATGAAATACAATGCAGTCAGTGAATGCTTAATCTCTATTCATCTATGAGGAATGCCAATCAACACAACTATAATTCAAGTATATGCCCCAACAACAGCTGCAGAAGCGGATGAAATTGATAAGTTCTATGAACAAGTTCAAGCAGAAATTGACAAAACATGCAAACAGGATCTTGATAGTCATGAGTGACTGGAACGCAAAAGTTGGCAACAAAGAAGAAGGCAAAGTGGTTGGAAAATATGGACTTGGCAACAGAAATGAAACTGGAGAAAGACTGATAGAATTTTGCAAGACCAACGATCTATTCATTTCAAACACCTTCTTCCAGCAACACAAGCGACGACTGTACACATGGACTTCACCCAATGGATTGTACAAAAATCAAATTGACTACATCTGTGGAAGTCAAAGATGGAAAAGCTCCATAACATCAACAAAAACAAAACCTGGAGCTGACTGTGGTACAGATCAACTACTAGTATGCAAACTCAAGCTAAAGTTGAAAAAGAGCAAACCACTCATAAATGAAGCAAAATATGACCTTGAGAATATACCACTGGACTTTAAAGACTGCCTACAAAATCGATTTGCTGCTTTAGATACAAATGGCAGAGCCCCAAAAGAATTATGGAATGAGATCAAGAAAGTTGTGTTGGAAGAAAGTGAGAAGTCTCTACAAAAGGTGAAAAAGCAAAAACGGCCAAAATGGATGACGGAAGAAACTCTGAAAATTGCCCAGAAATGCAGAGAAGCTAAAGCCAAAGGAGAAAGAAAGACAATCGCAGAACTCAACAGAGATTTACAATGTGCAGCAAGACAGGACAAGGAAAAGTACTACAATGATACATGCAAGGAAATAGAAGCAGAAACTATTAGAGGAAGAACAAGATCGACTTTCCTAAAGCTACAAGAGTTAAAGAAAAAATTCCAGCCTCAAATTGGAACGTTACAAGATGCTCAAGGTTCTATGTTGAATGATGCTGAGAAGATCAAGAAAAGATGAAAAGAATATACAGAGCTTTTATATGATAAATATCAAGTGGACCAACAGCCGTTTCAACCTGTACCTTATGATCCGGAACCATTGGTGATGAAAGAAGAAGTTGAAACAGCATTGAAAGCCTTATCAAAGAACAAAGCACCAGGCATTGATAGCATTCCCATAGAAGTATTACAGCAATCTGATGCAGCTATTACCGTACTTACAAGGCTCTGCCAAGAAATTTGAAGGACAACATCATGGCCAACTGACTGGAAAAGATCTGTGTTTATCCCAATACTAAATAAAGGTGATCCAACTGACTGTGGAAATTATCGCACAATCGCTCTGATCCCACATGCCAGCAAGATTCTACTGAAGATTATTTAACAGAGACTACGACCATACCTGGAACAAGAACTACCTGAAGTGCAAGCAGGGTTCAGGAAAGGGCGAGGAACAAGAGATATCATTGCGGATATGAGATGGATCCTTGAAAAGACTAAAGAATACCAAAAGGATATCTATTTGTGTTTTATCGACTATAGCAAAGCTTTTGACTGTGTAAACCATGAGAAACTCTGGGCCACATTAAGCAGCATGGGTATACGAGAACAGCTGATCGTACTCTTGCACAATCTGTATATTGATTAAGAAGCAACAGTTCGAACGGAACAAGGAGAAACAGAATGGTTTAAAATAAGCAAAGGTGTAAGACAAGACTGCATACTTTCCCCCTACCTGTTTAATTTATATGTAGAACAAATCATCAGAGAAGCAGGATTGTATGAAGACAACAGAGGTGTGAAGATTGGTGGAAGACTCAACAACCTTTGCTATTCTGATGATACCACATTACTGGCTGAAAGTGAAGATGATCTGAAACATTTGTTTCTCAAGATCAAGGAACATAGTCTTAAAATGGGCCTGCACCTTAATGTAAAGAAGACAAAGATCATGACAACTGGCAAAATCAACAAGTTCATCATTGAAGGAGAAGAAATTGAAATCATGGACAACTTTATCCTACTTGGACCAACTATCAATAAAGAAGCAACAAGCAGTCAAGAAATACGACGACGCATTGCTCTTGGCAGAATGGCTATGAAAGACCTATACAAGATTCTCAAGAGCAGAGATGTCTCTCTCCATACAAAGATTTGACTCATTCAAGCCATGGTATTTTCAATAGCATCATATGGATGTGAAAGCTGGACAGTGAAAAAGATAGACAGAAAGAAAATTGATGCCTTTGAATTTGATACATTTGAAGACAATTTTGCATGTTGTGGCAAATCATGACGTCTAGGGGTTTTTTCAATATTTTATTTGTTTTCAGCACACCAAAATACATGGAAATTAGATGAAAATAATCAAACAGCTTTTTAGTCGCAGACCTGTGTTATGGTGCTGGCAGCGAATACTGCGTATACCATGGACTGCCCAAAGAACAAACCAGTCAGTACTAGAGGAGATCAAACCTAAGCTTTCTTTAGAAGCTCAGATGACAAGACTTCGACTTTCATACTTTGGACACATCATGCGAAGAGATAGATCATTAGAGAAAGACATCATGCTTAGCAAGATAGAAAGTCAATGCAAAAGAGGAAGGCCAGAAATGAGATGGATCGATACAATAGCAGCAGTTTCGGGTAACAGTCTGTCAACAATGAGCCGCCTGACTGAAGACCGAACACAATTTAGGACAATTATCCAGAGGGTTGCCATGAGTCGACACTGACTCAATGGCAATTAACAACAACAACAACAACAACAACAGTGTTGGTGAGAACATAACCTTATAGTATCATTATAATAGCAATATTCCAAAGCAAAAATTGTGGTAGTCACAGCATATGAAAAATATGAATTAAATTATAGCATGAAGCACATATAATTACTATTGCTAATGTGCATTGTCAAAATAAATTCCCACCTGTGGAAAGAGGGAGATAAAAGGAAACCAAATGACCTGAAACCTTACTATATCACTGCGTTGTAAACCGTGTACTTAAGAAGTATATGAAACCACTCTTAACGTGTTCTAAAGGAAAATAAAATCAAAAGGTGTAAATTTATTTAGCAATGCTTATATACTGCTTTTCAACAGGTCAAAGTGGTGTACATTCAGGTATGGTACATATTTCCCTTGTCCCTGAAGGGCTCACAATCTACATTTACCTGAGGCAACAGAGGGTTAAGTGGCTTGCCCAGGGCCACAAGGAGTGCCTGTGGGACTAGAAACCCCAGTCTATCCAACTTGAGGTTGCTGTCCTCCAGCAGGATTTGAACCCTGGGCCCTCTGGTCTGAGGCAACTTGCCCCAACCACTAGGCTCCATGCCAGTCTATCAGAAGTGTAATGGAGAGAGTGAAAAGAGGTATACTTGCCTTGAAGCAAATCACAGTGTGTGCAAACGCCAAACTGACTAGAAACTGTAGCGGGGGTTTACCGGTGTATGAAGTAAGCCATACTCATGCCAAAACAGGGTCAGAGTTCAAACCCCAATGGGGAATGGGTGAAACATAAATAATAAATCAAAATCAAAACAAGGGGATATCATGAGGCTTTAAATAATCCATATTCGAGCTGTTGACACAAAATCTACGGATCAACCATGACAAAATTGATGTCCTATTCGTCACGAGGAACAGGAAGTTCATACCTCCCCCATCACTACATGCCAACAATGTAGAGTTGAAATCCAAATCCACAATCCGTTACCTAGGCATCACGCTTGATCAGCACCTGGATATGACAACACATGTGAAAAACGTCACAAAGGCAATATATCATAAGATCAGAACGCTGCGTCACCTTCGCCCCCTACTGGATTTCACCGACTACCGAACAACCTTCCAGGCATTAGTCCTCCCACATCTGGATTTCACTAACATCATCCTCCACGGTCTCTCACAATCAACCTTAAATCCGCTCCGCCTAGCTATGAATGCAGCTGCAAGAGTCCTTTCTGGATCGTCAAGATCTGACCACATAACGCCAATCATGAAAGAACTGCATTGGCTACCATTACATGCCAGACTCCAATACAAGTCAATAGTCCTTACATTCAAAGCCCTAAATAACCACCCCCCTACGCCAATCAGCAAGCTAATCCACAGTACCCCGGAAAATAGAAACAGGAGACCTACAACAATGAACACCTTAGTAGTCCCCAAGATGACGACAAAATGCACAAAGACTACCTCCAACAGGGCTTTCTCCATATTTGCTCCTTTAAACTGGAATGCCCTTCCCCATGAAATCCGAGGCATCAAAAGTCTAGCCCCATTCAGAAAAGCCTTGAAACACCACCTGTTCACAAAATTCTACCCGGAAACCATCCGAGGTAAACACTCATCTGGCAACCTATCCGCATGCCCCAGCTGCCCTAACACCCTAACACAAACAGAAAATAGTTAGTCTACACATAAGCCCCACCGCTAACCATCACACGTGTACTATCCACCCTCAAATGCACATGTAACAACTAGATGAGTTAGAGAAGTGTACATAGTATAAAGTTAGCTTTACATAGTTTTCCCGGTTTATTCCATGTTTAATATCCTGTTTCACTGTAAACTCAATGTTGCCTGTATGCACTGTAGTATGTTTTATGTTCGATGTACACCGCGCTGATTATAATAGCGCGGTATAGAAGAAATGTTAAATAAATAAATGTTAAATAATATGCACTCAAATGGAAAAGTAATTCCAACCAATATAATTATGGACCAAACTGAAAGGACTTACAGTAGATATTATATGTGATTTCCAATTGCAACCTAAACTGAAGCATCAATGTAGTCATTGGTGACAAGAGGATATCTTGGACAAATGGAGAGAATGTAAAGCGATATCAGCCTGATCGCTGCGCATGAGTATAACCAAGTGCCAGATTAATAAAAAACAGCACCGATGCGTTTACAGTGAAAAGGTTATATGGTGACAGTGGAAGGATCAGAACAAACTGTACCTGATAATACAACACAAGAAGCCTCTAAAAACACAGATGTGCGTGTGGCTATATTAGAAGATAGCACATCTACAGTAACTTATGTATCCATTGATAGATTAAAGTATTGATAATGTAATGGGCCTAATTGTTGCGCAGGGGGAAACACAAGTAGCATATAAGAATCGGGACTGATGAGTACAGTTACAAAAGTTGTGTACTGGCAAAGGAAGGATCAGAATAAGCCTAACCTGCTAAAGAACCAAAAAACCCTAGAAATAAAAACAATAATAAAACAAGAACTATTAAAAAAGGGGGGGGGGGGTCAAATGCAAACACAAAGGTTATTAGTACATATTGAATGGAAAACTGTAAAAACATAGTAAAAGATAAATACTGGCATTGTAAAAGTTTAAAACTGGTAAAACAAAGCTGTGCCTATGATTATGTAAAAACGTAACACAACTAAAACGAACACATATACAGGGTGGCCCAAAAAAAGTGAGAATATCTCGTAAATTAAAAGCTTAAATTGTTTACTTATCTTTTTTAGCTATATAACGTCTTTATTTTGACAATTTCCGGTCGCCATCTTTTTTTTTTTTAATTTGTCAATCGTTTACATCTGTCTTTTTGAATTTTTAAATAACTTATATGGTACGAGATGTTCTCACTTTTTTTGGGCCACTCTGTATATATATTAATACATAAACGATGACAAGGTAAAATAATAAATAATGGTTCTATAAAAAATATATGGTTCAATAGAAAGTAAAAAGGTCAGACTCATGTAAAATCCTTTCTTAAAAACAGTCCTAAAAGAATATTCTTACAAGCTAACACTGTTGGGTTATCACAATTAAAAATGTGTGAAACAAACACGGAAACACAATAAAAACACTTGAGCTTAGCCCCAAATAAAAACAACTGAATGAGGGTTAAAAACAATAAAAACTACAAGCTGTTAAAATGGTTTGATGGAAAAAGATTAATATAAAAATCTAAAAAATTCAAGAGTGAGACATGAACATATGAAAAAGGAATCTCGATTGTAGATCAATCAATTGGTGAAGCTAAATTTAAAATGTGAAAATAGAAAATGAATGGAAACACAATAAAAATTGCTTGTGCATAACCCCAAATAAGAATAGCTGAATAAGGGTTAAAAACAACAACTGCTTACTATTAAAATAAATAAACTACAACTGACTGTAAAAGCGAAATATAAGAAGTTAGCCATCAAAGGGGTGCCACGTTCATATGAGGAAAGAGTGTTGATTATAGGTTATCAAAGAAGAAAACTTGATTGTAGATCATCAAAAAAGTTGATAAAGACAGACAATAAAAGCCAAGGCTGGTGCAGCATGAAATAATAAGAGGATCAGCCAACTGTACTATATGTTCAGCCCGTACCTAGCCCTGTGCGAGCGGTGCCGCCACACAGGGCGCAAAGGCTTAAGGGGCGCATTTTAGCTGTCTGCCGTTGCCTGTCGCCGCCACTTTTTCTTTTCTCAGCGGCGGCAGGCAATGGAAGACAGCTAAAATGCCCCCCTTAAGCCTTCTTGCCGGCATGCTAAGCAGATCTGTCCCTCTTGAAGGGAGGGACAGATCTGCTTAGCATGCCAGCGACTTGCACATAAGGTACGCCTCTTCTCTCCCGCCACGGAAAAATCGTATTCTAAATTTAAACTGTGGTGATGTACTGTATTTAGGTTAAAAATAAATCTTTGTTCTAAATGTAACAATAACTTATCTGTGTCTCCTCTCCAATGCAGTCTAAGTACTCTCAAGACAAGAAACTTAAGGTCAGCAAAAACATGATTTGGATCAATCCCGTGATTAACTAAAGGCTTGTCAATGAGCTTTCTACGTATACAGCTCTTGTGTTCTATAATTCTGGTCTTGATAGAGCGCTTAGTGTTTCCCACATAAAGAAGTTTACAGGGACATAAAATAAGATAAATCACCAGTGATGACTTGCAATTAGGAAAATCCTCCATACAGTTACCTGTATTTGTCCAAGTTAGATTACCTGTTCTATTATAAATACAGCGCAGCCTAGGCCACAATGTATATGTTATTGTTGTATGTAAACCGCGCTGATTTTAAATAGTGTGGTATAAAAGAGACATTAAATAAATAAAATAAATAAATATATATCTGTTTCTGAGTAGCTGGATGCTGAAAACTGTATTTAGTGCGTAAAACATTTGCACAGACCGAATAGTGGCCACAGTAGAAGTATCCTCAAACCTTGGGCACCACACAAGGTCTTGTTAGAGCTGAGGGCACCAAAACATTGGCTAGGCTATGATTTTTCTTATAAGCTATGATAAGCTGATGAGACTGCAATGATGGCACTGCAGCAAGAAGGTGCCATTCTTCTTTAAGAATCTTGATGATGGCAGTGGATAAAAGAGAGCAGGTGAGAGCACTCACCATCCAATCTTCTATCTATTGTACAGATCCTTGTAAAAGGGTGCTATGGTCGGCCGTCTTAGCCCTCTGGTAGGCCTTAAGAATACAATGCTGCGGATGGCCTCGGTCAGTTAAATGCCGGTACGTCACCTGTGCCTGTGTATGAAAGTCCTTGTCGGTTGCCCAAATTCTCCGAATCCTGAAGAACTGGTTGATAGGTAGGTTGTATTTCAACAACCTGTTGTGATGACTAATAAAGTGTACTAATGAATTTCTGTCTGTCGATGTTCAAAATAGATTCGTTGTAAAGTTACCTGAAGCTTTTTGAATCAAAATGCCTAGGTATGGAACTTGGTCTTGGCTCTGGAAGTGTTGAAAATGGAAGTTCTCATCCACAGAGTTAAGCCAACTTAGAAATTCTGAGAATATGAATATAAGCCATTATCTTTTTGAGAGCATGAATAGTACTATGGTTTAATGCTGTACAATCCAAAGAAAACACAGCCAGCTTACAAATCCATCATTTATTTATTTAGACAGATTTGTATACCACTTTATCTTTCAATCAAAGTGGTCACATGACATTGGAGTTAAACTTAACATAATACATCACAATTAGTGGGTTACACTTAACATAAGCGGACTTAACAAAATATAGACAGCACAATTGGGTTACATTTAACATTGTACAATGAACTCATATGTTTAGTTGGCGTGAGTGGGTATCGAGGTTGGCTGGGGTAGTTGCGTTGCCATTCAGGTTGAGATCGTTGTCTGTCTGTTCATAGGTTTCTGTAAAAAGCAGAGTTTTAAGGTCCTTCGGAAGTCTATGATATCATCTAATGCCCTCAGGCTAGATGGGAGAGAGTTCCAAATTGTGGATGCCAGTAGTGAAGGCGCTCTTCTTGATGTTGTTCGTTTAGTTTTGTGATAACCTGCTGGTGTGCCGATCATGTTGTCATTATTAGACCTTCTTGGTCTATCGTTGATATCTCTTGTTATAATGTCTTGGAGTGCATCTGCTGAAAGATGGTGGATAATTTTAAAGATGATCAGAACTGTTTTGAATTTTGCTCTGGCTATCATTGGAAGCCAGTGCAGTTGCTGTAGTACAGGGGTGATGTGTTCGGTTCTTGTGGTGTCTGTAATGATGCGTGCTGCAGTGTTTTGCACCATTTGGAGCGGGTGTAAGGTCTGCCTAGGTAGGCCTTGATATAAAGAGTTTCCGTAATCAAGCAGAGGTGTGATGAATGCTTGGCACACTGTGCGGAAGTGGTCCTGTCGGAGTATTGGCTTGATTTTTCTGATGGTCCTCAAGCGTTGATAGGCCTTGTTTGCAGTTTTGGTGATGTGGGATTTCATGTTCAAAGCTCTGTCCATTGTGATGCTCAGATATTTAACTTCATCCTTGACTACTATGAGTTTGTCTAGAATGTTGATAGTTTGTGGTGGTATGAAGGTGGGGTTTCTGCTGACGAACATTGCCTCCGTTTTATCGTAATTGACCATCAGGTTATTGGCTGTGAGCCAGTCATTCATGTCTTCAAGGCATTTGATTATTGTTGAGGTGTTAAGTGTTAGTAGGTTGACTAACATACTGAACTAAAGCTTCAACACAGAACATTTGGATACCAGTATATCCAAGGAATCTCCCATTCTGGGCCGATGTAATAAGCAGTGCATTAGAAAAGTGCACCGAGCTTCAATGCATAGCATTCTAGTGCACATGCTGATAAATCTTTTTCTCTCAAAACAGTAAATACTTATATGCACATTACCACAACATTAAGAAGTGTGCACTGACAGAAAAAAATAGTGCACACTAACATGGTAATCTGCAGCAGTTTTCTGCATTAAGGGCCAGCCCCAGGGCTGGTACAAAGTATTGGGCACCCTAGGCAAACCTTCAGTGTTATGCTCTCCCTCCTCCCGAGATTTTGATAATTAAGCTCAACAGCCATGATCATCTCAATACCACATTTCTAACAAACTTTTAAAAATGCATAATTGTGTGTGCCTGCTCTTCCGACGGGTATAAGAATGTGCTGATGGCTCTGAGAGTGCTGCTGCTTTCCACTGCCTCTCAGAAGCTACTGCCCTAGGCGACCACCTAGTCCTTTCCTAATGGTTGACCCGGACCTAGGGAGAAAATGTCTTCCCTCTGATCAATGTGTGATCAAGGATTGGCTCATGCAAAAATTCCCTAGTGGCCCAATGGGCTCTGGGCCCCCCTGACATCCTTCGTCCCCCCCCCCCCCGGTCCTGGTCACCGCTAGCCTAGGTACCCTGAGCCACAGAACTCTTGGACTGGGCAGAGAGGCCCTTAGCCTGATAGCATCCATGGACCAATAATACTTATCTGGTCTGAAGAGACATCCAGCGGCCTTCTTTTTGTCCTGTTGCTATCTTGGAAAATTAAGATGCATCGCTAGGAGTCAGGTTGCTAAAGAGCTTGCATCCCTTATTAGGAAACATTGCCTTACATTCCTCACAGGCGACTTATAAACAAACTGAGCACCCTAGGGATGGACCCTAAAGTTACTGCTTGGGTTAGAAATTGGTTGGGTGGGAGGCGACAAAGAGTACAAGTAAATGGAGCTCTCTCTGAGGAGAAGGATGTTATCAGAGGTGTGCCCCAGGGATCTGTCCTTGGTCCGATTCTTTTTAACATCTTTGTTAGTGATATAGCGGAAGGGCTTTCAGGTAAGGTTTGCCTCTTTGCGGATGATAGCAAAATCTGCAATAGAGTAGACACCCAGGAAGGGGTAGATAACATGAGGAGGGATCTAGCTATGCTTGAAGAATGGTCTAGAATTTGGCAGCTGGGATTTAATGTTAAAAAATGTAAGGTCATGCATTTGGGCTGCAGCAATCCAAGGGAGCAATATAGTATAGGGGGTGAAGTACTTTTGTCCACTAAAGAAGAGCGGGACCTAGGCGTGGTTGTGTCTGATGATCTTAAAGTAGCTAAACAGGTAGAAAAGGCGACGGCAAAAGCTAGAAGGATGCTTGGTTGCATATGGAGAGGAATGGCTAGCAGAAAAAAGGAGGTGATAATGCCTCTGTATAAGTCTTTGGTGTGACCTCATTTGGAGTATAGTGTGCAATTCTGGAGACCGCACCTTCAAAAGGATGTGAACAGGATGGAGTTGGTGCAGAGGGTGGCTACTAAAATGATTAGTGGTCTTCATTATAAAGCATATGAGGACAGACTGAAGGATCTTAATATGTACACCTTAGAGGAAAGGCGGGATAGAGGTGATATGATTGAGATGTTTAAATACCTCCATGGCATAAATGTTCAGGGAGAGAGCCTCTTTCAATTGAAAGCAACTTCTGCTATGAGGGGACATGGGATGAGGGTGAAGGGAGATAGATTCAGGAGTGATATGCGGAAATATTTCTTTAGGGAAAGAGTAGTGGATCCGTGGAATAGTCTCCCAGTGGAGGTGGTAGAGATGAGGACAGTAACTGAATTCAAAAAAGCATGGGAGAAACACAGAGGATCTCTAAAGGTAAAAAGGGGACTGTTGTAGTTATGGAAGGACAGACTATAGGCCATGTGGTCTTTTTCTGTCGTCATATTTCTATGTTTCTACATAGTAACATAGTATATGACAGAAGATAAAGACCAGTATGGTCCATCTAGTCTGCCCAATAAGGTGGCTAGAGTGGTTGTACCCACCACTCCATGCAAGTTACCCCCTCTATATCTTTGTTTAGGGTTGTACCTGCTACTCTGTTCAGATTACCCCTCTATTTATTGAAGTATGTCGTTGTTAAATGAGTTGGTGTCGACTCACGGCGATCCTTGGGATAGTTTTCCTAAACTGTGTTCGGTCTTCAATCAGGTGGCTCATTGTTGATAGAGTGGAATCCATAGCTGCTGCTTTTGTATACATCCATCTTATTGCTGGTCTTCCTCTTTTGTGTTGACCTTCAACCTTGCCAAGCATGATGTCTTTCTCTAATGATCTCTCTCTTCACATGATGTATCCAAAGTATGAAAGTCAAAGTCTTACCATCTGAGTTTCTAAAGAAAGCTTAGGTTTGATCTCCTGTAATACTGACTGGTTTGCTCTTTGAGAGGTCCATGTTATACACGGCATTCTTCACCAGCACTGTAATTCAAAGGCATTGATTTTCTTTCTGTCTATCTTTTTTAATGTCCAACTTTCGCATCCATATGATATTATTGAAAATACCATGATTGGGCAAGTTGAATCTTTGTATGGAGAGAGGCATCGCTGCTCTTGAGAATCCTGTCTAGGTTCTTTATAGTCATTTCTTGACTGCTTGTTTCTTTATTGATTATTGATCCAAGTAGGTTAAAGTTGGCTACTATTTCTTCTCCATCATCGATGAACTTATTGATTTTGCCAGTTGTCAGGATCTTTGTCTTCTTTACATTATGGTGCAGGCCCATTTTAAGACTATGTTTCTTGATCTTGAGAGCAAATGTTTCAGATCATCTTCACTTTCAGCCAGTACTGTAGTATCATCGGCATAGTGAAGATTGTTGATGAACCTTCCACCAATCTTCACACCTCGGTTGTCTTCATACAGTCCTTCTTCTCTGATGATTTGCTCTGCATATAAATTAAATAGATAGGGGGAAGTATGCAGCCTTGTCATACACTTTTGCTGATTTTAAACCATTCTGTTTCTCCTTGTTCTGTTCGAACTGTTGCTTCTTGATCAATGTAAAGGTTGTGCAAGATGTTCTTAATGTGACCCAGAGTTTCTCATCCTTTACAAAGTCAAAAGCCCTGCTGTTGTCAATGGTATTCTTTAGTCTTTTCAATGATCCATCTCACATTCGCGATGATGTCTCTCATTCCTTGCCCTTTTCTGAACCCTGCTTGCATTTCAGGCATGTCTCGTTCCAGGTATAGTTGTAGTCTCTGCTGAATGATCTTGAGTAGAATCTTGCTGGCACGTGGGATCAGAGTGATTGTGTGATAATTTCCAGTCAGTCAGATCATCTTTCTTCAGTATTGGCATAAACACAGATCTTTTCCAGTCAGTTGGCCAAGATATCTTTCAAATTTCCCGGCAGAGCTTTGTAAGTATGGTAACAGCTGCATCCGATTACTGTAATACGACAATGGGAATGCCATCAATACCTGGTGGTGGAGAAGGAGGTGGTGACACAAATTGGGGATTATTTAGAAGACTACATACTCCTGGATGTGGGGCAGGGGGATTTTGCTTGGAGAGCGGGGTGGAGAAGCTGCTCGTAGCAATGCTTGATTGGGTTCACATACGGCTTGATTAGGGCCTTTCGGTTCTTAGCATCTCTTGATTTGTCAGTGGCATTTGATTTCATTGAATATCCCCTCTTGCTGGAACAATGTGAGATGCTGGGAAATGGTGGTACAGTACTTGCGTGGCTGGATTCTTTCATGTCAAATAGATGCTTTTGGGTGTGCGGTCCAACGGGCTGCTCTGCCCTCCATGCGTGGGAATGGGGGATGCCTCAAGGCTCCCCCTTGTCCCCACTTTTGTTTAACATTTATTTAGAGCCCTTGGGGGCCCTGGTATGCTCATTTACCCTTTCCTTTTTTGCATATGCAGATGATCTCCAGATGTTGGCGCTGCTGGAGGGGGACTTGGAAGCATCAGTTGGACGGTTAAATGACTGTCTGGAACAAGTGTATGGCAGTGGATTTGTGCTAAATGTTTATAACATGCCTGACTGGTGCAAAGATAACAGACCTCACGCGCCACCAAGACAAGGTTTTAGATAGTCCTGGAGGGGAGTCTGCTGTCTTGGTACATGTTGGTACCAATGACTTAGAAAAGTGTAGGGGAGAGGTTCTGAGGCCAAATTTAGAATTTTAGGTAAGAAGCTGAAATCCAGAACTTCCAGGGCAGCATTCTCTGAAATGCTTCCCTTTCCACACGCAGAACCCAAAAGGCAGGCAGAGCGCCGGAGACGATGGTGCAAAGAAGAGGGATTTGGATTTGTTAGGAACTGGGAAACATTCTGGGGAAGGGTGGGCTTTTCAGAAAGGATTGGCTCCACCTTAATAGGGATGGAACCAGGCTACAGGCATTAACCTTTAAAAAAGAGATAGAGCAGCTTTTGAACTAGATAAAAGGGGAAAGCCAACAGTTGTCCAAGAGCACATGGTTTGGAATGCTGTATTCTTGAAGGATACTAGCAAAAGAGGGAGGTAGGGCATCCCAGATGCCTTCAAGTACAGAGATGAAAGATTCCAAATTACCCCTATCAACTGATAACCAAAATGCCTGTATGCAAATGCTTTAATAAATAAGATGGGAGAGCTAGAACATATAGCAATAAATGAAAGGTTAGATATGATTGGCATATCAGAGACCTGGTGGAAGGAGGACAACCAATAGGACACTGTGATACCTGGGTACAAACTATATCGCAATGATAGAGTTGATCAAATTGGTGGAGGGGTTGCGCTCTATGTTAGAGAGGGAATTGAGTAACATAGAATTAAAGTTTTGCATGAAACAAAATACACTGTAGAATCTCTATGGATAGAAATTCCACAAAAAGAAGGGGAAGGCGATGGCAGTGGAGGTTTACTACTGACTGCCTGGACATAACGAACAGATGGATCATGAAATGCTGAAAGAAATCAGTGAGGCTAACAAAAATTGCAACATAGTAATAATGGGTGGTTTCAGTTACCCCAGTGTCGACTGGGTCAGTATCACAGCAGGACATGCTAGGGAGATAATGTTTCTAGGTGAAATAAATGCTTCCTGGAGCAGCTGATTCATAAACCATCAAGAGGGGAAGCTATTTTGGACCTAGATTTTAGGTGGAACACAGGATCTGGTGTAAGAGATAAGGGTTTTGGGGCTACTTGGCAATAGTGATCATGGCGTGATCGCATTTGATTTAATAAATGGAAGAAGGATGGCAAAGAAATCCACAGTACTACCTTTCAGCTTTCAAAAGGGAGACTATGATAATATGAGGAAAATAGTTATGAATAAACTAAAAATAGCAGTTGCAAAGGTTAAAGATTTATATCAAGCGTGGGCATTGTTTAAAAGTATTATCTTGGAAGCCAAGAACAGATGTATTCCATGCCCTGAGAAAAGTGGAAGGAAGGCCAAAACACTGACAGCACGGTTTAAAGGTGAGGTCGGAGAGGCTGTTGCCAAAAAAGAAGCCAAATGACAAAAACAGGAAACAACATAAGCATTGGCAAGTTAGATGCAAGGCATTTCATAGGTAGGCAAAAAGAGAATTGGAAAAAGGCTTGCCATGGAAGCAAAAACACATGATAAAATCTTTTTTCAAGTATATTCATAGCTAACAAAACCTGTGAGAGATCCAGTTGGACCATTTGAACATAGAAGGGTAAAAGGGGAGCTAAGTGAGGACAAGGCCATAGTGGAGAGACTGAATGATTTCTTTGCTTTGATCTTTACTGAAGAAGGTGTAGAGAAATTACCCATGCCTGAAATGGTATATAAAGGTGATGTATCGTAAGAATTTAAAGAAATATCGATACTGGAAAGATGTATTACAACTACTTGATAAACTGAAGAGTAACAAATCAGCTGGACCAGGTGGTATACATCCGAGGATGCTGAAAGAACTGAAATATGAGACTGTAGACCTAGTATTAGTAATCTGTGGAAAATTGCTAGAAGACCTTGATAAATTGGAAGACTGGACGTCCAAATGGCAGATGAAATTTAATGTGGATAAGTGCAAAGTTATGCACCTAGGAAAAAAGAACCCAAACTTTGGTTACATGATGTAAGGTACCACCTTAGAAACCACCACCCTGGAAAAAGACTCAAGCATCATTTTGAAAAATAATTTGAAACTTTCCGCCCAGTATAAAGTAGCAGCCAAGAAAGCAAATAGAATGCAAGGAATCATAAGGAAAGGAATGGAGAATAAAAGCAACAATATTATAATGCCTCTGTATCATTCCATGGTGTGACCACACCTTGAACATTGTGTGCAATTCTGGTCACCATATCTTAAAAAGGTTATAGCACAATTAGAAAAGGGACAGAGAAGAGCAACAAAAATGGTGAAGGGGATAGAAGGCCTATGAGGAGAGGCTTAAAAGGTTAGGGCTCTTCAACTTGGAAAAGAGATGGCTGAGGGGGGATAGAGGTCTATAAATTAATGAATGGAGTGGAACGGGTAAACATAGCTTGGTTGTTTACGCCATCGAAAAGTAGAAAGACTAGGGGACATACAATGAAGCTACAATATAAACCATTTAAGACTAAGAGGAGAAAATATGCTTTTACTCAGTGCGTAATCAAACTCTGGAATTTGTTACCGGAGAATGTAGTAAAGGCTGTTAGTGTAGCTAGGTTTTAAAAAGGTTTGGACAAGTTCCTGGAGGAAAAAGCCCATAAACCATTATTAAACAGGACCTGGGAAATCCACTGCTTACTCCGGGACAAGCATTGTGGAACTTCTGTGCCTTTTTAGGAACATGCCATGTACTTGTGACCTGGATTGGCCACTTTTGGAAACAGGATACTGAGCTTTGATGGACCTTGGTCTGACCCTGTATGGCATTTCTTATGTTCTTATGCAACTGTGTGTTTGCGCTTTGGTGCAGCTGACCAGTCGGCTTTCTGATGGCTACCAAGCCTATTTAGACCATGACTACTCTGAGATGAAGTGCTGCACTTCCCCTTAGATGACCCTGCAACTCTTGCATAGGATCATTACTTCAGCCCAAAGCTGATGTAAAGATTTTATGCTAAAGTGGAAGTAAAAAAATCACAACATGGTTTTTCACATTGGGAACCATTCCTGATTTGACAGATTTGCATGTCAAACTGTGCTGCTTGATTTTTTTGCTGATTTTTCAGTTCTAAAACCCTTACTGCATTAGGAGTAAGTTGGACGTGGGCAAATCTAAAGTAAACCACTGTGCCAAAGGATAGCTTAGGTAGGTTATTACATTATTCTGACAATGCATCGGGGGAAAGCCTTTGATAAATTGAGTCCAAGGTTGCTAACTGAATGATCTTTCTTTCTAAAGGCTGGATTTCTTGTAGAACTTGATAACATTTATTGGAACAACATGAACACTATTTAAAGAAATACACGTGCTTTGTATAAAGTGTTGCCTTCATTTACATGCAGTTTAGAGAAAACATCCTCAACAGAATGTGGATTAAATTCAGGTATCGACATTGTTTATATTATTGCTGGAAGCATTTAATCTTCCTGAGAACATGTCACTCAAAGCCACAAGTTATTCACTAAATTCAGTTAGATCTTACACTGAAGAGGCAACACATGCCTCTATCTCCATGAGCTTTAACTCAGAAAAGACTATTTTAGATAGGTGGTGAAGATGGGAACCGACACATCTACGCCGGGATGTGCACAATTCCCCATGTATTTTACAAAGGCTCTGCTAAATATTGAGGGACTGATATTCACAAGCATTTACACGGTTTACAGACCTTTAAAATGTGTAAATGCCCCTAAGTGGGATATTCAGCAGCACTAACATGGTTATTGCTGTTGAATGTCCCTGGGTACCACAGCTATACACCATGATGCTACGCGGTTAGCATCAATGCATTCCAGGGCGGTACTCGGGGATAACTGGTCAGCGGCGAAATTCAGCGAGTGTCCGGTTATCCCTCTGCAGAAAAAGTTAGGGGCAGCAAAAGCTGTTCTAACTTTTGCCGCCGAAGCTAACTGGGCAGCAGCTGAATATCGCTGCTGCCCAGTTAACTTCCAGGTTCGGTGGCTGAACCAGATATTCAATGCGGGTTGGCAGATATAGTCCCAGCATTGAATATCCAGGTTTAGTATTCAGCCGCAATGGCTAGGTGCTGTAATTACGTTAGCCGTTGCTGCTGAATATTGGGCCCTGAGTCTTTCGGAACATATATGTAAGGACATGCAGGACGGCACATGTATTTCTTGAACATCCTCTGGAAGTAGCAATTTTAAAACCCTGAACGTACGGAAAAAAGCATCCTACTGTCCCCCATTTGTGCATGGAAACAGCTTTTTAAAATTGCTGTTTTTGACATCCACCCACCCCTGATCCCCCAATCTCACCCACGCTAGCAGCATGTCGCCCCACTCCCAATATTTTCCCCAACCTTAAGTCCTCCCAAGCAAGCCCCCCTGACATCCAGCCCCCCCAGCTACCCCCCACAGACAGAAGTCATCCCCCCGCCGAAATAAAACCCCTCTCATATGAAGCCATCCTCCAATCCATATCCCAGCTCATACTGAAGGTCCCTGGCGGTTTTGTGAGAGCAGAAGTGATCTGTAGTCACTCCTGCACTGATTGGGCCAGAGTTCAACATAGTGCCCATAATCCCTAGTCATAGTCTTGTGCTGTTGAGGCTAGTGCCAAAAAAAGGGGGCATCATATATTGGGGACTTATTATTGGCAAAAGGTTCTTGCTGTGGAGGAGGGCCTTCTTTAGTGGGGGGCACTGGAGATGAGGGGAACATGTACTGTTATTGGGGGTGACCTCAGCCTTTGAACCTGCCCCTTCAAGCAGGCATTAGAGTTTGCCTTGGGACGGGTATTGTCATAGAGCAGGAGCTAATCAAAGTGAGGACATAGGAAAAGAAGCTGTCTGTCCCAAAACAAATGAGGTGCAGAGAATGCAATTGCCTAGCAAAACAGCTAGAGGGAACAGGCGTGCACTTATAGAGGCTGAGTGAACACACCTAGCTAATCAGCAGCACCTGAGAACTAGCCTGGGAAGCTCAAAGGCATAAGACCTTTATAAGCAAGAGGCTGGAGACAGAAGGCAGAGCAGCACCGGAGAGCAGAGCAGCACCGGAGGGCAGAGCACTGCTGAGAAAAGGAGCAGTGGAACCAGGACTAGTGGCACGGCTGCAGGAACTGGAAGAGAACCAGAGTTCCCAGAGAAAGACAGATGGAGGAGAGTCAGTCCTGTGGAAGTCGTGGTGGCCAGAAACTCCAGAGGTAAAGAGCTAAGAAGCAGGAAGCCAGGCTTGGAGAGAGGCCTACGCTTGCCAGAAAGCCCGGAGACCAGATTGAAAGGTACCAGAAGCTTTCAAGAGAAAGATTGCCAGAGAGACTGGGTCCTAAGGGAAATACCTGAGGAGGACACTTCCAGCTATGCCTATTACAGGAAACCAAGGTATGATGATTCTTTATTCATGAAGAAAGGCTCAGCTGATAGAAGCCCTTATAAAACAGATGCCCAGTTTAAAGGAAGAGAAAGCAGGCCAGAGTTTCACCAGCCAAGATATAGAGGCAATAAAACAGGCCACGCTCATTTAAGAACCTTAGAACAACTGTATGGAAAACAAGGGAACAGAAATAGGGACTGGCCAGTGATAACAGCTCAGAAGAAGATAATAGTGATTTAGAACCGATGCAAGTGGAGCTTATAGACCCTATCTCCTCATCTCTGGAGGAATTGATGGATTGTTCCATGTGTGTTGTGGGTGATTTGGAATCACTGCCGGATCTGTGAGCCATACAAATATTACCTTAAGAAGTTTTCATATTTGTGCTGAATGAAAGAAGAATGTTCAGACATGTAATTTACTCCAATGTTGAAAGAATCCTTGGTTAATTTCCTTTCTACAACTGTGAAGATTATAACAGTTTATTTTATACCTTGAGTTTGGTTTGTGCCTGAAAAGAAGGACTTTCTTTAATTTTTGTAGCCCAACGAATCTTTTTGTGAAAAGGGAAATAAAAGCCTTATTCTCCCTCCATTTGGCTTACATGACTTATTTGCACCAGGAGCAGGACTACATAGACCAGGCTGCATCTGGCCTTAAAAAGCCCCTCCTCTCCTAAAATTAACTATATGCCCAACCTCCCCGTTCAGCCACCGGCCACCAGGGGGAGGTTGGCGACAGTATAAAGGCTGAAGCCCACAAAACTTTTAGGATCCATGTATATTCCCTTTCCAAAATAGGAAATACACGTTGGTATTTCAGGCCTGCCCAACCATGCCCTAACCACGACCTCTTGAAATCTAGATATGGTGTAGAACTTCACATTCAAATATCATTAAAATAAGGGCCATAACTTAATAGGCTGCTGAAAAAATGCCTATTGCTTGCACCATTTTCTTGTCAACAGCTGGAACAATAGATATTCCACTTAGTGCATATACTATATGCCAGGAACTTACTCACTCATGTAATTAGATTAACCTAAGTTATTCCAGAGACACCATCATTTGAAGCAGCAATAATTCATGGTAATTTAAAAGAAATCGCCATGTTGGAAAATTTCATTTTTATTAATATTTAGTACAACACTGACATGTTACATTTCAACCAAGTCTGAGTTTACAGCAAAGGAGATAGTGTACTGTTCACAGAAAACAGCACTCAAGCAATTAACTGTGATGGTGAATTTCTGAGAGCTTATACTATATGTCTATGAAATTGCCTTTGATTTTTTATTTCTGGTTGTGCAAATAGCAAAACCTCTGTGATTTGTCTGGGTTTCCATGATAAAAAGTCACATATTCCTTACCATTTGCATAGACTCATGTAGTCAAACTTAATTCGTTAAGTCAGACATCATTCCTAATGGTTGGGGCTGGAATTGCTAGCTGAGTTTGACTTTGGGACACTAACCCACCTGCATGGTGAGGCATAGCAAGACACCAGCCCTCCCCATTGTGCTACTACGGATAATCACATAAGGTTGCCCTGGAAGTAGGGGTGAGGAACTGATTGCTAAAATAAAGAAAGCAATCTTTTCACTATGATACTCCATAGAAAGCACACCAGCGCATTGGTCAATATCTAGCTAAATGAGTTGAACATTCAAGGAAAAGACCCAATCTCTTAATTTCTAAGGGTCCGTTATTCAAAGGCATTTACACAGTTTACAGAACTGTAAACTGTGTAAATGCCGCTGAGCAGGATATTCAGTGGCCCTAATATGGTAAGTGCTGCTGATGTCCCTGATTGTTTGTGCTACACGCCCCGATGCTAACCACTTAGCATTCTGGAGTGGCACCAGTTGCTAACCGGGCAGTAGCGATATTGAACAGCTGCCCAGTTAGCACCTGTGGGTAAAAGATAGACACAGCAAAAGCTGGCCTATCTTAACCCGTCAGAGCTAACCGGGCAACGGCTCAACATTGCTGCTGCCTGGTTAGCTTCTATGAGCTTGTGGGGTGTGCGGTGACCCCAGATATTTAATGCCAGGGCTGTATATGACCCCAGTATTGAATATCCGGGGTGAAAGGCTGGCGGCGATGGCTATGCGCCATAGCAGCGCATAGCTGTCCCAGAAGAATATCAGGCCCTAACTGTTTATTAAGGCCTATTTATGATTTTCACATGTGGAAACAACATTCACATGTGCAGATCACACCTACATGCCAAAAGCCATGGCACTGGCGGCCACAGAGCTCCCCGCAGATATAGCTGACTTGCGTGGGGAGCTCTGTTTGTGGGCGGGAAGGGGTGGGCCGAGGGAGGAGCAAGGATGGGCAGTGGGCGGGAACGCGACCCTGGAAGTACAGGGCCGATTCCAAGGTTAGCAAACTAGACAGGGGACGTCGAGGGATGAAGGAGCCTGGGCCTGCCAAAAAGGTGAGGGGGTGCAGGGGGTTCCCCACAGCCCAACCCTGGCCACAGCAGGCCCGATCTGAGGTTGGGCTGTGGGAAAGCATATTTTGGGGGACCGCGGCTCCATACAGGAGCCTGGCTGAGCTAGCCAAGTAGTGGCTGGACATCTGGGGTGCCTGAATTGGGGCACATCCCAGATATCCAGCCACCTTGTTGAGATGCTGCTCCCGCAGGGACGTCTAAACCCCTGTGGGAGCAGAATCGGGTGCATCCCCGGGCCATCCGGATATCTGGATGTCTGGAAGGCCCAGGGATGCACAAGTTGGAATTGGCCTCCCAATGTTTATTTCCCCCTCCACATGCTATTTTGGTGGACACAGAACCATCTATAATGGAAGAAGAATGGTGGGACAGCTACATTTCCAAAAATGACCATGATACTTGCACGTGCATGTTCTGAAATCCCAGGATGCAAACGAGCAAGTCGCAAGGCTTCCCATGTTTGTGACACACAAGTCTACGTTGAGGGGTGGAGATATTTCAATTTTAGATCAAACTTACACGTGTCCACCTCATCTTTAAAACTGACATAGTATTGCAGATGTTTTTACTTGGACATCGCTGCAGCCACATGAATGGCCTTTCCAAAATGTGTCTTCACATAAATGATGTAAGCACTTACTTCATCAGTTGAAATGATGAGGCAGCATGGTTTCTAATTCAACATGCAGATGGTTCAGTCTCTGATCAATGCTTCAGTTCACAGCCACCATCAGGAGGGGCTGCAGAATGAGCTAAATGACAGTAGGCTGGGTGCTAAATAGGTGTATAGTCTCTCCCAGTGGTTAGGTATATGGTAAACAGGATGAGAAAAAAAAATTGGTTAAAACGCATACAAATAAAACAGTTAAGTATCTGTAGCCATAGCCAGCAAATGTAAATGTATAAATAAATAACAGATACGAAGGATTGAATAGGGATGTGCATTTGCTAGCATGCCTTAAAATTTTAGTGCATGCTAAATTGATTTAGCATGAGTTAACTTAAGAATTAACATGTTAAATCAATCATGGATCCTATAATAAAGAAATGTATTACAAAATGCCTGCTTGGGTGTTATTTTATGTTTTTATTGCCAGCAATAAGAGAAAAACAGACAGTGTATAGACTGAGTGCTGTCTCTGAGCATACATTGGAGTCACTCTGATTTAAATACAAGATGATCAAAGCTTACAGATGATTTACACTTAGACATCTGATCGAGTTTAATTATACTACTCTGTCTTATCAGAAAAAGGAGGTTCCTGGAGATATCTTCACTCTGCATACTTGACTTGATAGTTTTGAAAAAGTAATGGGCCCGATTCTGTCCTGGATGTAGATCTCCTTTGTACGCCGGACATACAAAGGAGATCACGTTTCTGATCCTGCGGGGCACATCTAGCCCCGCGGGATCAGAATCGCGAACAGCACTGTATATGCAGGCCGGGACTGCAATTCAGTCCTGGCCTGCACGTACAGCAAAGCCTGACTAACTCAATGAGGGCATTTAAATGCCGCGATGCCGGCTGCCGCACAAGAAGTTAATTCCCCACAGCCCGACCCCCGATCCGGCCTCCTAAGGCCAGGGTTGGGCTGCAGGGAATTAACTTTTATCCCTCCAGACCCTTCCGTGCCCCAGAGCTGCCGAAAAGACACGTCCAGGAAAGTTATTCCACCCAAGGTGGAATAACTTCCCTGGAAATTTCACCGGCCCTGGACGTACAGGGCCAACATCAAAATCAGCCTTGTACATCCAGGACTGGCGACCGCCCACTGCCAGCCCACTCTCCATCCCTGGGCCACCTCTTCCCCACCACCAACTAACTTCCCCGCACAACCGGTGGGGAAGTTAGTCGGGGGCAGCAGCCGCCATGAATAGCAGGACGTACATCCCCACTATTCGTGCCTCAGATTAACTCCCAATATGTCTTATGAGCTTGGAAAACAGGGACCTTGAGAAAACTAACAAGCAATAAAGTTTTTGTTTCTTTGTAATCTTCCTAGGATTTTTCCAACAATTATTACAAGCTCTAAATAAAAAAGCAACAAGAGCTATTTCTAAGATTCTTCTCAGTCTTTACAGTAGTTAACTCTTCCTTTCTACAATCCCCCCCCCCCCTTGTTATAGATCCTACTAGTAATCTTCCAGATAACTCATTTCATTATCTCCATCATTCACTGCACTTCCCTTTCTGGGTCATCATAACCTGAGACTTCATCATGCCTACTCTCAGCGATGTTCATAGTTTGAGTGAGGTTAACTGAAGATGATTTTTTGGGAAATGCATTGAATACCTTGTATACAACAATTTCCACAAATGCAGATAATTAAAATAGCAATAATCACAGCAATAATAATGTGCAATAGCTTTCTACCCCAGGATCCAAAATCAGGCAACCAGGAGATTAACCAGAACCAGTCCCAATTTGCCTCATGATCCCCAGTCCTGTGGAAGAAGAAGGAATATAAATAAAGTTCTTCAAAAATTAAACAGAAGGTAACAACACTTGTGAATAATCATCTTTCTTAACACAACAATTAGCATTTATTATTGCTAAACACCTCCTTTTGTCCAGATGCAGTTGTTAAAATTATTATAAAAAGTAGTCATACTGCAGGGAACCCTTAACCCAAGGAGGGACTCCTTTCTTGTGCTAGTTGGGGGTGACATTTAGTGGAAAAGCTAAAGAAGGGAATCCTGTGCTAGCTGCGAATGTCTGATGCATCCACATCCAACAATTTGAAGTATTAGTTATGGGCCTGATTCTGACCAGCAAATATTGGGGATGTATGTCCGGACTGGACGTCCAGCACCGCTATTCGCCAGGACCGTATGCTGCCTCAAGTGCTCCCCGCATGCACAGAGCCGCTGTGCAGGGAGTACTGGACAGGGGCCAGAGGGCGAGGGCCGGAGGCAGGGCAAGGGCAGAGTGGAAGGAGGCCGAAGCACCCGGACGTATAGGGCCTGTATGTCCAGCGGGTGGATGATGGACTTGCTACTTATTCCACCCTGGTGGTGGAATAAGCAATAGCAATGGTGGCAATGAGACCTGGCAGCCCCCTACCAGCAAAGGAGCTGAAGCAGGTGAGGCCCCTCTACCTGACCCAGGCACTGGCAGACCCCGCCAAAGGTCGGGCGACGGGAAAAAGATGCGATTGCACTGTTGTGTGCTTCGGCGCTCCTGCTAGGCATCCTGGTGCTATGGCGATGGGACAACATGGCACCGGCACCAGCAGGAACATAGGGTGGGCTGGACAGGGTGATGGGTGGATGTCTCGCGCCAAAGAATAGGGGCACCACTGGGCTGTTTAAGTGCCCAATTCTGCAGCCGCGGGTACATCTGGAATTGCAGATACTTGGCAAGAAAACAATAATAAAAGGATAACAATAAGTAAAAAAGCAGTCACAAAAGTCCCCAGCAGACACCACTCTCACTCTCTTCTAATTTCTACTTGTATCCCTTCCACAGAGTCAGTCTAATTGTTCTTCTTCCATATTCAGATAATTTGGTCCTGCTTCTCAGCAGTTCTTCAGGACTTCGTAGTGTGTTTCACCTTTCTCTGAAGTTTAAGTTTGGTTTCTCCCAAAGGTTGGACCGCCCACTCTCATTAGCTGATATCTTGGCCCTTTGGCGATGTGACACATGGATACCTTTGTTGAGGTATGGCATAAGTATTTTGGGAGCAGATGCTTCTTGTTCTTGTGCTAGTGAGCAGGTTGAGCAGGGAAGATAAATATGTTAGGGTTATTTTATTGTGATGCTTGAATACTATCATGAGATAGTTATATTTTATAGATATTTAGGTTGGGTTTTCCAGAGCCCCTCAGAATGCAAAGTGCATCCATCCTGTCTCTATGTATCTATTTCCAATTGTCAAGCATATCTGGGTTTGGATGACTTCCTGATCAGAGGGAATGTCGATGACATAATCAAATATTGGGGTTGCAGAGTAAAGTGCTCTTTTTTTCTTTACATATTCATTAGAGTGACACATCACTTGCATCATTCCACCAACTACATATATATATATCTTTCTTCATATCATACTAATGTATCCTTACATGGCAAGGCTTCTGGAAACATCAAACAGCTGTTAAAACTTAGTACAGTGTTTTTAGGGGAGATGAAAATTTTGAGTCAAAGTTCTTTCTTTACTGATCAGATGCCTTCTTCTGCTTCAGAGTTCAAAGGATACTGTGGAATGCTTGGCAAAGGTGGCTGTGATTGAAGACACCTTGACAGGTTCTATCTGAAAATGACCAACTTCATTTGGACTTGAGACCCATAAGGTCTTAGGAATCACAGAGAACAGAGCAGGGCCAACCATTAGGAAAACTAGGCTGTTGTCTAGGGCAGAAACCTCTAGGGCAATAATCTGCAGTGGATTTAAAGTTAAGCAATAGATTTTGACAGCCAAGGGGGTATGAAAGCTTTAAGATCTACCTAGGGGGCAAATACTTTGAACCAACTCTGGGGCTGGTCCTGGCACAGAGATGTTCCTCTAGGATAGCGTTAAGTTCTTCCTCGGGAGTAGGGTTTTCAAGAGTTCATGAGGAAAGTGTTTTCTTCCAAAAAAAAAAAAAGAGGACTGGACAGAGTATGCAGTATAGGGTTTCCTGAAACTCCTTCAGCCTGCACAGTTTCTCCAGTGAAAGGCACTACAGGAAACTCGGAATGTTTAAAGGGCTGATCTTATGGCCCTAGTATCTACTGTGGATGCGTATGTTGTCCATTAGTTGTAGTGTTAAAGGATCTTTCTGAGGTAAGTGGAATAAGAGGACACAAGGCATTTGTGGGTGGGCCTGGTGGTGAGACCTCCTTGGGTTCTTCTTGACCAACACCCTCCCTGCCTAGTAATGCCTCTTCAGAGTTATGAATATACAGGGCTTCATTTACTTCAGACCTTGGGATCCTCAAGGAGGCAGCTTGGGGCAGATGGAATTCCAGGAGCCCAGCTCACCACCCAGCTCACATTTATTACCCTTTCCTGGATGGTGCCCTCATCCTCTACCTCTCTCTGTTTCTTTTTCAAGCACTTTAAATGACAATATTTTTTCCCCTGCCTGTATTCTTTCCCAAAACTCTCCTGGGTCTTTGCTGACAAGGAAGATTTGTTTTCTCTTGTCCAATCAGCTTAAGGTATTGTTTTGTTTTGTTTCGTTTTTCAAATACTTCAGTCACTGCCACATAAGTGAAAAGCATACAGTTAAATAAATAAATAAGTTTCTTAGGGATAATCTTTAAATGGAAGGCTTTGGTAGTGTTGAACAGTATTACAATGGCTTAAATAACATTATGAAAGTATATAAATAAGATAGAAAAAGAAGAGGTATTCTCATATTTCTGGGAACTCAGTTCAGTCTTTCTGCTGGACTAGAAAAAGGGACTGTTACTTCTGGAGAGAGATCTGCAATTGTGAGTATATACTTCTGGGAATTTTCTGAAAGGAATTCTTTGTATTAAAGCTAATCAATCTGTGAACCCACTATTTTTTGTTAAATCAGTCATGGCCTAGTAGCAGCAGTTTAAGTTTAAATTTAAAACACAGAAGAGGACTTTCTGGTTACATTTCATACCCAGCAGAGAGCTTGTAGTTTAAATGTAATAGTCACTCAGGGCCTAGTATCAGCAAAGTACTTTTAGTTTAAATTTAAAACACAGAAGAGAGCTTTCTGGTTAAATTTGGAACCCAGCAGAGAGCTTGCAGTTTAAATTTCATAATAAGTTAGAGCCTAGCAGCAGCAAAGAGCTATAATTTAAATCAAATCAGAATATAGCTTACCTCATCAGCACAAGACAGGGTACTGTGTAGCAGCCCTCTTTTAATAAGTGTACTTAGATGCATTTCTAGGTGCATGTGAAGGCATTTTGAGGGCATTTATAAAGTGACATCTAGTAAACGCATGTTTCCACGCATGAAATTTACACCTGTTTAAAAACATACTTGACTTTATAAAATAAGGTGTAAATGCGAAACTACGTGTATTAATTTAAAGCGGGATGACTTACACCAGCCTTAGAGCTTGCATAAATAACCATGCCTACTTTTTACAAGAACATGTATAAATGTAGGAATTTTATAATTAAAAAATAGGTACAGCCCTAATCTAAGGCATAGACGGGGTAACTGGCCTGGAGCAGTGGGTACAGCTCTGGCTACCTCACCTAGCAGACTACATGGGCCTTGCTGGTCTTTATCTACCGTCATTTACTATGTTAATATGTACATAAGAACATAAGAACATAAGATATGCCAAACTGGATCAGACCAAGGTCCATCAAGCCCAGTATTCTGTTTCCAACAGTGGCCAATCTAGGTCATATGTACCTAGCAGTTTCCCCAAGAGACACAAGTTCCACAATGCTTGTACTGGGTCAAGCATTGATATCTTCGGTCACTTCTTAATAATGGTTTATGGACCTTTCCTCCAGGAACTTGTCCAAACCTTTTTTAAACCCAGCTACACTAACAGCCTCCGGTAACAAATTCCAGAGTTTGATTACACGTTGAGTGAAAAAATATTTTCTTTTATTAGTCTTAAATAGTTTACCCTGTAAACTATTTATGCGCTGACCCATATTAACAGTGCTGGCCATAAAGAGATAGTGTGGAAATAACCCTGTACTATCTGTTTGGTGTGACATGGAGTGAGATCAGAGCAGAGAGGGGGTGAGATTGGCGTGGAGAGGGCATGCGTCGGCCACTGACAGCTAGCACATAGGATATTGCTGCACACTAGCTGTCACGCCTGCCAATAGCCCTACTACAGTGCAGCAACACTACTGCCCGCCCAGTAGCATGGCAACTGCCCATGGTGAAATGTATGGCCATGCTGTGCTAGCATCCCCTTCCCCCAAATACTTCAGATCAAGCTCCTTCCCCAATCTATCCACTTCCCTGATGAACCCTCCCTTCAGCACAACACCCCTGGACAGCATGTTAACATGGCCATTGTTCCCCAAGACCTCCCCACCCTGGAACATAGAAACATGACGACAGAAAAAGACCACATGGTCTATCTAGTCTGTCCTTCCATATCAGCCACTACAACATACCCCTTTTTTCCTTTACAGATCCTCTGTGTTTGTCCCATGCTTTTTTTTAATTCAGACACTGTCCTCACCTATACCACCTCCACTGGGAGTCTATTCCATGGATCCACCACTCTTTCCGTAAAGAAATATTTCCGCTTATCACTCCTCAATCTATCACCTCCCTGGCCTTCCCCCACCCCCTGGGTCTTACCCGGGGGCTCTCTGGTGGCTCAGCTATGGATAGGACAGGAGTGGTCTCCCTCCACTCCTGCCCTGTTCCTGGCTGCTTTCAAAATGGAGCCAGTTTCACATTAGGGGTCAGCACTGTGAAACTGGTGCTATATTGAAAGCATCTGGAGACAGGGCAAGAGCAGAGGGGAACCACTCCTGCCCCATTTACAACTTGGCCACTAGGGAGCCCCCAGTTAAGACCGAGGCGTTGAAAGCCTGATCTGGGTTGGGGGGTCATGGGGGATGGTGGCTATGTTGGCCTGCTGTCCAGGGGTAGGTAGTGCTGAAGGGGGATTCATGTAGGGTAAATCGGAGGGGGGGGGGGGGTTGTGACTACAATCATACTTGGAACAAGAACTACCTGAAGTGCCAGCAGAGTTCAGGAAAGGGCGAGGAATGAGAGACATCATTGTGGATGTGAGATGGATCCTTGAAAAGACAAAAGAATACCAAAAAGAGTACGTGTTCTATTGACTACAGCAAGGCTTTTGATGTGTAAACCATGAGAAACACTGGGCCACATTAAGAAGCCTGGGTATACTTGAATACCTAATAGTTCTCTTACACAACCTTTACACTGATCAAAAAGCAACAGTTCGAACAGAACAAGGGGAAACAGAATGGTTTAAAATCAGCAAAGGTGTTTGACAAGGCTACATACTTTCCCCCTACCTGTTTAATTTATATGCAGAACAAATCATCAGAGAATAAGGACTGTATGAAGACAACCGAGGTATGAATGGTGGAAGACTCATCAACAACCTTTGCTATTCTGATGATACCACATTACTGGCTGAAAGTGAAGATGATCTGAAACATTTGTTTCTCAAGATCAAGGAACATAATCTTAAAATGGGCCTGCATCTTAACGTTAAGAAAACAAAGATCCTGACAACTGGCAAAATCAAGAAGTTCATCATTGATGGAGAAGAAATTGAAATAGTTGACAGCTTTAACCTACTTGGATCAACTATCAATAAAGAAAGGATAAGAAATCCAATGATGCATTGCTCTTGGAAGAATGGCTATGAAGGCCCTAGACAAGATTGTCAAGAGCAGAGATGTCTCACTCCTTACAAAGATTCAACTTATTCAAGCCATGGTGTTTTTAATAGCGCCATATGGATGCGAAAGATGGACAGTGAAAAAGATAGACAGGAAGAAAATTGATGCCTTTGAATTATGGTGCTGTTGATGAATACTGTGTATATCATGGACTGCCCAAAGAACAAACTAGTCAGTACTAGAAGAAATCAAACCTAAGCTTTCCTTAGAAGCTCAGATGACAAGACTTCAAATTTCATACACCATGCAAAAACAGAGATCGGTGGAGAAAGACATAATGACATAAGGCGTGGAGGAGTGGCCTAGTGGTTGGGCAAGGTACTTCAGGCCGGAAGGTCGGGGGTTCAAATCCCACTAGAGGACAGCAACCTTGGGCCAAAAGGACTGGGGTTTCTAGTCCCACAGGTGCTCCTTGTGGTCTTGGGCAAGCCACTTAACCCTCCATAGCCCATGTTCCCTGTAAAATAGTTATCTCCAAGTTATAATGCCCTGTTCAATGTAATTTCAGTTTGTTCAATGTAAACCGCACTGATGCAGAATAGTGCGGTATATAAGAGAATGTAAATAAATAAAATAAAAATAATGCTTGGCAAGCTAGAAGGTCAATGTAAAAGAGGAAGGTCAATAATGAGATGGATCGATACAGCAGCAGGTATGGATGCTACTCTATCAACAATGAGTCACCTGACTGAAGACCAAATACAGTTTGGGTCAACTATCCAGAGGGTCGCCATGAATTGACACTGACTCGACAGCACTTAACAACAAGGATGCATTAGTTCTATATCCTGACTGTTGTGGTTTTTGTTTTTTAATTCGTTTATTTGCTGCGATTTTAAGATAGGGAGATGTTCCAGGCTGTCTAGGTTATATTGTTAAATTGCTTTAATGTTGTACATTGCTTTGAACTTTCATGTTAGTTATCTAATCAAATGTCATAACATAAGTAAAACGTATATTATCTGTACACAACAGGTGCATGAAGATGAACTTGAAAACCAGACATATTTTTTCATGCTAATAATACAACTACTACTTCTTATCATTTGTGTAAGGTTGCAAGGCATACACAGTGCTGTACAAAAACATGTAAGAGGCCGTCCCTGCTCATTAGAGCTTACAGTCTAGTCAAGACAGACAATACAACAGCTGAGAACTAGGATATATCTAGGGGAATGGTAAGGCAATACATAGGCGGTGAAGAGGAAGTTGATGGGATCAGGATCCGAAAGCAGTCTCTGAGCCTAAGAAGATGTGAAGACTGAAATCAATAATAGGCAGGAGGGTGAATATGTTGGAGACAGATTTGTATTCAGCCCAAACAATCATAGCATTTTGTAAACTCCTGAACTGTTCTCTACTGTTTCCTTTTTTCCCTACTCCTTACTTTTAGCTAGTACAAATTAGGAAAAACATGACAGCTGAAGTATCAAACTCATTATTTTGCATCAGTTTGAAGTTATTTCCTCTTAGCAAACATTTGTGTGCTGCCATTTGTGAAAAGGGCTAAAAGAGGGCTAGCTGATAATTCTCCGGTTTCCTGATTGTCTCGTGGCTCAACAGAAGAGGGCGCTCGCACCAAGTCCACTTACACAAAGTAGGGCGCAGCTGTAGAAACGCTGGCTGTGGTTTTCCTCTACAGCCTATTACTATCACAATACTATAAGTGAAATCTTCATCCCTCTCACAGTAATACTTTGTTTTAATAACTCTTTATTTCTCTAGGTGCAGACATGAGGAATATGACAATACAACATACATCAGTGTATCATATATGAATAACTGACAACGGAAGCATAGGCTTACAGAAAATAGAGGAAACATAATATGTAATAGCATGATTATAAAACAAATCTCTTGTTCAGTCAGACCCTTAGAATAGATAATAAAATTGCAGGAAACGGTGCCAAACCCGAGTGTGACAGGACTCAAGCCAATGGTTCTTTTTCACAAGGGACTTGGGTCAGACCAGTGGAGCCAGTCCAACCTAACTTCCCAGCAAACAGAGAGCTGGAGTCACCTGAATAGACTAAATGATGCATGGCAGATAACTCATGTTCCCGCAAATTAAAATCATAGTGGCACTCCCACCTATTGGCAAACTTAGCGTATTTAGCACCCAGAACAGATAATTTTTTAACACTGCCTTCCTCAATGCAATACAATTATTTTCAGTAGCAATCATGAACTAAAATGAATAATAATAAGGGGCAGAAAAGAAATGTCTGCAAAATACAGTTTAAGAACATAAGATATATCTTGCTGGGTGAGACCAAGGGTCCTCAAGCCCAGTATCCTTTTTCCAACAGTGGCCAATCCAGGTGACAAGTACCTGTCAGGTTCCCAAAGGTTAGACAGATGCCATGCTGTTTGTCCCAGGGGTAAGCAGTCGATTTCCCCAGTCCTTTTTAATAATGGTTTATGGACCTTTTCTCCAGGAACTTGTCCAAACCTTTTTCAAACCCAGCTACATTAACAGCTTTAATACATCCTCCGAAAACAAATTCCAGGGTTTGATTACATGTTGAGTGAAAAAATATTTTCTCCTAATAGCCTGAAATGGGTTACATTATGGTTTGATTGCATGTCCCCTAGTCTTTCTACTTTTTTAAGGAGTAAACAACCCGTTCCACTCCATTCATTATTTTATGGACCTCTATCATATCTCCCTCAAAAATCTATTTTCCAAGTTAAAGTGCCCTAACCTTTTAAGCCTTTCCTCACAGGGATATCCTTCCATCGCCTTTACCATTTTTGTCATTTTACTTTGTACCTCTTCTAATTCTACTATGTCCTTTTTAAGAAATGACAAGCAGAATTGCACACAATATTCAAGGTGTGGGCACACAATAGAATGACACAGAGGCATTATCGTATACTTTGTTTTGTTCTCCATTCCTTTCTTTATGATTCCTAGCATTCTATTTGCTTTCTTGGCTGCCGCAGCACACTAGGCCAGAGGGTTTCAATGTATTATTCACGATGATGCCCAGATCCTTTTCCTGGGTGATGATTTCTAATGTGAAACCTTGCATCGTATAACCGTAGTTTAGGTTGTGCTTCATAACTTTGCACTTGTCCACATTAGATTTCATCTGCCATTTGGATGCCCAGTCTCCCAATTTTTCAAGGTCCTCTTGCAATATTTCACAATCTTCTTGTGTTTTAACAATTTTGTGCCATCTGAAAATTTGATCACCTCACTCGTTATTCCCATTTCCAGATCATTTATAAAATATGTTAAAAAGCAGTGGGCCCAGCACAGATCCCTGGGGTGCTCCACTATTCACTTTTCTCCACTGAGAAAATTGGCCATTTAGCCTACTCTCTGTTTTCTATGTTTTAACCAGTTCCTGCCTGCATCTTAATGTAAAGAAGACAAAGGCAATAAAAACCCATCTGTTCCTGGAATACTTTGAAGCTACCCCGGAAGATGATGATTAACAGTAACAGCAATTGGACCATGAAACACAGCTAGAGCTCTTGTATATAGTTGGCAACTGACAATTGCTTGTTCTACCCCAATGTAACCTCCAAGTTGAATACTCCTGTTCAATGTAAAGCTTGTTGCTATAACTGTTCATTGTAAACCGCTTTGAATGAATATGATAAAGCAGTATATAAGACCTGTTAAATAAATAAATAAAGATCCTGACAACTGGCAAAAGTCAATAAGTTCATCGTTGATGGAGAAAAAAATAAAAATAGACAACTTTACTTCTTGGATCAATTATCAACAAAGAAGCAACAAGCAGTCAAGAAATCCAATGACACACTGCTCTTGGCAGAATGGCTATTAAGGACCTAGACAAGATTTTCAAGAGTGGAGATGTCTCTTTCCATACAAAGATTTGACTTGTTCAAGCGATGGTATTTTCAATAACGTCATATGGATGCGAAAGTTGGATAGTGAAAAAGATAGGAAAAAATTTGATGCCTTTGAATTATGGTACTGGCGACGAATACTGTGTATACCATGGACTGCCCAAAGAACAAACCAGTCAGTACTAGAGGAGACCAAACCTAAGCTTTCTTTAGCAGCTCAGATGACAAGACTTTGACTTTCATACTTTGGACACCATGCGAAAAGAGAAATCATTAGAGAAAGACATCATGCTTGGCAAGGTAGTTCAATTCAAAAGAGGAAGGCCAGCAATGAGATGGATCGATACAATAACAGCAGCTGTGGGTGCCACTCTGTCAACAATGAGCCACCTGACTGAAGAACGAACACAGTTTAGCAAAACTATCCAGAGGGTCGCCATGAGTCGACACCAACTCGATGGCACTTAATAACAACAACACAACAATCCACAATAGTACATTGCCTCCTATCCCATGACTTTTTAATTTCCCCAAGAGTCTCTTATGAAGTACCTAGTCAAAGGCTATCTGAAGATCATCTTTCCACTCTTTTATTAATCCTCCCCACCCATTTCCTACCTCTATACTTCTTCTCCCCTCAAGCTCTCCTCTTTACTTTGTAAGACTGGAGTTCCTTTCTTATTTCATATGATTTTTATTTTTATTTTTTAACCAAAATGTTTGTTTACATAAATGTGGTATATCAAATAAAGACAAATAAACAATTTTACAAAAAACAATAAGGCCTTGCAGCGAAGAGCATATGTGTAGTAAACTTTTGTGAATAGACCATTATGAGCAAACATTTACTTAAAATTCAACCTTAATGAGCTGCTGCAATGCGAAATCATGAAAGTGCTACTACCACTACTACTAATCATTTGTATAGGGCTACAAGACATACACAACGCTGTATATATAGATGTAAGACACAGTCCCTGCTCATCAGAGCTTACAGTTTAATCAAGACATTATTAACATGTGGAGCCCGATCCCATAATATGTCTGTCTAGCCTGTGGACACTTCTAAATTAAAAATGCCCCCACATTTCCACCTAATTTTGCATCTGGACATGCCCGGGGGTCTGGAATTAGGGAGATAGACTTGTTCGGCACAGCATGGACAAGCGCTATTTAGCTGGACTGTGCATACATCCAGGGCATGGCCCACGCACAGGTACAGGCACGGGCCATGCAATATAATGGAGGAACATGTCCCCGTCAATATTACCAGACACAGGTAAATGTTGCAGATGTCCCCGCGCTCACCATATTCTGAAAAGATACACGTTCCAGATTCTGTCCGTCCCCGCAATATTCCTGTGGACACCATGCCCCTTGCGAAAAACATACATCTCCTAATCTGCTCATGACCAACAGTAGTTTGCTGATGCAAACTAGACATAAATATCAATTAGAAATGACAGCTGCTGCAGCCTAGACCATATACCAGTCCCCCTCAGGCTCTGAAAAGTGCTAGGTAATCCCAGTGCACCCCAATATGGCATACCGGAATGTAAATATGAACATGTATGTCAGGACATACCTTGCATCAAAAGGTACATGGCATTAGGAACTGGCCCCAGTGATTCCTGCCCTGGCCATCTCTACAAGCACACTTTAAACTGCTAGGGATGGACCCTTACTTAATGCATAAAACCCGTAACTAACATTGCAGTTCCCCAAAGGATGCATAATACTGCCGAGCAACAAATGCATGTCCTTTTCATGTCTATGGCCTATACTGTATGTACACTCATTCTGCTGCTCTGCAATACCATTCCCCTCTTCTCTCTCCCTACACCCCTCCCTGGGAACTTCACTGTTCTATCAGATTGCTCCTATCTGTGCTCTTCTATTCTACTGTGAAATCCAGACCTTGCTCCCTTCACCTTGCTGCTGCTTATGCCTGGAACAAACTACCTTAGTCTGTACGTCAGGCTTCATCTCTGGCCTCTCTCAAATCCAGGCGGAGCGCTCAACTCTTTGTTGCCGCTGTTGGATCTGAGCCGCCTAAGCTCCCTTGTGTTTCCTGACCATTCCCCCTGGATGTATCCTGTCCACAGCTGCTGTGTTGTCTTTCTTGACTGGACTATAATCTCTGCTGAGCAGAGACCATCTGCTAAACAGCACTGTGTACGCCTTGTAGTATTAGACATATGATCAGTAGGGCCTTCTGGCTCTGGCATCTGAGGCCCATCTATCTGTGTACTGGCATTTCTCACAGCAGCTACACCTGTCCCATTGTGGTATATCTCAATCTGTATACATCCGCTATCTGTGGGGCAACTCTGTCTGCCTTCCCACAGTCTATGGCACTGCTCCCCTGGTCAGGCCTGTGTAAGCTTGGGAGGGGAGATCCCTGTGCCATCATATCACCACTTTCGCAGCTCTCATAGATCCTAGACTGGGTTGTAGGGATGTAGGCCACATGGTACAATCTGGGAATGCTGGCACAAAATCAGCCATGTCTCTCAGTGCCTGGCACAGCAGATGCATAGCTGCCCTATCACACTGCCAGCAATCTGATCTTATTAGAGTACCCTATGAAAAAATTAATCCAGAAGGAATCAGTATAGGTTCCCTATGGCTAAATGTCAAAATATATACCTGTCAATAAGGGACCCTCAGAATAATAGCATTCAGCAGTGCAACTAGAACTAATACATGCTCAACAACAACACCCTTGCTTTCATAAAATGTGAATTATGGGCATGCATCAGTGTTGTTTATTGACAGGGCTATGTTTTGACATTTAGCTATAGTGAACCCTCTCTGGTTTGACTCCCCAATCACACTGGCACCTGGTCAACACTGCCGTCATCCATATGGTCCAGGCTGTCATGTCTTCCCCAAATTGCAGATGAGCGTATCAGATCCCCCCATGCACCCCTCAAATCACACACACACACACACTCTCACTTTCTGTCACAAAAACATAATTCTGCCAAAAAGATGCCTCAAACCTATACATAACAGCTGTGACATAACATAATATCATGGGGTAGCAGGATTGAAAATATGATCTCCGTTTCTCATCCAAATTGGAATCCTTTCCCTGCTCATGCCCATACTATCCCTACATCAGCAGTCCTACTTTTCAGAACATGGAAATTGTTAGGGTCCCCTATATTGGCTCCTTTAGCACAAACAGTACATTTAAGCATAGCCAAAATAAATATTATTGCTCTTAATATTTCTGTAAGGGTGTTTATTAATGTGTCTATACCTTACAACATTCCCTTACATCTGCTGTCTGTACCTTAAAAGTGCATCTTGTGTTTTTCCAGACTGCAGTCACAATAGTTCAAAACATACTTGTCACAACCATTCTTCAACATGGGACGCATTGCAGAGAAGAGCAGAATTTTTGCTAAGTCCTGGCCTTATTCCACATTTCAGCAGAAATAAGGCGGATGTTTCTGGGAAATTCTTAATACATACACGGGCCTTTCCTGATTATGCTTTATAAGTCTCTGCGGCTGACCATGCCCCCATTCCACCCCTTCTGGGCATGTTCTGAGATCCCCATGCTAGAGCTGTGGATGTGCATGACAGCAGTGTTTCAGAATATGGTTGAGGACGTTTTCAGTACATAAACCTCCCCCCACATGTACAGACCCCTTATTCCTGTTCTGGAATGACTTCCTTAAAGAAATATTTCCTCAGATTATTCCTGACTCTATCCCCTTTCATCTTCATCCTATGACCCCTCCTCGTTCCAGAGCTTCTTTTCAACTGGAAAAGGGATTGTCTAACACCTACTATCATATTTATGCTGATGATGTTATGATTTATTCATCAATTAATAAACAAAAACCTGATATCACAAATATTACCAACTGTTTCACCATGATAAACTCCTGGCTTATGACCCACAAAATGTTCATAAACCTAATGAAAACTGAATCATTAATTATTACTAGAGATGCAAACTTCATTCCACCAAACAAAATCTTTATCTTTATTTTACACTTGATACCGCCCAGGCCATGGCATTAGGGCGGTTTACAATAAAACTAGAAGAAAAGGAAAACAACGCCATTTATGTGCTAGGAGAGTGATAGGAGATACAGTGACAGCCAACAGAGATAGGAGGGAGTGAGAGAGAGGGAAACTAAAGAGGGCTGGTGTCAGGAATGTTACAGGCCTGTTGAAATAAGTATGTTTTGAGAAGTGTTTTGAATTTCGGGTAGGAGGTTTCAAGGCGGAGAGAAGATAGCAAAGCATTCCAGAGTGAAGCACTGAGAAAGAAAAACGCAGCGTGACGCGTTAGCTCTAGCTGAGCATGAGATGGGGATGGAAGAACTAGCCGATTTGCAGGAAGAGACCGAAGTTGATGGTAGGGGGTGCGCAGGGTTATAAGATTGGCTAAATACTGAGGAGTCGAGGTATAGAGAACTTTATGGGTCAAAATCAAAAACTTATATTGAATTCTGTAGCGGAGGGACAGTCAGTGAAGATGTACCAGCAGAGGGGTAATATGATCACAGCGCCTAGCATGGGTAATGAGACGGGCTACTGTATTTTGTAGTAATTGTAAACACTGAAATTGATAGAGGGGTAAGTTAGCAAGGGCCACATTATAGTAATCCAGCCTACACATCACCAGCGCCAGCAGCAAGGTAGTAAATGAAGAGGATGGTAACAAAGGTCGGACTGTTCTAATCTGACAGAGTGCACAAAAGGACCGGCGGACGAGGATGGACACTTACTCTTGAAAGGAGAGTGAAGAGCCCAACGTAACACCAAAGTGACGGAATGAGGAGACCAGGATAATAGCAGTAGAACTCAACTGTGGGGCAATGTTTGGACACGGGATGCTTAGGGAAACCCACATGGCTGTGGGTTTATTTTTTTTTTCAACTTTCTTTTTATTGATATTTATAAATAACAATACATAACAAGTAAAAGAAATACTACGTAAGCAAAACATATGGAAAATCACATAGTCCACATCACGGGAAGTACCATACTAGGGGGGAGAAAGCCCTTACAAAAAAAAAAAAGGAACTCAGTTTATTACAACTTGTTGGCAGAGCAAATACATATCTATGCTAGAAAAAAAACAAATTATGTCTGTGGAACATGACTCACAATAAATGATTCTAAAGAGGAAACTTCAAAAAAAACATATTTGGTGCCATCAAAAGTAACCAAACACTTACAAGGAAACTTAAGAAAAAAGGATGCACCAAGTGCTAAAACACGGGGCTTTAACATCAAAAAAGCCTTACGTCTAAGCTGAGTTTGCCTTGAAACATCTGGAAAAATAGTAATTTTACCCCCACAAAATTCAACATTTCTATTGTGAAAAAATAATCGCATAACAGTATTTTTATCCCCTTCAGAGGAAAAAGAAACAAGAAGAGTGGCTCGAGTAGGTATCACATCATGAGAAGATTCAATAAACTCTGAAACATCCAAAGAATCAAGCAGAGGAAATGGAGCAGCTCCCTGAGAGACCCCCCCTGGAGCCACCCCTCTAACAGGCAAATAGTATAGCTTAGTAATAGCCGGTTTATTGTCCTCTCTAAACCCCAAAACTTCAAGTAAAAATCTATCAAAAAGTATCTGGGGGGACAACAAACGAGTACAAGGAAAATTCAAACACCGAATATTTGTTGCCCTAAGAGAATTTTCCAGGTATTCTTGTTGAGTATGTAAAGTTACACTATCTTTAAGAAAAGACAAAGAAGAATTATGTAAAACCTCACACTGAGTTTCTAGTTTCTGACACTTAACATCTAGAAGGGACAAATGAGCATCATGATGAGCCAATTTAGCCACTGACTCCTTTGAAAATTCTGAAAACTGAGTTACAACAGATACTAAAGAGGATTCAATACGAGAAAGAACACGCCAGACATCAAAGATATATTCTGAGTGTCCACAGACGCAGATAATCCATCTTGATGGGCCCTCAAAAGATCTTCCGGTATCTGAAGAGCCCACGGCAATGAAACAGACACAGGCTCTAAAGAGCTCCCCACCAAAACAGACGGAGAGAGCAAGTTCCCACTTCGAGACTGCCCCTCCGCCATAGGGGAGGACGACACTGGGCCGATGGATCCCAAACCAACAAGAGGGGCCGAGTTAAAAGCCCCCGAAAGCAACGAGGAGTCATCAGAAGGAGATGAGGACTTGGTGGCAGTTCCAGAAATTCCATCCACCTTATTCACCAACATGACATGCCTATCCATAGGCCCAACAGTTTTACCGATCTTGGAAGGATTCACTGTACTCACGTTCAACAACTGTTTTCTTCTCTTGCCTATTCCAAGGCCTCCACCTCTACAGCTCCTCAAGCGCCGAAGGAGCGCATAAGGAGCAAAACATGCCCCTTTAAACGCGCCCCTTCAAGGCGCAACCGCTACCACGCAACTGCGGAGCAAGCTGAACTATAAGGCCCCCGAAGATGATATCGAGGCCAGGCGCCACGTCGATGACCCGGGAAGTCCTGCAGATGCCTGAAGAACGCCACTGGACACGGGGATCAATACGGGCGAGAACTCCTCCACCTAGTGCACTCCCGATTAAAACCAGGAACCACTGTACTTTTAAAGGCCCCCGAAGATGATAGCGAGGCCAGGCGCCGCGTCGATGACCCGGGAAGTCCTGCAGATGCCTGAAGAACGCCACTGGACACGGGGCTCAATACGGGCGAGAACTCCTCCACCTAGTGCACTCCCGATTAAAACCAGGAACCACTGTACTTTTTGAAGGCCCCCGAAGATGATATCGAGGCCAGGCGCCGCGTCGATGACCCGGGAAGTCCTGCAGATGCTTGAAGAACGCCACTGGACACGGGGCTCAATATGGGCGAGAACTCCTCCACCTAGTGCACTCCCCATGGCTGTGGGTTTAAATGGAACCCCACTTCAAATAAAGCAAGAAGTATGTTATTTGGGTATTATCCTCAATCAAAATTTAACATTCTCATCCCATATTAAAAACATTGTTAAGAATACTATTTACAAAATAAAAATCACTCAACCTCTCAAGCCTCTTATACATCAACATGATTTTCGCACTGTGGTTCAAGCACTCATTTTCCCCCATCTAGATTTTTGTAACATCATCTAAGGCCTGCCAAAAGAAATCAATTCATCCTCTTCAAATGGTCCTTAATATGGCACACACACTATACATAATGCAAAACTTAGTGATCATATAACAAACACCTTTACTAAAACAGCTTCATTGCTCCCAGTGATTGAGCGCATAAAATTTAAAGCAATTCTTACTAAATTCAAGATAATGAACGATTTGTCATTCACCTACCTTCGCTCTATACTCCAAGAGTGCAAAGACATCAGGTCAAGGAGTACATTATCCTGGCCAGTACTTTTTGTTAAATCTAACTCAACTACTTCTAGAAGAGCTTTCTCTCTATATTCACCAAGTATTTGGAACTCAATTCCACCAAATGTATGAATCATGAAGGACTTACTTTCATTTCGTAAGGCCTTAAAGGCTCATTTATTTGCAAACTATTTTGAAGATTAATTGTGTACAGAATATACTCTAATCTCTTGTTATTTTTCTTTATACTTATACTAACATTATTCCTACATCACCCTTGATTTTTTATTTTTATATAAATGTTTGTAATTCAGTTTCATGGTTAAATTGTTTCATGTTCTGTTTTGTTTGATGCACACTGCTTTGACCAAGGGATAATGTGGTACAGAAGATCTGTTAAATAAATAAATAAATAAATAAAGGGCAGGAGAGCTCCTTCTCATAGACCCTAATAAAGACGGCCATGATCTTGCGGCACTACTCCTTAGCATGAGGCTAGAGGGAAGCACCTCGTGATGGTGGCCATTTAGCCGGTTGTTGGGGCAGGAACGGAGAGGATTGCTCTTGACCCGTGAGACTACTGGGCCCCCTCCCTTGCAAGCTGGTTAGCCAGGCTTTTGCATTGCCAGGGAGGTGGGAAAGGGAAGGAAGGGGCCGCAGGGCCCACCCACTCTTTGAATAGTGGATTGGGGGGGAAAGAGGGGGCTTTAGCCCAGCAGGCTAGCCATGATAATTTTACTGACCCGCTCCGGGCAGCTTCCGATGGGATCGGGAACTGTCCAGGGGGGATTGTTGCTACAGGAGGGACAGCATTTTGTTATTAAATATTGTCGGTGGCACAGATCGTAGCAGCGCAGCACCAATGATATTGTGGAGGGGGAATGTGATTGCAGCTGTTGGGGGGTATGGTAGCGATGGGGGCACAGAGCTGCTGAGAGTCCTGTGCCCCGATCGCTACCATCCCTCCCCATGGATTTACCACGGGCATCCGCTGTACCTGCTTCAGCAGGCACTGCAGGACTTTTCCCACAAAATCTGCTGAGGCAGATAATGCAGGGTCTTTGCGGGAAATCTAGTCCTCTGAGGTATCAGTGGTGCCAGTCCTGGGAATGCCCTATGCAGATACCGTAGATGTTTTCTGCTTACTGCACAGTTTTGGCAGTTAATGCACCACGTTAGCTGGCAAAATCTAATGCTGTTTAGAGACATGCCCCTAAATCTATCCCCATATGCCTTAAGATGAAGAACACTGACCATTTTAGTAGCCACCCTCTGGATCAAATCCATCGTGTTTATATCCTTTTGAAAGAGCAGTCTCCAGAATTGTATGCACTGCTCCAAATGAGGTCTCATTAGATACATATACAAAAACACTATCACCTCTTTTTTCCTGCTGGCCATTCCTTACTCTATGCACCCAAGCATCCTTCTGGCTTTTGCCATCACCTTTTCTACCTTTTTGGCCACTTTAAGATCATCTGATACAATCATCCCCAGGTCCCGCTCTTCTTTCGTGCTTTGAAGTACTTCACCCCCTACACTGTACTGCTCCCTTGGGTTTCTGCAGCCCAAATGCATGTCTTTGCATTTTTTAGCATTAAATCATAGCTGCCAAATTCTTGACCATTCTTCAAGCTTCACTAGATTCCGCCTCATGTTATCCACACTTCGCTGGGTGCTGCAAATATCGGTATCATCCGCAAAGAGGCATACCTTTCCTGACAGACCTTCTGCAATATCACTTACAAAAATGTTAAAAAGAACAGGACCAAGGACTGATCCCTGTGACACACTATTAGTAATATCCCTATCTTCAGCGTGAACACAATTTCTTACCCAGTCACTTTATCTCAAGGTATTCAGTTTATCATTAAGTTGCTGGTGTCAAAGGACTTGCTGAAATCTATAATTACATTTAGCACTCTCTCCCATTCCAATTCATTGGTCACCCTCTGCTGTTAACTTCTTGGTATCACTTTTGTTAGCCATAATAGCAGTATATACATTTTAATAAATGAAATGAAGAAAGACTCCACAATACATAGACTGGCCAACAATCCTCAAAAAGAGTAATCAATTAGTCATTCCCAGCCACTGATCCAGCAACATTTTTTTGACTTTGTGAAAGAATCTGGATCGGTGGCCAGGAGATTAATTTGTTTTATGAATAGTAGATTGCAGGCGGTCCTTTCTGCCGGCGTTTATAATTTAAATAAGGAGATTACATTTTGTTTAAAAGTGTGATTACTGATAATTTGTACAGTTATAACATTGCATTGGTCTTGAGGTCATCTGGTTGTATGATGAGGTTTTTAAAGAAAAAATGACAATCCAATTTTATCCCCTTTTTTATTTTGAAATATCTGTTTGAATTATAATTGCCCTCAGAAGCTTGGCTGGTGTTCTTGCTCCTTGTCTCAGACTGACTTGGGAGGTAAAACCTATTATTTTTAATCTTTTATATTTAATTATTTATATATTCAATGAAATGCTCCCATAGAATAATAAGTCTTATGTTTTTTGTTTTGGTGCCGTGCTGTTGATTGTTCAAAGGAAAGTGAATTTTGGACCGATTAAGAAGTGGTATCCTAAGTGTTTGGATTAAAGCCTTTATTTTATTTTATCCAAATTATATGTTTTAATGCAAAAGTCTTTTTATTTTCCATGAATAGATTAATTTACCCCTGATGTAGGCAAGCGCCAAAACACAGCAGTGTTGCGTCTTTGTAAATTTGCATTAAAGAACTTTTTAATCTAATCTACAGTTTGCAGATGTATTTCTGCTGCTTGCTTCGGTTGTACCAGAGAACGCTTGTACACCTTCTTCAGAGGAGGTATAAATTTGTGCAAGAGAACTTATATGCCATAAGGGATAATTTGAAAGTCTATTTTATAAGGGCAAAATGCATCTATATTGCCTTTATAAAACATTAAATAATCACCTGTCCATCCTTCAGGGCTGAGTCACTTCACATCTCATCATAGAACTCCAAACACTTATTTTTTGCTTGCTTTTTTCCCCAAATTAATAAACTAGCTTATCATACATAAAAATTAATTTTTGTCAGACCCCACATTTAACGGTAAATAGCTACCATTGCTATCACCGACCCATAGTGCTTTTTAACTTTAATTTTATCCAGAAAACTTTTGGGCTTGTAGATGATATCTTTGGAAAATCCACAAAATGATATGCAGAAAGTCCCATATATGTTTGAATTGCTTTTTCGTCACCCGGGGCTTAGTGACCACTTTGCCCATTGGTTGAAAGAAAGGACGGCAGCGCTGGGGAGAGGAAACCCGTTGATGTCAAAGAATTAGCTGCAAGGCTTCCCCGAAAGTGAGAGCGAGTGGAGGGCGTTGGCTCCAAGACAATGTGAAAATAGTACACATTACGGGAGTAACAGTTTTGAATTAAAGCTTTTTTTGGGAAAGGTCAGGCACAGGAGAGGACGCAAGAATAAAGGTCCCTCGAAACAGAGGTTTCAAAACGTGGCGCCTGCATTGGGCGTGTCAGGGGAATATATTGCAGGATTGGAATGCTGGGACTATTGAAGACTCAGCCTGCTCTAGGCTGAAGCAACGTGGAGGCTATTTGCTGGCATAACCGCACTGTTTTATGAGCTGGAATTTAAAATTTTATTCAAGAAGTTTTTCTGGATAAAATTTAAGTAAAAAGTGCTTCACTATGGGTCAGTGATAGCAACAACAACTATTTACCGTTAAATGTGAGGTCCAACAAAAAATAATTTTTATGTATGTAAGCTAGTTTATTAATTTGGGAAGAAAAGAAAAGGAGGGTCCAAGGTTCTATGACTGGATGGGCCTCTATAAAACAGGCATGTTGTGCCACTACTATCTATCATTTGCATAGTGCTATAAGACGTGCAGTGCTGTATACATTCATGTAAAAGACAGTCCTTGCTCAACAGCACTTACAACTTATGCAAAATACACATACAGAACAAACACAAGACTAGGGTAGTTCTTTGAGGGAAATGATTACCCCCCCAAAATACCCCAACATTGCAAATACCCATCTACCCTGATTTTAGTCAATCACCGATATACACCACTTATAGACCATCAAAATGTCCTTCTAACCCACATGACCTCATGCCAATTACACTGCAAATAGTTTATTGCTGTTACTCAATATTCACTATGATAGATATATATGCTGTTATATTTTACAAAGTTAACCATGTTCGATGTAATGTTCAAGTTCTGTTCATTGTAAACTGCCTTGCTTGCCGGATAAGACAGCATATAAGAATGTGAAATAAATAAATGATAATAACACACATGGGTATTCAACAGGAGACTAAGGGGCATGTTTACTAAAATCCGCAAAATAGCGCGCCGCAAAATAGCGCACGGCAACGCGGCACTGAAACGCGCAGAAACGCGTTTAAACACCCCGCACACGTGCGTGTCACCCCGCACAGGTACGCGGCTCACTAACGGGCCCCGTACAAGTGCGGGCCCGCAAATGTCCGATAGAGGCGTGGAACGGCGAAAGGAGGGCGGAGGAAGGCTCCGGAGGGGCGGAGGGACGGGGTCAATGGGTGGAGAGTGGGAGGGGAGAGGCTCCCCGCACAGTATCGGGCCCGAATTTGCATGTAAAAACTACCGCGAGTGAAACACTCGCGGTAGAAAGCATTTAAAGGGAAGAGAAACCATTTCCGTCAGCAATGTACAGGAAAACCGGGGAAACCAGCAAAACGTGAGCAGTGTGATATATGTGCACAGCACAAAAGTGAAAATAAAAATAGAAAATGACCACAACAGAACTATTAAAAATAGTAATTCAGCTGGGGAACAGTTATAGTGATGGGCAAATACAGAAATCACACCCAGCAAAGCTCCAGAAAAAAGAAATGAATTTTGGAAGGGTCTACTGAGAGGAGACTCTTCCAAAAAACATTTCCACGTTTTGGAGCTTTCCTGGGAGTGTTTGCTATGGTTGCCCATTAATATCACTGTTGCCCAGCGTGGTGATATTTTGTCCCACATTTCCCGTGGTCATTTCCGGGGTTTATGTGCACGTTTGTCACCAGACAGGGTGCATATGCCCACAGTAGAATTGCGTAGAGCAGGGTTTTGTGACTCCATCCTGCCAGGCTTACTGCCTCCAGGGGCTGCACTGTCTCTGTGGCCAAAGTGTGGTACAGCGGACAGAGTCATTACCTCTAGGACCAGAGGGCAGAGGTTCAAAACCCAGCTGGGGCACCTGCCAGCCCAGTCCCTATATTTTACCCACCACTAAATAAAGATAGCGCAGACACCCCTGTATGCATGGGGAAAACACCCATATTTTACCCAACACCGCACACACACCACAACAATGGGCATTACCTACAGCCAAGTCCCCCAAATGCAGTCCCATACTGCCACATTGCAATCAGGTCAACTGCTTTTTCTGAGAGAAGTTCATGCCAGCATGTTGGCGGACAAGTACATGTGGTGCAGGGGGCAGTGGCTGCTAACCACAGAAGACAGAGGCCTAGCCATGTGCAGGCTGGCACAGTCCACTGCAACAGACAGGTCCTGCCGGATCCACAGTCATGGACAGTCCAGGGAATCCAACCAATCTGTGGCTACACAGTGGTGCAGTGCACACAGACAGTGCATACAAGAACAGAAGGTCACAGGTTCAAAGCCCAGCTGGGGCTACTTCCAATCCTGCCCACATATTTTTCCCACAACTAAACAGTGATAGTAAGGACACACCTTTCATGGCGGGGACATATGCAATGGTAAGACATCTATCTTTTACCCCACTGAGCACAGACACCATGAACAGGGGCAGTACCTAGAGCAGAATCACCCAAATGCAGTCCTGGTGGGCCACACACCAGTCAGGTTCCATGCTGACACTCATACAAATGCCTGTGCTGTATATCTATGCACCACCCCCATGGCATGTAGATGTAGCCCATGCATATTCATGAGGGATAGCAGGAAAACCCGAACAGTGTGATGCAAACCTGGACTGGAGTTGGGAATCTGTGCCGTAAAGCAGCAGCCATCAAGGGCAGACACACCCACACCCACAGGCCCCATTGGCCAATGTCTCCTGGAAAGGCAGAACATTGGACCGTGCATGCAGCACCCAAAACGAGCACTTGCATAACTTACCAATGTCACCCTACACCTGAGGTATACGGTACACAGCTCGGAGACGTTTGCTAGGAGCACAGGCAGGCAGTTATCCATACGTTACGTACATACTGCTAGTTGACCCCATCCAAACAATCTGTTAGGTGTTTGCGGGGCATGCTCCAGGCCTGGCCTCTGACGGTGCTTACCACCCTGGGGAGTGACCACCAGCTGTAATGCGTACCATATCCATGCCTTGCCGTGCTCAGGACCAGTTTGGTGGGCAAGGCTACTTACCCCCTCAATCGTAGCACCATGATGGCAGAGGTGTGGAAGTGTGTGTCTGTCTATACAGTGGGTGTTGGCTGCAAGCCCCTTCAACAGCCCGCACTGCCAGCACTGTTGCCAGTATTGGCCAGTCAATGTGCATAATGAGGTGCAAGGTACCATGGGTATAGCCAGGGCAGGGTGGCGTGGCCAGGATGCATCTGCACTGGGCATAGGGCCCTGGCAGGGACATTGGCTGGGATATTGTAGTGTCCGGCCACCACCTACACAGACAGGGTGGCCAAAGCATGTCCTTCTGGGGGATCATGCTCACCCTGACTGTGCAGTGACCACAGCATGGCTAGGCCCCCCCATAGTGCTGTATAGTAGTTCTCTCATGTGATAGATATGGGTTTCTCTTTGGGGCTCAGTCACTGATCTATCTGCTTGCTGTGTATGCAGACAGCCCAGTTCTAGGTGCATGCATCTCCATTGGGACCATGCACTATGGACTAACCAGCAGACTGTTTGTAGCTGGTAAATGTCTTGCTATAATGGGTGCAGTGGTTGTTGGCTTGCTGCAGGGGAATATCTGGTGGTGGAGTGCAGCTTACCATACCCTGGGCTTATGTCTGTCTGCTATTGTGTTATGGCTGTGTATGGAGCTGCCTGCCTGGGGGGGGGGGGGGGCGTGGTGGTGTTCCTCAGCAGGACTGGGGTTGATGTTGCCCTCTACTGCCACCTTTGCAGGGAGGTAGAGTGTGGATCCCTTGACGGGGACCATGTTTGCCACTGGGGGGGGGGGGTGCCTGATGGTGGCAGACAGGGATATCCATGGTGTTTGTGCAGAAACTAGCTATCTTACACATTAACACTGCTTTGGAACACCCGCTTGGCCTCCATCAGCCATGGCAGGTGTTGTTGACCTGGTCCTGGCCACCTCATTGCACACTCAGGGTGAGCACAGTACCCGCACGATGTAATGGTGTGTGGCTACTCTGTGCCAGTAAAACACCCGGTCAGTGCCCCTACTAGGCCAAGGTGCTGTGTGGGTGCACCCGGTCACTTCCCCCAACAGGGCCGAGGTGCTGTGGGGGTGCATTCCCCATCTTGTGTCCATCTGCGGACAGCTAATTTGCATGTGCAGTGCATCATGGGTACGGGTGGCCTAACCCTATCCTGTTGACACCAGCAGACTGTCTGTGAGGTGACGTGTAGGCTATCTGCAGCCAGCCAGGGGCCTGCTTACAGCTATGGAGCTGTAGTGCAATGGTTACATCACTGCCTGTGCAGCCAGAGGTCATGGGTTCAAACCCACAGTGGGGCCCTTTGGTAGGGCTGTCCACAGCTTTATTTTTATTTACTGTACATATGTCTATGCCTGCAAGACCACCCTCAGCTTACTATACCCATTAGGTGCCTCTGAGGGTGCTTCATAGGGCGCCCTGTAGGCCACCTTATGGTTGCCATCCCTATAGGGTGCACTATACATTATCCTGTGTCGCAACATACATGCTGCCCTATAGGGGTCATTCAAGGGTGCCTTGGCGAACAGTGCACTGTAACATATGCCTTATGGGCCGCCGTATGTTAACATGCTGGGAGAGTGCGTTTGCTAGTAGTGATAACAAAATAAAATTATACAGCCTCCTACAGCACTCCACAACATAATACATACTGCCTCAGCAAGCATTTTTCACTGGGCATTGTGAGGAGTTGAACCCCTGATCCCTGCACCATTGGTCAGTGTTTTAACCATTGGGCTGTGGCTCTGTTCCTGTGCTTGTGCATCAGCGCGCCGCCTTGTGCCTATCAGCGCACCGCCTTCTGCCGCCCAAGGGGACCAGTGTGCCGCCTTCTGCTGCCCAAAAATAACTGTGCGCCGCCTTATGCCGTTCCAAATTAATTTGCCTCCTAAAACAATGTTAATCATTACAGTTACTGCCTCAGCTGACCTTTGCTGTTGTGCACACTGGGGGATTGAACCCATGGCCCCTGCACCATTGGTCAGTGTCTTCACCGTTGTACCACAGCTCTGTTGTTTTGTATACTCAGCAGCGCGCCACTTTGCCTTTCCACGCGCTAATGTCGACCCCTGCACATTAGCGCGACGCACACACGTCCGGTTGCTTACTACCGTTTTTTTTCTATTTTCTGCCTGAACCGCCCACTCCTTATATGGCACAGGCACACTAGCACGGCCCCGCACGTTAGGAATGTTTAGTAAACATGCCCCTAAGGGGTCAGAATCCAAATACAGCCTCAAAAAAGTGGGGGTTTTAGCCTGAATTTGAATAGGACTAGGGATGCAGCCTGACATACTGACTCAGATAGTCTAGTCCAGGCACAGGGAGAAGCAAGGTGAAAGGAGCAAAGTCTAGAGTTGGCAGTAGAAGAGAAGGACATAGATAGAAGCAATTGGTTTGATGAGCGGAGTTCCCGAGCAGGCGTAATGGGAGAGATAAGAGAACTATGAAATTACCCCTTCTCCCAAATATGACAAACATGGAATATTTTGCATAGGATATGGAATTTTTTGGTGTTGTCAGTCAACTAAAAAGACATTCTCATTATAGTAACTCCTGCAATGTAACCTAAGAGCCTTCCCACTATAACAGTTTTGTCAAGTATACATCACGTGCACAGGTATATTTCGTGAAATACACTCATCCATTGCAAACTCATCCCTGCTCTGCCCAAACTATCCCCCCCCCCCCTCAGAATGCCTAAGCACAGGGCCTGATTGGGCACATATAGGTACATACAATCTTGTCAGTATCCATACTTGTATGCATGTATCTAGGTGTGTATGGAAAACATGCTTTACATGTGGAAAATTTCTTATGAAATATCGCTATACAGGTCAATGTCAAAGTACGGAAGAATTAGCGCAGAGCACAGTGCAGGCTCTGTGCACAGTCTTCTACACTATTATGGTTGCCCTATGTATATAAGAGTTTAGTGTACAAGAAAACTGTGTGCAAGACACATGCAGACATTAGCACACTGCTCATTTAAATCCGTTAGTAATACAGGTAGTAACTATTAAACCTAGATGCGAAGAAGTGTGCAGAAGACCTGAAGGCCGAGTTCATGGTTTTCTTATGTTGGGGCTGTCACACATGGTCTGAGGAGGAGTAAAAGGTTAGCTTGTTCTTCTGCTGTGTGTGTTAATTAGGATTTCATACCTGTTTTTTCTGTTTGGTGCAAGCATGAAGGATCTGCAATTTTGGTTCTGCTTTGTTGAAGAGAGTGAAGAGAAAAAAAATTGGCCAAAGGATGAGGAGTTGAGGTGCTCACACTACCAAATGCAGGGTTAAGGGGAGGTGCCGCAGCTGTGAAATGAAGAGTAAAGTGCTTGACTGCAGAAATGTAAATGACACGATACAGGGCTGGCACAAATGAATTAGCAAACTAGGCTGTTGCCTTTTGTGCTAGTGTTCCCAGGGTGCCCACTGCCATCGCTGCCGCCCCTCTCCAGGACTTGAGGTAGCAGCAATGCCATTTAAACAGCAATGTAGCGCTTACCCAAGCTGTCCAGTACTGCGCTGCCATTCCTTCTTTCTATGACCCGCCACTTCCGCCGTCTTCAAAGCAGACTTCCTGCGACGGAGTGGGCAGAAGCGGCAGGTCATAGAGAAGGAATGGCAATGCTGTGCCAGAGGGCTCGGGTAGGTGCTGCACTGCCGTTTAAATGGCATTCCTGCTCCTGAAGGTCCCGGAGAGGGGTGGCAGCAGGGCAATGAGGGTGGAAGCAGGGGGGGCAGCAGGAATGAAGGTTCGCCTAGGGTGCCTCATATCCTTGCACTGGCCTTCCTACTATACCAATAATCATTAGGCGCAACGTAGCATTCCAGACAGATCCATGCACAGAATGTATGCACATGCAACTCAAGGTGCCGATACAATATTTTGTGTGTAAAATATTGATTCGGCTGCTAAAACACATCCGTATGTGCATGTTTACATGGTAATTGATGTGCTCTCTTGTGTTTGTGCACGCAAATTATATACATACGATTTTGTTGCAGCACCGAGTGAAAATTAGTTTTTACCTGTGTGTTAGGGAATAGTGGACTGAGCTTCAGCTCTAATGCATGATTTAGTATATAAGCCTCATAGTCAGCAAGAATAGTTTCCTATGCAAATCAGCCTGTGAGCAGGCGTGTGAGAGCCAGGGGAGAAGGGGTTAATACAGTAACACAAAACCAAAAAAAAATCATCAAAATGTCTGAATGCTGGAATTGTTCCGAGATGCGTACGTGAAGCTTTCAGAGGTATCTGACATCATATGGAAAAGATGTGAAAATACACTTATCAGTAAGTGGTGGACAGAGAGAGGGTAAAAGGTAACCATGAGATACAAACATGCCAGCTTAGCATGAAGAAGAACAAATGGCCCCCAGTATAGTTAGTTATTTATTTTATTACAATTTCTTATATACCGCACTATTCGACATCAGCTGTCAGAACATGGGTAGTTAAGAGAGATATTTCTTGGGAACTGATGGTGGGAGAGAACCAAGCAAGAGAACCAGGTAAAGAACCGAGTGAGCAGGGGCAAGAGGTCAGATAACAATATAAATCTGACAAGGCCCAGGGCCCAAGAAGGTCAGCGGAGAGGGGTGCAGATATGAATTGAATAACATGGCAAATCACACAAGTGGGGGCCCAAGACAGCTGGAACAAGAATTAGCTAATTAGAGAAGAATGCCCGAATAGTAAGAACGGTCCTGAGCAAGGGTATATAATGTGACAGGACCAGATAAGCGATGATTCTTGCTTGTAGTTGTTTAGAGATCTGCATCTCATATAAGTACAGAATGACCCTGTTTGCTTGCTATAAAAGGTGGCTAGATCTATAATTTCACTGGACTGTTTTCCTTTGGTCTTAGTGTTTTGTTTCTGTAAGATAGGGAATAATAAAAGGATCCTTTTTGGAAGAAAAATCTGTGAGATAGTTATTACCATGTATGAGCGTGCTGTCCTGCATAAGGTGAGATTTTATTGGGAAGCGTAAGTCCTTACTGTGTGTTTCTTTTATTGGGAAGTGATATGTCTTCCCTGAGTGGTTCCCCTTTTGGATGGAGGAAGGAGTCTGCTTGGGAACTGATTGGCCCACAGTCCAGCTGACTCTTCGCCCCTTACAGGTAGAAAGAGTAGTTACTCACCTATAACAGGTGTTCTCCAGGAGCAGCAGGAATCAGTCCTCACATATGGGTGTCATCGGCGCCGATGAAGCCCCAGCGGAGCATTTCCCCAGCTTTCTTATGAAAGCCTTTGGGAATGCAGGCACACATGCGGGGTTCCCTTCCCGCCTAAAGGTGCCATCTTACCTCAGTCAAATGACATAGCTAAGAACAGCACACAAAAATGAAAAATAAACTATGTACAACTGCAACTCCAAGGGGAGGAGGGAGGGTTGTGAGGACTGATTCCTGCTGCTCCTGGAGAACACCTGTTACAGGTGAGTAACTACTCTTTCTCCAGGACCAAGCAGGAAGTCAGTCCTCACATATGGGTGACTCCCTAGCTCTGGGCTACCGAGGAATCCAGGCTGAACAAGAGAACTCCCTCTAGTCTCAGCAGCAAAGAAAGGCTTTTCAATGACACAACCTCCACCAGTAGCCCAACAGAGGGCAGGAGGGCAGGAGTTGCCTAAACCTCAAAGAGATTCCTGAGTACTGCTTGGCCAAAAGCACTGTCCCTACGGGACTCCCTCTCCAGACAGTAATGGGCCGCAAAAGTATGGCTTATTATTTATTTATTTATTTTTTATTTATTTTCTCTTATATAGCGCGCTATTCTGCATCAGTGCGGTTTACATTGAACAAACTGAAATTACATTGAACAGGGCATTATAACTTGGAGATAACTATTTTACAGGGAACATGGGCTATGGAGGGTTAAGTGGCTTGAAGATCAAGTTGCAGCCCTGCAGATGTCTACCAAGGGCACAGAGCGGAGATGAGCCACTGAGGCAGCCATTGCCCTGACACGATGGGCTGTGACCTGACCCTGCAAAGGAAGGTCAGCCGCCTTGTATGCCCAGGTGATACAGTCAGCCACCCAGATGGACAAGGTACGCTTGGACACAGCCAACCCCAACGTATTAGGGTCAAAGGATACGAAGAGCTGAGTAGCCCTTCTATGCCCCTGCGTACGGTCAAGGTAGAAGGATAAGGCCCTCCTACAGTCCAGGGTATGCAGGACTGCTTCAGCCGGGCTTGCATGAGGCCTAGGGAAGAATGTTGGAAGAACCACCTCCTGATTGAGATGGAAAGAGGAGACAACCTTTGGGAGGAACTTTGGATTAGTCCTGAGGACTACCCTGTTCCTATAAATCCTGGTGTAAAGCCTATCACAGACCAGGGCCTGAAGCTCACTCACTCGCCTAGCCGAGGTAAGGGCTATTAGGAAGAGTGTCTTCCAGGATAGGAAGCGTAGTGGACAAGTAGCCATCGGCTCAAAAGGTGGGCGAGTCAGTTGCTGCAAGACCACATTCAACTCCCACTCAGGGGCAGGAGGATAGATTGGAGGCTTGAGCAAACGTAAGCCCCTGAGAAAGCGGGACACCAAGGGGTGAACCGACAGAGAATGTCCTTCCACCAGTGAGTGGTGAACTGCTAGAGCTGAGAGGTGGACCCGAACAGAATTGGACTTAAGTCCCTGATTGGACAAGTGCAGTAAGTACTGAAGCACTACTAGCACAGTACAGGAGAAAGGATCCTCTGTACGTAGCTGACACCACACAGAAAACCTTTTCCATTTGAGAGCATAGGTTTTTCTAGTGGACTGTTTCCTAGAGGCTAGGACAACCTCCTCAACTTCCCGAGGTAGGCCCCAGGGAGCCAAAACTACCCTTGCAGCCTCCATGCCATCAAATTGAGAGCTTTGAGATTGGGGTGCAGCAGGGAACCCTGCTCCTGCGAGAGAAGGTCAGGTTGCAACCCCAGAGGCAGTGGGGGATCCACCGCCAGTTGAAGTAGAAGTGGAAACCAAGGCTGTCTCGGCCACCTGGGAGCCACCAGTAGGACCGAGGCCTTGTCCTGAAGAATTTTGAAGAGAGTTCGAGCCACCAAGGGCGTGGGAGGAAACGCATATAGGAGGCCCTGAGACCATGGAATCAGAAAAGCATCTGCTGCTATTCTCAGCGGATGCTGTTGTCTGGAGCAGAACTTTGGCAGTTGCTTGTTCATTGGACTGGCAAAGAGATCTATCAAAGGGAGACCCCATTTTAGGAAGATCTTCTGAACTACCGAAGGATGCAGCTGCCACTCGTGGGGCTGCAGAATCCTGCTTAACCTGTCGGCCAGGTAGTTGTCCTGGCCTGGAAGGTACACAGCCTTGAGGAGCATGTTGTGCTTGAGGGCAAATGAATAAAGGTCCTGAGCCTCCCGACAAAGGAGTCTGGACCCAGTCCCGCCCTGTTTGTTCACATAGAACATGGCTACCTGGTTGTCTGTCTGAACCAGGACAGATTGATGAGCCAGGGTAGGAGAGAAAGCTTTGAGTGCTAAGCGAATAGCTCTGAGTTCGAGGAGATTGATCTGCTGAGCAGCCTCCCAAGGAGACCACAGGCCCTGGGTGCACTTGTCTAGACAATGAGCTCCCCAGCCCTGCAGGGAGGCGTTGGTGGTCAGTACCACCGTGTACCCAGGAATCTGAAAAGGCACCCCCTTTAGTAGATTGGGTGGGTGTAGCCACCAGCTGAGGGAGTTCAGAAATTGTCTGGACACCCTTATCCTGTCCCTGAGGCTTCCTGTGGCCTGTGACCACTGAGTCCGAAGGCACCACTGTGCAGGCCTCATATGGAGCCTGGCATTGGGGGTCACATGTACTGTCGAGGTCATGTGGCCTAGAAGCCTCAGGCAGAGACTGGCGGAGACTAGTGACCTGTTGAGGAACTGGTTTGCCAAGGTAATCAATCTTTGCGCTCTGTCTTCTGGCAAGAAAGCCTTTGCCAGGAGAGAGTCCAGCCGTGCTCCTATGAACTCCAAGTTCTGGGAGGGGAGCAAAGTGGACTTTACGAAGTTTATTACAAACCCAGGCTTCGAAGAAGAGCAATAGTTCTGAGGGTGGCTTGTCTGGCCTCCTGGTATGTCTGACCCCTGATGAGCCAGTCGTCCAGATAGGGGAAGACAAAGACTCCCTGATTTCTCAGGTAGGCCGCCACCACTGCCAGGCATTTGGTAAAGACCCTGGGAGCGGAGGTGAGGCCAAAAGGCAGAACTCTGTATTGATAATGGTTTCCTCCCACAAGGAACCTGAGGTACTTTCTGTGGTCTGGATGAATGAGGATGTGAGTGTACGCATCCTTTAGATCTAAGGAGCATAGCCAATCTCCCTGCTGGAGGTAGGGCAGAAGTGTTCCAAGAGTAAGCATCTTGAACTTCTCTTTCTCTAGGAACTTGTTGAGGTTCCTGAGGTCCAGAATGGGTCAAAGGCCACCGGTTCTTTTGGGCACCAGGAAATACCTGGAGTAGAATCCGTGACCTTGCAAGTGGGGAGGCACAGGCTCCACCGCCCTGTCCACCAACAGACCTTGAAGTTCCTGAAGGAGAAGGTCTGTGTGCAGGGAAGGCCTTGGAGGCTCCCCTGGAAAGTATGGTGGAGGCAGTTGTTGAAAATGTAGTGCATAGCCCCTGTGGACTATGTCCAACACCCAACTGTCCCCGGTGATGAGGGGCCACTGGTGGGCAAAGAGGGCGAGGCGACCTCCTGTGCAGGGTTGGGAGAGCAGGGATGGAGAGGCTACGCTCAAGGAGTCAAAAACCCCCACCCTGCTGAGTGGGAGCAGGGGCCGGAGGCTTGGGGGTCCTCTGCCTACGGGGCCCATTACCCTGCCCCTTGGCTTGCTGACCCTGGGGTGCAGCTTGGGCAGCCTGATATTGAGGGTACTGTTTGTAGGCAGTGCCCTTCCTCGGGTAAAAGGGCTTTTTACCCAAGCCCTTCTTTTTATGAGAAGGGGCAGAGGTCTTCCTAGACAGCCTTGTCCGTGTAAGGTGCTCTGTTTCGAGCTGGGCGGCCTTCTCGGTCATGGGCTTGCCAAAAAGGTTTTCACCTCGGCAAGGGACATCGACCAACTTGTCCTGAACCCATGGCTCGAGGTCCAATGACTGCAGCCATGCCTGGCGTCGAGCCGCGATGCCGGCTGCCGCAACTCCGGCCGAAGCCTCGAAGCCATCGTAGGCGGCGCGGGACATGAACTTCGAGCAGTCCCAAATCCCTGAGGACAAGGACCTGAATCTCTGCAAGGGTTCCCCGGAGAGTCCAGCAGAGAACCCAGCCAATTCCTTGGCCAGGTCCCGCTAGTACATGCCCATGTGCAGCTGGTAAGACTGGACACGGCAAGCAAGCATCGAGCCCTGGAAGCACTTTCTACCTACGCCATCGAGGTTCCGGGCCTCCCTGCCGGGGGGGCACCGCAGAGTGCATCTTCTGGCTCTTCAGACGATGCATGGCCGATTCCACAACCATGGAATGGTGTGGTAGCTGTGCTTTCTGAAAGCCAGGGCTCTTCCTGAGTCGATAGATCGAGTCGACTCGCTTGCTTAAAACCGGCGCCGAGGCCGTTGCCTCCCACATCCGGAAGAGGAGCCGTTCCAGCATTGGAGGAACCGGGACAGTAAAGGCCTCCTTCGGAGGAGAGTCATACTGTAGGGCCTCGAGCTCTTCAGCTCGAGGCTCTTCCTCGGGGTCCGCCGGAATAGCCAATGCAGTGGCGATATCCCGGACGAACTCCGAGAACCGAGTATCCTCCGGAGGGGATCTACTCCAGGGTTCAGACTGCGGTGAGTCCGACGCGACGCACCGAGTCTTGAACGTATCGGGGGACTCCTCATCCTCCGTCTCCCAGGCGGACTCGTCCGACGAGGAGTCAGGGTCCGACCCCGCGGGGCCCTGGAGCACCCGCCCTGATGCCAGAGGCACCGGCGTCGACGCCCTCGGTCCCGAGCGGGAGGTCGAGGGAGACCGCGACCAAGGTTGACTTCGAGCCATGATGGACTCGAGTATCGGCTCGGTCTCTGGGGTCGACTTCGAAGTCGATGTCCTGGTGGTTGGGGCAGATGCGCCAGACAGGCTGGCCATCAGTGACCACTGCTGCTCCATGAAGGCAGACAATTTGCTTTCCAAGGCTGTCATCCTGAGGCTGAGCTCGGGAGACGCAGCAGCCACCGACTCGGGTCCCGGCGGCTCCGGGCCCGACGTCGGCTCCCTGGGAGGAGAGTCCTCGAGGACTACAGGGCTTACGTGTCCAGCAGACTCCGGCTCCCTGCGAGGAACTTTGGCAGGCTTCTCTTGGTCCACGGGCCCGGGGCGACGGTCGGGGGTCTTAGACCTGGCCCTCGAGGAGCCAGGGACCTCCTCCGATGACGCCCTCGCGAGCCGCTTCTTCCTCTTGCGTTCCCGGTCGGGGGACCCCCTGTCCGAGGAGCTCCGACGGTGCTCGGGATCCGAATCCCGAGATGACGAGGTCCGGGCCCGGCCGGAGGCTGAGTCCGAGAAAAGCCTTTCTTTCTGCTGCTGGCGACTTCGGATTGCCTTGGCAGACATCTTCCCACATGGCCCACACAACTTAGGGTCGTGATCAGGACCAAGGCACCGGAGGCAGCAGTCGTGTGTGTCGGTGAGAGACATTAACTTCTTACACCGATCACACTTCTTGAAACCGCTGGAAGCCATCGGGGAAAAAAGTGTCCCCGCGAGGTCAAAGGACCGGCCTTCCAGGGAAAAAGCAAAAAAGGGCGCGAATGCCAGCCACGAAGGGCAAAAACCGAAAAAGAAGATTCGGGCTCGATACTGGTGTACCGAACCCGGCGGGAGGGGAAACCGGCATCGAACCGGGAGAAAAAACAGCGAGAATCGCCGAACAAAATCAACTTTTATCCCGGATGACAGGACACACGTCCGGTGGGCTTCTCGGAAAAAAAGAGATTGAGGTAAGATGGCACCTTTAGGCGGGAAGGGAACCGCGCATGCGTGCCTGCATTCCCAAAGGCTTTCATAGAAAGCTGGGGAAATGCTCCGCTGGGGCTTCATCGGCACCGATGACACCCATATGTGAGGATTGACTTCCTGCTTGTCCTGTAGAACACTAAAAAACAGAGTCAAAAATAAATCAGAATAGATCATAAAAATAAGGATAAAGTCATGATGAAAATTTTCTTTAAAAACAGTATTACTTTTAGAACCTTATTTTCATTGCATTTTTCTTCGCACGACCTATGCTGCCATGCCTATGTTATTCCATGTCCTAGTAAACAGGCCCTTAAGATAACTTAAATTCTACAAAAGCTACAACTGGATTTATGATGAGCCTACACAGTCTGCTTGCGGCGTGACTAATAGTAAATTGAGAAAATGGTGACAGCCCTGCCAAGGAGAGAGAGAGGAGGACAGTAGTTCTGTGGCACACTGATTCTTAGATAAATCAACACTGCACAGAATTTACGGCTTTTCTTGGACAATATCTCCATGATGTAGAGCCCAACGGGTGCAATAAAAGTTTAGGTGACCAGAAATATATTTATGCAAGTCACAGTGTCTTTAGAAAAAGAAAAAGGACGACGAGAGAGAGCATCACCTTACAATAAACAGATTAAAAGACACCAAACAATATAGCTTCACAAAAGGAAGGTTGCGGCAGAGAAACTTGATAGAGTTCCTCTATGAGGTGACAAGTGTGGTGGATCTGGGAGGTACTGGAGACCTTAATTAGATGACCTTCATTAAGGCTTTTGACATTGTCAGCAAGAACACTGGTAAACAAGCTGGATCATATTGGACTACGCTAGAAAGTCAAAGTGGGTGAGGATCTGGTTAAGCACCAGGGTGTGAAGTAAATGGCAAATGGCGCCCACTCTCGGGAAGGCAAAGTTGTCAGTGGGGTACATCCAGGGCTCATGACTGGCACTATTTCTTTTTATTCTTTCCAACCTAAAAGAAATTGGAAAGGATACAAAGAGGTCAAGAATGTCTGTCTGGATGGGGCACGATAACTCTCCAAAACATTTACTGAAAAGGATGAAACTTGAAACTGGGGAAAACTGGTGATCACACTGGGGGTTCCATATATATAAACCGCCCCCCCCAAAAAAATAAAAACCCCAAAATGGCCCACTGCATTTCTATAGAAGAAGGTCCAGCTTCTTTAGCATAGAAACTTAGACAGTGAAACATAGCAGTTAGGGAATTCCTCCCTTCAGACTGCCTCCCCCCATTCTCTACTCTCCTCAAGGCCAGCCTTTCCACTAGATGGACTAAGTGTTTGCTGAGAGTGGCAGGCCTGGGGGGGGGGGGGGAGCAGCAACACTGCCCCTCTACATCCTTCAACGCAGTGACAGAGTAAGCTAGTGTCCGTGTGGTGCAGACCTTTAAGCACTAGTACACTTATAACCTGCTGGTCTTGCCTCCACTGACGCAGCCTTGCTATCAGAGGGGGTAGGAGCAGCAGGCCATGAGTGTGTAGGTATGTGCGGGTGGTTCAAGGCCTATTGCTGCACTGACAGCGGCTTGTTCTGGATGTGGAGGAGCATTGGTGCCACCTCCCCAGATCTACCATCATCTTCCACTTGGGTGAAGGAGAAGCAGAGATGCTGGACCTCTGGGGTGCAATGGATCAGGGTGAGGGGAGGGAAGGGAAGAAAATATGTTAGAAACCTTGGGGAAAAGAGGAAAAGGGGAGATATTGGACTACAGGATAGGGTAGGATAGGGTTTAGTAGGGATGGTAGGGTAGGGAAGAGAAGAGAAGGGGAAATGCTGGACTATAAGGGGGAGGTAGGACCATGGGCTTTCCCAGGGGGGTAGGGACAGGATGCTGTGCTACACTCAGTAGGGGTGTAGGATGCTGAGCTGCCCAATAGGGGGTATAAGATGTTGTGCTGCCCAAGAAGGGGGGGGGGGTGCAGGACACTGAACTGTCCCTGGAGGGGAAACAGGACCCTGAGCTGCCCCCTAAGGGGGGAACATGGCTGAAGGTTCACCTAGGGCAGCAGATACCCTTGGGCTAGCTCTGACTCTCCTCACCCCCAGCCCCCAAATCTATGCCCCTACAACTGTGACCCACTCATCAGGTTTCCTAATCCCCAAAACATTCTCTGCAACTGCCCAATAACTCTCATACTGTACTAAACCCCACATGTATTCTTCTTAACTACCCTACCACCCCCAAAACAACCCCTACACTAACAAAACTACCCCATGCAATTAACTCCCCACCCCTCAAAACTAGCCCAAATTATCCCTGCAACTGCTCCACCATCATCACGCAAAACTACATCCACAACTACTCTATCATCACCCAAACTGCCCCAACCCCAAAATTACCTCCTGCAACTTGCCGCAACACAATCTGAACTGCCTCAATCCTCCTAAACCACCCACTGAAACTCATCTCCCAAACTACCCCTGCAACTGCTCTACCAGCCCCCAAATTGCTCCACCCAAAAAACTAACCCCTCAGCTACACCACACACCAAATCTGCTCCACCCCTAAAACTACCTTCCCCACAACTATCCATGACCCCATAGCTACCCCCATAAACACCACACACACTCACAGGGACTGTAAAAAATTTCCTATTCCCTATCTATCTTTTGGGAACCTGACAGGTACTTATGACCTGGATTTGCCACTGTTGGAAGCAGGATAATGGGCTTCATGGATCGTTTGTCTGACCCAGTATGGCATCTCTTATGTTCTTATCCCTGGCAGGCTGTATATTTAGTCATTCTGATTTATATTTTATTTTCTTTGTTGTTAATTCTACTCTGAAAACTACTGACTGCATAATACAGTTTTCTTATTGATTGCTATTCAAACATAACTAGACTCATTGGGGATGGGTGAAGAAAGCCCCCAGGTAGGTGATACATTAAATACCTTTATGGAAATGGGTAACAGGGGTAACATATGAAAAGCAGTGTGTATAAATGCCCGTAGCATGGGAAATAAGATCCCTGATGTTGAAGCTTTGGTGGGAGTGGCTGACTTGGATTTAGTGGCAGTTACAGAAACATGGTTCACAGAAAACCATGATTGGGATGTAACTATACCTGGCTATACTTTATTCAGAAAGGACAGGGTAGGAAGAAGGGGGGGAGGAGGAGTGGCACTATATGTAAAAACTACTATTAAAGCTTTGGAATTACAGAGCTTAAAAGGGAGAGAAAGGGCATTGTGGGTTAAACTAGAAAGAGGGAAAGAGAAATCTATTTGCATTGGTGCGATATACAGACCTACCTCACAAGAGGAAGAGGTGGACAGAGAGTTAATTGAAGACATACACAGCATTGCTAGGAAAGGGGAAGTTCTACTGATAGGAGATTTCAATATGCCAGATGTTGATTGGCACATTCCTGCTGCAGTATCATCTAGAAGTAAGGAGATCCTGGATTCTCTACAGGGAGAACTATTCAGGCAATTGGTAACAGACCCCAAACGTGAAGGGGCCATACTGGACTTGGTGCTTACCAATGGTGAAAGTATTTCTAATGTTGTAGTGGGAGACCATTTTGCATCCAGCGATCAACTGATGGTGTGGTTCAGTATTAGGACTAGGGCTGGTAGAATCCATTCAAAGGTGAGGATCTTAGACTTTAGGAAGACTAACTTTGCCAAGATGGGCCAATACCTCAGGGAGTTGTTAGTAGGATGGGAACAGCTGGTGGATGTAGAAAAACAGTGGGCAAAACTGAAAGGGGATATTTTAAGGGCAACCAACCTTTTTGTTAAAATGGTAAATAAAGGTAAAAGAAAAAGGAGACTGCTATGGCTTTCGAAAGAAGTAGCTGAAAAAGTGAAGAAAAAGAGGGAGGCCTTCATGAAATACAAGAGATCACAGAGAGAGGAAGACAGGCATCTATATTTGGAAAAACTCAGAGAAGCTACCAAAGTAGTCAGGAAGGCAAAGATTCAAAAGGAGGAGGAAATAGCCAATGCAATAAAATGGGGGGGGGGGGGGGGGATAAGACATTTTTCAGATATGTTAGTGAGAAGAGGAAGGGCAAAAGTGGTATTGTCAGACTCAAGGGTGCAGGGGAAAAGTATGTAGAAGCTTATAAGGATAAAGCGGAATTGCTTAATAAATATTTCTGTTCTGTGTTCACAGATGAAGAACCAGGAGCAGGACCTCAGAAAACACCCATAAACAGGAACAAAAGCGAGGGACATCTTGAACAATTTTCAGAAGACTGTGTTCGTGAGAAACTAGCTCAACTTAAAGTAGACAAAGCGATGGGACTGGATGGGATACACCCTAGAATACTAAGGGAACTTGGGGACGTTCTAGCAGCTCCACTGACTGACCTTTTCAATGCCTCGTTGGAATCGGGAGTGGTGCCAAAGGACTGGAGAGAGGTTCATGTGGTGCCGTTACACAAAAGTGGAAGTAAGGATGTGGTTGAAAACTACAGGACGGTTAGATTAACTTCAGTGGTGAGTAAATTATTGGAAACGCTGCTGAAAGAGAAAATAATGAGGTTTCTGGAGTCCAGCGGATTACAGGATCCGAGGCAGCATGGATTCACCAGAGGCAGGTCTTGTCAGACAAATCTGATTGATTCCTTTGACTGGGTGACCAGGGAGTTGGACTGAGGGAGAGCCCTAGATGTGGTGTATTTAGATTTCAATAAAGCCTTTGACACTGTTCCTCACAGGCGACTTATAAACAAACTGAGCACCCTAAAGTTACTGCTTGGGTTAGAAATTGGTTGGTTGGGAGGTAACAAAGAGTACAGGTAAATGGAGCTCACTCTGAGGAGAAGGATGTTACCAGTGGTGTGCCCCAGGGATCTGTCCTTGGTCCGATTCTTTTTAACATCTTTATTAGTGATATAGCGGAAGGGCTGTCGGGTAAGGTTTGCCTCTTTGTGGATGATACAAAAATCTGCAATAGAGTAGACACCCAGGAAGGTGTAGATAACATGAGGAGGGATCTAGCTAAGCTTGAAGAATGGTCTAGAATTTGGAAGCTGGGATTTAATGTTAAAAAATGTAAGGTCATGCATTTGGGCTGCAGCAATCCAAGGGAGCAATATAGTATAGTAAGTACTTTTGTCCACTGAAGAAGAGAGGGACCTAGGCGTGATTGTGCCTGATGATCTTAAAGTAGCTAAACAGGTAGAAAGGGCAACAGCAAAAGCTAGAAGGATGCTTGGGTGCATACGGAGAGGAATGGCTAGCAGAAAAAAGGAGGCGATAGTGCTTCTGTATAAGTCTTTGGTGTGACCTCATTCAATTGAAAGCAAGTTCTGCTACGAGGGGACATGGGATGAGGGTGAAGGGAGATAGATTCAGGAGTGATATGCAGAAATATTTCTTTACGGAAAGAGTAGTGGATCCATGGAATAGTCTGCCAGTGGAGGTGGTAGAGATGAGGACAGTAACTGAATTAAAAAAAGCATGGGACAAACACAGAGGATCTCTAAAGATAAAAATGGGACTGTTGTAGTTGTTGATATGGAAGGACAGACTAGATAGGCCATGTGGTCTTTTTCTGTCATCATATTTCTATGTTTCTAAGAAAAGCCAGGCTGAGTCAGATGAAGGTCCATTGAGCCCAGCATCCTGTCTCCGACAGTCAAGGCCAGTGCAACCCAATAGGCGAATTAGGCGGCCACTTAAAGAACTGACATTCCCAGGGCAGTGGCCGCAATGCCATTTAAACAGCAAGACAGCACGTATCTGAACTCTCCAGCGCTGTATTGCCATTGCTTTTCTCTATGATCAGAGGGAGCAGAAGTAGCAGATCATGACCTGCTGCTTCTGCCTCCTCCGATGCAAACTTCCTGCATTGGAGGGGGTGGAAGTGGCAAATTATAGAGAGAAGGAACGGCAGTGCTGTGCCAGAATTTGGGTAAGCACTGCATTGCCTTTTAAATGACATTGCTGATGCTGAAGGTCCTAGAGAAAGGTGGCAAAGGGGATGAGGACAACAGGATTGAGGGCTCGACTAGAATGCCTCATATCCTTGCACCGGCCCTGCTGACTGTGACCAGTTCAGGTAGCAAGTACCCTACTAAATGGATCTATTTCTCATAGTTTATTTCCAAGTCTGTCTGGCTAATAATTTTGCATGGACCTTTCCTCCAGGAACTTGTCCATTCCTGCCAATTAAAATCTGTTGCTGTGGACAGGGCTATATTAAGGCATTGACAAACCATGCTCATATTTTGGGCCCAGATGTTTAGGGGGTCCTGTGAGATGTGATCAGAACTCAGGATAATACTGCCACCTGTTTTGTTTTTCAGGATTCTAAAGATTTTTGCATTAATATTCAGAAGGCAGAAGCATGGCTAATGTGTGTGGACAGTTCTCAAGAGTTTAAAACCTCTGTGAGTGAGCCTGCTCTGTCTGCTCCCAGTCTAACTAGCAGCAGAGACTGAGTAAGATCCAGCCAATGGGAAGACACTGGGGGTGGGAGCAATGGAATGCAGCTCTAGTCGCAGAGACTGTGGGTAGAATCTAGCCAATGGGAAGGCTGCGAGGATGGAATGCTGGAAGGCAGCTCTAGTTAAAGAGACTGTGGGTAGGATCCAACCAATGGAAAAGTACTAGGGGAAAAAGGGCCAGTGCTGGGTGAGACTCAGCTGCACTATATTATTTGTTTATTTATTTGCAGGCTCTTTTATACCGCGCTATTCGACATCAGTGCGGTTTACAATGAACATAAGAGTTGCACATCTCAATTTCGTGATTCGTGCTTACAGTGAAACAGGTATAATAACTTGGGTATACATTAAACAGGAAAATTAAACTTGGGTATGCATTAAGCAGGTATAACAGGTAAAATAGGGTATAAATAACCAGTCCCTTAACAAGGAGACACGATGAATAAATACAGTCTACTTTATGCAACAATATAATGAGTTATGCGGCACTGCATAAGTTTCTCATGGTGGTTGGAGGGGAAGGTGTGATTGCGAGTGATCAGTCTGGGAATGTGACGTGCATGAGTTTGAGGTGCTGCATTGAGATGTGAGAGTGGGTGGGTGTGGGGGGAAGACTGCAACATCGTAGTGATGAAGAAAGAGGTGACGTTTCAGTGCCTTCCTAAATTGGGAGAGTTCACTGATGGTTCTGATAGTTGCTGGTAGTGCGTTCCAGCAGGATGGAGCAAAGAAGGAGAAGGCTCTGGATCTAGTGAATTGAGAACACTTCGTGCTTGCCTTAGGTAATATGAGAGTATTTGCTGCATTCGATCTCCTTGCTCGATTGGGAGGTGTGATTGAAATTAGGTCAGTAATGGCAGTAGCAGGGTATTTCTTGATGGCTTTATGGGTCATAATTAGGATCTTGAATGAGATCCTGGCTTGTATGGGTAGCCAGTGCAATTGTTTTAGTATTGGGGTAATATGAGAACTTCTTGAGGTTCCATGAAGGATTCTTGCAGCTGAATTCATTGCAAGTTGTAAGGGGTTAGTACCAAGATTTTGGGGCATGTTTACTAAAGTGCGCTGCCTGGCAGCACTGGGTTAAGTGCATGATTTGGGTGCTATGTAGCATAGTGTAGTGTGCCAAAAATCCTGTGCTACCTTGGTAACATGCGTCAGAGCAGCAACTGGGTAGAACAAGGGTGTTTTTGCAGTGGTACAGCTTGCAAGGGTGTTTGTAGCTATGTTGCATGTGCTTGACACAAGTAGCGTGGGTACAACTAACGCCATCTCAAGGGGTGGCATTAGTTGCCCCTGGGCTGTTTTTCCACATAGAAGCATGGTAACTGCAGGGAGATGCATGTACCCATCCACCCCTGCAGTTGGCTTGCAGCCTCATGCTGGTAACGCGGCTCAGATGCATATTTCCAGCATGGAGCTCATATTTTGACATCCCAGTGTAAGTTTTACCTTGCATACTTTACATCTGTGTACTGGCAGTCATGGATTTTCAAAGACACCAATGGGCAGCCTTTGAAAACCGACTTCCAGGCTCGCAGGCTATGAAAATCAGCCTCTAAAAGTCCTAATTTAAATATCTGGATCTATAGTCTCTAAAACGGAAACAGAAAATGAATTTAAGCTACAGAAACCTGATGGAAGAGTTTGATTTTTTTTCACCAGGCAACCAAATGTTAAAGAATCATCTGCTAGATGTGCTTTCGTCAGGAGACTATTTCATAAATGGAATGAAACTGGAAAACCAGCAGACTCCAAGTCTTAACAAGTTTTAATCATTTCCACCAAGCAAACCAGACGGAAAACCTCCTGGGCTGATCTGAGTGTGCGTGAAGGTGGGAAAATAGACAAGCAATTCTTGGCTTTCCATCTTTTCTTTGAAAGACATATGCTTCATAGATAATATGTCTATTTTAACTTTATATTATAGATAAACACTATTCCTATTTTCTGTTGTATGGCTAGAATTCCCCTCTCCACAGAATCCAAGGTCTCTGATAGCCTGAGCAAGAGAAGTTGGGTCTGGTAATCAAATCTAGCTCTGAGCATGGCATCAAAACCACACTGCCACTGGGTCTCGCTGTGCCAAAACAATTAGAAACACAGCTGCTTGTAAAGCCACAGCAGCTCCTGAATAGAAAGTTGGAGACTTTGGACAACGTGCACCTAACATGACCTTGAATGGACAGCGACATGCTGCGGAAAAGGCATAAGAAAGGATACCAGACTCTGGAACTTCAAAGTCATTATCTCACTATCATGAAGCAAGTGCAGACAGCAATTTATCTGAACTCCCTAACAGTTCCCCCAGCTGCCAGTAAGCAGTTGTTTCAAAGACAGAGGATAATTTTATAACAGGGCACCTAGACTGGAGAGACACATAGGCATATATGTTGCGAGTGCTTTATAAAAGCCACATATATATTGACATGCCTTTATAAAATGACCCCAGGGAAAGTAGATGCACACGTTTACACATAATTACCAATCCCACTGCCACCCCACCTATTCTCTGTCTCAGCTTACACATATAAATATTATTGAATTTAGCAATGTTTGCTGTTAGCTTTGTTTGCTTTCCTACATTGTTCACCTTGTTTTAGTGTAAACCGTTTTAAGTTTGTTAAAATGTTATATGTAAACCGCTTTATGTTGAGAAAGTGGTATATAAAACTCACAAATAAATAAATATATATAAGCCATCTTGTCTGCATACGTATTTAGTCACACGATTATACGATCCTTTTCCATGTATAAACTATATTTTACATGTGGAAATGCTTTAGAAAAAAATGGCCCCTCACATTGTGTATAAGCAGGGCTGCTTCAACCCCTAATGGAGCCCTGGGCAAACGTTTTCAGCGGGAATCCCCCTCCGTGGGCCCCATCCCTCCATCTGCAGGCCCCCCTCCGTGGACCCCTTCTCCTGCCGCCACTTCTGCCCCTGTCCAGGGCGTGCAGTGGAAGCAATACATTGAAAATACACTGCGGTGCCGGAGTTACCTTCTTTTTTGGTGCTGCGGTGTTGTTCGCGCTTCCGCTTCCACCCACCCTCCAGATTCACTGGAAAGGGTGGAAGTGCGAATGGTACTGTGGCACCGGAAAAGAAGTTAACTCCAGTGCCGTGGTTCATTTTTAATGTATTGCCACCGCTGTACATCCCGGACAGGGGCAGCGGCGGCGGTGGCAGGGCTGCTTTTACTTACGGGCAGTAGGGCAGCTGGGCCCCCCATGGTGCAGGGGCTCGGGGTTGCTGCTCATTTTGCCCATAGGAAAAAGCAGCCCCGAAACCGGGATACGCAGTGGTTTTCCCCAAGTTAACCTTAATAATGTTTTATGGGCTTTTTCTCTAGAAATTCGTCTCCTTTTTGAAACTCGGCTATGTTGACTGCTTTGACCACATCCTCCGGCAATGAATTTCTGCTTGTTTGAAATTTACCACTTAGTAATTTCATAGTGTGTCCCTTAGTCTTTTTGGCTTTTGAAAGAATAAACAACCGATGGAGGCAGTGTATGTAAATCTATCTCATGCTTATTCATTGTGGATATCCTAAAAACCTGACTGACTGCTGCCCCCCCAAGACAACTTTGAGAATTAGGGGTCTGTTTACTAACTGGCGGTAGTGGACTCCGTGCGATATCGGAGCCGCGGCCTCATTGTGGGGCCGCGGCTCCGATATCGCACGGAGTCCGCTACCGCCTTTTAGTAAACAGACCCCTTAGTGACCTAGAAAGAACTATGTTCAAGTATTTATTTAAAAATGCTTTTATTTCACCAATTTCAATCAGCTCTAGGTGGGAGGGTAATAGTATACCTGACAGGCCATTGCTTCTTAATTCAGTCCTCGAGAACAGGGGCTTGGCTTTCAGGATGAATAGCTTGTAAACTCTGTCAAGCAGGGACTGACCCTTATATGTCTATGTGTACAGCGCTGCTTATGCCTGGTAGCATTATAGAAATGATAAGTAGTAACAGTAGGGGCAGGGAGAGGGGAAATGGCCAAAAAATGATTGACAAGGAAGGATTGATTGTGTTTTGTGGGGAAGGAGGGTAATGGAGATTGTGTAGTCTTATTTATTTATTTGAATGTATTTACATTTGTCTAAATCTCTGAGGGTTCTAAGCGGAGTTACAATGAACTGGAAATTAACACAAAGATGAACAACTTGAGTCTAGGACAGAGGTTCCCAACTCCAGTCCTGGAGGGCCAAACACCATTCAGGTTTTCAGGCTGTCCCTAATACATATGCATGAGATGCATTTGCATGCACTGCCCCCATTGTATTCAAATGCATATCATCCATATTCATTAGGGACAGCCTGAAAACCTGAATGGTGTTTGGCCCTCCAGGACTGGAGTTGGGAACCTCTGGTCTAGGAGAAGAATAAAAACAAATATAAGAAAGGAAGTTCAGTGCTAGTTAAACAAGTCAGACAAAAGGTTTCAAAATATAGAAAAATGCGTAATGTGACTGAAGGATGGTTAAAACAAACGATTTCTGTAATAACTCAGTGGGGGAATATATAGGAACTTTGGGAGAGGGGGTAAGCAGAGCTGCATGGGGCCTATAGATGTTATAGAAAGGGAGAGGAGTTAGGTTATTTGAAGGGCTTTTTAAAGAGATCCGTTTTTAATTCTTTACGGAAGTCCTTCAGGTCAGTGATTGACCCGAGGTCATCTCTCAGTTCATTCCAGATGCTAGGGGCATAGAGGGCAAAGGCTCTTTTGCATGCAGCTTTTAGAAAATGGTTGGTTGCAGTTAACTGTGTTAGAGTGTTGAGTAAACACCTTCTGGTGGGGTGTGTGGAATTGTTTCAGTTTATCAGCTTACCCAGAGTGGTTGATGTGACATTTAATTTTATCTTAAAAATTAGTAATAGGATTTCGAAACATATGTGAGTGTTGATGGGAAGCCAATGCAGAACCTGGAGGCAAGGGGTGATGTGCCCTGTTTTGGACTTGCCAAGGATGATTCTAACTGAGGCATTCTGAACAAGTTGAAGGGCTTTTAGGGTAGAGGAGGGGAGCCCTATTAGAATACCACTGCAGTAGTCTAAGCAGGGAGATAGAATTGCTTGGAATACCGTATGAAAATCAGAGTCGGATAGGAAGGGGTGTAGTCTGCGTAGCACCCTAATTTTGAAGAAGGATTTCTGAACCATGCTGTTGATGTGCTTGTAGAAAGAGGGATGATGATCTAGGATTATACCTAGGTCGCTAATTTCATTTTTGGTTGGTATGATTTCAAGGTTGATGGTTAGGGAAGTTGGAATTTTAAAGCTTTTATTTCGAATGACAAACATTGCTTCTGTTTTCTTATAACTGATGCTCAGGCCATGTTTGGCGAGCCAATTGGTAATATTTTGGAAGCATCTGATGATTGTTGAGCTGTGATCGTTTCAGATGTCAAAGAGAATATAGAGCATAATGCCATCGGCATATACAGTATATAATAGTGGACTTGATAGTTCTTTAGTCTTGGGGAATTCTGCACAGAAGAATTAAAAATTCTGCATACTTTATGTGTAGAATTCCCCCAACATAAGACTTGGCTCCACCCTACATATGAATGTACTGGCCTGATCTCAGAAACGTCATGGACATCTGGCATTGTGTCTAATTTTAGACCAGGTATCTGAAAAGTACTTGTTTTTGCTGAAAAGCATCCACAGTGTGTAAAGAAGAAAGTACTTTGTCATCCCCACTACTCAGCACAATGTAAATGATAGCAGCAATGGGATTTGAACCTGCTGTCTCGTTCCTAGCCCACTACTCTAGCCATTATACTATTCTAGGTTCTGAAAAACAGTTCTGGGGATATCTATGTAGATGCCGCTGCAGATGTCCATATTAGGCACGCTCACATTTTTTAAATCATGTCTGCACCTGGACATGCCTGCTTTTTTTTTGGATGTTCTGGCTTAGCTGTCCATAAAATCCTCCACACAGTTATTCCCTCTTACCTTGCCTCTTCGATTATTCTCCACATACCACACCAGTCCCTCCGTTCACTCCATTCCAATTGGCTGCACCTCCCCTCTGCCTCTCAAGCTAGATACAAATCTACCAGACACTCTGCCTTTTACTTCCTTGGCCCACACCTCTGGAATACTCTCCCCCTGCCCTCCGACTGGAAACCTCCTACATTATTTTCAAGTACCAACTCAAAACCAGTTTCATGCTGTCTATGATATTCCTATCACGTGATATGCCGGGCTTCCTGCCAATGATATCTGCTCCCCCCTGACTTTCCTCTCATCTCCCGCCTCTCTCCCTCCCCCTCATCACCTGGTATGGATGCAGGGCCAGTCCAAAGCTTTCTGCCACCCTAGGCAGAAACTCTGGCCATGCCGCCCCCCCCCCCCTTGCCAAGCCACATCCTCCGAGCCACTCCATTGCCCCCCCCCCGGCTGCCGCCACCCTCCCGCTTTCACCGATTCCATCTTGAGGAGAGTCGGGTGGCAGCTGCAGTGACATTTTAAAAGTTGAAGTTTTGTGCCGCCGCTTTGTTGCCCGCAGCTGGCCATGTTCTGTAGGGCACATGGCCTGCTGCTTCTGAGCCCCCTCCAGCAATAAGTTGCATCAGAGGGGGTCAGAAGCGGAGGCCGGAGCACATGGTTTGCCGCAGACAAAAAAGCGGCAGTACAAAACTAGCGGCCTGCCTAGCTTGCCTAGTAGACGGGCCAGCCCTGTATGGATGTGCTCTCCTTTACTAAAATTTTATGGAGTTCTTTTTACCTTTTCTTTTATGTAATCTTATTGTAAACTACTTTATTGAAGGGTAGTATATCAAATTTTCATAAACATAAACACTTGGACGTCTCTTCTAAAATTCCTCTCCATGGGGGTAATTTTATAAACTTTTTTCTGTGGGTAAACCCTGCTTTAACTACAGAAAAGGGGCTTTTATAAAATTATTCCAGATTATACGTGTATAAACTAGGTGCGGAGAATATTTGCACCTACTTTTAATTGACCCAAGGTAGGCATGGTAAGCGAAGTTTGGAGGGGGCATGGGTGGAGTTGCAAAGTACATGCATATTTTATAAAAGGGCCGGTAAGTTTATTTATTTAGCCATTTTTATATATCACTTTATCTGAGAGTCAAAGTGGTTTACAGTTTAACAAACCCTATTACTTATAACGCGGAAGATAGAACTTCGAAGGTTAAACGTGTAAACAGGTAACTTGAGCTTTGAGCAAACATTGAAGCATCAAGTTAAATATCTCTAAGATACAATTAACAGGAGATTGTCCTGGTAGGGAATATGGTGTAAAGGGTGGGGTGGGGGGGGGGGGGGAGTATGTTTCAGTGTCAAAGTATTCATTGAAGAAATGCGTTTTAAGATTCCTTCAGAAGTCCTTTAAGTCAGGTATGGCTCGTATGCTTTCAGGGATCATTTTCCAATCAGATGGGGCATATAGGGAGAAGGCTTGGTTGGGGGTGGTCAGAGAAAGTCTTTGTTTTTAAGATGGGACATTGAATGTGTTTTGTGTATTTGTCCTTCTGGTTCTGTTATTTGGTGTTTTGTGTAGGAGTGATTGAAGAAAATCTGAGGATATTTATTTATTTAACTGTATTTATATCCCGCTTTTCACCGGGTCAAAGCGGCTGGATAGGCTGTGTGCTACTTTGAACGTGATTAGTAGGACCTTGTAATTTGTTCGGCTAAGTATTGGGAGCCAGTGTAGCTGCTTTAGTAACGGTGCTGTGTGGTTTGTTTTGGATGTACCATGGATAATGCATGCAGGGGTATTTTCTGCCATCTGTAGTGGTTGGAGCATGTACTTTGCTAATCCTTGAGATTATATTGCAATAGTCCATATATAGGAAAATCAGGATTTGGAAGAGTGTACGAAGTCACTGGCATCCAGCAGTGGTTGTAGACGTCGTAGAGTTCTGATTGTGTACATGAAACGTTTTATTATGTTATTGATGTGTGGCTGGAAGGTAAGGCGCTGGCCCAGTATTATTCCTAGATATCTGACTTGGGTTTTGACCTGTAGTTCAGCTTTAGTGATTTTCAGGGATGCTGGAAGGTTCAATGCTCCGGTGATGTGGAGGACTTCAGTTTTGTTGTAATTCACAGAGAGGTTATGCCCGAAGAGCCAGTTTGTGACTGCGGTGAAACATTCTATCAAGGTGTTGTTTTATCTTGTACCTTTCTATTTCTATAGTTTCCAACATTTGGAATGTTGGAAAGAGTCATTTACTGTAAAATCACCCTGTTGCAGACAAGATGGAAGAAGGGATGGAAACTCACCAGATTTGGCACACAAAAAAAAAATGAGACTATCTTGGGAAAATCTGAAAAACAGAAATATTAGTTCAGTGTTATGGAGAAAAGAGCCTCCCAAATAATCGCCATTACTTTACTGTTGGGGGTTGTTAGAGGCCACAGAATGTCAGCAAGTGTTCCATTCCAAAAGCACCTCTTCTCTAACAGGCTTTGCGATAGAAAGTATCCAAGAGGGGTCATATTTTTTTTCAAATTTATTGAATTTTAAACAAACTGTCAAGACAGATGTCCCATGCAGAAAAGAAATATAATGGGTAAACATTTCAAGATTACAGAAAAGAAAATGACCCAAAAACCTCTTGTAGTCCACAACAAAATTAGGAGGGGGGAAAAGTAAACGTGAGGTAGGAGCAAACCTTCAAGCAACTCAAAGGAGATAATACTACACTTAAGAAATTAAGACAGCCACTGAGAAACCCCAGAGATTAACTAATACTCGAGAAGCTTTTAAATAGCATTAATGTGGCTCGGAAAGAGATAAAGCTGACAACTGGGCATTTATAAAAGTACCCAATTCGTTAGGCTGAAAAAAAAAGATATCTGACAGACTTACAGATCATTAAACATTTACATGGAATCATAAATAAAAAGAACCCCCCAGTTGCAAAACTCCAGATTTGTGAAGGAGAAATTGCCTCCTCCTCCTCCTCTGCCTTTCTTTAGCTATGTCAGGAAACACAGAGATTGTATAACCACAAAAGTTTCCAATTTCTTTTTAAAGAACATTTTGAGTAGCCATTCTTTGCCTGAAACCAAAGCACAAGATACTAATAAAGTAGAAGATTTATAAACCTCAGAACCAGAGGCATCCAGTAACTTGGACACATTTAAATCATCTAAATTAGAGTCCCCTTCCAAAGCAACCGGCTCCTTCTTCCCCGTTGGGAGATAATAAACTTTAGTTAGGGGTGGTACAAATTCTTGTGGGACTCTTAAACCTTCCACCAAATATCACTTCAACATATTGTGGGCTGAAACCCCCCTAGACTTGGGGAAATTCAAGACCCTTAAGTTCGTTGCTTGAGTAGAATTCTCCAAAACTTCTAACTTATAGCGTACAGCCACATTATCTTTAACAAGAGCAGAATTCAAATCTGAAAATCTTGCCAGTTGACTTCCATGGCCTTCTACTTGCAATTTAACAACATCCATAGTACTCACAATAGTGTCAATCCGGTCTGAGATCTTCTGTATTCTGGTAGACAAGGCCAAAATTTGCTTTGTCATAGCTTCAGAAAGCACTGCAAGAGCCTCCCAGATTACCTCCAAAGTAATTTCCTTGGGTTTAACAGGAAACAACATTGGAGTGGAAACTGCAAGAGAAGGAGACTGCAGCAAACTCCCTTCACCATCCAGAGCACTAGCCACCAATGCATCTGCCTGCCGCACAGACTCCCGGAGTTCTCCAAAGTTACCAGAGACCTGCTCACCCAACAAGCCCACAGTATTTATTTATTTATTTACATTCTCTTATATACCGCGCTATTCTGCATCAGTGCGGTTTACATTGAACAAACTGAAATTACATTGAACAGGGCATTATAACTTGGAGATAACTATTTTACAGGGAACATGGGCTATGGAGGGTTAAGTGGCTTGCCCAAGACCACAAGGAGCACCTGTGGGACTAGAAACCCCAGTCCTTCCGGCCCAAGGTTGCTGTCCTCTAGTGGGATTTGAACCCCCGACCTTCCGGCCTGAAGTACCTTGCCCCAACCACTAGGCCACTCCTCCACTCCATCCCCTCGAACAAAGCCCGGCTCCTCCCCGACGTGCGGGGAGGGCAGCTCTAGATCCGCAGCCGCCGGGAGCAGCACAGCGGGACATGGTGGTGGCGTTCTCAAATCAGGAGATAAAGTAGTATCGATGTCCAAAGGTAGCGGCAAAACCTCCTTCTCAGCCACCGTCAAGCCGGACCAAATCTCCTGCATCTTCGTCTGGGATAAATCAACGAAACGATCCATCGCACCTCTAACTGAAGGCTGGGGCTCCAAGGGAAAGACCCTCGCCTTCCTTTTATGCTTAGGCATCAGGTAAGAGGAAACTACTCAGCGGCCATCTTGCATGCCCCTCCTTTCTTCCTGAGGGGTCATATTTTAATGATTTCTTATAGCTTTCCTCTTCAGTCTCTGAAGTTTCAGCAGTAGTCTCATCAGTTTCCCATAAATTGTTAAAAAGACCATCAAAGCAATCTTGGAGAGCAGAGTGCAAAATATTTCTCATATCTCACATTAGTATCATCATTGGTCCAATGTTATTTACCAGATATTATCTATTTTATCAAACAGTGCATGAATAATTCAAAATAATTTTTACTTATCTGCTTCAAAAAGGATAGCTGGTCCATTTATATTCTGATATGATAAATCGTATTGTTTGAAAGGGATCTGATCTTGTTTTCGGTTCCATTCGTGATGCCACTTCATTACTTCACTGGCTTTCACCTCATCTGAGATTACTAAAGATGGCACCAGCATTAAATCAAGTGTCACATGATCAGGTTAATCAGAGAATCACAGCAAAGAAATCTACTCAAAATCAACATTCCAGCCATTCAGTGCAAATGTATTCAGATAGAACATCCAAAAATGTCCTCGGTAATTCAACCATCGTTCTCGATCACCCCTCAACAAATTTAATTTGCTCATATCAATAATTCACTATGTAAGGCCTACAAATGTATGACTTTTCGCTAACCATTGGGGACAGATTCGTGCATGTAGTACTTTTACTACGATACTCATTCAGGCGAAGTCGTATCTTCATTTTAGTTCATCTAACATAAATCAAGGAGAAGGGATATATAATAATATAAATCAATAGGTAGAGCTATATCAGTATGGTAATGTGCTTTTTAGTTATTCCCAGTAATCAGATGCTTCCATGTCAATCCTTGATGTGTTAATTTAGACCAGGATTCAATTTAAACTGTGTGAAGTGCTCGCCAATGTTCTTCCCTCTACTACAGGCTATTAAGGGAGCCTCACTGAATATGGGGCGAAGTGTAAGAATATGTCAGTATTTAAAAATACCCTTTACCAGTTGCAGTATCCAGTTCGTATAGGGTAAAACAAACTATTTTATCAATTTACTCACGTGTTTTGTACTTTAACAAGAGCAGTGCATATGCCAATTTAGCTCAAGCATATGCAATTTTATATCACATACAAGGATAACCTCTTCCTAAGAATCATAATTTAAGTACTCCTGCCTTGTTCAGTTGAAGAGCAAATTCTTCTAATATGTAAAAACTGGCTGACAGGTAGGCTAGCCTTGAGCTTCAACAGGTGACAGCTCTTATAGCCTAAAAAGTTGTTACAATCTACTGCTGTTCGGTATATTATAAAAGATACAGATAACTTCTATATTATGACCAATACATCCAAATATTGTATCTTTTCCTCATGACATAGTATTGGAAATTCTGTTTTGATCCAGAGAGTTGATTTATGTAATAAAGTGACGCAAGTGTTCCCTTGAATCCAGGGCTGGCCCTAGAGTTGGTTCAAGATGTTGGTGCCCTAGGAGAACCTCAAGCTTTACACCCCCCTTCTGGTTGTCAAAATCTATTATTTAGCTTTGAAAACCCTGCTTTTGCTGCCCTCCAGAATTTGCCACCCTAGGCCACTGCCTAGTTTGCCTAGTGGTTGGGCCAGCCCTGCATGAATCCTTCCACAAAATGAACGTCATCCAGATTTCTTCACCGCATGATTATGTTATTAGCAAACTTAACAGATACAAAAATCCATTTTCAAACTCAGCAACATATAGCATGGCTGTGGAGGGAGCAAGAGTAGCACCCATAGCCATGCCATGAATTTGTTCATAAAATTTCCAAGTGAACCAAAAGTAAATTTAATATAAATTCTAATTCTGCTAAGTTAATCAGAAAGAAGGTGTTAATTCTGTTAGAACCCTCAATTATTTTTAAATGCTTCCTGATGAGGAATTTTAGTATATAAAGATATCATATCTAGTGCTACCAAACAATAAATAATGGAGCATGTTTACTAAAGGTTAGCACAAGGCAGCACTTAATGGATGCTAACTTTAGTTAATGTGTGCTAACCTTTAGTAAATATGCCTCATTCTGCTAAATAATATTGTACTAAACATACCAATAATGTGAGAGATATAAGAAATGTTTTCCACTCTGATTGATTTGATGGTCCTTTTACGAATTTATGGGGGACTTTATCTTGCTTTAGGTTAAAAATATGTTCAGACTTAATTTTCCTTTTTTTGTTTCCATTAATGTGGTCTTAGATAGTATCATGCACTGGGGATTTTTTCTTTTCTGCTAATGATGATACTGTTCCTTTATCTTTCTTTTTGTGGAGGATGTATTATTGTAAACGCAGCTAAAAAATAAAATTGAAAAAAAAATATTTTCAGCCTTCTTTATGTGGAGACCTTTTGTTTAATCTTTTATAACATGTGCACATGCACGCATATTTAACATGAATACATTTTCACCTATTCCCAAGGAAGTGTAGATGTGTGTGGCTGCATATATTTGCAGGTATAAAGTGACCTATTATAAAATTATCCTGCTAATGAAGAGTTTGAGAAAATATTTTCAGACTTACTACTGTCAGAAGCCTAGTGCAATTAAAGCAGGGAGTGGGTTCTCTATTATCATATGCGACCCATTTTGCCAGGTGGGCGCAGATCTGGATTTGGGTGACTTTGTCCTGGGACACCAATTTCTTGTGAATTTACAAGAAGAAATGACCCACACAGAACGTCCAGATGATTTAGGATAGCTTATAAATACTAGCATCGGGACTGAAGCTCAATGAGAAGAGTACAAGAGGGAAGCTAAGTGATTGCCAGGATGGCCTGTAGTACGTTCCACAGTCAACCCTGTAGGGCAGGGGTGAGCAATTCCGGCCCTCATGCACCACAATGCAGCCTGGTTTTCATGATGTCCCTAATGAATATTCATAAGATCTATTTGCATCCACTGACTTCCATTGTATGGAAATAGGTCCATGAATATTCATTAGGGCCATCAAGAAAACCAGGCTGGATTGTGGTGCACGAGGGCCGGAATTGCTCACCCCTGCTGTAGGGGATGAACCTGTCCCCATGCAACTTGATGCCCTCCATCATGGGAATCAGGATTGCAAAGTGAGCACCTTACTATCTGTGATGTATGATCATGGGCACTTTATAGAGAGGTACTCTCTGTGAGGTGATATATCCTGGAACATCATGCCACCTCATTGAGTGATCCCAAGATGTCAGTGACAGGTAGCTCTGGTCATGCCATCTCTAGTGAGGAAAAGTCAGGAAGAATTGCTGCTCTGGTACCGACAGAAGTAGCCAAAGATCAAGAACGGGACCATCTTTGGAATCAAGCATTAGCAAGAAACACAGCACACTCCCCTCTGAGAAGGGCCCAACTAAAACGTTTGTGGCAAAACTGGAGATGATGGTCACTCCTATTCACAGTGAATGTAGCATCAAGAAATCTTTTCATGAATCCCATCTTTTGGACTGCTTTGCTCTGTCTTAAATATAGTAACATCAGGGTATGTTTACTAAACCGCGAAAACGTTACCAGCGAAAAGTGCAGCGCTAACGTGAGCAATGCCATATAAGGAAGTGGGCGTGCCAGCGCTGAAGTAGCAATGGCCGATTAACGTGTGATAGAGGGTGCCTTGGCTCTTTTATCACGTGGTAACCTTAATTTCGTGCCAGCGCTGTGATAAAAGCTATAGAGGTGTAGCCCACTGGTTAATACAATGACTGCCGAGCCAGAGGTCATGGGTTTGATACCTCAGAGGTCTCATCTAATAAGGCTGTCCAAGGCAATTCCTTTTCCTGCCTGTAACAGTCAGACACATCTCTACAATCTGTGCTGCCAGCAAAAACACCCTCACCTCAGTGCCGTAACCTAAGGCACCCTATAAGGCGCCCCATAGGGCACATTATAAAGTGCCTTGTCCGCCAAGGCACTTTATAATGTGCCCTATAGGGCTCTTTATAGGGCGCCCTATAGGGCACATTATACAGCGCCTTGGCTGGCAAGGCACTGTATAATGTGCCCTATAGGTGACGGCACTGAGGTGAGGGTGTAACCATGATGCAATGCACATGCAGAACAGCAGTCTACATCTAATCACAGGATGGGGTATGCGCCTCTACAGCACCTCAGACTGGTAGGAGGAACTGACCGTGTGCGTTACCGGTACAGAGTAGCTACAGACCATGACATTGTGCAGTTCCTGTGCTCACCCTGAGGGTGAGGTGGGGCGCCCAGCACCAGGTCCGCAGTACCCGGCTTGGCTGAGATAGGCTTTGATGCAGGTCCCCATCAGTGCCAGTGTGTGACAGGTAGTCCTTGCAAACACACCTAGGATACTCCTGTGTCCATCTGTATTCTCCAGTCACGTCTAGCCCTTGTGGACTATGATGCACCCAGAATAGTGCATATACTGTGTGGTTGCCATGGTCACTTGTTATAAGAGCAGAGGATGTCTGTACCCACATGTGGATTATGTAGCACCACCTACCAGCCCGCCCTCTCTGGGTCAGGGTGGGGGACAGGATCTTCCACCAACAGAGGCACACTCTACAGCTTTGCAATGGAGACAGTAGAGGGACATGATGAAGAGCTGTGGGACCATCAACCCCAGTCCTGCTGGGGAAAGGGCGCCCTCCAGGGCAGTCAATGCAGATCTGTATTTATCACAAAGGGCACTGGCAGACAGGCAGTAGGCCTAGAAAAGCTCAGCTGCCCCCAACCACAATCTGATATTCACCAGCAGAGGGCACAGTCAGTCTGCACCAGCTGCACCCTGCAAGGTGTTCCAGCCATACACATGCTAACTGCAGACAGTCTGCTAGCCAGTCTATGTGCACCCAGAAGTGGGATGTAAGCACAAACATCAAACAGGTATGTGAGTGATTGGGCCCCAGAAAAGGAAACTCACAGATATCACTTGAGAGAAACACTGGATAGCACTATGTGGGAACCTAGACATGCCATGGTCAATGCTCAGTCAGGGTGAGAGTAACCTCCCAGCATGACATGCTGTGGCCACCCTGTCCGTGCAGGTGGTGGTCGGGCACTACAATATCCCAGCCATTGCCCTATGCCCTGTGCAGATGCATCCTGCCCAGACTGCCCTGTCCGGGCCATTCCTACAATACCTTGCTCCTCATTATGCACATTGGCAGGCTAACACTGGAAACAGTGTAAGCATTGTGGGCTCAGTAAGGTGTAGGCAGCCACAAAACACTGGATAGACATACACACACTCCCACACCTATTTCAGCATTGTGCAAAGACAGAGGTGGTGGTTGGCAGCCCTGCCCACCACACCAGTCCTGAGCACAGTGCAGGCATTGCTAATGTACTCAATACTGTTAGGATCACTCTCCGGGGTGGTAAACACTGTCAGAAAAAAAGGAAACACACTCCACATATATCAGAAAGGTTGCTATGATGAATCTCTGTTAACAAATTGTGTTTAATTTAGGATTTGTTATCTGAAATTAATCATAGCAACTTTTTGATATATGTGGAGCGTGTTTCCATGTTTATGACAGCATTGCTAAGGTATGCATGTGCTAGTAGTGGTAACTGCTGCTCCATGCTGGGCCCAACAGCCTGACTCTAGGTGGACTTTGCAGAAATGCCATGAGCGAATGGATACCATTACCTGTTAGTCCTGGTTTGTATGTTCTCTGGGTGGGTGGAGGCTTTCCCCACCAGAACTGAGAAAGCCAGGGAAGTTACCAAAATTCTGCTCCATGAGATCATTCCCCGGTTTGGAATACCATTGGTTATAGTGTCAGATAATGGGCCCTCATTTGTATCCCAAGTAACTCAGCAGTTGGCCCAAGCCCTACAGGTGCAGTGGAAGTTACATACAGTTTACAGACCCCAAAGTTCAGGGAAAGTAGAGCGAATGAATCGGACCCTAAAGTCCCAGTTGTCCAAACTCTGTCAGGAAGCTTGCCTGAAGTGGCCCCAGGTTCTTCCTATAGCCCTCTTCAGGATACGCTCAGCCCCCACCAAGTAATTAGGAGTTTCCCCTTTTGAGGTCTTGTATGGGCGACCTCCGCCCATTGTCCAAGGGATAAAAGGGGATATGAATCAAATTGGGTCCGAAATCACCAGACAAGAACTCGTTGCTCTAGGTTCTGTTTTGCAGGGTTTCCATACTTGGGTACAAGATCAGCTGCCCATCAACCTGACCGAACCACTGCATCCCTATAAGCCTGGAACTTCGGTGTGGATCAAGGAGTGGAGAAAGACACTGCTAGCACCTCACTGGAAAGGACCCTATGTTGTCATACTATCGATCCCTACAGCAGTCAAAGTTGCGGAATTCAAACCTTGGATCCATCACAGTCGAGTAAAGCCAGCGGCGACCACTGAACTTCGTCCTGGACTTCAACCACCAACCCAGCGTCACCATTGCAACTCACGCTGTGACGACAACCGCTGCTGTGAGAATCTACAGCCCTACTCCTGCCACCACCCGGAAGCTATACAAAAGGAATACTAGTAGTTCCCCCAAAAAGAGCAGCAACTGCCAAAGAAACAGCAAACACAAAAACAGTCCAAAGGCGTGGCAGGAAGGGTCAAAGAAAGCCTTTATTATTCAGGGATTGAGCACTGCCAACCCAACACTGGCCATGTTTCATAGGAAACTTCTTCAGGGGTATGCGACTCAACTATACATAAATAAAAACAACCATAAAAATGATAATGATAAAAATCAATAGATAAAAAATAAATAAATAAATAAGTACATGTAACCTCGGAACAATGTGAAGGGAGGGAGGCAGGGAAGGACAAAGGAAACCAGGGAAAGGAATGGGAGGGAAGGTTAATAAAGGGAAAAAAAGGGGAGAAAAAAGTGCCTAATTTGAATAGTAAACTTAACAATAAAATTACATAAGAACATCATAAATAACTAAATGAAATCATCCAACAAAGATTTAACCATAAGATGAACAAACCAAAGTAAAATGTAAAAATGGAACAGCAAACACTATTACATGCATATAAACCATTAAAACCACATATGTAAAGTATTTACATCCAAATAGTGATATAAAAGTCGTTAAAAGAACCAAAGAACACTATTACATGCATATAAAACAAAAGAACCACATATGCAATATATTTGCCATTAAAAGAACCAGAAGAAGACCGGGAGAGAGAGAGGAGGAAAACTGTGGTAAGACATGTAAATATAAAAAATAATGTGAAACATTAAAAAACAGATATGCTATAGTGTTCTTTGGTTCTTTTAACGACTTTTATATCACTATTTGGATGTAAATACTTTACATATGTGGTTTTAATGGTTTATATGCATGTAATAGTGACTTGATGGCTGGTAAAGTAGAGGAGAATGAAGTCGGCGTTTTTTATCAGTTACGTGTGGGTGGGCATACACACTGTATTTTCCTTGGAGGCACTTGATACAGGGGCGACTGCCCCGAAACGTGCACGTCGTGCGGTGGATAAGTTAAGTGTGATTTGCTCTTTGGTTGATTTTTAAATCACGTGTAAAAATGATTTTTGTTTAATCAAAAAAAGGGGCATGTACTATTTGTGAGTGACAGAGTGGTTTTGTCTCTCGCTTGGTTTATGCCCGACAAATGACGATAGTGGATGGTGGAGGGAACTACTAGTATTCCTTTTGTATAGTTCTATATTTGAATACTATTTTGGGTGTTTGTGCATTTCTTTGTTGATTTCTACTTTACCCGGTTTAATGGCTGCTGATACATTTGCCTACACTGAAGAACAGTTGGAATTATTATGTCAGCGTCCCAATTTGTTTGATGAAGAGGGGACTGCTGCAACGACTTCTGGCCCATCTTGGACTGAATTTAAGGCTCTATGAAAACGTTTTCTTCGTGCACAATTCCATGGGGCGTCCATGTCTCGCTATTTGAAATCGAGGATTATCCCACGGGGACTCCGGATGACTAGGGCCCCGAAGATGATTTATCATCGTCTCGGCATTATTTTCGTCAATGGCAGACCTCCTGTACGTCCCAATTTGTGGTGCACTTCTTGGATTGACCTTGCCCCTTACGTTATATAGGGAGCACAACCCGGTTGGTTAAGGTTCGTTTGGGAGAGCATGCCTCACGTCTCCGGCATGAGGTTTTGACAGCCCCATTGGTGAAACACTGTTTGGGATTTCCATCACTCTTTTGCCGAGTTAAAATGGACTGTAAAAGATCACGTTCCCCTGGACCCTCGGGTGGGGATCGTATTGCAAGGTTACGTAGACTGGAACAACGCTGGATTTTCAATCTACATACGGTTGCTCCGGGTGGCCTTAATCGGGACATTGACTGGTTGGGACTTTGACATTTTGGTATTCCACCTCTCACTGTAGGGACCCTCGTTTTGGTTGGGGTTACCCTTTTCTAGTGATTGGTTCTGAGTTAGTAGGCGGGCCTTTTGTCAGCCAATCTTGAGAGATTCTCCTCTACTTTACCAGCCATCAAGTCAGCGTTTTTTATCAGTTACGTGTGGGTGGGCATACACATTGCATTTTCCTTGGAGGCACTTGATACAGGGGCGACTGCCCCGAAACGTGCACGTCGTGCGGTGGATAAGTTAAGTGTGATTTGCTCTTTGGTTGATTTTTAAATCCCGTGTAAAAATGATTTTTGTTTAATCAAAAAAAGGGGCATGTACTATTTGTGAGTGACAGAGTGGTTTTGTCTCTCGCTTGGTTTATGCCCAACAAATGACGATAGTGGATGGTGGAGGGAACTACTAGTATTCCTTTTGTATAGTTCTATATTTGAATACTATTTTGGGTGTTTGTGCATTTCTTTGTTGATTACCACCCGGAAGCTGGCAGGTCTACGTACGGCAGAAGCTTGAGGAATCTGCAACCCTACTCCTGTCACCAACCAGAAGCTGACAGGTCTATGTACGGTGGAAGCTGTGGAAAAAGAGAACTTCAGTAAAGACTTTGCGATTTCTAGACAAACTCATTGGGACATTTAATCATGTTGCATCTATGTGTTTATATTATACTTGCGGTAGCCCTGGGGCCCCTTGAAATGACTTTTGCCTTACCTCCCTGTGCGGCCTGTATAACCACTACCCGAGTCAGGATAAAGATTACCCAAACTTTACTCTATCACTCCTACTACACCTGTACTGGTGTAATTAGCCGATGTGTATATAATGGTACGGAGTTAAGTATCTGTACTAAGGGGAAGGTAAGAACTTGTTATAACCCCCGACAAAACCCCTCATATCATGTCCTAGAGTTGCGATGGAACAACGAGGATGGGGCCCTCCTCAATGCTACACGACAGCTCGCAGATCCCACAAGACCAGCCCCTCTTTACTTTGATGCTTGTGATGCCATCAACCAAAATGGATATTATAGCTGTGGGTCTGTTGACAACGAGCAAATTTATTACCATGATGAAAAATATATGTGCCCCGAAGGAGCATACAGATGGGGAAAATGCACCGGGACACACACCTCTAACTATGTCAAAGCATCTGCAGATGCCTATTTTTGCCCCAAGTGGGAGTGCGTATACTATGCCACTTGGTCTGACGGACCTCGGGGACAAGATGGGGATCAGCGAACAGCTAATTTAGAGAGACTACCATTGCTGACACCCCTCAAGAGCCTGAAAGGTATGTGTAATCCTCTGAAGCTCCTTGTGTTCAACCCTAGCCAGTGGAAGCTAGGATATCGATTTGGCTAGTGCATAGCGGGCAGGGGAGTAGACCCTGGAACCTATCTGTACATACAGCTTAACACCAAGACCCGCATTTCCTCACCTTATCAAATCCACCACACCGTCTATGAAGCTATGCAGACGGACGTAGAACTTCCCCAGACTACCCAGAACCTATTCATTGAACTAGCTGGAGCTGGAGCTTCCAGCCTCCACATTTCTAATTGTTTCTTCTGCGGAGGTACCAAGATGGGTGACCAGTGGCCCTGGGAGGCAAGAGAATTGAACTACTCCGTCCCATATAACCAGACTGCTTTGAATAAAACCGCTAGTGAATGGGTATTGGCCAACACCATTGTCGGCCGTCTCTGTTTTGTCCGCACGGGACCGCAGTTCACCATACAAGTGGGTCAACTGGTCTGTCTGAGCCAAAGGATTTATAATGCCACCACAAAGAAGACATTCTGGTGGTCAGGTGTTAATGCAACGGAACCCTCCAACCCTTTAATTGCTTTCCCTCATCTTGCCAAGATTTGGACTGACCTTACCTCCTCCAGTACTTGGGAAGCCCCTCCTGGGCTTTATTGGATTTGTGGTTCTCGCGCATATGCACGACTCCCTAATAGCTGGGGAGGAGCATGTGTCTTGGGGACTATACAACCTTCTTTCTTTCTCCTTCCCATCTCTCAAGGGGAGCAGTTAGGCTTCCCCCATCTACAATGGTCGTCGGAAGCGGAGCACTCTGAAGATCGGTCAATGGGACAAGTGGGATGGTGAAGAGTGGCCCCCTGAGCGAATAATCTCATATTATGGCCCGGCAACCTGGATGCAAGATGTGGCCAGGGGATACCGCACTCCTGTTTATATGCTGAATCGTATTATACGCTTACAAGCTGTTGTAGAAATTATAACTAATGAAACCAGTAAAGCACTAACTCTTTTAGCCAAGCAAAGTACCCAAATGCGTACAGCTATTTACCAGAATCGCTTAGCACTTGATTATTTACTCGCATCTGAGGGTGGGGTGTGTGGGAAGTTTAATCTAACTAACTGTTGTTTGCAAATTGATGATCAAGGTCAGGTTGTTGAAGAAATAGCTGACAATATGCATAGGCAAGCATATGTACCAGTTCAGATTTGGAATGGACTAGACCTCAGTGGATGGTCTGGCACCCTATTTTCAGGCCTAGGTGGATTGAAAACTTTTATATTTGCAGTTCTAGTCATAATCGTTATGTGTTTACTTCTTCCATGTTTTCTGCCTCTCTGCTTACGTATGTTTACCTCCATCATTGACAGTACAGTTGAACGTAAGATAGCCACTAGAGTGTTAGCTATGTGGCAATATCAGGCTATACCCCGAGATGAAGCCTCAGCTTCAACTATGTTTGGTATGTGATTATTTTCTCACTCTCTTTTAGTCAGGTTGAGAATAATCAAAGGGGGGAATGTGGTAGGCTATGGCCTGTAAACTAGGCCTAGGCCCCAACCCCCACTTGAGACTAGCGCTGAGAAGAACCAGAGTTTGAGAAACTGCTTTAAACTGCTTTAGACTGCTTTTTACTGCTCTTTGAAAAGTCTATATAATTCCTTTATTAATTCCTCTATGCTGATGATAGAAATGTTCCTGCATTCTCTAAGCTAGAAATGGCCTTGAAGTAGAAATGTATCTATATCTAAGACTGTGCCTTTGTTAGAATAGTCTGAGAAGGGGGAACAAGAAGCTAGGCCCAGAGAGGGTCTCCGATTGGACAGGTGCAAGGGGCATTGGGACCAATAGAAAGTTTGCCTGTATCAAACTGTAAAAATTGTATATAAGGAATTTGCTTCTGTACTCCATTGCTCAGTCACTTTTGGACATTCTCCTGTCTGAGCCTGTGCACAATAAATTGGCTTGGAACCTGCAATTGACTCCTGGTTTTATTCATTGTGTGCACTTCGCTGCTACAATACAGTTATACAGTTGAACTTCAAACGTGAAATTAAGTGGTTTCATTTGTATTTATTTATTTGTTTTTTTGCTACGAAGTTAAGGGACACTTTTTGCCCCACACAAGGAAATTGTAAGGATTTTAAACACGATTTTCCAACCAAGGAAGCTGCCTTTGCAATGCCTTGCCTCTAATTGCCAAGTCTGATTTATAAGAGGACTAATTTGAGACTATAATAAGCACTTAGGAATATATCTTCCAAGCGTGCCTGTTTCTATGACAACCACTAGTTACAACTTAAGTAGAAGAATGTGTGGGAAGTTGCCACAGGCGGTATGTCACTGCAGCCTGAAAGAGGGACTAGTTCCTGGTTGTGAAAATGCAGTGTGGTAGCAAGATTTTTTACTAACAACCTGAGAGCCATTTTGACTATGACATACTTCCAGAGCAACTTAGGGAAAACATAAAATCCTCATCTTTCCGAGGGCTGTGAAGACTGAATTTTTTTCATTTCAATTGTATCTCTTTTGGGGGGAGAAGTATTAATTATGTATTTTCTTTTATGCCATTTTTTGTTCATTATTTTTTTGTTTTTATATTTAGTGCATGCAGAGCTGGTGCTAGACATGCCGGGGCCCTAGGAAGAAACTGACGAGGGGACCGCAAAGCCCACCTGCCAGCTATGCCTCTTTCAGCTTGATAGCCAATCACATCCAGTCCTAATGAGTCTTTGGTGAATAAGCCCACAAACTACTTAATAGACTCAACAATGAAATATCTTTAGTTATAAATTATTTTTAAATATTTCTGCGGACCTTCAAATACATGTTTTGCATTATTTTGGCACAGATATACCAGCAATGCATTGCAGACAGTATCATTATTGGTACATTTTTTCAGTTATATAGAAAACTCATTCTTTCTCCCTTTCCATTATAAAAATATCTTATTCTTTCCCCAACACAGTACTATGTTTTGAAAAGACTGTTACTTAGCTTTTCTGCTTCAGGGAGATTTTTCCTTTGCTCACAATTATGATGGAATGGAAGTTAATCTTTAATCAATGTTGCTTCTAATACACTTTATACCGCTCCAAGACACAGCGGGCCTGGTATTCAAAGGCATTTACACGGTCTGTAGAACTGCAAACCGTGTAAAATGCTACTCAGTGGGATCTTCAATGGCAATAATACCGTCAATACCACTGAATATCAACGGGTGCCGCTGTTTGGTGCCTCAATGCTAACCTGTTAGCATCTGGTCATTTAGGGGGCATTCTGTGGCCGGCACCTGGGGATAACTGGTCAGCCATTGCCCGGTTATCCCTTGGTGGTGAAATTTAGGCACAGAAAAGGCTGTCACAACTTTTGTCACCAAAGCTAACTGCTACCTGGTTAGCTTCCTGGCTATGTGGCTGACCCAGATATTGAATGTTGATGGCCGGATATGGCCCCGGCATTGAATATCCATGTTTAGCTTTCAGCGGCGACAGCTAGTCACTGTAATTGCACTAGCCGTCACTGCCGAATATCAGGCCCAACATAATTTTCTGAAATATGCCGCTACTAATGAAGACACGTCCACTTATCTTAACAATTGTCTTCAAATTCTTACATTTCCCCGACATCGATGTGTTAGCTCCTGACTGCTTTTGCGGCTTGTGAGACCAATTTTGAATTGTATGTAACGTCCCAAAATTTTATCCTTTTTTTCAGCATTCTTCGGGTCTCTGATAGTCGCCTTTTTAAAAAGAAGTGATCTCATGCCTTAATCAATCCACATGCGAGCATACAAGCACAGATAAAATAATGAATCTTCTCTTCAATAGAACACATCCACTCGATTTCTGCATTTAAGCCAAATGAAGAAACAGTACTTAAATTATAAATATACCATTGTTCAAGATGCCATAACATTAAAGCTACAGAATTACAGGGATTATAAGAGAGAAAGGAGGCACTGTGGGTTAAACTAAGAGGAAATGGGAAATCCATTTGCATTGGTGTGATATACAGATCTCCTTCACAGGCAGAAGAAGTGGACAGAAATTTAAAAGAAGGTATTTGCAGCATTGCCATAAAAGAAGAAGTGTTATTACTGATTGGTGATTTCAATATGCCGGATGCTGACTGGCACATCCCTGTTGCGGTGTCGTCTAGAAGTAAGGAGATCCTGGATTCTCTACAGGGAGAACTATTCCAGAAAATAGTAACAGAACCCACACGTGGAGGGGCCATACTGGATCTGGTGGTTACCAAAGGAGAAAGTGTTTCTGATGTTATAGTGGGAGATCGTTGTCGTATCCAGTGATCACCAGATGGTATGGTTCAATATTAGGACTAGAGCTGATAAAGTCCATTCAAAAGTGAGGGTCTTAGACTTTAGGAAAACTAACCGTGCCAAGATGGGAGTTGTTAGCAGGTTGGGAACAACTGGAGGATGTAGAACAGCAATGGGAAAAACTGAAAGGGGATATTTTAAGGGCAACAAACATCTTTGTTAGAAAAGTAAGTACTATAAATGTAAAATGAAAAGGAGGCCACTATGGTTCTCATAAGAAGTAGCTGAAAAGGTGAAAAAAAAGGGTGACCTAAATAAAATGGCACTGCGGCTCCATTTAAAAGCTGTGATCCAGCCGCCAAATAAAAATGTTTATTCCCCACAGCCCGACCCCTGATCTGGCCTCCTAAGGGGTCGGGCTGCGGGGAATAAACCCTGCCCCCCCTGCCCAATCCACGCCCCAGGCTGTACTAAAAATCATGTCCAGGGAAGTTATTCCACATCGGAGGTGGTATAACTTCCCTGGACATTTCGCCGGGCCTGGACATACAGGGCCAATATTAGAATTGGCCCTGGACGTCCAGCGCTGGTGACCGCCCATTGCCCATCCAGACTCCACACCCAGGCCATCCATTACCCGCCTCCATCTAACTTCCCTGCATGACTGGCGGGGAAGTTATTCGGGGGCAGAAGCCAGCAAGAATAGCGGGGATGGACGTCCCATCGGGCTATCCATCCCTACTATTCTTAGCACAGAATAACCCCCTATAGGAGGTGAAGTACTTCTGTCCACAAAAGAGGAGCAGGACCTAGGCATGATTGTTTCTAATGATCTTAACATGGCTAAATGGGTAGAAAAGGCGATGGCAAATGCCAAAAGGATGCTTGGGTGCATAGGGAGAGGCACAGCCAGCAGGAAAAAGAAAGTGATAGTGCCTCTGAATAAGTCCTTAGTGAGACTTCATTTGGAATAGTGTATACAGTTCTGGAGACCACACCTTCAAAAGGATATAAACAGGATGGAGTCGGTGCAGAGAGGGCTACAAAATGTTCAGTGGTTTTCGTTATAAACCATTTGGGAACAGACTTAAAGACCTCAATATATATACTTTAAAGGAAAGGCAGGATAGAGGTGATATGATTGAGATGTTTAAATACCTCCATGGCATAAATGCACAGAAGGACAGCCTCTTTCAGTTGAAAGAAAGCTCAGCAATGAGGGGATATATGATGAGGTGAAAGGGGATAGACTTAGGTATAATATGCAAAAATATTTCTTTACGAAAAGAGTGGTGGATGCATGGAATAATCTCCCAGTGGAGGTAGTAGAGATGAGGACAGTATCTGAATTCAAGAAAGCATGGGAGAAACACAGATCTCTAAAGGGAAAAAAGGGACTATTGTAGTTGATATGGAAGGGTAGACTAGATAGCCCATATGGTCTTTGTCTGCCATCATGTTTCGATGTTTCTAAAAGTCTGTAATAACCAACAGGTTGCCCAGTGATTACAAGTTCTCTTTTAGAACCATTTTCCATAATTGTTGATTTTTTTCTGCAATCCTTTGTTATCTCGGGTGATATGTGAGGGATTCATCACATGTCATTCAATTATTACAGAATTTAGGGCTCATAGAGGCTTTCGCCTTACTGGTAATGGCTGACATCAACTCTCTCTAACTGAATGTGCCCCAGGAGGCTGCTCTGAAATTATATAGTCCACTCTAGCAAGCCATATGAATCAGTGTGATCAGGTTTGGGGATGCTGCATTCAATTCAAAGTTGGTCTCACCGATTTCTGCTTTAGAAATGCTTAATTCTTAATTTGTGAATATTTTGCACATGGGGGAGGACCAATTTCCTGATGTTTTAAGCCGTCCTGATCATATTTTCCCACGGCTCTCCCTATACGGCCAGAGCAGCAGTATGGGGAGAGCTAGAAGGGGGTGGGAGGGGGCAAACTGTGGGCATTGCGGGGGTGGGCTGAGACAGCAAGACGTACAGGGCCTATTCAGGTCACGGCCCTGTACGTCCTGCGGGTCAGAGGTAGACATGCTGCTTATTCTACCTCTTGACCAGAACACCCCCACCCCCCCAAGGCTGGGATAGGACCCAGGTAGGGCCCTGCTGCCTGATCCAGGCCCCGGCTGCCCAGCCCGGAGTTGGGCAACGGGGGTAACAGGGCATCGGCACTGCGGGGAGCACACCATCCTGCGAGGAGGATGTCCCACCTGTATGCAGGGGCATGCTGGGCTGTCCTCGGGCCCGGTTCTGTATGCCGCGAGAACATTTTGCTCCTGCGTTACAGAATCGTGTCCTAACAGGCCCGTTTTGCTCGGGGCCATCCGGATGGCCCAGACGTGCCCCTTTCTGAATCCTGGTTCCATGTGTTTCTGGAACCAGCTCAGTTCAGCACTGATACGATCTCATGAAAAGTCTGCTGATGAATATATTTTGTAATTATGTTTCTATTGTTTTTGTAGATGGCTGTTGGGTTGGATGGGCTATTCTTATTGGGGTGCATATAATTGAGATGTGCCTTAAGGGATATTACAATAATCAATAAAAAAGTATTATAATATTTTGTATAATGAGATCATCTTCTTCCATTTATTTTCTTTTGAGGCCATGAGGGTTACTCTAGGCCTATTCCTAGAGTTGCTTAATTAATTATTTAAGTACTGTATTTTTCTATTATGCTTTGTATTTGAAGCAAACTTAATAAACATTAAATTGAAAAAAATTGGTCTCACCAATACCAGCACTCTCTAAACATAGGCAAGTGCTTACTCATTTCTCCTCTCTTAAGAGCATTAGAATATAAGAACATAAGATTTTCCACACTGGGTCAGACCAAATGTCCATCAAGTCCAGTATCCTGTTTCCAACAGTGGCCAATCCAGGTCAGAAATGCCTGTCAGGTTCCCAGAAGGTATATAGTTTCCATCTCAGGCGTAAGCAGTGGATTTCCCCAAGCAACTTTAATGGTTTATCAGCCTATCCTCCAGGAACTTGTCCAAACCTTTGTTAAGCCAGCTACACTAACAGCCTTTACTACATCTTCCAACAGCAAATTCAAGAGTTTGATTAGGAGTTGAGTGGAAACAATATTTTTCCCACTTATTTTTAAATGGGCTACATTTGTAGCTTCATTGAGTGCCCCCTAGTCTTTTTACTTTTTGAAGAAGTAAACATCTAATCTATGTTCACCCGTTCCACTCCACTCATTACTTTATGGACCTCTATCATATCTCCCCTTAGCCATCTTTTTTCAAGCTGAAGAGCCCTAACCTTTTAAGCCTTTCCTCGAAGGCATATCCTTCCTCAGAAGGGCGATAACAAAGCAAGCATTGGGAAGGCACACTGCTGACAGCTCTGGCCTGTTCAGTAGCAGTCCTCCTCCCTCTTTGCTAACACTTTTTAGCCTGGTTTGACCTGGAATCCCAAACAAAGCAAATAAAACTCACAGTAGCTAGTTTCTTGATATTCCATTTCTTCTGAATCACTGTCAGATTCCTCACAATACTAGATTCCCATGGGCTCAGGTAATGGCTGGGACTGTACTGGCCAAGAGTCAGGCAGGTTCCAAGGTGGTTCGTCCTCCTTCTGGGCTCCATATCATATTGATTATGTTCCCAGGAAGGAACAACTGCCATGCTCACCCTCTTGTCTGCCTGGAAAACCGACAAGTCTTCCCCCCCCTCCCCTGAGATCTGTTGTGCTCACCTAGAGACAGTCTCCTCTCCCCTGCCCAGGAGTCCCGGTCTATTCTTCTCCTGGGGAACTGTCTCCAATTTCTCTCCGCCAGAAATGAAACTCACGGACTTCTGAGGGAAACCTTTTTTCCCTCCTACTATTTATTTATTTACAAAGGTTTTATACCCACTTATGACCAAAATCAATCAATGGGGTTTACAAGCACAGCAATAATACAGTATTATACAGAAAACCTCCCAACTGCCACCCTCACCTCAGTCCCATCATTAATCCCCAGAAAAACAAAACAGTCTTCAACAGTGTATGGAAACCAAGCGGATTACTCAGAGCATGTAGTTTCAGAGGGAGCATTTTCCATAACCCGGCTGCCATTATCCTAGAAAGTCGAGACCTCCCATGCACAGTCTGCACCACTTCTAAACTGGGAATCTCCAGCAGCCAAATCTCCAGCAGCCTACTGGGAATCTCCAGTAGCCTACTGTGAGGACCTTAGCACCTTCATAGACCCATACTAACTCCAAAAACCCTGCAGATATCCTGGATTGCCCTCATGGAGCACCCGATGAACAATAACCAGAAGCTTAAACATACACCATTTCTGAACAGGGAGTCAATGAAACTGTCGCAAAAGTGGACCCACACTATGCCTGTGCCATTTTCCCAACAAAATCCACAATGCTGCATTCCAGATGACTTGCAATCTGCAAACAGAGCGTTTGGGTAGCACAATGTAAAGGTCATTACAGTAATCCAGTGTGCCTACACGAATGTCTGCATCACCAACTGCAAAGCAGACACTTCCATAAAACGGCACAGTTGACGTACCCATCGCAATTTCAGCAAAACCATTTTCACTACCTAAGCCACTTGTTTATTACCCACTCCTTCTCTTTTCAATACCACTCGTAAGGACTGCAACTCCTCTTGGCAGGGGATGACAATGCTACTTCCCACTCTCAGTGGACTCTGTAAATCTACCCGTTCTACTATACCAAACCACAGACAAACCATCTTGCTCAAATTAAGCACGAGTCTGCTTCCTGCCAGCCAAGCGCTCACCTGTGTCAAACAAGAATTGAGATTAACCAGGACCCCTTCTAGATCACCCTCCAATGGGGCCACAATCTGTATATCATCTGCATATGCATAAAAAAGTAGTCCAAAGAAACGCACCAATGCCTCTAAAGACTGCAAATAGACATTGAATACTATAAAAGTTCTGCCTTTTCTTCTGGAGAACTCTAGGAGGTCTGGATACTGTTGGGGAGGTCTAGACTTTCTATTCCACACTATTACTAATCTTAGGTAGATTATAGTAAAAATATACACAATAATAAAATAGTAAACACAAAAATTCAAAGAAAATTAAAACACAAAATATGGCAAATAATTAATGAGAAAACAAATTCAAATATGAGACAACAATATAACAAAACATCATAGCCAACTTCACATTGTTCATAAAATTGAATGTGAAGAAACCCAACATAGTTAAAAGGAGAAAAAAAATGTCTTTGATAACAGATATTGTCATGTGCACCACCTTGGCAGGGTAATAGACCAAGGTAGGTTGGACACAAAAATATATAAGGTTGAGTTTGGCAAGTGTTTCACAGGGCCCAGGGACTTTTAGCCCGGTAGCCTCCTTATTACCAAATCTCAAAGAACACAAAGGTCAGAGTGGAGGGAAAACAAAGGCATTTATTTCCCCTTCTTGCAAAGGTTCAAACGGTTGGACAATAACATCAACACAAGTGTCCTTACTCAGGTTAGAAGAAAAAGTAAAACATGAGTTTAAAGCAAAACTGTTATCTTCACAGAGTGGTGTACAAAAACAAACACTTTCTATCCCACAAGTTATAGCTTATACGCTAGGCAAGGACTCCAGGCTTCCTGTCATGCAGTAATTACAGTCCATTTCTGTATCTGAAAGCTCTTTAGCAAATTCCACTTGCATCGGTTCCAATTCGGAAGCCTCTGAAACTGAGTCAGTAGTTTCTAGCAAATTGTAGTCAGGCTTCTGATATAACTTTTGTATGACCTCCCAATGCTCAGGGTTAAGCGTAGGACGTCGGTCCTGTGCTCTCCTATACTGAGAACACTCCTCCCTCTGCAAGGATTTTACATTAGCTTCCTGCAAACTTTTCTCATTAAAAAGTCTCTTATTTGATAAACGTTTCTTGTACGTTGTATCATAGGCAGTTTTATATGGACAGTATTCCTCTGCTCCCTGTCCTCCCCATATACCAGCAGTCTGAAACCTGCTTCGAGTAAAATAAGGGCTACCTTTTATCTTTGGCTTTTCTACTCCAGGTGAGGGTTGAGGCCTGCCTCGGCTGGGATTATGACTTGCCTGAGCAATAGGCCTTAGGTTCTCCAGCCGTCCTTCAGTTGGCTTTCTACTGCAGTCACAGCAATGCCTTCGCCTCTCTGGACGAAGAACACTCACTCTTGATGGAGCTGTCTCTCCTTCTCCTTGGTTGCTCCTCTCTTCACGCCACAGCGGCTGCTGCTGCCTTCTGCCAAACTCCTGTCCAAGGGCTACTGCTTCAGCCCTTCCTTTCCCAGAACTGGCCTTCTTCCTGCACCTCACTTCCTTGAAGAGCACACCTTCTCCTCTCTCCTTATCTCTGAGGAGAACCCTTTCTCTTGGATCTGTCCATTCTGTCCGTCTTTCCGATTCTGCCTCTTCTGCTGGTCCTGCCTCTTCTCCTGGTCCTGCTTCTTCTGCCGGTCCTGCCTCTTCTGCCGGTCCTGCCTCTTCTGCTCTCCAGTCTTCCAGACTCTCTTTAAGAGGTACTCCTCTCTTCCTTGATTGGAGGCTGGCTGGCATTACCTCATGACCTATGGGGCGTGGTTCCTCAGTCTCTCGGAGGTCCCTCTTGCTCCCTCTATCTGGTTCCTCGAAATATTGCAGCTTATGCCTGACTTTTTCTGTGTTTAAAACATTTTCTTCTGTTCCCAGAGGGTCTGCTGCGTGACAATATGTCGGTTCCAAGCGATTATTCTGTGAATCATGTGGAGAGGAAGAAGATCCTTAAGTACCAAGAGATGCAGTCAGAGACCAAGAAAATGTGGCAGAAAGATAAGGACATATTTCCAGTCGTATGTGGAGCTACAAGCCTGATTTAAGCGGAATTTATAATCACATCTTGATAAATTACCCATACATGTTACATTTTATGGACTCCAAAAGGAATAGTCTTTGGCACAATGCAAGTACTATGGTGAGCCTTATAAATAAATTTGAGAGATTGAGATCACACTCCACTTACCCTGGCTTAGGAATAAGGTTCATGACTGTCATGATATGTGCAAAATTAACCCATTTGGAGAAATTATCCCCGGAGAGTCCATAAAAAATATTAAATAACCTTTACTTCTCATCCCCGAAGAATCATGGAAAAGCCTTTTGAAAAAAATTTGCCTTCAGTCTTTTCCTAAACATTGCCATATTTGTCACGTTTTGCAGGTCTAATGGCAAGGAGTTCCAGAGCTTAGGAGCTGCCACCAAAAAACTTTCACTCTTGAAATTCATTAGAATGTATCCATCTAAATGACGAGACATCTAGCAACATGGTGCTCTGCGAGCAAAGTGCACTAGGACATCAATACAGGGTGGAAGAGATATTACAAGGTGGTTTGGAAGTACTCAGGACAGCTCCTCCTCATGGGCCACAAGGGTCCTATACCTGTATTATGTATTTTGTTGTTCTACAAACTTGTTCAATGTAATTTCCGTTTTTGTTCCTTGTAAACCGCACTGAATTATAAATAGCGCGGTATATAAAACCAAATAAATAAATAACCTATCCCACTCCTTTTAGCCTCGCTTTGTCAGGGCACTTCCCAGCCCATCTCATTCACCTGGGATAGCACATCATAAATTATGTGCTTGTTCCCTGCTCTGTGAACAACCTTAAACATACGTATACATCTGAAAATATAAATACCATCGGGTAAGTTAGGTGTTAGCATTCTTCATTTGAACAAACCATTTAAGTGGGGTATGGTCTTTATTTATTTATATTTGCAGAATAGCTTTTCACAAGTTATTAAAATAGTTTACAATCTACCTTTAGAATCTAAAAGAAATCATAAATCAAATGGTATTTAAAAGACAATTAAAATATATGACATATCAAAAATAAAAGAAGAAAAATGCAAGCAATACCATAATAAAAGGAGACAAAACAGCATTTAACAAAATATAGATAAACAGGGATACTGTACAGTATATTGTAAGGAAATAGGTAGAAAATAAAAAATAAGGGGAAGTTAGGGCAATTATTTGCTGAGATAGTCACTGAGTGCCTCAGGGGGAAAAAAAAGGTTTTGCAGGGTATTTTGAATAGTTTGTAGTTTGATACTGAAAAGAAGTAAGGGAGAAAGGCGTTCCAAAGTGATGAAACTGCATAAAAGAAAGCGGACTGACATGCGCCTTGAGAGATAATATCTATTGCCCACTTAGAGGCCAATTCCGAGATGTGCATCCCCGGGCTGTCCGGACGTCCAAATATCTGGACGGCCAAGGGATACACCTGATTCTGCTCTGACAGGGGCTAGATGTCCCTGCGGGAGCAGAACAACAGCATAGGGGTTGGATGTCCAGGACGTGCCCCAATTCAGCCAACTACCTGGCTAGCCCGCCTGGCTCCTGCATGGAGCCACAGTGCCATAGTGTCATGTTGCCATGGCACCACAGCTTCATGCAGGAGCTGCGATCCTAGGCTGACCTCCAAAAAGTGCTTTCCCCACAGCCCGACCCCTGATTGGGCCTTCCATTGCCAGGGTCGGGCTGCGGGGAACACCCTGCACTCCTTCACCTTCTTTATGCACCCCAGCCCCAACAGGCCCGATGTCCAGGGGGACTTATTCCAGGCCTTGTATGTCCGGGGTCAGTTGCCACCCACTGCTTACCCTTGCTCCTCCCCTGGCCCACCCCCTCCCGCCCATGAACAGAGCTCCCTACACAAGTCAGCTGTACGTGCAGGGACCTCTGTTCCCTCCATTGCGATCCAGGCATTAATGGGTCTGGACATCTGGACTGGATGTCTAGAACCGCTAAACGAGGATTGGAATGACCCCCTTAATGTCTAGGCATTATGTTTCTACAATAAAGTATCTACTCTCATGGGGAAGTAGCTTTTGGCTAAGATACTGTGACGAGGAGAGCTGCCAGGAGCAGATGGAAAAAGAAGAAAACAATGTTTGTACCTTTAAAATGAGTGACAGACCAGCTTTGCACAGACTTTGCAAGGCAAGCATGAAAAAAAATCCTGTCTCTGCTGAGGCTAAGCCACACCCAAGCTCTGACGTGGGGGCAGGCTTGGGCACTGATTGTAAACACCTGTGCAGAGGCAAGGGAGTGGCAGGCAAGAAACGGTTTTTAAAACCTGAAGCAGACCAGAAAGAGAGATCCTGGGGAGAGGAGAAAGCCTTCGAGGAGAAAGGATTCCAGGAGGGATTCCAGGAAGGAAGGATTGGAGAAAGGCATAGGAAGGCTGACTTCCAGCTGCTGAATGAGGCCAGTAAGAAAGGAAGTAGTCTGTGTCTGAAAAATGCTCCTAAACTTGAAGCTAGCAGACGGTTAGCTGGAAAGCTTACAGACGGGGTGTAACAAGTTACAGTACCTAGTGTTCAAGAGCCACTGCCGAGGACTTCAACTGTTTAGAAGGTGGGTGGATACGCTTGTCTGGGGAAAGAGCCAGAACTCACCTGAGAGCAGAGAAGCTGAACCAAAAACACTAGAGATGTTAAGGCAAGTGTTCCCAGGGAAGAAAGCTCACTCTCCCAATATAATTGATCCTTATCAGAAAGAACAGCTATGGAGCGAATTTCAGAAGTTCTTACAGGACAGGAAGCCTGAAGACGTTTTTGAAACCATAGAAAGGGATAAGCATTCTTTTGCCTAAGAGGATATGCAGATCGATTCCTTTGAGCCAGAGTCTAACCTGGGGGAATCCCCAATGGATTGCTCTTTTTGTTTGAAAGAAAACTAGACGCTGGTAAACAGGGCTCAAAAAGAAAAGCAAAACGTGGTGAGAAGCAATGTCTGCCTAACTCTGTAACTGATAAGAGTTTCTTCTGAAGCAAAGAAGGTTTTGTTGTTTAACCAAGAGTTTTTGAAAAGTAAAGCAGCAGTTGTTAGAAGAAGTTTACCTTTTGCTTGAATGAACACAAGAGCCTACGACGTGCATGTTAACTTGTTTGATGAGAACAGCTGCCAGTGTTAGAAAGACTTTTGTTCAGTTTTCTTTTAGTTTCAGTTGTACATGTTTTCCTCTTATGTTTGGAGAAGTATCCTAATGCCTGCGTTCTGAATTTAATGCTTATGGAAATCCCACAAAAATAAATATTCTTGTTTGCCTTAACCCACGGTTTCACACTACTTTTGTCCTTGGATAAGAAAGCCAAACTACAAGTCCCAGAATTCCTTACTGGAGACAGACACAATAAAGCTTTATATAAGAACATAACAAGGCGGCCCTATGCCTGTAAGCCCTAGGGCCCAGGCTAGGGTATCACAGTACATAATGGAATGTTCTTCGCCTTGATGTATCTGGGATAGTATGATCCCAATCCACCAGCTGAAAAGCCAGTCTGCAGGATAAACTCCTTAGTGAAAACAACCTCATTAAAACTGGCTCTTGGCAGAAGCTATTTTGGAGCTCTTTCAGCCCCTCGGTTTCGTTAACATCTTTTTCAGACCCTAGGCTTTGGTAGCAAAATTCGGAATGAATCTGCAATACTAACCTACTAGCCCAAGAAAACTGCATCTTCTTTTTGGTTCTCAGTATAGGGAACTCCTTTACACTTTGGACTGATCTAGCAAGGGTCTCTTTTTTTTCATCCCCTACCTGATACCCTAGGTATTTAACTTCAGTTTGAGCTTGAACAATTATTGGGGTTCACTCTGAACCCTTTTCTCCTAAGGTCCCCTAGCACCACCCTCACACTGAAAAGATTATTTTTCCAATCCACAGTAAAAATGACTACATTGTCCATATAAACGGTGGTGTAGTCCTCATGCTCTTTTGAGGGCATATGCTTGAACTGATATAAACTTCTTGATGTGATAAAGGCTGTCTTAACTTGGGAGGTAGACATTAACGGAATCTGCCAGTACCCTTTGGTCAAGTCTAAGGCGGTAAGATGTGGTGTTAGCTGTGCCTAGGATCTAACAATTCATCAGTTCATGGCATGGGATCTGCATCAAACTCTGAGATGGAATTTACTTGGTGGAAATCGATACAGAACTACTGTGGTCCATCCGCTCTAGGCACTAGCACTATGGGGCTGGATTATGGGCTCCTGGATTCCTCTATTATCCTCATCTCTTCCATTTTCTGCCCTTGAAGGTTGACTTCTGCCAACTTTGCTTCTGGCAGATGGTATGGCCTCTGCTGGACTATTTTCCCTGGAGGGGCCACAGTTTTGTGCCTCCACTAAATATTTGTCCTGGTATAGGAAATGAACACCATGAAAGTCTTCTAATAGACTCAGCATTTCCCCCTTCTGGCCTGTACTTAAATTTTGCTTAATTTCAACCTGACTCCCTTTCTTCATTTCTACCATCTGGGGTCCAAAATCCTCCTCCTTCCTTGAGGGTGAAAACTAAGACCTCGCCTTCCTGCAAGGGTTTCAACAAATTAATATGGGAAGTCTGCATGTGACTGTTGATGATCCCTTATTAAGTAAACCACCAGATTCAACTTCTCTACAACCAGTGACCCCTTCCATTAGGCCGTAAATTTGTGAGAACAAGAAGTTGCTAATATTCATACCTTGTGTTCCACATCTAACTCTCAGTTTCTAGCACCCCTGTCATAATACGTTTTTTCTCTCTCGCTTGACGTCCCCATAAACTGTCCTGTGCTGCCTCTGCATATGCTCTTTTGGCCTATTTAGATAGGTGACGATATTAGGGAGATTTGTTTCTGCCTTTCTCCACTACTTTTTCAGGATATTCAGTAACTTTCTTAGGGATCAGCCGTACCAGAGCTCAAAGAGACTAACCCCAAGTGAGACCTGGTCGTGCACATTATAAAGGGTAGCAGATGGTCCTAATTTTCAACATTCCCATCCAATCCCCACCTAAGCATGTTCTTAAGGGTTTGGTTAAAATGCTCAGATAACCCATTTGCTTGGGGATGATAAGCCACCATTCTAATAGGCTAGATGCCAAAAGGTTTCCCACACCTGCCTCTAGGGTTGCCAACATTTTGAAAGAGAAAAACCTGCCACCTGTGGCTAGTCATGCTCCGCCCATGCCTACCATGCCCCACCCTTTCCCAGCCCCTGCACTGCCACTGTCCCGCCCCACCCCACCCTTGCTCCACCCCTGTCCCCAAAAATTTGCAGAGAGGGTAATGTGCAAACTGAACAAGCAAGATTGCTACACATTCTTAAACAGAAATTCTATACTGACAGAACATGCAGCATTGGTTGTACACACACACACAATACAGACAGGCCTTCATCAATAAATGAGCACAAAACAAAAAGAGAAAAATATAGACAAAAATTAAACTGAAACCCCAAAAAGCCAGACTCCACATGCAGTGTAACATCAGATAAATAAGAGATGTAGTTCCCCATACTGTGTGAAATATAAAGGTAGAACAAAGTCCATCATTAAATTGAAAATAAAATTATTTTTTCTACCTTTGTTGTCTGATCATTTTATTCTCTGATCATGCTGTTTCCGATCTGAGATTTTCGTTTTCCTGTCTTCTCTTAGCTCCTTTTCTATGGTCTATAGTCCATCTGCCATTTCTTGTCTTTTCTTTTCTTCACTTCCTTCCATCAGTCTATTTCCAATCCCAGTAACCATCCCCAGTATCAGCCCCCTTTCCAATTCTCCCCTCCCATTACATTCCAGTGTCAATCCCCTTGTGTTCCCAGGACTGCCAGTGGTGTCCATTCCCTTCTAGTCCCCCTCCTTCCTCACTGTACAGCCCTTTCTAGTCCAAATACCATCCCAGGTATCAGTTCACTTCCACTCCCAGTGCCTTTCTAATGTTAGCTCCCTTCCAGTCACCCTACCGTCTGTCCATCCTCCTTCCAGTGCCATCTCCACGTTTCTGCTCCTTTCCAGTCCCCGTGCCCCCTCCCTTCCAGCCTCCTCCCCATTATCCAGTCACTTACCGGTGCCATCCCCAGGTGTCAGCTCCCTTTGAGCCCCCTCCTTACCCCCTATATCAGTTCCCTTCCAGCCACCTCCTCCCCCCCGTCAGCTCCCTTCCAGCCATCTCCTCCCCCCTTCCTTTCAGCTCTCTTCCAGCCACCTCCTTCACCCTGTCAGTCCTTTCTGCCACCTCCTTCCTCTTGCAGCTGCTGCTCCTGCTTCTTACAGAGCGGCGGCTGCAATAAAACTAATTTAAAAACAAAATTAAACCTGTGCAGAGCATTCCGCGCCCCCCCCCCTTGTGCAGCTTTACCTCCCCCCCTTGTGCAGATTCACTTCCCCCCCTAGTGCAGCTTCACTATAGAAATATGATGACAGAAAAAGACCACATGGCCTATCTAGTCTGTCCTTCCATATCAACAACTACAACAGTCCCCTTTTTCCTTTAGAGATCCTCTGTGTTTGTCCCATGCTTTTTTGAATTCAGTTACTGTCCTCATCTCTACCACCTCCACTGGGAGACTATTCCATGGATCCACCACTCTTTCCATAAATAAATATTTCCGCAAATCACTCCTGAATCTATCCCCCTTCACCGTCATTCCATGTCCCCTCTTAGCAGAACTTGCTTTCAAATGAAAGAGGCTCTCCTCCTGTGCATTTATGCCACGGAGGTATTTAAACATCTCAATCATATAACCTCTGTCCCGCTTTTCCTCAAAGGTGGTCATATTAAGATCCTTAAGTCTGTCCTCGTATGCTTTATAATGAAGACCACTAACCATTTTAGTAGCCACCCTCTGCACCGACTCCATTCTGTTCACATCCTTTTGAAGGTGCGGTCTCCAGAATTGCACACTATACTCCAAATGAGATCACACCAAAGACTTATACAGAGGCACTATCACCTCCTTTTTTCTGCTAGCCATTCCTCTCCGTATGCACCCAAGCATCCTTCTAGCTTTTGCCATCACCTTTTCTACCTGTTTAGCTACTTTAAGATCATCAGACAACCACGCCTAGGTCCCGCTCTTCTTTAGTGGACAAAAGTACTTCACCCCCTATACTATATTGCTCCCTTTGATTGCTGCAGCCTAAATGAATGACCTTACATATTTTAACATTAAATCCCAGCTGCCAGATTCTAGACCATTCTTCAAGCTTAGCTAGATCCCTCCTCATGTTATCTACACCTTCCTGGGTGTCTACTCTATTGCAGATTTTGGTATCATCCACAAAAAGGCAAACCTTACTCGACAGCCCTTCCGCTATATCACTAACAAAGATGTTTAAAAAAATCGGACCAAGGACAGAACCCTGGGGTACTCCACTGGTAACATCCTTCTCCTTAGAGTGAGCCCCATTAACCTGTACTCTTTGTTGCCTCCCACCCAGCCAATTTCTAACCCAAACAGTAACTTTAGGGTCCATCCCTTGGGTGCTCAGTTTGTTTATAAGTTGCCTGTGAGGAACAATGTCAAAGGCTTTACTGAAATCTAAATACACCACATCTAGGACTCTCCCTCGGTCCAACTCCCTGGTCACCCAGTCAAAGAAATCAATCAGATTTGTCTGACAAGACCTGCCTCTGGTGAATCCATGCTGCCTCGGATCTTGTAATCCGCTGGAATCCAGAAACCTCACTATTTTCTCTTTCAGCAGCGTTTCCAATAATTTACTCACCACCGAAGTTAAACTAACCGGCCTGTAGTTTTCAACCACATCCTTACTTCCGCTTTTGTGTAAAGGCACTACATGAGCCTCTCTCCAGTCCTTTGGCACCACTCCCGACTCCAACGAGGCATTGAAAAGGTCAGTCAGTGGAGCTGCTAGAACGTCCCCAAGTTCCCTCAGTATTCTAGGGTGTATCCCATCCGGTCCCATCGCTTTGTCTACGTTAAGTTGAGCTAGTTTCTCACAAACACAGTCTTCTGAAAATTGTTCAAGATGTCTCTCGCTTCTGTTCCGGTTTGTGGGTGTTTTCTGAGGTCCTGCTCCTGGTTCTTCATCTGTGAACACAGAACAGAAATATTTGTTAAGCAATTCCGCTTTATCCTCATCAGCTTCTACATATTCCTCCTCTTCACCCTTGAGTCTGACAATACCACTTTTGCCCTTCCTCTTCTCACTAAACGTATCTGAAAAATGTCTTATCCCCCATTTTATTGCATTGGCTATTTCCTTCTCTTTTTGAATCTTTGCTTTCCTGACTACTTTGCTAGCTTCTCTAAGTTTTTTCCAAATATAGATGCCTGTCTTCCTCTCCCTTGTGATCTCTTGTATTTCATGAAGGCCTCCCTCTTTTTCTTCACTTTTTCAGCTACCTCTTTTGAAAGCCATAGTGGTCTCCTTTTCCTTTTACCTTTATTTACCATTTTAAGAAAAAATTTGGTTGCCCTTAAAATATCTCCTTTCAGTTTTGCCCACTGTTTCTCTACATCCCCCAGCTGTTCCCATCCCGCTAATGACTCCCTGAGGTATTGGCCCATCTTGGCAAAGTTAGTCTTCCTAAAGTATAAGAAACTCACCTCTGAATGGATTCTAACAGCCCTAGTGCTAATACTGAACCACACCATCTGGTAATCACTGTATGCGAAATGATCTCCTACTATAATATCAGAAACACTTTCACCATTGGTAAGCACCATGTCCAGTATGGCCCCTTCACGTATGGGTTCTGTTACCAATTGCTTGAATAGTTCTCCCTGTAGAGAATCCAGGATCTCCTTACTTCTAGATGATACTGCAGCAGGAATGTGCCAATCAACATCTGGCATATTGAAATCTCCTAGCAGTAGCACTTCCCCTTTCCTAGCAATGCTTCATATGTTTTCAATTAACTCTGCCCACCTCTTCCTCTTGTGAGGGAGGTCTGTATATCACACCAATGCAAATCGATTTCTCTTTCCCTCTTTCTAGTTTAACCCACAATGCCTCCTTTCTCCCTTTTAAGCTCTGTAATTCCAAAGCTTTAATAGTATTTTTTACATATAGTGCCACTCCTCCTCCCCTTCTGCCTACCCTGTCCTTTCTGAATAAAGTATAGCCAGGTATAGTTACATCCCAGTCATGGTTTTCTGTGAACCATGTTTCTGTAAGTGCCACTAAATCCAAGTCAGCCACTCCCACCAAAGCTTCAACATCAGGGATCTTATTTCCCATGCTACGGGCATTAATACACACTGCTTTCCATATGTTACCCCTGTTACCCATTTCCATAGTTATTTAATGCATCACTTACCTGGGGGCTTTTTTCAACCATCTACAACGAATCTAGTTTAAAGCCCTTTTCAGTAGATTAGCCAGTCTACTACTGAAGACGTGTTGACCTTTCTTGGACAGAGGGGTGCCACCCTTCACCCCCCCCCCCGCCCTGTGCAGCTTCACCTTCCCCGTGCAGCCGCTGCTCCTGTTTCTTACAGAGCAGTGGCTGCAATAATGCTAATTTAAAAACAAAAGAAAACCTATGCGAAGCCCTCCGGCCCTATGAAACTCCTGCTGCGTCACCCGCGTTCAAAAGGAAGTGACGTTACAGGGGGAGGGCGCTTCAGCAGGGGTTTCATAGGGCCAGAGGGCTCCGTAAAGGTTCTCTTTTGTTTTTAAATTAGCTTTCTTGCAGCCGCTGCTCTGTAAAAGCAGGAGCAATGGCTGCACGGGGGGGCCGGAAGCACAGATGAAAAGCCAGTTTTCTCCTCTGGCCGCTCCAGGTGTCGTGGTCAGAGCAAAAAAAACGGCTTTTCAAGGGCTGGTTTTCATTCTCTGACGGCAGCCGGCCTGGCCATGGAAAAACCGGCCAGTTGGCAAGCCTACATGCCTCTGCAATAGCATAAATACCGCCCAGCTTCAGAAAGAAAAAAATCCCAAACTTTTAGCTAAATCTTAACAGCTCTTGAGTCATTGCAGGTGTAATCTGAGCCTGTCCGAGTTTTCCTTATCACTCACATAGTCTGGCTTAGGTCTACCGGCCTCACCCAAGAGGAGCTGAGGAGGAAATACACTCCTTTTCCTTCCTTGCTTGCTAGAATCAAGATTGCTTATTTAAAAATAAGTCCTTTTAACCAAAATCACTTTGTCACTTGCAGAAAAATAATTTTTACTGCTAACAGGCTTTAAAACCAGCACTCTCTAAACACAGGCAAGCACTTGTTCTTTTTCTTGGTAGCTGGTTTTGTGATATTCCATTTCTTCTGAATCAGGGAAAGGTTTCACACAGTACTGGATTTCCTTGTGCTCAAGTAATGACTGAGGCTGGGCTGGTCTGGAGTCAGGCAGGCTCCAAGGTGGAACATCCTCCTCCTCCCTGGAATCCAAGTCTTGATTATGATCCCAGGGAGGAATATCTGCCATGCCCTCCCTTCTGGCTAACCAGGAAGCCAACAGGTCTTCTGCCCCTCTCCTAGGATCTGATGACTGGTGCTCACCTAGGGACTGTTTCCTCTCCTCTGCCCATGAATCCCAGTCTATTCTCCTGGGGAACTGTCTCCAATTTCCTTCCCCCAGAGAATAAAGCTCAGGAACCGCTGAGGGAAACCTCCCCTTCCCCCTTCTAGAGAAGTTCTGCCTTTTTTTTCTGGGGAACTCTATGAGGTCTGGATCCTCTTGGGGTGATCTGTACTGAGAATTGAGCCTTCCCATGGTCCCCCTCCCCCCCCCCCCCGGGGGTCCTATGCCTGTCACAGCATACCCATATTTTATAAAATATGTACAGTGGTGTGCAAACGTCTGGAATCACTTGTGAGTTTTGCGTTTTTTTGTACTTTCTGTTTTTTAATTTTGTGTTAGCCCAGCATATTCATCTTTCTACCACGTTAAAAGGGATACATTTGGCTATTAGAGTTGACTTTTTTGCATTCCTTGCTTCCAATTTAAATATTTTACAGACACTGGGAGATAGCTACTGCGATTTTTGTGGATCCTGCGTCAAAACTGGATCGAGATTATCCAATATGCACACATTATTTCTGACCAATCAGAAGGCTGGTTTCACTAACCAGTCACAATGCAGATATCTAGTCAACAGTGCAGCTATAAAAACATGCGGAATTTTTGAATTTCATACGCTTTCTGGATCGACCATGAAGATGACTCAGACCCTGACGTTGGAGGAGCATGGTCGTGTGCCCTTTTTGAGCGAGGAAGGATTTTCAAGCCGTCAGATAGCCAGGAAAGTTGGCTGCAGTCAGAGCGCTGTTAAGATTGTACAGAAGAAAGAAATGGGTTCAGTGGTGGAAAAGCCTTGTTCAGGTTGTCCACGTGCATCAACATCATGCCAGGACCGCGCACTACAACGCATTTCACTGACTAATCGCAAGTTGACCTCTCCTCAGCTACTCCGAGAGTGGTCAGACAAGAATGAGGTCAGTGTCAGCTCATCAACAGTTCGTCGCCGGTGCCTGCAGTTTGGTCTCCGGGGCTGCAAAGCACGGAATAAGCCACTGATGACTGACATACAAAGGTGCAACCGGATCATGTGGGCGAGAAAGCACTCAACCTGGTCGACTGAAATGTGGGAAAAGGTGCTATTCAGTGATGAAAGCACCTTCTGTTTGTTTGGTAACCAGGCCCACACCTATGTGAGGAGATTTCCTGGAGAGGAATTCAAGCCTGAGTGTCTCAACCTCACTGTGAAGCATCCTTTGAAGGTCATGGTCTGGGGCTGCATGGCTGCCAGTGGCGTTGGACGTCTTCACATAGTCAATGGAATGGTCAACGGGGCCAAGTACATCACCATATTGCAAAAGTGCATGGTGCCATCAGCACACCAGCTGTTTCCTGGCCAGTTCCTGTTCCAAGATGACAATGCACCCTGCCATCGCTCCAGACAGGTGATCAGCTGGAAGCAGCGAAACAACATCAAGTCAATGGACTGGCCTGCCCAGTCTCCAGATCTGAATCCAATCGAGAACCTGTGGCACAAGGTGGCCTTGGAAATATCCAAGAGGCATCCGACATCAAAGAGTGAGCTGACTGAGTCACTCATTGCAGCTTGGAACCGCATTGTCACCAACGATCACCTTGTCAGACCGGTTCATTCAATACTGACAAGGTGCAGTCAGGTGATCAAGAACAAAGGGTGGCCCATCAAATACTGAGCCATCACTGACACATAAAAAAGGCCTTTTTCAAGGCCACATACATTAATTTGAAGGAAACCTGGCGTGCGTCCATAATATTTTAAAGCATACTTACAATAATATATCGTTGGCCAACGATGTACATTACACGATTTTCACAGAAAATCTATCAACAGGACAACTATGGGGAACAAACTCAGAAAATAAGGGCCAAACCAATACTAAAAGTTGGCCCTAATAGCCAAATCTATCATTTATCATGAGATACACAGGAAAAGCCACTGGGAGGAAAATGAAATTAAGATATAAGTTCACAAAGTTGAAAAAATGTCAAATTTACAAGTGATTCCAGACTTTTGCACACCACTGTAAATGTAGGCATAACGTGTATACATATTTACCTCTTCCTTGGAGCAGATACAAATTTTTGCGAGAGCATATGTGGTATTTCTGACAGCTTAGGTTGTCTTCATAAAATCAAACATGTGGCAGGTAATTTTATTACAGAGAGCCAACGTAAAATTTTAAAATGTGCCTATTTTATAAATGCTAAATACATAGTTATGTTTCCTTAGAAAATGGGTTCCCAGAATAATCCCTAATATTGCACAAATGCTCCAAAAGAAAATTAAACCTGCTTCAAAGAAGGTGCAACTTTGCGTGGATACTTGTCCTATTCTGCCTGAACTGTGCCTTTGACATCGCCTACTCATGGTCTGTGCAAAAGCACATATGACGGCTCACATGCTTCTATGCGTATATACATCCCTGCAGTTTTGTAACAACCACTGCCATATGGGAAAAGCTTTATAAAATTACCATAATAAAAGGTTTTGAACATTTACCCCTCACTTTCGTACATTTGTTTAATACTTTTAACCAATGTGCTGTGCAATTTAATAAGAGATAGATTGATTAGAAAATATATCCCCAAATTTTTTCTGAGTCTAACTAGGTTCTTTCTACAGAGGAAGTTTTGCCAGGTCATTGTGTACAAGGTATATTGGAATTTGTAAATGAAAACAGAATATCTCTAGAGAAGATGGTCATGTGCGTGGTGCCGCTGAATGCCGCGATGCTAGCCGGCCAACGCCGGGGCGGAGCAGAGGCTGCCTCTGTGGATATTCATCTGTTAATTGGTTATCCCACCTGAAAGGCTCGCCTAACTTTCACTGTTGTAGCTAACTGGACAGCAGTTGAATATCACTGCTGCCCGGTTTGCTGTGGCGCTGTCCGGCTGACCCAGATATTGAAGATCCAGGTTTAAAGTTCAGTGATGGCAGCGGCCAGGGCACTTTGGACCCGATATTCAGCACCGGCAGCTAGCGTTCCTAGAGCGGAGATAGCCGCCAGCACTGCACTTTGTTCAGGCTCAGTACTGAATATCCAGGTTTCCCGGATTGCTGTTAAGCTGTTTGCTTGAAATTTAGGCCAGTATTTCCTGTGTCTGACTTTCGCCTCATGTTGCTGACCAGGCAGCAGCTCAAAATTGCTCCCGGTATGCCTCAACGCTAACTGGTTAGCATCGGGTCGTGTAGTGGCGGCACCTGGGGATATTGAGCGGCACTAATCGTGTTAGTGCCACTGAATACACAGGTACACTACCAAAAAACTGCCTCCAGTTTTGCAACTGATTCCTATAGATTTTGGGGTGCTGAATCCAGGAAAAATAGCCAAAATGTTCCATCACGTCACGTGTTCTTGCAAAATTAGATTTCTTACCCATATAAGGAATGTTCACATAATTTCTTTTTAGCCGACTGCAGTTTATTTTCTTGGCCCAAAATAGAGGTTGTAATGGTTAACTAACTAGAAACACTCCCTCATGATATTTTAGAGTGTTTTGTATTCATTTTATACATTAACAGGACAATTGGGAGGCGGGGGGCTAAATCCAGTACTCGCGCTGGCGCATGTTCTTTCCTATTCGCCTCGCCTCGTTTGCTCGCTCAAACACGGTGGTTGCGACATGAACGTTCCTGTCAAATTTCAGTTTCTTGCAAGTTCATTATTACCTTTTGTTTGCTCAGTCGTAATCCAGCTTTATTCCGAAGTGGTTCACTACAGTTGTAGTTTGCAGTGCTGTGTATTTGTGATGGCTCACAGAGCCAGAGGTTGCGTCAACTCTCCGGACAGTTTTTGTTTTATTTGTGGGGAATATACCGTGAAAAAGCGGCAGAGGAACATTTCTGCATTTATTAAAAAAGTATATTTCGCCTATTTCGGTTTGAAGTTAGGCGATCAAGACAAATCGTGGGCTCCTCACAAAGTGTGCAAGAAATGTGAGGAAGATCTACGCTTATGGATGAAAGGTAAAAAACAAGCATTTCGTTTCGGAATACCTATGATGTGGCGTGAACAAAGAGACCACAGCAGTGACTGCTATTTTTGCTCTTGCATTGTGAAGGGATACAACTTAAAAAATAAGAACGTAATAAGTTACCCCAACCTTCCCTCAGCAATTAGGCCTATGCCTCATAGCAACGAAGTACCTGTGCCTGAACCACCAAAATCTTTGGATCATATTTGTGTGGACGGTTCTGATCATGATGAGACTCATCAGATGGCTTTTCCCGATGAGTCCAGTACTTCCGAGTTTGAAACTGAACCAGATCCGAAACCTGAACTTTTCTCTCAAGCTGAATTGAATAATTTAGTCCGGGATTTAGGACTCCCAAAAGATGCTGCCCAACTGCTAGGTTCTCGGCTTAAACAGAAAAATCTATTGTCACCAGGAACAACTTTTTATTGGTACCGCAACCGCGAGACACAATTTTTGAAGTATTTCAGCAAAGAGGAAGATTTGGTATTTTGCAACGATATATACGGAGTGATGGAAAAGTTTTAAAAACTCAAGTATGATCCTGCTGAATGGCGGCTGTTCATTGATTCGTCAAAAGACAGCATAAAAGGTGTTCTTCTTCATAATGGTAACACATTCGCTTCAGTTCCTATTGCTCACTCTGTTATTCTCCAAGAAAAATACGATAATTTGGCCCTGATTCTTCAGAAGATTCGTTATGATGAGCATAAGTGGATGATTTGTAGAGACTTTAAAATTCTATCCATGCTATTAGGGCAGCAATCCGGTTTCACCAAATATCCCTGCTTCCTTTGCTTGTGGGATAGCCGGGCCCGCGACCTACACTGGGGGAAAAAAGACTGGCCAATTCGGGAGTATTTGAGACCCGGTGAGAAAAATGTTCTTCATGAGAGCTTGGTACCTCGTGATATAATTCTATTACCACCTCTCCACATTAAGTTGGGTCTCATTAAGCAATTCATCAAGTCCCTTCCAAAAGATGGTGAGTGCTTTCGGTACCTTTGCTCAAAGTTCCCCTGACTTTCTGAAGCAAAGCTAAAGGAAGGACTGTTTGTTGGCCCTGATATAAGGAAACTCATTTCAGATGGAGCATTCGCTGAAACGATGTCTGAGAAGGAAAAAGAAGCCTGGGATTCCTTCAAGGATGTTGTTCTCAAATTCTTGGGGAACAGGCGGGATGAGAACTATAAGGATATTGTTGCCAGGATGCTCAATGCCTTCAAAGAACAAGGCTGTAACATGAGCCTGAAAGTCCATTTCTTGCACTCCCATGTGAACTACTTTCCCGAAAACTTGGGGGCGTACAGTGAAGAACAAGGTGAAAGGTTTCACCAGGACATCAAGGATGCAGAGAGAAGGTACCAAGGAAGATGGAACACCACTATGATGGCTGATTTCTGCTGGTTGCTGCTGCGGGAAACCCCAGATGAAAAATACGCCAAGCAGCGCACCAAGAGAAGCATTCGGGGGAAGAAGAAACGGGCCCACCAGGAGATTGATTGACCCAAGAATGACTTTAAAATCTAAACTGTGTTGACAAATATCGTGTTTTTACTAAACTTTGAAATAAAAATTTGCTAGTTATTACCACAGTGTCGGATCTCATTTATTAGAATTTTATTTTCACACCATCGGGTGTTTGTCTTCATGTATTGCAATGGTGCGGTTTGCGTTTTCTATTCTTACATACATACCTGTACAACATTTTTTGCACATTTCTTTGCTTTGCTTTGTGTCTAACCTCGCTCTTATATGCTCAATGTTTGTGCACATGTATGTGGCTGTTTTAAGTGCAGACAATTTTGCTACCATCACAGTGTGTTTTGTTGACATTACTCTATTCTTATGTGCTGCCTTGTTACAATTTTCTTTATTCTTATTTGAATAACTACTAAACAATTAGTATAAAGAATTCATCCAAGAAACTTTTATCTCGATCGCACTCAATCTGAAACGTTCACCTCAAACTGCTAACCCAATGTAGCAAAAAATCTGTACGTGATGGAGCAAATTGGTTACCAGATTTGGATTCAGCGCACCAAAAAACGTAAAAATCAATCGAAACATTAGAGGCAGTTTAAAAAAAATTTTTTTTAGTGTACCTGTGATATCTCACAGATCAGCATTTACATGGTTTGCAGGTCTGCAAACCATGTAAATGCCTTTGAATATCCCCTTTTATCAGTGCCGAATATCCCCCCTCTACTATTTTTCATTTTCATAATGATTTCTTTCTGGAGATACTAGTATTTTATCTTTCATTTATTCCCAGCATTTATGAGTTTTTCTGATGTTTGTCATACAAACATACAGGTATCACACTAATGCACATGAAAGAGTCACATGCTAAGTTTTTCTGTTATGCAGGCACTGTTTAGGAAATCTTTTGTGCTGTTTTTCTTCCATGAAAATGAGCTTGAGTAGAAAAATTGTATGCAATATTTAGCCATGGAAAAGTTTGCACAAAAATGAAATAAAATAACTACACCTTATTGGAGTATAGTTATATCAGTTTTTGCAAATCAAACTGTGATGCAAAGGTTGGATTTGCAAAAAATAACTATACTCCAAAGAAGGTGTAGTTATTTTATTTCATTTTTGTGCAAAAAATTTATCATGGCTAAATATTGCATACTTTATGAAAATTTTGTGTGCAGTTTTGCTAGTTCCCATTTTTGTGTTAGAAGCTGTTTTTCCAAGTTCTTTTGTAACAGTTCATTGGCCTGAAATTGTGAACATAGCCCAAACAACTGAAGAGCGGATTTGGTGAAGGAAAGTGAAAAATATGGATGAATCTACAATAAACGATGTACGATTTTATTCCCTAAAAGAAATAAATATGAGACTGTAAACACTAAGACTAAAAAGAAAGAGGTGTCTAGGTACTAACAAAAAAGAAACAAAGGAGCCTACAAGAGACAAGAAAACAATATTTCAAAGAATCTAGAGTACTATTGTCAGACAATTGACTCCTTGGGCTTCAGTGTCTCTATTTGAAGTCTCCACTATGGCCTCTCCTATTTATTTATTTTATTTAGCAAGCATTTGTAGCCCGCTCCTTCCAGCGATCAGAAGCGGGTAGGATTACTATTGTGAAACTGCCGAATCAAGGCAGGTACAAATTTTGTTTACATACAGATTGTCAGAAAAGCACATCATACAGAGTTAACACTTCTTAGCTATGGGGGAGTTCATTTACAGATATACATAAATACATATATACAGGATAATCTTCTTGGACACAGTAGTCAGGGGCTGCTCCATCTGTGGGTTTAGTTCAGGTTGAAATGTGATTGGAAAATGTGCGTTTTGAGTTTCTTTCTGAAGTCTAGAAGGTCATTGCTAGCTCGTAGTTCTGGTGGGAGTTGGTTCCACAGTGTTGGCGCCACATATGAGAAAGCCCTGTGGCTGGTGTTAGCTTTGGCAGATCTTATATCTGTTGGAGTGTGAAGGATGTTGGAATTGTGGGTTCTTCTCCTACTCTATATTTCCCTATGACAAAAAGAACAAGGACAAAGAGTCACCATTAATAATAAGCTTCTTACTTACATCGCTTAGTAATCTAGACATAGTCCAACTGCAAACTAAATGACATCACTAAGGGGTTGGGTTGTCAGCTTAAAATGCAGACATAACTAAGCTAAAGCAAGAGCTAAATCACATGCCTTTGGAAAGCAAACTTTGCACTGTTGTTGCTCCAGGCTTTAAGAGGCCTATAAATTCATTCCAACTCACCAGCAAGAAAGTAGAAAACAAAGACCACTGCAAAATAAAATAATTTCAAAAAAGGAACAAGGTTTAAAGATTTTTCTACTAAGCCCCCATTGTCCATATCCTCCTCACCTAACAAAAATATTAAGAATAAAATCACAATTTACAGTTTGCATAAGTAATATGAAGCTGGGTAGACCAAAGTACTGGTGCTAAATACATCTAGGAAGTGTGCATTTTCACATGCCTATTTTACACCTACTTTATCAAGTCAAATACACACATGCGTGTCTTTATAAAACACTAGTATGAGCACTGGCACACTAACTCTAGGGCTGGTAGAAACGCTTTGCTAAAGTACACACATAAATTCAGGCATTTAATAATCTATACTCCCCCTGCTCCACCCTTGTGTATGCCCTCAGTGAAAGTATGTGCTGTGCTAATAACGTGCGTATTTTTACGCTAGTTGGTATTTTATGAGGCCACTTATATGCACAAATGATTAAAATACTGGCATTTACTCATGTTCTTACTGCCTAAATCTAGGCAGCTCAAAATCACCCCTCAATGCTTAAAATTCCCCAGTGTTCCATTAAATAACTAATTAAAAATACAGAAAGCAAAACTAGGGTTGCAGTTCTTGAAATACTACATTGTGGGAAAAGAACCAAAGACAACACTGAATCCTTTCAATGCCAGGCACTGATGATCTCTGAGGAAGAGTTTTGTTTTGTGAAAGGCTGATGCAACCTTAAAACAATATTGCAAGATCAAATCAGTTGTAGTAAGGTGCTTCCGCTCTGTTGTGAAACACTGTTATATAGCTCTCTAAGAGATTTTAGTTCTATCATTTTATGGTGCTATACAACCTTAACAAATAAAATAAATAAGTAGATAAAATTGCAGGACCTACCAGAAGCATCGGAGTAACCTGCACAGGGCAGCTGCTACAACCCTAAACTGCAAAAGTACAATAGCATTGAGCATCTGAGAAGATTGATTTATTTTACATTCTAAGTGAATTATCTCACACATATGTTTCATGTTATTTATATTTTATGTTATAACACAAAAATGCCCAACAAAACTGGGGTGGGGTGACCTACATGAAGAAACCATGACTAGGACTTAAACTTTGAAGAAGCATGGAGAAACTTGATATTTGGGGAGGGGGGGGGGCAGGGCAGGCAACAACTTCACTAGCCTTGCTGGCTGTGGGAATTAAGAAGCATAGAGCCCTTTTCACTAAAGCCTGTTAGCTGGTTAATGTACGTTTTAATGTGTCACAACAGCCAGTCAGGAACACTAATGTGAAGATATCTGCACTGCGCTGTAACACATGTTAACTGGCGAGCACAGGATGGGGCGGGGACTGTACAGTGGGCATGGAAAGCGCATTACTACTAGTGCCAGGGAAGTTGCCGCATGCTCAGTATCAATGCAACTCTTAACATGGGTTCACCTATTGACTCCTCTATAATAGTCATTAAGTGAATCTGCCTTAGTGGAGCGCATGTTAGGCGAACCCGTTGCGCATTAGCTGCCGGGAATATGCTGGTCATGCCCCTGTCAATTAACATGAAGGTTTTGCAATTAATGTGCATTTATTTGATGCGTTAATTGCAAATCCTTAGCAGGCTTTAGTAAAAGGAGCATTTAGTATTAAGGCATAAAAGGGGGCTCGCGTGTTGGTTTAATTACTGATCTTGTGAGAAGCAAAGTTGAAGAGGCAACGCTTGAAATGACCTCTGAGAAGAGGTGATGGACTATAGCAGATTTTAGTCATACTTGGGAAAGATGCAGGAAGAGGGTTGGGAGATCAGGTAGAAGATATGAGAGTTGGCATTACATTACATCTTAGAATTTGTATGTTCAATCACCTAAAGTGGACAAATCTCAACTAGACAGACTAGATAGGTAATTTCACTCTATATCTGTCTTCACTGATTGTCTTACTATGACACTATGTTCCACTGTAATCCATGGATAGCCCAGTAAAGTTTTAGTGCCACTAGGAAAGGAAATACAGTATGTACAGAGTTAGACAAACACAGAAGGGACAAAGACAGAACTTATAACAGTCTAAGTACAATACTCAATTTGTGATAATTATAAAACAAAGGATATTATAATACCTCTGTATTATTCCATGGTGCAACCACACCTTGATTATTATGTGCAATTCTGGTCGCCGTATCTTAAAAAGGATATAGCGTTATTTAAAAAAGTTACAGAGAAGAGCCACCAAAATGGTAAAGGGGATGGATACTCCTATGAAGAGAGGTTAAAAAGGTTAGGGCTCTTCAACCTGGAAAAGAGAAGGCTGAGGGGAGATAAAATAGAGGTCTATAAATTAATGAATGGAGTGGAACGGGTAAACGTAGATCGATTGTTTACTTCATCAGAATATAGAAAGACTAGGGGACATGCAATGAAGCTACAGGGTAAACTATTTAAGACTAATAAGAGAAAATATTTTTTCACTCAACGTGTAATCAAACTGGAATTTGTTACCAGATGATGTAGTAAAAGCTGTTAGTGTAGCTGGTTTTAAAAATGATTTGGACAAGTTCCTGGAGGAAAGTCCATAAACCATTATTAAGAGGGACCCAAGATTTCAGTGCTTGATCCAATACAAGCATTGTGGAACCTGTGTCTTTTGGGGAAACTGCTAGGTACTTATGACCTAGATTGGCCACTGTTGGAAACAGGATACTGGGCTTGATGGACCTTGGTCTGACCCAGTATGGCATATCTTATGTTCTTATGTCAACAGCTCAAACTGATGAAACCACCAGTCTGTCACCAGTGCCAGTAGATGCTGCCTCAACCGATTACCGGAAGTTGCAGACTTTATAGCCACATGCTGATTTTCACTCGGTGCTGCAGCTAATGGTGTAATTTCATCTAAAATACTGCAGTTGTTTTATATCTAGGTTTACCTACTAAATCCTAGTCAAATCCAAGGTCCTCTATTCCATCCTTATCCTTCTTGACCTTTTGGCCGCTTTTGATACTGTTGACCACCACCTCCTCCTTGACACTTTCTCATCACTTGGTTTTAAAGGCTCTGTCGTGTCCTGGTTTTCTTCTTATCTCTCCCACTGCTATTTCTATGTTTGTTCTAATGGTTCCTCCTCTTCCCTTATACCACTTTCAGCTGGTGTTCCCCAAGGGTCTGTTCTGGGCCCTCTACCTTTCTTTCTCTACACCTAGTCCCTTGATTCTCTCATCTGTTCCCATGGTTTTCAGTACCATTTTTATGCTGATGATTCTCAAATCTATATCTCTACTCCTGATATTTCTCTGGCACTGCAGACCCGTATTTCTGCCTGTCTCTTTGACATCACCATCTGAATGTCTCACCGCTGATTGAAACTTAACATGAACAAAACTGAGCTACTTATCTTTCCCCCTAAGCACTTCTCTCCCCTTCCTCCTTTTTCTACCGAAGTTGGCAATTACTTCCCATTGTGACTATTGCAACTTCCTACTCTGAGTCATCTCTCTCCCCTTCAATCTGTTCAAAACTCCGCTGCACGTCTAATCTTTCGCCAGCCTCGTTTTTCTCATATAACCCCTCTTCTCAAATCACTTCCTTGGTTTCCCTTCCGTTTCCGTATCCAATTCAAACTCCTCCTTCTGACCTTTAAGTGCATTCATTCTGCTGCTCCTTCCTATCTCTCCTCTCCCTCTACACCCCTCCTCGTGAACTTCAGTCTTCTACTGGCTTGCTCCTCTCTTTGCTCTTTTCTTCCTCTGCTAACTCCAGACTTCGGTCCTTTCACCTTGCTGCTCCTTATGCCTGGAATAAACTCCTGAGTCTGTACGACAGGCTTCATCTCTACCCCTCTTCAAATCTTTGCTAAAGGCTCACCTCTTTGAGCCTGCCTTTGGATCCTGATCCCTTGCTCCTTCTGTCTCCTTACCCTTCCCTATTCTATCCACTTTCTAATTTTGCCTTGTTTGTCTGGATTAGATTGTAAGCTCTAATGAGTAGGGACTGTCTTTATCTGTGTTTGTACAGCGCTGCGTATGCCTAGTAGTGCTTAATAAATGTTTATTATTTGAAGGCATTACAGGTTGCAGAAAATTCAGCTGCCCGACTACTCACAGGTTTTGCAGACTCCGTGTTCCATCCATTTTAAATCAAGTCCTGCTGTCATCCATGTTATCATATGTCTCCTGAGCACAGGAATGAACTTTCGTTTCATACTGCAGTCCTCACACTATTTGTTTATTTCATTTTTTTGTTGAAAAATTGTTTGAGCTGAGAAAATACTTTTTGAGCTGAGAAAATTATTTTTTGGGCTGTATCATTATCTATTCATCAACAACAACACAGTCACCATGATAAGCACAAAGTTCCTTAAAATAAACACTGTTACTTATCTTGGCAAATTGCCACAAAACTCTTTCTTTTGTAGGAATGGATGTGTTTTCTAATGCTAATATTCTTCTTTAAATAAGAGCGACAAAGCAATTCCTCAGCTATTACAGAACGCTGCTGACACAGTCCTGTGCCTGGGAAACAGATGCTGAAATAGCAGGACTTGGAAATTGTACGCTCAGGGCTGGTGCAAGGAGATAAGACCCCCTAGGCAAACCTCATCCCTTGCACTACCACCCTCCCCCTCCTGCCGGTTAGCCTCCACTGCCGCCCCTCTGCAGCGGCGGCCAAGAGAGCAAATAGAATGCTAGGTATCATAAGGAAAGAAATGGAAAATAAAACAAAGGATATTATAATACCTCTATATTGTTCCATGGTGAGACCACACCTTGAATATTGTGTGCAATTCTGGTCACCATAGCTTAAAAAGGATATAGCGTTATTACAAAAGGTTCAGAGAAGAGCCACCAAAATGGTTAAGGGGATGGAAAGATACTCCTATGAAGAAAGGCTAAAAAGGTTAGGGCTCTTTAACCTGGAAAAGAGACGGCTGAGGGGAGATATGATAGAAGTCTATAAATTAATGAACGGAGTAGAACGGGTAAACGTAGATCGATTGTTGACGTTATCAGAATATAGAAAGACTAGGGGACATGCAATGAAGCTACAGGGTAAACTATTTAAGACTAATAAAAGAAAATATTTTTTCACTCAACGTGTAATCAAACTCTGGAATTTGTTACCGGAGGATGTAGTAAAGGCTGTTAGTGTAGCTGGGTTTAAAAAAGGTTTGGACAAGTTCCTGGAGGAAAGGTCCATAAACCATTGTTAAGAAGGGACCCAGGATATCGATGCGTGACCCAGTACAAGCATTGTGGAACCTGTGTCTTTTGGGGAAACTGCTAGGTACGTATGACCTAGATTGGCCACTGTTGGAAACAGGATACTGGGCTTGATGGACCTTGGTCTGACCCAGTATGGCATATCTTATGTTCTTCGGGACCTACAGTGGTGGCTATAGCCTGGAAGAGCCCCACAGCACTAACCTTCAAACTTTGACACCACAAGGCTATCTGCTTTTGCCCCCACTGATGCCAACTTCCATTTGTATGGGACAGAAGCCTTTTATACCCTCATACAAATAGGAAGTCAGCATTAGGCATTGGTGTGGGCAGAAGGAAACCTCCCCATGGCGCCAAAGTTTTAAGGTGAGCACTACGGGGCTGTTTCAGGCCATTGGCACTGCCGTAGGTCCCTGTGAAGGGCAGCAGGGGGCGCCCCTGGAGGGCCAGCTCTCTAGGCAACCACCTAGTTCGCTAAATGATATCCCCTGCCTTGCTGCTACCTATTATTTGATGTCTCCTTGAGGCCCTTTTAAAATAAATATTTATTCATTATTTTTTTGGTGCCCTTGGTTTGTTTATTTTTTGGTATCAATTGTGGGGTAGTGTAAACACTTTTTGACCTCCACTTTAAAGTCATTACATTGATTTCTGATAATCCAGCAAGTTAAGTTTGTTAGTTTTTAAGGTTTTACATAATTCATCAAATAAGAACATAAGATATGCCATACTGGGTCAGACCAACAGTCCAACAAGCCCAGTATCCTGTTTCCAACAGTGGCCAATCCAGGTCACAAGCACCGGTCAGGTTCCCAAAAGGTATGCCTCTGTATTTAAGAAAACCTTTAGTGCAGTATTACACAGTGAGAGTATTATATTAAGTTAGCAATTAGCCATTTAACTGTGTTTTCTGTAACAGGGCAGCAGATCTAGAACACTCTTCCTGAGGAGCTGTGAACTGAATATAATATTTTATAGTTTCCCAAACAATTTTTGTTTGAGGACGTATTTAATCATTATTTTAATCATGATTGCTGTATTTTACTATGTATTAATTTGTTATTTATGTAATTTTGATTATGTGTGTTTTATTTTACTGCGTAGAAAGGCTATAAATCAGTATTGTGGTTTAGAAGAATGTGTAAACAAATAAATACAAATAAATTAGTCATTTCTGTAGTGCTTCATTAGTAGTCCAGCCAACAAAATATTCACTGGTAATATGACTTTATAGGGTAATTTTATAAACCTTTTTGTGGGTGTTAAACACCTCTTTTAAAATTAGGTCACGCCAAAAATTAGATGCAATACACACAGGCAGGCACACATGCATTTGAGGAAGCATGCTCAGGGGAATGATTTTGGTTAGAGTATGGGTGGAAGTGCTGTTTGCATGTGTATTTTATATGCTGACATTTATTCCTGCTCTTGAGAAGGCGTAATGTCTGCACCTTCAATCTAGGTGTGATTTCTTCAGGAGTTGTACTAGTATTTTATAAAGTCCAGCGAAGAAAGCACGGTCCCTCGCACAGCTAAGCACAGTCCCAAGAACGAGGTGAAGAAAAGCCACTCATGGGGTAAATAGCAAATATAGACCATTTATTAGGCACTTTTGGAATCCACCTTACACAGCCATGTTTTGACATTAGCCTTCAACAGGGGTGTACAGAACCCCAAACATAAAAACAAAGAATATAAAAATATAAAACAAAATGAATGGTATATACTTGAAACATAATTATGAAATCGTATAAAATCCTTAAATATAAAAACAATTAAATAGGTAATCATAAACACATTTATTGTACCTGAATATAATGCACCTTGATCTTCTCCTAGAAAGGCATGAGCTAAATACTAACAATAAAATAAAATAAAAATATTATAATACCAAAAAGACATTGTGCAACCACATTCGTATAAAACATAACTATTGACAAACTTAAGCAGCATAATTCTGTAGTGCATTTGTGCCCGTTGAAACATACTATACAGAAAACATGATGACGATATTAAAAATTTGTCTTATCAACTTGTATATCAAAACAAGAGGTATCAGGTGGTACTATAGAAATAAAGAATTATAAAATCATTTATCAGTGTGATACAGTGTATCTTAGAGGCATAAGAGTAACCGCAAAGGCGTTGTAATGAATATGTGAATGAAATAAAAGAAAACATAACTTACAATATTGAAATTAGGTAAGCCCACAGGCAACTAAAGTGGGTTACACAAACATGAAGTGTAAAACCAGTACTGAATACATGGGCATACCACATACATGGGCATACCACTGCCTTCCGAACCCACCTCTATTTAATTTACAGAATGTCATTGCCGTATCAACTGTACTTACCAACGAGATAGGTGTAAAAGCCTGCATGCTAAATTGTAAATAGTTGTTACCTGTTAACCTGTTATCCATGTTTATTTACCCCATTTATTGTAAGTGCATTGAACTTCCCTCTTTGCACAAATACGTTTCCTGTAAACCGTGCTGATAATAAATAGTGCGGTATAGAAAAGCAATTAAATAAATAAATAAATAAATAAAATAAATAGCTCCCCAATATGGTGTCTTTAGACGCCTTTCAGTTATTTTACAAATAACTGGTACCTTACTCACATACTCTCCTTCGAAATGATATCATTTAAAAGATGCATTTCCCATTACGATGTTGTTAATCCCAGTATAACTATATCTTTTTGTCTCAAACCCTTACAGCATTTGTGTACCTCGTGTTTGTGTAACCCACATTCGGCTGTGTGTGGACTTACCTTATTTCACTATTATAAGTTATGTTTCCTGTTTCCAATAGTGCCAATCTAGGTCACAAGTACCTAGCAGTTTCCCCCAAAGACACAGGTTCCACAATGCATGTATTGGGGCAAGCAGTGGATTTCCCAGGTCCATGGTTGATGGACCTTTCCTCTAGGAAACTTGTCCAATTTTTTTTTTATCCCCGCATTTTATTGCATTGGCTATTTCTTCTTCTTTTTTTGTACCTTTGCTTTCCTGACTACTTTGCTAGCTTCTCTAAGTTTCTCCAAATATAGATGCCTGTCTTCCTCTCTACGTGATCTCTTGTATTTCATGAAGGCCTCCCTCTTTTTCTTCACCTTCTCAGCTACTTCTTTTGAGAACCATAGCAGCCTTCTTTTCTTTTTACATTTATTTACCTTTCGAACAAAAAGTTTTGTTGCCTTTGAAATATTCTCTTTCAGTTTTGCCCACTGTTTTTCTACATCCCCCAGCTGTTCTCATTCCGTTAATGACTCTCTGAAGTATTGTCCCATCTTTGCAAAGTTAGGTTTCCTAAAGTCTAAGACCCTCGCTTTTGAATGGAATTTATCAGCCCAAGTACTAATACTGAACCATACCATCTGGTGAAGATCACTGGTTGCGAGCTGATCTCCCACTGTAACATCAGAAACACTTTCTCCATTGATAAGCACTAAGTCCAGTATGGCCCCATCAAGTGTGGGTTCTGTTACCAATTGCTTGAATAATTCTCCCTGTAGAGAATCCAGGATCTCCTTACTTCTAGATGACACCACAACAGGGATGTGCCAATCTATATCCGGCATATTGAAATCACCTATCAGTAGCACTTCTCCTTTCATGACAATACTGTGTGTTTTGTATTATTTCATCCACTTCTACCCCCTGTGATGAGGATCTGAATATAACTCCAGTGCTAAAGGATTTCTCTTTCCCTCTTTCTAGTTTAACCCACAGTGCCTCCTTTCTTCCTTTTAAGCCTTGCAATTCTATAGCTTTAATATTATTTTTAATATATAGTGCCACACCACCTCCTCTTCTTCCTACTCTGTCCTTCTTGAATAAAGTATAGCCCGGTATAATTAAATCCCAGTCATGGTTTTCTGTGAACCATGTCTGTAACTGCCACTAAATCCAAGTCAGCCTCTTCCATTAAGGCCTCAGCATCTGGGATCTTATTTCCCATGCTACGGGCATTTATACACACTGCTTTCCTGATGTTGCCCCTATTACCCATTTCTACAGAGGTATTTAACGTTTCACTTACCTGGTGGCTTTCACCACTTACCTGGGGCTCTCCTCACCCATCCCCAGCAAATCTAGTTTAAAGTCGTCTTCAGTAGGTTAGCCAGTCTGCTGCTGAAAATGCTTTGATCCTTCTTGGACAGATGGACACCATCTCTGCTCTGCAGACCTTGAATCATCATCCCATGGTCCAGTAAACCAAAACATTCTCAATGACACCATCCACGCAGCCATGCATTCATCTCCAGGATGTGAGCTTCTCTGCCTCGGCCTTTACCCTCAACAGGGAGCATTCCTGTTCACCGCTGCTGCCTCGACTTCCTCTCCTCTCATGCCCTCCTGGATCCCTTACAGTCTGGCTTTCGTCCTTTACACTCTACTGAAATAGCTCTTGTCAAAGTCTCCAGTGACTTGTTCCTGGCAAAATCCAAGGGTCTGTACTCTGTCCTCATCCTTCTTGACCTCTCTGCTGCTTTTGACATTGTTGACCACAACCTTCTCCTCGATACCCTGTCCTCGCTTGGTTTCAAGGACTCTGTGCTATCCTGGTTCTCCTCCTACCTCTCCCATCGCTCTTTCAGTGTGTGTTCTGGTGGCTCCTCCTCCTCTGCTACCCTGCTCCCAGTTGGTGTACCCCAAGGATCTGTCTTGGGTCTGCTCCTTTTCTCTCTCTATACCCAGCCCCTTGGTGTGCTCATCTCTTCCTATGGCTTTCAATATCATCTGTATGCTGATGACTCCCAGATCTACCTCTCTATGCCTGAACTATCTCCAGCAATCCAGACCCGGATCTCTGCCTGCCTTTCTGACATTGCTGTCTGGATGTCACACCGCCGCTTGAAACATGGCCAAGACTGAACTTCTTATCTTTCTCCCTAAAACCTCCCCTCCTCTTCCTCCTTTCTCAGTCTCTGTGGATAGCTCTGTACTCCTTCCTGTTTCCTCGGCCCGCAATCTGGGGGTTGTCTTTGACGCCTCTCTCTCTTTCTCCACACACATCCATCTCATAGCTAAGACCTGCCGTTTCTTTCTCTATAACATCAGCAAAATCCGCCCCTTCCTCTCTGAACACACTACTAAAATGTTTATCCACTCCTTAGTCACCTCCCGTCTTGACTACTCTAACCTACTCCTTGCTGGTCTCCCTTTGAATCATCTCTCTCCCCTTCAATCTGTTCAACACTCTGCTGCACGGCTAATCTTCCGCCAGCCTCATCATGCCCAAATTACTCCTCTTCTCAAGTCACTTCATTGGCTCCCTATCCGTTTCCGCATCCAGTTCAAACTTCTCCTGCTGACCTATAAATGCATTCACTCTGCGGCTCCTCAGTACCTCTCATCTCTTATCTCTCCTTATAACCCCCCTCGGGAACTCCGCTCTTCTAGCCAATTGCTTCTATCTATGCCCTTCTCTTCTACTGCTAACTCCAGACTTTGCTCCTATCACCTTGCTGCACCTTACGCCTGGAACAAAACTACCTGTGTCCGTATGCCAGGCATCTTCTCTAACCCTCTTGAAATCCAGGTTGAAAGCTCACCTCTTCACTGCTGCTTTTGGATCTTGACTCACCTGATCTCCTTTTTCTCTCCCTTGTTTTACCCCTGCTTACACTAGATTGTAAGCTGTGATGAGCAGGGATTGTCACTTACATGTCTTTGCAGTGCTGAGTACGACTGATAGTGCTATACAAATGCTGAGGAGTAGTAGTGGTAGTAGTAGTAGTAGAACACCACCTGCACACCTATCTGCTCCGTCCTCTGTCCCAGAGCCATGAAGCCACATTTGATATGCTCTGAGGAATATCTAGCAGTATCATTTGTGCCGACATGGATGAGCAACATAGGATAATAGTCAGTAGGCTTGATGAGTTTCAGCAAACTCTCCGTAACATCTCAGATTTTGGCACCTGCCTCTCTGGACATAAAATCTGGTCGGCAGATGGACACATCAGTACCCCTCAGAAGAAAGTCACCAACTACCACTACTCTTCATTTTGTTGTGGTGACTGACTCTTTAACTTTGGGGTACTCAAGCTGTGGTTCTTCTCTTTCCTCGGATGCTTCCACCTCCTCCACTTCCAGGGCTGCATATTGGTTCTTCAATTCAAGGGCTGGAGGAGTTGGAGTGCTGATACTGCAGGCTCTGGTGACTTGTGTCCAACCTTCTTCCTTCTGTAGCATCCCATCTCTACCTCTGGATGTTTCAATAAGCATCTCATCAATGTCCTTCTCATTGTCTCGACTGCTTCGCAGTCTCGCCACCTCTTCCCTGAGCTCCTCCACTTGTTTCCTAAGAGCCTCAGCATGCAGGCATCCTGCACATGGAACCGGTCCCTCAACTGGAATTGGGATCTCTGTCTGGACAGAGGCAAAAGCTGTAATGGGGGCAACAGCTTTAGCAATACGATTTTTCCCAACCATTACTTAGTTAGTGGAGCTTTGGTACCTGTTGAAATAAAAGAGAGAGACCTACCAAATTCCCTACCTGTTCCTCAGCTGTCCTTTAAGAAAAAAAAAAACAGCTAACCTCTTTTAAGTGTGTTCTAACAGTGCTTGTCTATGTCCCTGTGTGTAGCTAAATAGAGAGTTGCCCTATAAAGCAAGAACACTCACATGGAGTGGGTGGGTGTTGGGATGGATAGGGAAGGACATAATACCTGATGAGATCAATGGTTTCAGAGTTAGCTGTGACATAAAATTATTGAAAGTTTGTAAAACACAAGACGATTGTCAAAAATTGCAAGAGGATCTTGAGAAATTGGGAGACTGGGTGTCCGAATGACAGATGAAATTTAATATGGATAAGTACAGAGTTATGCACTTAGGGAAGAACAACCCAAAGTACAATTACACGATGCAAGGTTCCACATTAGGAACCACACCCAGGAAAAGGATCTGGGCATCATAGAAACAGAAACATGGATTGCAGAAAAAGACCATATGACCTATCCAATCTGCCCTTCCATACCAACTACTATAGTCCCTTTTTTTCCTTTAGAGATCTTCTGTGTTTGTCCCATGCTTTCTTGAATTCAGATACTACTACATCCACCACTCTTTCAACAAAAAAATATTTCTACAAATTACTCCTGAATCTATCCCCTTTAACTTTCATCTTATGCTCCCTTGTTGCAGAGCTTACTTTCAACTAAAAGAGGCTCTTCTCCTGTGCATTTATGCTATAGAGGTATTTAAACATCTATATCATATCTCCTCCCTCTCGCTTTTCCTCCATATTGAGATCTTTCAGTCTGTCCCCATATGCTTTATGACAAAGCCCACTTACCATTTTGGTAGCCACCTTCTGCACAGGCTCCATCCTGTTTATATCCTTTTGAAAATGTGGTCTCTAGAATTGCATACAATACTCCCAAGTGCAGTCTCACCAAAAACTTACACAGAGGCACTATCAGCTCCTCTTTCCTGCTGTCCATTCCTCTGTCTGTGTACCCAAGCATACTTCTGGCTTTTTCTGTCCTCTTTTTTACCTGTTTAGCCACTTTAAGATAATCGGAAGCAATCATGCCCAGGTCATGCTCTTCTTTTGTGGACAGAAATACTTCACCCCCTTGTTTTTTTCCAGCCCAAATTCATGACCCTTCATTTTTTAGCGTTAAATCTGAGCTGCTAAATTCTTGACCATTCCTCAAGCTTAGCAAGATCACTCTTCAAGCTATCCATTCCTTTCTGAGTGTCTACTCTATTACAGATTTTGGTGTCATCTGAAAAGAAACACACTTTACCCGACAGTCCTTCTGCAATATCATTAATAAAAGTGTTAAAAAGAATCAGACCAAGGACAGATCCCTCTGGAACACCACTGGTAACATCCTTCTCAGAGTGAGCTCCATTTACCTGTACCCTTTGTCGCCTCCCACTCAATCTCTATCCTAGTCAATCATTTTAGGGTCCATTCCTAGGGTGCTCATTGTGGATAATACATTGAAACCCTCTGCCCAATGTGCAGTGATGGCCAAGAAAGCAAATAGAATACTAGGAATAATAAGGAAAGGAATGGAAAATAAAAGCATGGATAGTATAATGCCTCTATGTGCTCCATGGTGCGACTGCACCTTGAATATTGAGTGCAATTCTGGTCACCATACATTAGCAGAATTAGAAAAAGTACAGAGAAGAGCAGCCAAAATGATAAAGGGGATGGAAGGTAGCCACTATGAGGAAAGGATTAAAAGGCTAGGGCTCTTCATCTTGGAAAAGAGATGGCTGAGGGGAGATATAATAGAGGTTTATAAAATAATGAGTGAAATGGAATGGGTAAACATAGATCTGTTGTGTACTCCTTCAAGAAGTAGAAAGACTAGAGGACACAAAATGAAGCTAAAGTGTAGCACATTTAAGAATAATCAGAGAAAATATTTTTTCACTCAACGTGTAATCAAATTCTGAAATTTGTTATTAGAGGATGTAGTAAAAGCTGTTAGTGTAGCTGGGTTTAAAAGAGGTTTGGACAAGTTCCTGAAGGAAATAAATAATAAATAATAAATCATTATTAAAGCGGACTGGGGAAATCCACTGCTTACCCCTGGGATAAGCATCATGAAATCTATTTTTTTGGGAACCTGACAGGTACCTTTAACCTGGATTGGCCACTGTTGGAAACAGGATACCGGTATGGCATATCTTATGTTCTTATGATTCCTAGTAGAAATCTCCCATCTCTTTCAGACTTAAGTTGTACTATTAACCATCCTGTTCTTTCTCTATGTCAGCCATTCAAAATCCACATTGCAGTGCCTAAGCACTGTCAGAGATATTGTGACATTCACCCAGATGTAGCTGTTTGCATGTTTCTGAAGATCTATTATTGTACATAGTGCTGGATGAAAATGCAAATGAGCTTCTATTAAGTGTCAAAAGGAGTTATATTTTAGAATATGCACAGTGCTACTTCCGGGATTCCTGGGTATAGGACAGCAAGCAGGCTCTCAGGGAAGGTTCTTTCTTTTGTGTATAATATAGAAGGCTTTCAACGACTTCAGTCTCAGACATATGACAGTGTGGTGTCTTAAGGAGAAACCATATTTATTTCATTCCCTATTAAACTCGCACTTGTCACAGCAGAAAGCTACTATTCATAACAAATAGAGGGGAAACTGAGCTCAAATCCTCCTACAGTACAGAGTCAGTTAAGAACTGCTCAGATGTTATAAGGTGCATCTGTTTGGAGGAGAGTCTACATCGTGGGATTCATTCAACGTAATTTTTTGTCCAGCTGAACAGGCTTGGGACTAAGTATAAAGCTTGATGTTACAATACAGAACATTTAAAACACAGACCTCAAAAAGTTTAATGTGAAGGGATGGATGGGGTAGTATCTCCCTCAAAGTAGAGTTTGCTGACTTGGAGGTGGGGGAAGAAGAGGGGACTATGTCCTTTTTGGTGATTTCAAATGCTGGTGAAGAGAGGGAGACAGAGGGCGTGGTTGCCAGCAGATAACACTACTTCCTTCTCTCCCCGGCATCTGACCCTTGCTGGACTACGAGATGAATGGATGTAGGGGTGGGGTATGTGGCATTCTCTCTTCACTCAGTCTCCCCCCCCCAATACATGTTCCTCTCCCTTTTCTTCTTCTCTTCTCCCTTTTTTACCCTCTCCTCTCATTCCACTTTCTTGGCCCCCTCCTTTCCTACCCTCCCATTCTATCTCCTCTTACTCCTCTCTCATGGTCTCTTCTTTCTCTCTCCTCCATCCCTTTCCCCAGTACCTGCAGTCCTGAAGCTGGGGGCACATGCATACAGCAGGTATCTCTTCACTGATAGCAGGGAGCAGCAACACACACATTCTGGTCTCGCAGTACCAGAGCAGGGCGCACTGGCACTCAGATACATATGTCCTGGTCCTGCAGACCCAGGAGCCAAAAACACTCACACAAACTCCCAGCTCCAGAGCAGAAGACAAACACACCCCTAGCCTTCCATCACCAAAAGCAGAGAATATCTCCTACCATAGTAGTGACTATGCCCAGCCTATGATGTGCAGGCCATCTTTCCCCACATCCACTCAAAATAGGATCACCTCTTCCCCAAGTACATGCAAATAGAAACATATTCCCTTAGAGCAGCGATTCTCAACCTGTGGGTCGCGACCCCCACGGGCGTCACCACAGGATTCAGCGGGGGTCGCCTCACTCCGCTGTTAAAAAAAAAAAAAGCACACAAGTTGCTGCCAAGTCCGCTTCTCGGCAACGGCAAACTGACAGACTCCAATCTTCTGCAGCCACGGCTCCCTGCCTCTTAGGGAACTGCGGCTGTGCCTGCTGTGAGTGAAGCCATTGCGGAGCCTTCCTGTCTCTCGATGGGCTCCATGCAGCATTGTCCCGCCTCCAAAGGAAGTTGTTTACCACTTCCTTTGGTGGCGGGACAATGGCATGCTGCACAGAGCCCGTTGAGAGACATAAAGGCTCCACAACAGCTTCACTCACAGCAGGCACAGCTGTGGTTCCCTAAGAGGCAGCGAGCCGCGGCTGCAGAAGAACAGGGCAGTAGCAGGCAGACAGGGAGAGAGGAGGAGGGGGCAGGGAACCTGCAACGGGGCTGACATGAGGGAGGGAGGGGGCTGACATGGAGGGAGGGAGGGAGGGAGGGAGGGGGCTGACATGAAGGGAGGGTAGAGCTGATTGTTGGATGGATGGATGGATGGATGGATGGATGGAGGGAGGGAGGGGGCTGACATGGACAGGGGGGCTGACATGGAGGGAGGGGAGAGCTGATGGATGGATGGATGGAGGGGGCTGACATGGACAAAGGGGGGCTGACATGGAGGGAGGGAGGGGGGTTGACATGGACAGAGTGGGAGCTGACATGGAGGGATGGATGGATGGAGGGAGAGAGGCAGGGGGGCTGACGGAGGGATGGATAGATGGAGGGAGGGAGGGGGCTGACATGGAGGGAGGGCTGACATGGACAGAGGGGGGACAGACATGGAGCGAGGGAGGGGGCTGACATGGATGGAGGGAGGGAGGGAGGGAGGGGGCTGACATGAATGGAGGGAGGGAGGGAGGGGGGCTGACATGGAGGGAGGGAGGGCTGACATGGAGAGATGGATGGAGGAAGGGAGGGGGCTGACATGGAGGGATGGATAGATGGAGGGAGGGAGGGGGGCTGACATGGACAGAGGGGGGACTGACATGGAGGGAGGGAGGGGGCTGACATGGAGAGATGGATGGAGGAAGGGAGGGGGGCTGACATGGAGGGAGGGAGGGAGGGGGGCTGACATGGACAAAGGGAAGAGACAGGGAGACATACTGGACAGACGGGGGATAAAAGCTGGACAGAGGGGAGAGACAGTGTGGGTTAGGATTATAATGGGCTGATGGGGGGACTAGGACTGGTAATAGGTTGATTAGGGAAGGCTAGGACAGGGAATGGACTGATCAAGAGGGGGTTGGGACTGGTAATGTGCTGATAGGGGGGTAGGACTAGTAATGGACTGATGGGGGACTAGCATTGGAAATGAGCTGATCAGGGAGGTTAGGACTGGAAATGGGCTGATTAGAGGAGGCTAGGACTGGTAATGGGCTGATGGGGGGGGGGTAGGACTGGTAGTGGGCTGATTAGGGGAGCCTAGCACTGGTAATGGGGTTGAGGAGGGACTAGCACTGGAAATGAGCTGATTAGGGGAGGCTAGCACTGGTAATGGGGTTGAGGAGGGACTAGCACTGGAAATGAGCTGATTAGGGGAGGCTAGCACTGGTAATGGGGTTGAGGAGGGACTAGCACTGGTAATGAGCTGATGGGGGAGGTTAGGACTGGAAATGGGCTGATTGGGGGGGTAGGATTGGTAATGAGCTGATGGGAGGGTAGGATTGGTATTGGGCTGATTAGGGGAGGCTAGCACTGGTAATGGGGTTGAGGGGGGACTAGCACTGGAAGCGAGCTGATTGGGGGCTTCGACTGGGAATGGGCTTATTGTGTGGAGGGGAGGATAGAGCTGCTGGCCCTGGAAGAAAACTGGGGCTAAGGCTACAAATGGGCTGATATGAGGGGATGGGAGAATGGAACTGGTAGGGAGTGGAACAGAGAGGGGCTGCCATGGTATTTGTACTAGAAGGGACTGGTCAGTGGGGAAGGAGGGGGACTGGAAGGGAATGGACACCAGTGGCAGTCATGGGAAAGCAAGTTGACATTGGAAGGTACTGGGAGTGAGGACTGGAAAGGGGCTGATACTGGGGAGGGTTACTGGGACTGGAAACAGGCTGATGGAAAGAAGTGAAGAAAACGAAAGAAGAGATAAGAAATGGCAGCTGGACCATAGACCACAGAAAGAGAGCTAAGAGAAGACAGGAAAGCAGAAGCCTCAGATCGGGACCAGCATGATCAGAGAATAAATTGGTCAGACAACAAAGGTAGAAAAAATAATTGTATTTCATATTAGTGATTTGACTACAAAATCATCATAATTTTGAAATCAAATATTGTTACTTGTTATTGTGGTTTAAATAAGTAAATTTTATAAATAAAAACATATTGCAAAGGCCTATAATATATTAATAATTCAACAAATGATTACAGCGACAATGCGTTAACGATAAAGGGAGAGAGACACATTTGATTTTATCATTGGGGGTCACCACAAGTTGACCAATGGTAAAAGGGGTCACGGTACAAAAAAGGTTGAGAACCACTGCCTTAGAGCATGATTCCACAACCTGTACACGTGGCCTGCGGGCACAGACAAATGGAAGATGGGGCCAAGTTAGACCAATTCCGCAACCGTGGGTCTAGACGCACTCACGATGGCGGATGCGGGGATATGGACACATGCTCACCATATCCAGCAAAGTTGAACATAGCCGATACTCCCCGTCGCCACACCTCTGCTGTTAGAACGTGCACCCCTACTCTGCGGCACTCACTGTCTTCGTTGTGCACATGTAAAATACACATGCAATGAAGCTACAGGGTAAACTATTTAAAACTAATAAAAGAAAATATTTTCTCACTCAACGTGTAATCAAACTCTGGAATTTGTTACCGGAGGATGTAGTAAAGGCTGTTAGTGTAGCTGGGCTTAAAAAAGGTTTGGACAAGTTCCTGGAGGAAAGGTCCATAAACCATTATTAAGAAGGGACCCAGGATATCAATGCTTGACCCAGTACAAGCTTTGTGGAACCTGTGTCTTTTGGGGAAACTGCTAGGTACGTATGACCTAGATTGGCCACTGTTGGAAACAGGATACTGGGCTTGATGGACCTTGGTCTGACCCAGTATGGCATATCTTATGTTCACATATGACAGCTGATGGAATAGTAGATCCACTGCACTATAGTCCAGATATATTTGACTGCTGCATGGCCTGTGCAAAACTCAAGCTACATACACACACACACTCACACTTGCACTCATAGACAACATAATGCTGGCACGATGATACCCTGCAACTATCTGCATCAGCTGATATAACCGCAAGACATGGCATTCCATGAATGCAGGTCCAACCCACACTGCTCCCCGAAACAGGATGCCATCCTAGAGTCACCTACAGTGGATCCGTACATTCACAGACCCAATATGCACCACATAAGGCCTATCTGCATGGCCTGAAGACACACTATTCATCAGCTACATATCTCAGTAGTGATTACTAGGCATGAGCTATTCCCATTCTCGCCTCTGCACTCTGTTCTGTAGGCCTAGGTCTTGTGGGCCTCCAAACTGCAAGCACACCACCTCGATGCATAGGTGTCACAGCCAGTCATCACAATGGGGAGCAGAGCAAATTTTATTCTAAGTTCTGCCCTTATTCCACGTTCCGGCAGGTCTAACCTGTAATGTGGAGAACGTACACAGGCCATTCCTGAATACGCTGTGTAAGTCCCAGCACCTGGCCATGCCCCCACTCTGCCCCTCCCGCCCATGTACAGAGATCCCTGCACAACTGCCATGTATGTGCTGGGCCGCGATGAGTACTAATTACAGCCATAGACATCTTTGCTTGGAAAACATCTACACTGCATATCCATCAGCCTTATTCGTGTTCTGGAATGACCTCCTTAAGGTATTTGTTTCCTACACCCCTCATTATGGCCACTCAAAAAGTGGGAGAGATCACCCCAACCCCACCTCCCACCCCATCCTTCCTCCAATACCCCTCCATCTATCCATGCTAACTCCCCACCACTGTTCCCTCTAAGCTGTGCGAGTGTGCGCGCACACACACCTCACCGAGCGAGCGCACATACTTTACAACAGAGCGCACAAAAATTACGGTTCTGATTCTGATAGAAAACAACACAGATGTATTAAAATTTAAAAGTTGTGATTGTAATTACTAGAAATTTTCACCTTCATTTAGTAATCGTCTATTTTCATTTAATTTGATTAAAAACAATGTGGTGTACATACTGTATTCTGACATGTAGTCAAATTTTAAAGTATATAACTCCGAGTGTCGTTATGTGGCGCACAAAAATTTAACCTTCCTTCAAAAGCTGCACAGCTGATATTTCATGCGCACACAGCCTACAGAAATTTAGAGGGAACATTGCTCCCCACCCTCCTACATGCAAAGGTGTTCAGGATTACACGTCTAGCCCATGGTGACAGGGACTGTATGTAACGGACAAAAATATCCACTTCCCATTGAGCGGCGCCCTGGCATCCTATTGTTCCTTCTACATTAAATTTAAAAAACCTGAAAATGTTATTATCAGAAGCAAAATAGCTAAAACTTTAAAGCTTTCATACAAATAGGCTTTACAAGGTTTTCATAAGGGATTATAAAACTATACTGCAAAATCTAACAAGTGCAAATCTAACACGATTTGTGACACCATTAAATATCTGCAATGCAACAGAGGATGAACTGAAATCAAAAAACAATGAGGACCTTGAAGATCTTTGGCGAGAGGAGCCCTCCACAGAGGCAGCCATTGTTTAAAAGCCATAACACTTAACAATTAATCCACTGTCCTCTTTTTTTTTTTTTATTTGCTAATATGCAAAAGATGCCAGCGCAAACATTGCCACTGAACTGAAAGCAATCTTACAAGAAGGTGATCCCTTGATAAAATTATTTTGCTGATACAGGGATTCAAAAATTAAATAAAACATCATGGCCTGATTTAAGACATTTTCCCTTTACATGACTATGGGGAGAAAAAACGTAAATCATACCCCATAACCATTATAAAGTAAATAATATTTCAAATTGTTAATGACCTACACAAGATCTGGTTTCATATTAATCAAGCCTATAAATAACATGAATTCCTTGTATGATGAAACCTAGTGATACTGCACATGCTTTAAGACAACCAGTTGCACAGACAATTCTTTTTGTCGTGACGGAACCAATAAGAAACCTTCACCTGCGGCCAACTTATTTTAATGATACATTTTTGTAACCAGAATAGTATGTTACCAAAATGTTGATCATTTCTGTGGTTGTTTATAAACTGCATGACATAGAAAAACAGCATTCTGACATTTAGCGGCCAACACTGAAATTTGTAAGTTATAGTCTATTGGGATGATATTCAGAACCCTTATCTGGATAGCCGACGAGGTACTGTCCAGATAGTGCCGCTATATATATCCGTTAGTGCAGGGGTGGTACCTTCGCTATCTTGAGTTTCAGCCATAATTTATCTAGATAACTTGGTCTACATGAAAAGCAGGCCTAGGTTTCTATCTGGATAAGTGCCGACTGAAAATCACCGCTATCCGGATAAGGTCGGCACTCAATCTGGATATTCAGTGCTAGCTTCAATCTGAATACTGCTGATGAATATCCCCTTGATATTTAATCGCTGCGGCTGACCACCGTGGCATTTAAATATTAGTATTAGTCCTTTTGAAAATTGGGCCCTATGCCCCTTGGCCTATAATGCAGAAATGACAATTCATAATCTTAATGGTCTCTTCAAAGGAAATACGGATGCTTTCTAAATCAAGATGTCATTATTTCCTGAAATATAATTTGTATTCCTTCTTGCTGTAAATTATAATTAAGATGGGGAGGGGGGAGCAAAGAAAAGGAGGAGGAATGTCAGAGTAGGATAAGTAGGATAGGGAGGAGTGGCCTAGTGGTTGGGGCAAGTTACCTCAGGCCAGAAGGTCAGGGGTTCAAATCCCACTAGAGGACAGCAACCTTGGGCTGGAAGGACTGGGGTTTCTAGTCCCACAGGTGCTCCTTGTGGTCTTGGGCAAGCCACTTAACCCTCCATTGCCCATGTTCCCTGTAAGAATAAGTGTATGTGTCTCATATCCCCTTGTGTTAAATGTATCCCCCAATTGTGTTGTGACCACTTTGATTGAAGGATAAGGTGGTATACAAAACTGTCTAAATAAATAAAGAAACGGAGGGACAGGAGCACGGGAAGACATTTTATTCATGGAGTGGTAAATGCCTGGATTGCGAATCAGAAGATTTATTTATAGATTTAAGATTCTCAGTCTATCTAGAAAAAATTATCAGGATGGATTCCAGTCATACATTCATAAAATAACATTAAATCACAGACAATAGAACATAAGAGGAAAAGATTACAAGAGCATACCTAATAGGCCTGACTGGAAAATGGGCAAAAAAGCAATGCAATGTGCCGAGCACCCTGATAACACAACGTTTTATGCGCCTGAGTAGCATCACTAAATGACCTTCTTTGTGACCGTGAACCAGTAACATTATTCAACCTAAGCTTCATTTTCCTACGCATTAATTGGGAAATAATAAGAATCACATTGCTCCAACTCAGGTTTCTCCTGAACAAGCTGCCATGCCACGACATTTACAAGAGAGGCAGTGGCTAGATTGTTTCTGAAATATTATAACAGAAAACTCATTTGGATCCTGTTAAGATGAAAGGTCCTTTGGAAACCAACAATGTTATTATTGGTTTTAAAGTCAATTCAGGTCCACCATTAAGAGAGAGACATTTTCTGTTAAACTCCTGGATTACTTACAGCGGCAGCACCAACAGAAACGAATGTAGCACACATGAGATTGTAAAAATGCTGTAACGCGGAGAAAACTATCCATAAGTCACTTGCCGCTTCTCTTTTTCCCTCCTCTTTATAGATTCTCCTAACAGCAAGAGGATTTTCTACTTTATGAACCCAAACATCCCTTAACAGAGATGAGTCAACCACTGTATGTCTCACAAAATGTAAGCGTAACATGCATCATTGAAGAATCAAGGCAGGCAGTCTCAAGGGGAGGATGGGAGGACACAAAGAACAGTTTTGTATTCAGATACTTAACTGGGAAATAACTGAGTTATGACAGAAATTAAAATAATCTTTTGCTGTTATCGACTTAAAGGCTGTCTTCAGTTCTCTTGTTGAATGAGTATTTTCTGGGGAATCTGAGGAATGTTGGTTTTGATGAGTGATTCTTTACCAAGGGGCTGAGATAGGTTCAATAAATGGATTTCTGTTCCTAGGGTAGGGTTGCTATTGGTGACCAAGACAGTCTTCTAAGGGCAGACCCAGATAGGAACTGGACATGGGCCACGAAAATGTTAGAGGAAACTGAAACCAAAATGAAAGCGAATCCAAGTTAATTCTATAAATAGGAGTGAAGACAAATTTTAGTAGACATTGAGGTTGGGACGCACACAATTCTGGGGGTATTTTAGAAAAGGCTCTGCCAAACATGGAGCCTTTACTAAAATACATATGAGGATGTGCAGCTCGGTATGTGCATTTGCCAACACATAGTGCCGGAAGAGCCATTTAACAAATGTATATGTGGCAAAAATTATCGGAGGCAACCTGGTATACATTATATAGGCTATTTTGTCAACCTATATGAACAAATGCTGCCAATTAACTACAAAGCCACTATCTTTATTTAATTTGCAGGAGGAAATAAACATTGTAAAAGGGCTGGTCGAAATGGGCACTTTTTAAACATCTATATATGATAGGGAGCAGCTTAAAAACCAATGTGGACAATTTTGGTCATACACATGCATTCCTTATATTTATTTATTTATTTATTTATCGTTCTTTTATACCGCACTCTTTTTCATCAGTGCGGTTTACATTGAAACAGGAATACTCATTGCAATCAACAGACTGTTGAGTTTACATATAACAGGATAATACAACTGGGATTATAACTTTGGTGAACTTTGTACATATTTGTAACTTTAAAAGAAACTATATACACAGTATAGAAATTCTTATCATCATCTTAAGGCATTTACACTTTTATTGTCAGTGTTGGGGGGTTGATGATGTGCTTTGGAAGTGTAGAGTGAAGAGATGGTGCTTTATGGCTTTTCTGAATTGTTTGAGGTCGTTAATAGCTCTAATGTTGGGAGGTAGGTTGTTCCAACATCTGAAATGGGGAATACAATTGTAGATATTTGATGTGCCCAGGCCTTACCCTAACCACACCCCAACACACACCAGTGGAATTTCTATATCTTATGGACATCCATGTGTAAATTTAGAGCTTCTAAAATCACCATTTACACATGGACGTCATTTCTGCATACAAATGATGGAGTTTCCATGCAGAAATTGCAAATAAGGCTTCTAAAATAATCTCTTAAGTATTTAATCCATGATGACCAATGTTTCAATCCCCAAGTGGGCTGAAAATAGTCACTTTGAGAATGAAATCATGGACAGCCATGAATTAAATACTTAGGAGTAGTACAGTTTTCCTGGCAAAAAAGATGCTGGTATTCATATGCAGGACTCTTTCTTTAATACATGAGAACCATGGGTAAATTTTAGCAGGCAATGGAAAAGGAAACAGAACTCAATACCATCAAGTACCACCCCCCCCCCCCCCCCCCAAAAAAAAGGCTCTGCTTAGGAGGTAATTTTATAGGTTTTATAGATTTTACACACAGAGAAAATATTTTATAAAATTTCCCACCATATAAATCGTGACAATGTAGCAGTCAATCCAGGACCCTGGGCCTGCAGTAGGCTCACTCAAACCACAGCATACAGCTTTATTGATTAAACAGGTGCTTTTTTAAAGTGCTGTCTCCTGGCAACCCAGCAGCCCCTGGGTTTCCTTGGCAAGGTATAACTGGAAGTAGATTGACAGGCCTTTTCTTCTGAGGCAATGGAGGGTAAAGTGACTTGGCCAAGGTCACAAGGAGTACCAGTAGGAATTGAACCCTAATCTCTTGGGCACCAGACTGCTGCTCTCACCACTAGGCTAGTCCTCCTGACCAGTGGGAATCGAACCTTGATTTCTTGGGCACCAGGCATAAACAGAAGTAAACACAGAAATAACAGCTTAGCCCATTTTCCTGGGCTAGTTACAACAGAGTTTCTACCCAGTTTCGCTCCCAAATACAAGGAATCTTCCCCCAGCAGGCTGTTGCACGACATCAGAATAAAGGTGAACAAAATTCACAAACATCCCGACAACAGCATATCACCCCTATCCTTAAACAGCTACACTGGCTGCCCACCCAAGCATGTATCAAATACAAATCAATCATGAACACATTTAAAAGCATATATAACTTATCTGCTGACTGCTTGCAGTCACTCATTCACACAACATCAGAGAGCAGACCAAGAAGAAAACAAACTGCAAATCTACTTAAAGTCCCCAAACTCAAAACAACCAGCATGCAAGAAACATGCTAGCACACTTTCTCCATCTATGTTCCAACTCTATGGAATTCCCTACCAAGAATATCAGAGCAATGAAAGACGTAAAAGAGTTCAGAAAGAGGCTCAAAACACACATCTTCCAGAAATATTATGGGACAGTCACATAACACAAATCAGACAGACAATCGTCCTCATCACACACAGAATTAGACCCTCCTTGACTCTCACTGTAAATAAGCTACCTGCATGCAGTATATACAACTTTTGATTCTTACTGTAAATAATTTACCTGTAATCAGCATATTATAGCCCACCCTATTATAAGGATAATTAAAATAACCCTGTTATCTTGTATCTGTTACAATGTTCTATGAATGTTCAATGTAACTTAAGTTCTGTTATGTTCAATGTAAACTGCCTTGATAAACCTGAAAGGTGGTATATAAGAAATGTTAAATAAATAAATAATCCAGTTTCTCAATCATGCACTTGTCAAATAATAAATGCAGCTGGACTCATTTCTCAAACCAGCAGGGTATATTATTGAACCACTAGTGTAGTAACAGCTCATTGCAACTCCCTACCCGAGTTCCTTTTTTTTTAATTTTTATTTATATGACTCTTAGGTTACAAACAAAACCCAAATAAGAAAAGAAAATACCATACAATATAGGAAAACACTCATAACAGCCGAGTTTAAACAAGGTTTGAACAAGTTCCTGGAGGAAAGGTCCATAAACCATTGGGACCTGGGATATCTATTGCTTGACCCAATACAAGCATTGTGGAACCTGTGTCTTTTGGGGAAACTGCTAGGTACTTGTGACCTAGATTGGCTACTGTTGGAAACAGGATACTGGGCTTGATGGACCTTGGTCTGACCCAGTATGGCATATCTTATATTCTTAAAATTTGCCAGTGGAGAAACCCAAGGTCCTTTATAGATTAGCTACAGGAGCTTAGTTCTCAGTGCTTAAGTTAACAACAAAACCCATCTTGGCTCCTCTGTTGGCTGGCCCCTGGGGTTTCTCTCTTATCTTCTAGCACCTACTGAAGCAACAAACACCCTTTCCGCCAACCTGCCTCTCACACAGAAGCTGGGCCCTGGTGTTTCTTTCTCAGCCTCCTGTACAACAAACAAACAAAAGTCCAGTCTGGCTTCTTCACAAACTGGCTCTCTGAGTCATCGTCTCAGCTTTCCTCATATCTTTTACTACTCATACCTCATTGGCCGCAGTTTGACATTCCCACAGCTATCCCTGGACCCAATCATAGCGCATCCTTCTGCAGGGAATGGGGTTTTCTGCTTCCTTCTCTTGGGGCTTTCCCAATTCCATCACTAGGAAATTTTATGCTGCCTGCCTGGCTCACACCATCCTAGCTAGATTTCATTTTTCCATTTATCTAAGGTGGCTCCAGTCATTAAGCCCTTAAGGAGAACTGGACTACATTTAGGCCAGGGATTCTCAACCCAGTCCTTGGGATACACCTAGTCAGTCAGGTTTTCAAGATAACCACAATGAATATGCATGAGAGAGATTTGCATACAATGGAGGTAATGCCTACAAATTTCTCTCATGCATATTCATTGTGGTTATATTGAAAACCTGACTGGCTAGGTGTGTTCCGAGGATTGGGTTGAGAACCCCTGTCCTAGGCAATTCCCTGCACTTACACAGCATTGGAACTATTCCCAGGTCTGGCTCAAGGGGTAGTAACACTCTGAGCTAATTTTGGCTTTGGCTTTCCCCCCTTTTAGTCAGGGTCACTACTAGGGTTGCCAACTTTTTGAAGGAGAAAAAACCCGCCACATCTACTCATGCTCTGCTCAAGCCCACCCCAACCCCGCCTCTGCCCTGCCCCGCCCCCATCCCACCCTTGCTCCAGCCCCTGTCCCCAAAAAAACTGCAGAGAGGGCAATGTGCAAACTGAACGAGCAAGATTTCTACACATTCTTAAACAGAAATTCTATACTGACAGAACACGCAGCATTGGTTGTACACACACACACACAATACAGACAGGTCTTCATCAATAAATGAGCACAAAACAAAAAGAGAAATATATAGACAAAAATTAACTGAAACCCCAAGAAGACAGACTCTGCATGCAGTTCAGTATCAGATAAATAAGAGATGCAGTTCCCCATACTGTGTAAAATATAAAGGTAGTACAAAGTCCTATTAAATTGAAAATAAAATTATTTTTTCTACCTTTGTCTGCTGACCATTTTATTCTCTGATCATGCTGTTTCCGATCTGAGGCTTCCATTTTCCCACCTTCTCTTAGCTTGTTTTCTGTGGTCTATAGTCCATCTGCCATTTCTTGTCTCTTCTTTTCTTTTTTTCACTTCCTTCCATCAGCCTATTTCCAGTTCCAGTAACCCTCCATCAGCCCCCTTTCCAGTCCTCCCCTCCCATAACATTCCAATGCCAATCCCCTTGTGTTCCCAGTGGTGTCCATTCCCTTCTAGTCCCCCTCCTTCCTCACTGTCCAGCCCCTTGTAGTCCAAACACCATCCCAGGTATCAGCTCACTTCCACTCCCAGTGCTTTCCCCGTGTCATCTCCCTTCCAGTCACTCTACCCTCTGTCCATCCCCCTTCCAGTGCCATCCCCATGTTTCTGCTCCCTTCCAGTCCCAGTGCCACCTCTCTTCCAGCCTCCTCCCCATTACCCAGTCACTTACCAGTGCCATCACCAGGTGTCAGCTCCCTTTGAGCCCCCTTCTTACCCCCTCTGTCAGTTCCCTTCCAGCCACCTCCTCCCCACCTTTCAGCTCTCTTCCAGCCCTCACCTTCCACCTGTCAGTCCCTTCTGCCACCTCTTTCCCCTTGCAGCTGCTGCTCCTGCTTCTTACAGGGCAGCGGCTGCAATAAAGTTAAGATAAAAATATAAACCTGTGTGGCGGCTTCCTCCCCCCCCAGTGCAGCTTCATTTTCCCTCCCCAGTGCAGCTTCACCGCCCCTAGTGCAGCTTCACCTTCCCTCTCCTGTGCAGCTTAACCCCCCCATGGAGCTTGACCTCCCTGTGCAACTTAACCCCCCCATCCAGCTGACCCCCCCTGTGGAGCTTAACCTCTCCGTGAAGCTTAAACCTTCCCTACAGCTTCACCCCCCGCCATGCAGATTACCCCCCATGAAGCTTAACCTCCCCGTGCAGCTTACCCCCCCCCCATGGAGCTTAACCTCCCCATGCAGCTTAAACCCCCCCTCCTTGCAGCTTAAACTCCCCTCCGTGCAGCTTAACCCCCCCCGTGCAATTCCCCCCCCCCCTGTGCATCCGCTGCTCCTGCTGCTCACAGGTTTCCTTACTTTTAAATTAACTTTATTGCAGCCGCTGCTCTGTAAGAAGCAGAAGCAGCGGCTGCAAGGGGGGGGGCCAGGACTGTGATCGCAATCGCGATTGCAAAGCCAGTTTTCTGCACTGGCCGCTCCTGATCTCGCGGCCAGAGCAAAAAAACGTTTTTTCAAGGGCCGGTTTCGGTTCTCTGCCGGCAGCTGGCCTGGCCACGGGAAAACCGGCAAGGCTGGCTGAAAACCGGCCGGTTGGCAACCCTAGTCACTACTGGCTTCAGTTAAATGCCAGCGTCGCCATTTAACTTAATTGGTATATTCAGTGCCACTATCCATATAGGTAGCGGTGCTGAATATACAAAGAGTGCTGGAGTGGTCTGTTTAGGCTATGCTAAGGCTGGTGCTTCCATTAGGATAACTAGGCAATTGCCTAGAGCGGCAATGTTCGGGGGGGGGGGGGGTGCCCCATTGCTGCTGCTGCTGCTGCCGCCTCTCTCCATGATCTGCAGCAGTGGCAATAGCAATGAAACCGAGACACAGCACTTACCTGAACTCTCCAGTGTAGGGTCACGATTCATTCCCTCTATGACCTGCTGCTTTCACCCACCTCTGACACAGACTTCCAGTTTGCAGTCTGAGTTCAGATAAATGCTGCATTGAACTTTTAATGCCAATGCCGCCGTTGCAGGTCCTGGAGAGGGGGGGGGGGCAGCGGTGACAATGGGGTGGGGGCAGCAGGATTAAGGTTCCACCCAGGGCACCTCTAATCCTTGCACTGACCCTGGCTAGGCTTGCTATTTGGCAGGCTTAAACTAAACACATAACTTATCTGAATAGTGCCTGTAAATTCCTGCTATTTGGATAATTTTCTGGCCTGTCCTTACTTCTCCCCTAACATGGCCCACAAAATATATTTATTTATTTATTTATTTATTTGCAGGCTCTTTTATACCGCGCTATTCGACATCAGTGCGGTTTACAATGAACATAAGAGTTGCACATCTCAATTTCGTGATTTGTGCTTACAGTGAAACAGGTATAATAACTTGGGTATACATTAAACAGGAAAATTAAACTTGGGTATGCATTAAGCAGGTATAACAGGTAAAATAGGGTATAAATAACCAGTCCCTTAACAAGGAGACACGATGAATAAATACAGTCTACTTTATGCAACAATATAATGAGTTATGCGGCACTGCATAAGTTTCTCATGGTGGTTGGAGGGGAAGGTGTGATTGCGAGTGATCAGTCTGGGAATGTGACGTGCATGAGTTTGAGGTGCTGCATTGAGATGTGAGAGTGGGTGAGTGTGGGGAGAAGACTGCATCATCGTAGTGATGAAGAAAGAGGTGCCGTTTCAGTGCCTTCCTAAATTGGGAGAGTTCACTGATGGTTCTGATAGTTGCTGGTAGTGCGTTCCAGCAGGATGGAGCAAAGAAGGAGAAGGCTCTGGATCTAGTGAATTGAGAACACTTTGTGCTTGCCTTAGGTAATATGAGAGTATTTGCGGCATTCGATCTCCTTGCTCGATTGGGAGGTGTGATTGAAATTAGATCAGTAATGGCAGTAGCAGGGTATTTATTGATGGCTTTATGGGTCATAATTAGGATCTTGAATGAGATCCTGGCTTGTATGGGTAGCCAGTGCAATTGTTTTAGTATTGGGGTAATATGAGAACTTCTTGAGGCTCCATGAAGGATTCTTGCAGCTGAATTCATTGCAAGTTGTAAGGGGTTAGTCGTGCACTTAGGTAGACCATACAAGATCGCATTGGCATAGTAAAAGTGAGGCATTATTAGGGCCTGAAAGACAGTTCGGAAGTCATCAGGTTCTAACAGTTGACGCAAATTGCAGAGGGTCCGGATTTTATGGTACACCGACTTTGTTATGTTTTTGATATGAGCCTTCATATTAAGTTGCTGATCAAGCGTTACACCTAGGTATCTTACTGTAGTCTTGCATATGATCTCTGCGTCGCGAACCTTGATAGACAGGGGTGGAGTAAAAGCCGGATTCCTGGTTACGAAGAGGGCTTCTGTCTTTTTGAAATTTAACTTAAGCATTTGTGCATTTAGCCAGTCTGTGACAGCATCAAAGCACCTGATAAGTGGGGATAGTTCAAGATCTTCTGTCGAAATTGGCATGTACATCAAGATGTCGTCAGCATAGACCAGGCAGTTGATATTAAATGATTGGATGAGATCACAAATGGGTTGCATATAGACATTGAATAGCAAGGCGGATAGAGATGAGCCCTGTGGAACACCTTTAGTTTGGGAGAAGGAATCGGAGTTGGAGGGGCCAGAACAGACATGTTGCCAGCGATCAGTGAGGTATGAAGCGCACCATGACAAAGCTGAAGCTTGAACTCCCTTCTCTCTGAGGCGTAGCAGGAGAACTTCGTGGTCTACGGTGTCGAATGCGGCAGCAATGTCCATGAAGATCAGTGCAAAGTCTGATATGGATAATATCTGGCCATTTGGCAATTTAAATAGCCCAATTTTATCCGTATATTTTTTGAAAACACATTGTTTGGCTAATTATGCATTTCTAACGAATGCATAATTGCTTTTGAATCTCAGTCGGATAGTGCACAAAAGGAACACTCCAAGATTCACCAATAAAACTCTCCCAGTAATAGATACAGAGCAGAAGTAGGGTGTTTCACTTTACAATTCTTCATATCAAAAAGATTCTATTCAAATTCTGGTCTCACATCAGTGACACCACCAACTCCCTGCACTGACAGACATAGTGCGTCATAACACAAAATCCAGCAAATGGACATTCAATATCAGCACCACATCTAATAACTCAAACTGCACCAACCCTACCTATGACGAATCAGCATTGCAAATATTCTAGAACACTAGTAACCTCCAACCGGATAAAGGGAACAAGCTGAACTACCACTGATTCCTACACAGGACCAACATGTTAATAGAATTCCTCATTTTGACCGCATATGGAAAACACAGACCATCACCTAGTGTAGCCCTCCTTACCCCAAAGAGCTTACCATCAGGCTAATGTGATCAGTCTGGCAGTTTCTTCAGGTGGAAGCTGACAGATTTCACTAACCTCGTCTTATTCTCCCTTTACTATGAGGCAAGTAGAGAACAAGAAGAAAATAAACTAAAGTGGATAAGCCACTATCAAAGTGATGTTACAAGTATTAATGGTAGTTAGTTAGTAGTTTGTAATCATGGACTACATAAATGACATTTACTTTCAGGAATAGGATTTTTAGGGCAATTTATTAAATACTACAATAGTGTTAACTCATAGTAGCATTTTGCTCACATCAACATAACAAGAACTTAGGTAAGTGTATTCAATCACAACAAGTAACAGGCAAGTCAAGTTATTCTTTAGATCTGCAGGTGAAACTTTTACACAACAATTTCCAGGCCAATTTCTACTAAGGAATTCTTATTTTCCTTTTCAAAACCTTCAAACTTTTTCCTCTCTAACAGGTACGTTTCCTTTTTGGAATTTGGGTTTTTTCCCCAGTCTGTTTTATTTGAGATCAAATATATTTTCCCCATTTGTCTCTGTGTAGGGTGCTCCAGTACCTCTTCCCATTCTCTTTCTTGCGAAGGGGCCCAGGACTCCGGATCCTTCTGCTACTGGACTGAAGGTCTTCCCTTGTTCTTCAGATACCCTCTTCCGCGCTGGATCCTACTCCCTACCTTTAACAAATCAACAAGGAAAATCCCTGTCTATCCTATAAGTTGGGGCAAAATGTCTTACTCTTTAAGAAAGAATATTGGTTTTTTTTCAGCAACTATAACACTTCCCCCTATCTTATTAAATAAAAGGATTTATTGATACACCCTGTCTTCCTTTTTTCTTTGCATACATCCACTCCACACTCAGGACTGCACCCAACCACAACCACATGCAGCAATATCCCAAACACACTTCCCTTAATTGAGCCAGCTAGGGATTGCTTTATTCTTTCAATCCAGGAGTGAGACTACCCTCTCAGGCCCATTAAGGGTCAGTCTCAATAAACTAAACACAGAGTCCAGCAGAATGTTTAAGCTCTGTGTTCTACTTCAGTTGCACACTACAGTTCAGTCACAGTTTAGGTTTGAATTTTCTCTTCTCAGGAAACTTGTCAAGCAAGCAAACAGTTCAGTCACTTCAGCCAGAAATTATCCACTTCTGAAAAGGCAGAGGGGTTTTTTTTGTAGTCCAAGAGGACTTTTCTTATAGAATCAATCCTCTCTTCCACTCTCAAGAACTTAAAGTTAGATTCAGAATTACAGTTCCAGCTCAGAGTATAAATGGCTTCTAGCTGCCACAGATAACCCTGGACAGAACGTCCACAAGCTAGCTAGGCAAAATTTATTTTATTTTAACCCTCAAATTACACTAGTACAGAAAAGAAACTGCAGACAAACATTGAAATGGAAACCCCCCAAAACAGAAACTGAGCTGTGGAACACTGGAGAAAGAGAAAAATGCATTTTCTCCTCTATCATAAATGCATATTTTCAAAGCTGCCATTTCATTCTCTAGAAACTGCCACTTTTTTTGTACTTTTGTTGTCTGATCATTTTATTTTTCTAGTTGGTCTGGTTGTGGTCTCTTTTCCACTTCCTCTTGTTGATTTTCTTCTAAATCGCTGTTATTTATAGATAGATATGAGCATTCAAACAGCCCCCCACCAAACAGAAATACAACTACCACCAACAACTGGGCACGCACACATCCCATCTACACATACAAGTTCATTGTACTACATTGTTAATTACCATCATGTTAAATGTTATACTTCAATGTCTAAATGTCGTTAAGCAACTGTAATGTTTAAATGTTTATAAGTACCCTAATGTTAAATGTAACCCTCCAATTGTGATGTGACGTGACCACTTTGATTGAAGGATAAGGTGGCATACAAATCTGTCTAAATAAATAAATCCTGGGATTTGGGCCCCTTAGACCTATGTGGGCCCTGTCCTGCTCCCTTGCCCTGATGACCCTGCTGTAGAGTCTGGGGGACCTGATATGGTGGATCACCTCGGTAAGGCTGGCCTTTCTGGTGAAAGGGTGGCCTTTTCCCTGATGGTTTCTTCCTGGGAAGAATAGAGGTCTTTCTCGAGAGCAGAGTCCTGGTGACATATTTGGTCTCTATCTACGCTGCCTTGTCCTCCATCAGCTTGCCAAAGAGGTTTTCACTGAGGCAAGGGACATCGAGGAATTTCTCCTGGACCCATCGCTCAAGGTCCGATGCCTGAAGCCTGGCCTGGTGTCGAGCACCGATACCTGCGGTGGCCACCCTCGCGTTGGACTCGAAGCCATCGTAGGCCACCCAAGACATATACTTCAAGCACTTCCTGATAGACTTCACAAGGGTCTGGAAGCATTGGAGGTGGTCCCCGCTGAGACCCGCCAAGAACCCCCCGAGTTCCTTGATTAGGTCTTGGAGGTACATGCCGATATACAGCTGATATGCTTGTATACGGCATGCTAGCATCGAGCCCTGGTAACATTTATGCCCGAGGACATCGAGGATGCGGGACTCCCTACCCAGGGGCACCGAAGAGTGAGTCTTCAGTCTTTTTTGTCGACGTATGGCCAACTCGACCACCATGGAGGTGTGAAGGAGTTGTGCCTTCCTGAAGCCGGGCCCTCGCTGGACCGGGTACATGGTGTCCAGGCATCGGCTCACAATTGGTACCGATGTTTGCATTTCCTACATTCAGAGGAGATGCCCGAGGATAGGGACTTTGAGGGCCTCCTTGGGTGGGGCCTCATATTGAAGGATTTTGAGTTCCTCTGTGCGGGGGTCCTCCTCTAACTCCATGGTGAGGGACAGTGCCTTTGCCATGTCCCGGACAAACTCGAAGAATGAGGTGTCCTTGGGCAGGGACCGGCGTCTCGATGCTGGTGGGGACAGATCCAAGGGGAGGTCACGGTGTGTCTGTGTCTCCAGGGAAGTCTTGTCTTTGGACTCTCAGTCTGAGTAGTCCATTAATTAAGGGCGTCATTGGATCTGGCCTTCGATGAACCGCAGCTAGGGCTTGGCTGGAGTCAGAGGCACTTATCGGGGAAGATCTCGCTCCTGAGGACTGGCAGTGGGATTGAGACCTTCACTGAGGATCGACTTGAGGCATGAGGCTCTCGAGGATCTCTTCGGCAGCCTAGGGAGTCCTCGACATTGAAGTCCCTGAGGTCTCAGCATCGACACTTGCTGCTTGGCAAGGAATGCAGAAATTCTGCATTCCAATGCCATCATCCTGACTTCCTACTCAGGAGTTTCAGCCTTCGACACCGATGCCAGAGTGACCAGTTTGGGTATCGGGGAGACGAGGGAGTCCTCGACAGGATGGGCCTCGGAGGTCCGAGATCCATTGCCGGCAGCCTCGGCATCTGTCCTGGGTATCTTGGCCATCCGCTCCTGCTCCAGCTCCTCGGAAACCCTCCAGAGGCTGTGGGACCTCACATGAGACTTGTCATGTGAGTCCCCTTCCCAGGAAGAGGTTCTCGAAGACTTCTTCTTATGCTCTCACTCTGGGGAACCCTTTTTGGAGTGTCTGCATGCCCGCTCAGGCACAGTGGGGGCTTTATGTGACTCCGAGGGACCTTGCGGGGCTTTAGAGTGCACGGCTACTGGGGATACTGGGGCTGAGTCTGACCTGTGGAAGATGTCGTCCTGCTTCTGCCAGCAACTCTGGATGGCCTTAGCAGACATCTTTTTGCACAGGGAGCATGCCTCGGGGTCTTGGTCAGCACCTAGACACCTGAGGCAACAATAATGTGTGTCGGTAAGGGACATGTTCCTGGAGTACTGATCACACTTTTTAAATCCGGTGGCCATTGGGGCAAAAAGGGCCCCAGCGAGGTCGAAGACCTTCGATGGGGCCAGCGGTTAGAAAAGGCGCAAAACTGCACTGAATGAAAAAACCCAACTAAAAAGGTTCCGAGTTCCGAATCAAAGGCGATGGGGCTCAGAGGCGGGAAAGAGACTGGTGCTAACCGGATGGTACACAAAAGTGCATGAGAAAATCAACTTTTTTCCGGAGACGAAAGACGAACATCTGTAGGGCTGCAGAAAAAGGGAGACTAAGATGGCACCCTTATACGGCATGGGGACCAAGCATGCATGGTGGCATCTCCCAAAGGCTTTCTTTGAAAGCTGGGGAGATGCTTCCGTGAGGGCTTCATCGGTGTCGATGTCACCCATATGTGAGGACTGACTTCCTGTTTGTTTCTGGAGAATCCGAGAGTACTGTAAGCATGTATTTGTTATTATTTTGTCTGGTCGTGTGCCTGGGTCTCTTATGATCACATCCTGTAAAATGTCTGCTGAGGAGTGGTGCATGATTTTGAAATCTTTTTTGTTTTCTCACCAAATCTTAGTCTCCACCTAAGTCCGAGTCCCTGCTCTGTCATGTCCACAGTAGTGCCCCTTTCCACAGCACCACCTATCTACTTCCTTCTCCAATATTCATTAACCCTGACTTTATTTATTTTATTTAACATTTCTTATATACTGCCTTTCATGATATCAAAGTGGTTTACATTGAACAAACTGAAATTACATTGAACAGAGCATTATAACGGAGATAACTATTTTACAGGGAACATGGGCAATGGAGGGTTAAGTGGCTTTCCCAAGACCACAAGGAGCACCTGTGGGAGTAGAAACCCCAGTCCTTCCGGCCCAAGGTTGCTGTCCTCTAGTGGGATTTGAACCCCTGACCTTCCGGCCTGAGGTAACTTGCCCCAACCACTAGGCCACTCCTCCATCTATAAGAATAGATGTTGGGGTAAGACCTCCTTATCCTAACATCTATTCTTATTACCCTCCCTCTGAACCTTCCCCTGGTTATTACTTTGTTCTCTCCCACTTCCACAATATATGTCCTCCTTTCCCTTCCCACTCCCATAGTATCTCCCTCTTTTTCCCATCCTTATCCTAGCATTTGTCAGCATCAAAACCCTTTTAGCCCCAGACTCCCCACCCTAAAATCAGCCCCTTTCCAGTCCCATTTTCCTACCTCCTGTACCAGCCCCCTTCCACTTCCAGCCCCTTTCCAGTCTCAGTCCCCCCGCATGCGTGGTGGCGTCTCCCAAAGACTTTCTTTGAAAGCTGGAAGTATGCTTCCGCGAGGGCTCCATCGGTGCTGACATCACCCATATGTGAGGACAGATTCCTGCTGTCCCTGAAGAACACCTGTTACAGGTGAGTAACTACGCTTTCTGGAGGGGACTGAGACTGGAAAGGGGCTGGGAATGGAAGGGGACTGGTTCAGGAGGTAGGAAAATGGGACTGGAAAGGGCTGATTTTAGGGCGGGGGGGGGGTCTGGGGCTAAAAGGGTGTTGATGCTGACAAATGCTAGGGTCAAGATGGGAAAAAGAGGAAGATACTATGGGAGTGGGAAGGGAAAGGAGGACATATATTGTGGGGGTGGGAGAGAAGCAACTCCCCAGCTACAGGCTACTGAAAACCCATAGCAAAAACAGGGCTACCTCAGGGGGAGCCGCAAGCAGCAGCAATAGAGTCTGTGCCCACAGACGACAGTAGGATCCCTGTGTCCCATGAAACCAGCACTCTGGTACCCTGAACACAGAAGGATCGGAGGGTAGGAGTTGCCTAAACCCCAAAAAGGTTACAGAGCACAGCCTGGCCGAAGGCACTGTCCTGTTAGGACTCTCTTTCCAGGCAGTAATGGGCTGCAAAGGTATGAACTGAAGACCATGTGGCGGCCCGGCAGATGTCCACCATCAGGACAGAGTGCAAGTTTGCCACCAAGGCTGCCATGGCCCTGAGACGGTGCGCTGTGATGCGGCCTTCCAGCAGGAGCCTCGCTTGTTCATAAGCGAGGGCAATACGGTCTGCCACCCTTGTGGACAACATACGCTTGGTCACTGCCTCCCCCAGCTTACTAGAGTCAAAGGAGATGAAAAACTGAGAAGCTTTGCAGTGGCCCAGAGTGTGTTGGATGTAGAAGGATAAAGCCCTCTTACAGTCCAAGGTGTGAAGGACCGTCTCCGCCCGACTGGAGTGAGGTCTTGGAAAGAAGGTAGGGAGCACAACTTCCTGGCTGAGATGGAAGGGTGACACTACCTTTGGCAGAAATTTGGGTGCGTGCGAAGTACCACTCTGTTCTTGTAGAACCTGGTATAAGGCACCTCCACCACAAGGGCCTGAAGCTCACTAACATTGCGAGCAGAGGTCAGCGCAACCAGGAAAGTCACTTTCCAAGAGAGGTAGCGAAGGTGGCAGGTAGCCAGACGCTTAAAGAGTGGGCGAGTGAGCTGCCCCAACACCACGTTGAGGTCCCATTTGGTTGCCGTAGGGTGAACCGGGGGCTTTTATAAGAGCAGGCCCCGAAGAAATCGGGTCATCAACGATTGGACCAAGAGGGGCTTACCATCCACCGGATGGTGGTAAGCCATCAGGGCACTAAGGTGCATTTGGACGGAGTTAGACTTGAGCCCGGACTGAGAGAGGTGGAGAAGGTGCTGTAATACCAGAGCCACCAGGCAGGAAAAAGGATCAGCCCTGTGTTTGGTGCACCAAACAGAGAACTTGCGCCATTTGAGGGCATAAGCCTTCCTAGTAGAGGCCTTGCAAGAGGCCAGCAGGAACTCCTGAGCCTCAACTGGAAGGTTGAAAGGGGCCAGTCATTCTCTCAGCAGCCATGCTGTCGGTGATAGGGACCCCAGGTTGGGGTGCAGAAGGGAGCCTGCCTCCTGAGATAGGAGTCCCAGGGCGGTCCCCAAGGGGATGGGGCCTCCACCGTCAACTGTAGAAGCAGCAGGAACCATGGTTGTCTGGGCCAGTGAAGAGCTATCAGGATGAGCGAGGCCCTGTTGCAGAGGGTCCTGAACAAGGTCTTGGCGATCAGCAGCATCAGAGGGAAGGCATATATGAGGCCGTCTGACCATGAGACCAAGAACGCATCCACTGTCACCCTGGAGAGGTAGGCCTGCCGGGAGTAGAAGCGGGCAACTGAAAGTTGTCCGGGCTTGCGAACAGGTCCATCACAGGTTCCCCCCAGAGCTGGAAAAGCCGACTGGCTACCCTGGGGTCCAGCTGCCACTCGTGCAGCTGGAGGACTCTGCTGAGTCTGTCGGTCAGCAGGTTGTCCTGGCCTGGCAGGTACATTGCCCGTAGGAGGATACCCTGTTAGATTGCATATGAGCAGAGGACCAGTGCCTCCTGACAAAGGGTACGAGACCCCGTACTCCCCTGTTGGTTCATATAGAACATCGCCACCTGGTTGTCCGTCTGGACCAGCACCGGCTGGTGATGTAGGTGGTGACAGAAGACCTTCAGGGCTAAGTGTATGGCTCGGAACTCCAGGAGGTTGATCTGTTGGGTGCTCTCGTCTGGTGACAAGTGGCCCTGAGTGCGGAGATCTCCGCAGTGGGCTCCCCAGCCAAGAACAGAGAAGTCCATGGTGAGGACCCTCGGGGCCTGAAAAGGCATGCCCGCCTCGAGATGCTAGAGCGACTGGGGGCCAGGGAGAATGCCAATTAGCGGGTCACAAAAACTCTGTCTCAGAGGCAGACCATGGCCTGAGAGCTCTGATCCCGGAGACACCACTGTGCCACCCTCATGTGGAGGCGAGCATCTGGGGTGACGTGGACTGTAGAGGCCATTTGCCGAGGAGGCACAGGAGAAGCCGGGCAGGCACCGAGGGATGGTACTGTACATCCCGAGCTAGAGAACTGAGATGATCGGCTCAGTCCCTGGGCAAGAAAGCCTTCGACTGAAGAGTGTCGATCTTTGTCCCAATTAACTCCAGACACTGTGTCAGGGAGAAGGTGAGACTTGGGGTAGTTTATGACAAAGCCCAGGTGTTGCAGAACCTGGATGGTGTGTGCGATGGCCTGCTGCACCTCTGAGGCTGTGCCTCCCTTTATGAGCCAGTCGTCCAGGTAGGGAAAGACGAAGACCCCCTGGAGCCGGAGAAAGGCGGCCACGACTACCAGGCATTTTGTGAAGACTCTTAGGGCAGAGGCTAGGCTGAAGGGGAGCACCCTGTATTGAAAGTGCCTGCCCCCCCACTATGAACCGCAGGTACTCTCTGTGGTTGGGATGGATGAGAATGTGGGTTTAAGCATCCTGAGGTCTAAGGAGCATAGCCAGTCTCCCTGTTGGAGGTATGACAGCAAGGTTCCAAGGGAGAGCATCTTAAACTTCTCCCTCACCTTATGCCCCCTGTCCTCTTTGGCACAAGGAAGTACCTGGAATAGAACCCCTTGCCCTTGAGGTGGTGGGGCACTGGTTCCACTGTTTTGTCCTCAAGAAGACCTGCCACCTCCTTCAGAAAAAGGTCCCGTGGAGGGGAGACTTGTGGGGCTCTCCCTGGAAATAAGGGGGAGGTGTCTGGATCAGGTGGAGGAGGTAACCCTCCCTGACCATCCTTAGTGCCTAGGAATCGGTGGTGATGGTCACCCACCTCTGGGCATAGAGGGCCAGACGTCCCCCTGTGGGCTGCTGATCTTCTTGGGGTAGATAGGCTATGCTTAAGGAGTCAAAAGCTCCCCCCTGGCTGATCCGGAGCCGGTGCCTGGGGTTTTGGAGCCTTCTGCTTACATTTATTTATTTAGTATACATTTGTATACCGCTACTTCCAGCGATCAGCAGCGGTTTGATTACAGATTGGAAATTGTCAAATCATGACAGGAAATTTTTGAGGCCCTGCCCATGTCCCTTGGCCTGCTGACCCTGTTGGGGAGCTGGGGAGGCCTGATAAGGTGGGTAGTTTCTGTAAGCAGCTCCCTTCCTCGGGTAGAAGGGCTTTTTACCCGAGCCCTTCCCTCAGGGAGGGGCAGCGGTCTTTTTAGAGAGCCTGGTCCTCGTCATGAACTCGGTTTCCAGCTTGCCAGTCTTGTCGGTCATGGGTTTGCCAAAGAGGTTCTCCTCCTTGGCAGGGGACATCTAACAATTTGTCCTGAACCCACTGCTTGAGATCAGACAACTGTAGCCAAGCTTTGTGGCGTGCACCGATGCCAGCTGCTGCTACTCGAGCTGCTGACTCGAACCCATCATAGGCCGCCTGAGACATGAATTTGGAGCACTCATGGACTGCTTTGGCCTGGTTCTTGAACTGCTGCAAAGGTTCCTCGGATACATGCCCATGTACAGCTGGTAGGCCTGGATGCGGCAGATGAGCATTGAGCCCTGGTAGCACTTTCTGCCGAGGGCATCCAAGGTGTGGGCCTCCCTGCCACGGGGCACCGAGGAATGCGTCTTCTGGCTTTTCAGACAACGCATGGCCAACTCCACCACCATGGAGTTATGCAGTGGCTGTGACTTCTGGAAGCCCGGGCTCTAGCGGACTCGATACATCGAGTTGAGCCATTTGCTTACCACTGGCACTGAAGCCGGTGTCTCCAACATTCGGAGCATGAGCTGTTCCAGGATGGGAGGGATGGGTACCATGAGCGATTCCTGCAGAGGGGCCTTGTACTGGAGGATTTCCAAATCATCTGCCCGAGAGTCCTTCTCCGACTCTGTCAGGAATGCTAGGGCCTTAGACATGTCCTTGACAAAGTCCAGGAAGCCCTTGTTCTCAGGTGTGGACCGCCATCGGGACTCTGAGACGGGAGAGTCAGAAGGGACGTTGCGGTGGTGATGGGTGTTGGGGGACTCCTCATCCTCTGTCTACCACTCGGAGTAGTCCATCGAGAACTCATAGGAGGGCTGCTCTGCGGGCCTCGAGGCTCCTGAGGTCCTGCGGCTTACGCCTGGCAAATTCACCGGGAATGACTGCTATCCCGTCGAATGGGACTCAGTGCGACCTCGGTCGAGGATCAGCTCGGCCTCTGGGGACTTCATGAATGTCGCGGGCCTGGTGATCAGGGTGGATGAACCAGTCATGCTGGACAACAGTTTCCGCTGCTGGTCCATGAAGGCAGACAAACTGTGCTTGAGGGCTGCCGTTCTGGACTCCAGACCAGAAGGCTCCGCAGCCTCTGGCGTGGGCACCGAGGGACTCGGGCCCGACTCCGGCTCCCCTGAAGGGGAATCCTCAATGAGGCTGGTCCGCAGTCGGATCCTTCCAGAGGATCTTAGCAGGCTGCTTCTTCTCCAATGCCTTGGATGAGCATCTCGGACTGCAGGACCGGGACTGGGCCCGGGGGACACCCAGCTGGTCGGAACCATCCAGGGACGCTGCCTTTGAGGGTTTCTTCTTCTTCCTGGGTTCCCTCAAGGGAGACCCCCTTTTTGAGGACCCATGATGAAGCTCGGGGTCGGAGGGTTCTGCCTGAGATGTCAGGGCCTCAGACCGAGTCCCTGGCCTTTGGAGGCATCAGGGACTCGGGGAAGAACTTATCATGTTGCTGCTGGCGGCTCTTGAGGGCCTTGCTGGACATCCTCTTGCACAGACTGCAGGCTGCCATGTCATGGTTGGAGCCAAGGTCGGCAGCATCATCTTGTAGTGAGTACTATAGGAAAAGGTTCACGTATAAGGGTGTACATTGACAAACAAGTCAGTTTGTGTTTAATGTTTTATCAAATGTCACATATTGTTTTCTCAGCATGAACTTAAGGCAATAAGGCTCCCCTGATGAAACCACAGGCCGTGAAACGCCGCAGTGGGACCCCAATGAGAGCGTCGGGAACTCAGTGGAACTCAGTGGAATTAGCATACAGACTCCAATCTATGCAATACTTCCGAGAGCTTGGATTGCAACAGCCAAGTGCCAGTTAAGTGCCAGTTTTTTGGAACGTATGAATGATCCTGGCATATACGCTCTATGACACCAAGCCTTAAAGACTGTTATTATCACTTTTAATAGTGCGGGGGATGTTCTAAAAAATAGATTTCCAAAAAGAGGTCATTGATGTGATTATCAGCTACAGCTGTGGAGAGTATACTCTATTAGCCCGGCTGGCTAGAAACTGAGACATTTGGAAATCTGAAGACACGATAAGTAAACACTTAAGTAGCTGAGATATATATTAATGTATTATTTTGTTATTTTTGAGCGCAACCCTAGATATTATAATTAGATCGCTCAGGTAGAGACCTTGAATTTTTATGGTTGGAGCCAAGGCAGCGGAGACAGCAGTCGTGTGTGTCGGTCAAAGACATAATTTTAGAGCACCAATCACACTTCTTAAAGCCACTGTGCAATGGGGGAAAAAAGTACCCCTGCAAGTACCCCTGCAGGTCTGGGCTGTCATTGGGAGAAAAAAGGTGCGAAGATATCAGAAAAGAAAAGAGCGAAAAATAAGGAAAAACAGACCGAGCCTGATGGCGAGGCACCGAGGTCGGTAGATGGGAAGAGTACCGGTGCGATACCGGAGATGAGTGTGAAATTCAGAGAGAGAAAAAAATCAACTTTTTCCCGGGACAAGGCAGACAACGTCTGAAGGGCTCCGCAGAAAAAAGGAGACTGAGCAAGATGGCACCCTTGGGTAGGAAGGGGACCACACATGTGTGGTGGCATCTCCCAAAGGCTTTCTTTGAATGTTGTGGTGATGCTTCAGCGAGGGCTCCATTGGTGCCATCACCCATATGCGAGGACTGACTTCCTGCTTGTTCCCAGAGAATAAGCCCATTTCCATTTCCAGTCCCAGTCTCCTCCCATCAGCCCTCAGCATCAATCCCAACAATCACCTCCTTCCCCCAGATCATTCCCTGCCAGCTACCTTTGTTCTTCCTCTCCCTGCCTCTGCTGGAGTGGCTGTATTAATGTTTAAAACAGCTGTGGGAGAATTTTCATTTGCTCCCATAGCTGTCCTGTGCTGAAGCTACTAGCACTGTGGCATTTTTATCATGCAAAAATATGCACCTTGCTTGAGACAAGAAGTGGTTATTTTTGCTTTCTAAAAAAGCCGTGAGCAGAATGAGGGCTTTGTAGCGATTATCCTGATAAAGGCGATATTCAGCCACTTTCTGAATAATTTCCATCCTCATGCTGACAGTCTATCTGCATAAGACTGGAAAGCAAAGAAAGCTGTCCTACATGCTATCCTGATAGGCTAACTGCATAACAGCTGAGTATTGCAGTTATTCAGCTAGACGCCAGCACTGACAAAAGTATCTGGATATTCTGCACCGGCCATGATCCTATACCGATGCTGAATATCTGGATGATATTTAAATGCTGCAGCTGATCACCAGAGCATTTAAATATCTGATGCTCTGAATATCGGGCCTATGCCTGTTAAGATCCACAAGATAACCTCTCTAGTTATCTGATAAGGGCTTCTGAATATCAGGCCTAATGCATATAGGTTTAGTTTAGGCCTGCTATTTCTCTGCCTAAGTTTATGAGCCTAGTGCTGAAAATTAGTGGTAAGCACCAACATTTTTTTCCCTGCTATAAATCCATCCCCGTTGCCCCCCACGTTTTATGCTCCGAAATTTAGGAGTTAAGTGAAATTTTAAGTATACATTTGGGTACACAGCCCGAGTAAATTTTCAAGAAACAAATTTAGGAACAAAGGGGGAAATAGCAGCGCCGGCTAGTGCTTGTAAAGCACACAGCCGTCGCCACTGAAGATTAACTCTGGATATTCCATGTGCAGGCCATATCCGGCCATTGGCATTGAATATCTGAGGTAGGCGCAGAACCTGGAAGCTAACCGAACAGCAGTGATATTGAGCTGCTACCTGGTTATCTTCTGCAGGTAAAGTTAGACCACCATTTGCCATGCCTGACTTGACCCCTGGATCGCTAACCAGGCAGTGGTTCAATATCGCCCAGTTAGTACCGGGTGAGGCTTCTGGTCTGCCCTGGAATGCCCACAACATGCCCCGATGCTAATCATGTAGCATCGGGGTGTTTAGTGGCAGCACCTGTGGATATCTAGCGACACTAAGCACGTTAGTGCCACTGAATGTCCCGCTAACCGGCATTTACATGGTTTGCAGGCCTGTAGACTGTGTAAATGCCTTTGAATATCCCCCCAACTCTCAAGAGTTAACCACACGATATTCAAACACTATGGCGGTCAGGCACAGCATTTAAACAGCCACTGGATATTCAGAGACAGTATCTGGATAGTAGCTGCCGCTGAATATCCGGATTGTCTGACCTCTATTCAGATAAGTGCCGACCTTATGGAGATAGTGGTGATTTTCAGTTGCCATTCAGATACACTAGCTGCTTTTTGGCCAGCCTAAGCTGTCTGGTTAGTGACTGACAATCACTGCTATCCAGATAGTGGCTGTTACTGCCCTCGCTCTGCCCCCAGATCACCTCAGCACTATTTGGACGGTACCACTGAATTTCTCACTTGTAATCTTCTGAAATGTAATCTTCTGGTCTACTCTCCGTTTGGTCCTGGGTTCATTTCACAGAGACAGTAGGGTAAGCAGCACAAATAAGACAACCAAAATGGTGTGGCTTGGAAAAAGAGTTTTATATAGAAATAGGCTTATTACATAGGTACAGAACAGAGTTATATAGTGGTTGTTACAGAGCTGCTTCAGTGTGCCTCAATGAATCTCTGTGTGTGTGTGCAGTGTGAGGGAGACTAGAGTATATGAAAGACTCTATGTGTGTGCATGTATGTGTGAGAGAGACCAGAGAGAGAGAGAGGGGGGAGGGGTAAAGAGAAGTGGTACTCGGGGGGGCGGAGCCTGATGTCCAGCGGGTTAGACGCTTCGCGCTGAAGCTCCCGAGAGGCCTACTCAGAATCCTGACTTAATACCTACATAAACTTAATATTTTGCTCCGAACTTACCGGGGTACCTCGGGGGGGATGGCGGCCCACAAACCAGCGCGCTTAGACTTCGGGTCTCCCTCTTCTTCACACGGAAAACGCTCCAAAACAGAGTTGTCTTCCCCACAAAAGATAGTTCCACTTCGGGAAAACCCCGAAATGCAACAGGAGATCTTGGAGGAAATACGCGGTGTGAAGGAACTGGTACAGTCCAACGGCGAAGCGCTCCGAGCCATGCGAGAAGACTTCGGTATGCTTCAGGATCGGCTTGAAGGTCTTTCACTACGGCAGGACGACATGGCGGGGGTCCTCGACTCGCACGCGGTGCGCTTGGTGAAACTGGACAAGGCTGAGCGTCAGATACAGAATCTTCAAAAAGAGTTAGAGGATAGCAATAATCGAGCCCGTCGCAACAATGTAAGGCTCATTGGAGTACCGGAGGGGGCGGAAGCAGGAGATATAAGAGAATTCCTGGTCAAAACTCTTCCCTCCTTGCTGAAGATCACTTTTCACAGAGATCTGGAAATTGACCGAGCACATCGTGTTCCTACCAACATGGCGCTCAATCGGACGACCCCCCGGCCTATCATCTTTCGATTACTGAGATATCAGCAAGTTGAGCAAATTCTAAATGCTGCCCGGGCGAATCATCATCTGGAGTTGGAAAGTCATAAAGTCTCCTTCTTCCCTGACTTGGCAAAGCCCACAGTTGACCGTCGGAAGAGACTCCTTGCTTTTCGCCCTAGACTTCAACAGCTACAGGCTCGCTTTGGCCTATTGTATCCAGCGAAGCTCAGAGTGACTCTCCATAACCAAACTAGAACATTCGAAGATCCTGATCTACTAGCAACATTTTTAGATTCCAAAGAAGCAGACCAGATGCGCTAATCCAACAACTTGGATCTGTAATCCGCCGGACCTGCCCGCCATTTTGAATGGCCCAACGCGGTGATCACAGCCTGGAACAGAGACTGCCTGGACTTTTCTTTCTTTCTATATATAACTTTCTGGGTCTCCTATCCCTCCATGATGTGCACCTCGGTTGGATTCGGAACACGCACAGCTATACAGGTTATATGTTTCAATTTAGGCCTTCTCTGGGGTTTCTCCCCGCAGACACATGGTCGCCAGTAATTTCTGGGGTTCTGCTTCTTCTCTAATGCACTTCGGTGCTTATTTTTTTATATGGGGCGCTTCATTGTTTTTCATTAGCTTATTTTCTATCATGTCATGTGTACAGCCATATACAGTTAATATGAGGGACATTGTGAAATTATGTGCGTTATCATGTTCTTTTTCAGAATTTTTAACCCTTCTGAATGGCCTTATGTAAGATCTTATCACTGAATGTAAAAGGCATCAATAGTCCAATCAAAAGAAAGAAAATCCTTAGCTATCTTAATCATGAGCATGCTGATTTAGTGTTTCTTCAGGAAACGCATTTAAACTCCGCTGAAACACTGAAACTTAATGCTAAGCCTTACATGGTGGCTGCCTACTCTCACGCCGTTTCCAAACGGTGTGGGGTAGCCATCTTGGTTAAGAAGTCTTTGCAAGCTACTGTAATGGATACTAGCTCTGATAAGGAGGGTAGATGGGCCCGTGCACACCTTAAGGTTGGAGATAGTGAATTCACGTGTATTTGTATTTATGCTCCGAATGTGGATAACCCTGCTTACTATGCAAGTATTGCGCAGTTGGCACAGGCCTCTGCCAATACTCCATTAATACTCGGCGGCGATTTCAACCAAGTACTTGATCCTTTGATAGATAGACTGCCGCCTAGAACGAGTGGTCCACCCAAGAGTCTTGATACCCTTACAGCTCTGATGAAAGATCTTGCGTTAGTAGATATATGGAGGCTGCTTCACCCCTCCGACTTAGAGTTCTCCTTTTTCTCAGCCCCCCATCACTCACAATCTAGAATAGATTTTTTTCTTATCTCCAAAGCACTGATATCCCAAGTGGACACGGCTAGGATTCATCCTCTCCATATTTCAGATCATGCTGCCATATCTTTCTCATTACATGTCACTACGCAAGGTGAACATCCCCGTGCTTGGTTTTTTGATAGATCCCTACTAGACCAAAAAGATTTTCAGGTTGACATAAAGGCTGCTATCCAAGACTACTTTCATTTTAATTCACCCCATGACACTGCGAGCTGGGCTTGGTGGGAGGGTTTTAAGGCGTCTATCCGTGCAACTATAACTAGCTATCAAATTCGACAGGGGAAACAAAGAAAGCAACATTTACTGATTCTAGAACAACAGATACAAGCTGGAGAGCGTCTCCTCACGTCCCGTACTGACCCATGTCTTTTACTTCGCTTACAACGCCTTCGTTTTCAATACAATCAGCTTATATATACCGCTGCTGCTAAAAATATTGAATCACAACAAGGGATGTACTATCGGGAAAATAACCGTGCTGGCAAATTGTTAGCCAATGCCCTGAAAGGTCAAAAAGAAGCCAAGCGTGTTACCGCTCTCCGTAATCCGTCGGGGGGGAGCTTGGTCACTAAAGATACAGAAATATTAGAACTCTTTCGTGATTTTTATACTCGGCTTTATCAATCTGAATGTGACTTCGCGCCAGAAGCATTTGAACGATTACTATCAGGGGTACAACGGCCGACCCTATCTGACGAAGATAGAGAGGCCATGGATAAACCATTCACTTTATCAGAAATTCAATCTGCACTCAAGAAATGTGCCACAGGTCGAGCCGCAGGCCCGGACGGTCTCCCAGCTGAATTCTACAAAACTTTTAACGCTGACTTAGCTCCGTTTTTGAAACTTTATTTTTCTGCTCTGGCCGAGAAGGGATCTCCTTCTGGATCCTTCTCAATGGCAAATGTAGTAGTTTTTGAGAAAGAGGGGAGAGATCCGCAACTAACAGCTAATTATCGTCCAATTTCCCTACTAAACGCAGACTATAAAATATTTGCCACCATTCTCTCCACCCGGCTCTCTGACAAGATGTCTACTTTAATACACCCAGATCAATGCGGTTTTATTCCCGGTAGATCAACTGCTGATAATGCTAGGACCCTATGTCATGTACTGACTGCCGCAGTTAATCTTGATCGACCATTGGTTGGCCTCTCACTTGATGCTGAAAAGGCCTTCGACCGCTTAGAATGGCCCTTCTTGTTTGCAACTCTCCGCTGGTACGGATTCGGAGAAGGCTTTCTCCGTTGTCTCCAAACCATGTATGCACAGCCTACAGCTAGTATCTGTGCTAATGCTTTAAAGTCTCAGCCATTTCCCCTGCAACGCGGTACTCGCAAGGGATGCCCACTGTCTCCACTTCTTTTCGATCTCGCACTCGAACCCTTAGCTTTACTAATCCGGCAATCCAAGGATATTCATGGAGTCCCCTTCTCTCATAGGGAAATCAAAATTTCAGCATATGCTGATGACCTTATGCTCTTTGTCTCCCTAGACTCAGTGCCGGCTGTCCTAGAGCAAATTGGTAAATATTCACAACTCTCGGGCTATAAGATAAATTGGACCAAATCGGTAGCCTTTCCACTAAATCCTCTGATCCATCAGGCAGATATGCAATCCTTTCCCTTTTTATGGCAACCTCGCATGGTCAAATACCTCGGGGTGCACTACTGCTCTCCTTTGGAAGACACCTTCACCTTTAATGCTAAAGACTTAACCTCTAAGGTCCGGGCGCTTACTCAACGCTGGACTCCTTTAACACTTACTTGGTGGGGCCGCCTAGAAACCATTAAAATGATGATTGTTCCCAAAGTGAACTACATTTTAGAAATGCTGCCATGTCTCCTACCTCGACGTACATATAAAGATTTAGAGGGTCTTCTGACTAGATACTTATGGCAAAACAAGACACCTAGGATAGCGAAACATAAGTTACAAGCAGATAAAGAAAATGGTGGTGTCAGATTCCCTGATTTCCTGAAATACCACCACTCTTTTCTTCTCAAACAAGGCGCTCGTTGGCTGGAAGACCTAACACCGAGTAGACCAGTGTGGCTAGATATAGAGGAGGACCTTTGCAAACCAATTCCTCTTACTTATCTCCCTGGTATGACTCTCCCATCAGACTCCCACTATCCACCAATGCTCTTAGACACTTTAGGTGCCTTTAATACCCTTGAGCAATCTCTAGACTCCCGACTTTGTCCGCTAGATAGACTCCCGCTTTGGCACAATGCTCGATTTCAAATACAAAATAAACCGATGGCGTGGAGCCCCTGGTACACTAGGGGCATTTGGATCCCTAACCAGCTGTTCTATGATGGTCGCTGGAAAACTTTTAGCGAATTACAAATTGAATTTGGTCTCCCAGCGAAACACTACTTTCAGTTGGTGCAACTTCAGCATTGTCTTCGGAGTGCTAAGGTGCTCCCGCCATCGGAAACCCATACCCAAGGATTGTCGGAGATTATCCGATCTATCGGGAGCTTATCGGGTGTGGCATCTAACTTTTACAAAACTTTATGTAATACTGTAAATAGAGGCACTCCTACAGCACAGAAATCCTGGGAGCGGGAAATGCATGTAACTTTGACCCCGGAGCAATGGAGCCTAGTCTGGAGCAAGGTGACACGGGTCTCTCGATCCGCCTCACTCACTCAGACACTTTTCTTTCTAGCCCACCGATGTTTCTATACTCCTGACAGGTTAGCCAAATGGAACGCCACCCAGAGCAATAGATGCTGGACATGCCATGCGGCCATTGGTTCACTAACTCATGTTATGTATGAATGCCCCGCATTACAGTATTACTGGAGTCGGGTCTGGGGTCGTATTCAATCTATTTTGCACTTTCAAGAGCCCCTTTCTTGGAAGATAGTGGGACTCCGCTCAGCTGCGGGGATCCCCTCTCTTCCCAAATCGGCTTACTTCCTTTTAGACTTTATGCTGGGCATAGCTATTTCCCTAATTACGAAATACTGGAAAAATAGCTCCCTTCTGAGCCCCAATGAATGGTGGAATCATGTCTGTCTCTACAGTAAATATGAGCAAATACCTCGTATGTTAGCTTCTTCCGCTCAGACTCCCCACCACCTGTCTAAATGGAAGATGCTCAACGACTATGTTCAAACTGCTAAATGCTCTCATCTGACTGTTTAAATCTGTGTAAATCTCTGTCACATGATCATTCTGTATCGCAGATACTATTTCTGTTTGTTTTGATGTACAATTACTGTTGTTTGTAAGCGCTTATATGATGATACTTATCAGCTTAGAGAAGAAGCATAGGGGTGGGGGGTAATTGGGGTTGCTTTTCCTTATTGTATGCTTGTATTTGTTTCCTTTGGTGTGTTGTTTCTTTTTGCTTGTTGTAAAATGAAAATAAAAGTTAAAAAAAAAAAAAAAAGAGAAGTGGTACTCAGAGCCTCATGTCCTTCATGTCTGATGAATAGAGAGAGAGAGAGAAAGAGGAAGTATTTCTGTCCTTTA